>CM066731.1:93192000-94392000 GCA_033961575.1 Aselliscus stoliczkanus
GCAATATTGTAGTTGTCTATTTATGCTGTCTAATCCCTTCCCCTTCCCCCCCATCCCCACCAATACTTATTTTGGACAAAATAGACTTTAAAATGACTATAATAAAAGACAAAGAAGGGCACTATAACCCGGTTTAATAAACATCTATGCACCCAACACAGGAACTCCTAATTACATATAACAGATTTTAACAGACATAAAGACAGAGATCAACAGTAACGCTATCCGTAGTAGGGGACTTCAACACCATTGTCACCAATGGACACACCCTTTAGACAGAAAATCAACACAGAAAGGGTTGATATAAAGGAAAAACTGATGGTTGTCGGCTGGGAGGGAGTGAGGAAGAGGGAGAGGGGGAAGGTTTTGGACAGTGTATGTGGGACTACAATGTTGCCGCAGGGATATGGGGGCTGTTCTGGAAATGTAATTGATAATGTTGTGAAGAGACTATCATGTTGTGTGAAATAAGTCAGAGAAGGACAGGTACCATGTGATCTCACTTGTGTGTGGAGTCTGAAGAGCTGAGTGAACGATCAGAGTAAACAGACTCGTAGATGTAGAGGAAACACTGAGGGTGGCTAGTTGGGAGGGAGGTGGGGATGGGGGGAAGGGGAAGGGATTAGACAGCATAAATAGACAACTCCCTCCTGCTTTTTTTGTCTGTGGAGCTATGTAACCCAGGAAGTGCCTGGGCAATGTGTTCATCCAAGAAGGAGGTCGTGTAAGCCACATACAGCTTATGTTTTAGAGCTGGAGAATGAGGAAAGAGCCACTGTGTGTCAGTTTGAGGAAGTATGTGCCGAGTGGTGAAGAGCTGCATCCACTTTAGAGCTGAGAAGCCTTGAAGCCCTCACACTGCACATGCAGAGTCACTGAATTTGTGTACAGCACCGCTGTGTATACAAGGGAAGAGAAGTAGCTGCATGTACTTCATGTGTTTTGTCATGGTGGGAAGGGACGGGAAAAGAGCTAGGATAAGAGCCTAGAAAAAGAGGAAGTAGCAATGCACACATATCTCCCTTTCACCCCCTCTACTCTTCCCAAGGAATACTATACGAACATTAAGCACACGGCAAAGCCTTGCTTTACTTCTGTTTTTTTTTTTTCTCCTTCTATGATCTCTCAGGGCAGGAAGGGGTAAGTTCTTCTTGTTTTTGTTTTTACTTTCCCCACCTTGTCTGAATGGAATTTGTCTCACATCATTTGCTCTGTGTTTCTAACTTCCTTTAAAACTTGTAGTTCAGTCCAAATAGTGGGATGGGGTGCCAGAAATAAAATCAGTATACCCATAACAAAACTTAAATGAGAAAATATCTCCAAAACCTTATCATTGTTAAAGATGTAAAATACTTGGTGCAAAAGCTGGCATCTCCTAGGAATTCACTATTGGTAAATAACCCATATTATATGGTCATTTCTGGGCATAATTTGATTATTACCCTTTGACTTGATGAACTTAAAACAATTTATAATACAGTCACCAAACTCATTTTGCCCATTCCACCATCTCTAGGCAGAACTCTGCCAAACCTATGTTGATTAAATAAAGACATTTGTAAAGGTCTTTGTGATGATTGCATCACAAATCTCTCTAAATTACTAATCCCAGTGTTTACTAGCAGTTACTCTTAGAAAAGTTCTCCAAAGTTAACCTGGATCCAAATGCCTGATGCAAAGGAAAAGCTGTCAGCTTCAGAGTGTGTGCTGCTCTTTTCCTGTTTATTTGTGGGTGGCTTTTAGTGATTAGGAAAAGAACTGAAACCATAAATGCAGCTTGTCAACCACAACAATGTGCCTTTTCAACATCTGTGTGATCGAGACATGAAAAGGTAACAATTTGACTACTTTTTATATAAATATAAGTGCATATTTTCACAGCTTTGCTTCAAGACTCAGGTTCCTCCAGCTGATTATTAATTGCCAGCAAATGTCTGCCCAGTCTATCACAACGTCTTAATTAAGCAAATGCACAGAAATTAGATGGGGCAGAGGCCCGTGGAATTCACCAGGTGTAATGAATTCTGAAGAAGCAGTAGTTACAGATTTCCCAGGGTGTGCTAATAATACATACCAGCTAAAGGACACAAGAATTAAGAATTCTTTCTTCTCATTTCCACCAATCTCCTCCCTTTTTAGAAGATGCTAACAATTCAATCTTTAATCCTCTATTTAGGTGCCTCTTCTTTCCAGAGAATTTCTTGGTCTCCTTTTTCCAAACCCCAGCAGGCTGCATAAAGGGACCCACTCTGCACTCCTTCCGGCTCACAGCATTTCTGTGTTCTTAACCACATGCTGCTCTGATGATCTTGTTACTTGCTGGTCTCTCCCAATAAATCTACCACCTTGCCTGGCCCATGCCTTCTTTATCAAAATATCACCAGAATTATATAAAATGTCCAGTCCACAGTTATCTCCCCTCCCCCCAAAAAATGACTGAATACACAATATGTACAAAACCACAATTCTGAGCTATCTTTAGAAGCCACAGGAACAGAAGGAGTTATTTAATTTTTATTTTGAAATATCACTCTCATGAACAGAACCCATAGTGAGCCAACTTTCAGTTAATTCTCTGTTTTGAACAAGCTGGGAACTAAAACATTTTGGATTGTATCCCTTGTAGGCTCCTGTGTTCTCCATAATTCATCCCTCAGAGGACTTTACCAGGGGGCTGGGGCAGACAGGGCCCTGCTAGTAACCAGCAGATGTCCAGCAAGCCTAAGGCATGGCTGACACATGAATGATAGAGGAGACGGGAAAAAGGAGCAGCAGCTCCTGAGATGACATATTTAAGAGCCTGAGGAGGTATATTGCTTTAAAATTACTGATCATATGAAATAGTTCCTGCAAGTGGTATGTGGGATGCAGACCTCTGTCCATACCAATTCAGGTGGTAAACACAGAGAAACAGAACTCTCCTGGGGTACTTGAAGCTCATAGAAATGTCCAGAGTAAAATGGATAGTACAGTTGGGATCCCTGTGCAATCGGAAGCCCTCACTTGAAGATGAGTGAGGAAAAAGGAGCTAAGAGTGAACAGACTGGGCATCAGGCAGGAATAATATGTGACTCAATACTTGACGAAAGGGAGATGAAATATTCACTGCTTTAGAAAAAGTCAAGGGCTCACCTTTCTGAAGTCATGGCCTTCCAAGAAGAGATATTTCAGCTGCAGTCAATGAGCACTTTCTCAAGAAGTTAAGAATTTGGCTTCTTTGATCCTGAAACACACACACACACACACACACACACACACACACACACACACACACACACACAGAAATAACATGCAGCCACTGGTGTTCACAGAAGGAAAGGGAAGCCGAAAGTTACCATATCAATGACTGCAAAGTTACTCATTGTAATATGCACACAGGATTTGCTTCCTAAGGAAGGGCCCTGACCCTATGCAGGGAAAATCCATTGGTTAATAATGGCTGAATTTCCATTTCACTTGGAATTTGGAACAACAAAATTTATTAATCATGAATTATAAGCAAGATAGTAAGGGACTACAAGAAGCAAAGGATATTCTTTGTTCCAAAGAACCTTTAGAGGTTGATGAGAAGATTGTATAAATAAATGAAAGTCACCACACAATGGTATATGCACCTAGCATAGAATGGGCAATAGGTTAATATTTACATGGATATCTGCTTAGTGATTAAGTTTGTGGTCTAGTTACTAGATATTAAGTACCTAATCTATCCTTTAAACTCTGCTCAGCCCAGGTGAATGGTGAGGTCTGAGTTTGGCATGGACCTCTCCATGTGGGGGGATAGGAGGTTGTCCCTGGGGTTCGCTGCCCTCAGGGACTGCTGCCCTTTGGTCTCATGAGGACTCTTTCAGGCCCTGACTCCTCTGTGCCTGGCTCTTCTTTCCTAGCCTGGCACTCAATTGCTGCATGTTTATCTTATTTGCCAGTGGAAACTAATCTGTGTGATTGTGAAAGTATGTAGTTATGTGCGTAAGTGGGATAACATGTGATTTTTTTTGTACTTAGACAAGAGATCGATTCTCTCCAACACAGACAGAGGACACTGTACATGGAGTCAAAAGTGCAAAGTATGATGTGGGCCTGTCTCTTACAAGCATGCGCCATAAATAACTCACTAACTCACAGAGCCCAAATCTCATCTTTGTACAGCAGGGATCCCAACTGTAAGCTTTGTTAGGCCGGGGGGTTGGGGGGTGCCCACCCTTAGTGAAGAGCCTTGATCCCCATTTACATGAATGATAGTTTGTTTGACTAGAAATACACATGTTCCTGGAAGTCCTTCATTGGTGAGTTTAGGCAAAAAGCAAGTACAACGTAGGTTATAGCCAATTATTAGGACCTCGTTTGTGACAGTATCATGAAAACTTGCAAAATGCACATTACATACAACAGGGAAGTAAATCATTTTCCTCAGAAGGTTATTATGAACGTTAACCAACCAACCACAGTATCCAACAGAGTCTCATAGTATTGCCCACACATTTCTTGAATCTGCTATTTTGCAACTAAACTTGTTAAAGAAAAAAAAAATTACTGATAGGAAAAAGAGGAGGCTTAGGGTAGAGGAAAGTAATTTGGGGTTCGTATTCTTAACTCCAAGGTGGTGGCCACACACTCTACATTTTCTCGAGGGGTCACCCCAGCTGCCAACTTTCAATACCTTGAGGCATTGACTCCATCCTATTTATCTCCATACCCTCCACAACAGCTAATGAAGTGGCTTATTGCACTAGAAGTTCAGTATACATGTGGCAAATGAAAAATGAATACAATTATAATTAGAAGTCTGTAACAGCAAGGAAAGGCAATGCTAACGCCGGCGACACTGTTCACTGAAGGATTCTTTAGGAGCCCACAGTTTGGGAATGCTATGCTCACGGGGTGCACCGTTAATTAATGAACAGCCAAGTGCTGAGTTCAGGAACAAGAGAAGATGATAATAGCTCTGCTGCTGGTGAGGCTGCTCTTTCATCAGCATGTGAGCCCTGCAAAAAGCCCTGGAAATTTCCATTTCAATAAAAACAACCTTGGAGAATCAGAGGAGGCAGAAACAGAGAGTCTGTTCTTTATCCCTGACAGTTTGCTTGTCTCCTAAAATGAGGTTTTGCCAGCCTGATGCAAAATCCTGGTTGCACGTTTTGTTGACATGTGCAGGCCACCTCCTAGTACTCTATAAAAGAGACCAGAAAGGGGTTTCAGATATTAAATGACCACCAGACCTCCTTTCATGCTGAGTATAATTAGATTTCAGTCTTAGGTCAGAGGGAAATGGGTAATTGGGACAAATTACTATCAAGTCAGGTACTTGCTCATATGACTTAGGTTCTGAACTCTAATTTGACCTCTTGCAGATTCCTGCCTCTGCAGAATATCTCCTAACTCTCCTGGGGTCTCCCCCATTACTAATGGCCCTCTACACTCAGCAGTCTGCTTTGGGCTCTCTCTCAGTCATTATTCATGTTCTTGATAGACCCTCTTACTCTTTTCCCCTTAGATCGCTGGCTGAGGATCCCAGGTTTCAGCAGTCTTTGCAACCCTTTGCAACTCTAAAAGAAACACCCTTACTTGTTTGTGGATTGGCAAGAACTGGACCCTAGTAGGATAGTTTTTCCAAATGACATCAAGGATTTAGTTGGAGATGAGCTGCGTAACCAATGGCATTTTTGATTAAAAACTGCATGGAGAGTTCAGTCAAGGTAACTAAGATTCATCCATATGTTGAAAATAGTCATATAAGTGCATTATATGCACTTCTCCCAAGGAGAAGAAAGGAGACGTCCTATGAAATCCTCTTTGTCCATGTGATGATGTCAAAGAATCTCAGGAGGTTTCATATCCTGGTCACTGCTGTCTTCATCAGGAGCTAAGGATGGGCGTGAATGAGGACACCTAGAGTCTGAACTAATTCTGCAGCCTGGGACTCAAATCAAACAAGGAGTTAAAACTGTTCCAACTACAGGGAGTAGAGGAGGCTTGGTGTTCTAGCAAAGCAGAGATGGTATCTTGTAGGAAAGACAGACTCCTGGGGATCAGGGCTTAGGGACAAGAGCAGCAGGACTGGATTAAATGTCCTAAAAACAACCAAGGAAGAGAATAAATAATAAATGCATATGGTCCTTTTTAGTTTTCTACTGCTGCTGTAACAAACTACTATAAATGTAGAGGGTTTTAAACATTATCTTATAGTTAATGTTTAATTATCTTACAGTTTGGGAAGTCAGAAGTCCAAAATGCATCTGACTGAGCTAAAATCAATGTGTTGGTAGAACTGCCTTTCTTTCTGGAGTGACTAGGAGACAATCCATTTTCTTGCCTTTTCTAGCTTCTAGAGACTACCCTAATCCCTTGGTTTATGGCTCGCTTCCATCAAATCTTTCTCATGACATCATTTATTTGGTTCTACCTCTTCTGCTTCTTTCTCCTTCTTATTTATTTATTTGCCTTTTTACTCTGTTTTTGAGGAAACCTTCTAACCTTTCTATTGCATGTGTCTTGGTTATTGTATATTTAATTTCCCTTTTCATAGAGCCCTAGCCCTGTAGATATAATACCTTCTTTTATCCACTTGAGATTATTAGTAATAGTGTTATTTTGCTTTTTAATCTTCTTTACTCAGATGATCTCTCTTTCCTCCATGTTCTGCATATTTAACTTAAGGTTTCCTATACATCCTCTCATGCCTTGCTTCCAGAGCACTGGCTGGCAGTCAGGAGATCTACCCTTGGGCAAAGGTGGAGTCCTCTCTAGAAAAATGGAAAAGCGTTAAAAACTGTGTCTACATATTGTCAGTAAAGAGATACCTGGTGAAAAAGCCAAACCATTGGCCAACCTCCATGATAAAACCCACTTTTTGGCAAACTCTACCTATGTATCCTGAGTGAGGCCCAAAGAAACTATTTAGAAGCTCAGGATCCATGGGTGTTCCAAGCATGCAGATGTTTACATAAACTCAGTTTTCATTCCCGAATCCTCATAGAACCTGGTGTCTACATCTATCACATGCTTAGAAATTTCTTCCCAGAATGATCCTCCTTGGATGTGTGAGAAAGGTGGTATCTAGCAGCTGTCAACCAAAAGAAAATCTGGAATACAGAAAGGAAAAGACAAAGTGTCCGATCCAAAGAAGGCCAAAGTATAGTTATACTGATATGCATGTAAACAGGTACCATACACATTGTTTTGATAGGGGTATAATGAGGAGTTGATACGAATACAGTAAGATGAACACAAAATGCCCTTGGTGGTACAGATGAGAGAAGTGTTGTTTCTGCTTAGAGAGAGTTTTAGAAGGTTTTCCAGCATGAGGAATCTTTGAAGGAGGAGTTTCTGAAAGAAATATGTAGATAGTAGGGTGGAATTTCCAAGCAGGAGGAGGTATTAAACAAGATATCAAGAAATCTTACAATGGCCTATTGTTTGGGGGATATGATAAAACGTTATATGTAATGGAATGCTGGCCCTGAAAGAAAATACTCTCATAATCAAGATCAGCAGCAGTTATGCACCCCATATTATGATTTTGCTTCAGAAAAATATAATTTTAGTTATTCCTTGAAATGTTTTGGGCTGCTTGTTTTCATTATCTTTCTCACTATGACTGTTTCTGCCTGCCTATTTACTTCCTTGTTCCTTAACTCTTATGCTTCCAGTGTCTTCCATTACTCAGTAATTCAGGAGAGATGTGAAGCTTATTGAATCAAAAGGAAACAGAAAGAAATAATTCAAACATATATGATGGGATCTGTAGTTTTAACCCACATCAGAAATCTTGCTGGATTCCAGATTTGACTATGAGTTTCATGAGAATTCATTACAGTTAGAGGATCTTTAGGGACTAGGCATGTTATAATGTTGCACAAGATCACATGGCCCTTACTGCCTGCCCTCTAAAATCTTAGATTTCTGGTATACCAGGTCAGTGTTCTCTCTATTCTGCTTCAACCCTGCTTAGATTTGCAAAACCCAGAATTAACAGGGTTTCTTCCTACAATGGTAACAGGGTCACAAACCACCAGGTGGCACTGGTTGTTAAAAGTGGATGGAAGTCAAGACTATTATGTACTCATTGTTCCTCTTTTAATTCTGACCATGTTTGAAGACTTTTACATGTTCCAAAAGCTCATCTAAAACACCATCCATATCTTTATTTTCTGTGGACAACACCATTCTCTCAATTTCCCATTCTGAATGAGAATTTTGAATTATAGTTCCTCCTTCTAATTCCTTAATTGATATTCTATTAATCTTTACTTCTTACTAACACAATGTTGTTATCACAGGATCTTTTCAAATATTTCTAATGGTTTCTTCTCTGTTTAGCAGGATCCAAGCACTCAGGTTAATAACCAGGGCGCTAACTGCCCATGCCAATGCACCTCTATAGAACCATAGAATCACATGAGGGTATACTTTGAAGATGCTTCATGAAATTTGCTCTTTGATATTTGTATATTATTATAAATATACAAATTGATATAAATGAAAATATAAGGATCATTTGTCCTTCAACCATTTTTATTACTGCTGTATCTCTCTGCAAATAATATATTAAAAGCAAGTAAGTCATTCAAGGCCAATGGACCCATGAAGTATAAAGATTACATAAGTTTTCAGTGTCACATCAGAATTTACCCACAAATCTGTGGTATAAGATTATACATGTTCCTGTGATAAGAACCAACTTTTTCTTCCTTAGGATAAATTAGTGTAGTGCATTTTTAGCCAGGAAACAAACTCAACAACTGATTTAAGATTTTATGCTGATAGTAATAGTAATAATAATTTCATCTTGCATGTAGAGAATAACTTATAAAGGCATAAGACGACATTACTTATATCATTTGAATTTATTACATCATTTGAATTTATTACATCATTTGAGGCTTACAGGTATCATATGAGGTTGACAGGAGAGTATTATTTGTTCTATTTTACAGAAGGGGAATTTAATTTTAGTGGAAATAAGGTATTGTCCAGGTGATGTGGCTAAGTGGTGGAGATATGACCTGCACTGGGTCTCCAGACCTCTGGTTGCAAATTGAGCTATACACACTTTGAATGTTAGAGAAGGAGCAGGCAGTCACTTTGGCTTACTCTACTACTAGCATCTTCCACCCAAGTCTGGATGAACAGCTCTGTCTCGGTATCCAGGGAAAGTTCAGAAAAATTAATATAATTTTGTAGAGAGTAAAGAACTTCTTCCCTGCCATGCACATGTAGTTTCCCAACTTATATTTTTTTGGAGGGGCAGCAGAAACCCTTTTTCATACGAAAACGTTAAGTTGAGCAGCTCTGGTTGAAGGAGACAGAGAACGCTGAGAACTGTGGGCTTGGCTTAACTTGATCTTCTCCATATTGCTCCTGAGGTCCTTGGAGAACCCTAAGATTCCAAGAAAAACAGTCCCAAAAAAGAAAGCATTTTTAGGATTCAAGATCCCTCTTTACAGCAACAGAAACTGTGTCTAGCCGATCTAGGCAGAAAGACATTTGTTTACTTTAATCCTTTGAAGGATTTTGATTCTCTCTCATAGAGGCCTAGAGAAGTGGATCTGGGGGCTCCTTGTCAGAAACAAGCCTGAAACGGTGCCCTGAAATTGACAGGATGAGGATAGTGCTGCTGCTGCTGAAACTGATGCTGCAGTCACCTGTTTCCACTGTTGCCCAAGAAAAGTTGTTTTGGTGTCATAGCCACTGCCAGCGTAGAGAGGTCCCTGCGACCTCAGCGTCCCGGCGTCCCCAGTTCCCATTCAAAGTCTAGGGCTGCAGTGTCTGACTTAAGAAGCCTCACTCTCAGGGCCTCACGCCCTTCTCTAGCTACAAAGAAGGCTGGGGAACCTGTAGAAAGGTGCTGCTTCCACCACAACTCAAGAGGCGGGGGATCCCCTGAGTACAGGTTCCAGGTCCAGATGCTGGGCAGCCAAGAGGAACCGATGTATCTTAAACCCTGGGTTCATATTCATCATTCGCAAAGCTGGCTGCACAGATCAATCACCTGAGAAGCTTTGGGGACACACGAAATGATAAAATACCACAGAGATCAATTGAATCTGAATCCCTAGATGTGGGGCTCAGGCCTCCAGACACTGATTTCAGTCTCTACTGCAGATTTCAATATGCAGTGCGGGAAAATCCACTGGCCACAATGGTTTCTAAAGTAGTTCCAGCTCTGCTATTTTTAGGATTCCATTACAACAAATAGTGCTATTTCCACATGTTTTCGACATTTTACTTCTTAGGAAACCGAGTTTCTTACATTAAAATGGAGCAAAACACAGGATTGATCATCCAAATATTTGCCTTCCAGCCTCTTCAAGTTTCAAAAGAAAAAGGCTTTCTCCTCATTCTTAAGACAGAAAGAGTGGCTTTATATTCTCCCACTGCTGCATGCACCCCTGGTGGGCGGCCCATGTATCCAGAATTGTCAGACATGAGACGCAGTCTCCCTACCACACAAAGTAAAGGATGAAATGGAGGGAGGGAAAGTCTGTCTCTGGCTTAACAAAGGAAGGCAGTACAGCTTTTCTGGAACATAGTTATGCACACTCCATCGCAGTCCAGTCCTTTTATTAATTTAGATGATATTGTGTCTGGAACTGTGAGAGCCACTAGAAAGATACACACAGATCCAATGGCTCAAACACACTGTTCCTTCTCCCCTTTGTATTTCAGCCTAATGAAGGAGATTTTCATAAATGCTTTGAAGGAAAAGATCTAAATTATATCAGAAAGTAACAGGCGGGAGGGGTCTAGGAAGAGGGCTGAATTATGTGCAGGGACCATCCCTCTGGCGAAATTACTTTCAGGTATCGTTTGATGAGTTAATGTGGTCAGGTCAGATTGGATCTGGAATGGAGCCACCAACTCTCTTCCATGTTTTTCCTTAAGTCAAAGGCAATTCATTTTCTCGATTTGAAAACAGGAGATTAAACAGCCAGATGGGCATTTGCTCTACTGATTTGCTATTTATACTTCGCAATGCATTGAGAAATACTGAATCCACTACAGAAAGCAAAACATACAACATTTGGCAAAACTAAAGCCCCTTGAGGAAATTTCTCAGGAAGCGCTGGGGGCTATCTTTCTTGAACTATGTTTGGTTAATAGGACTATATCTTTGCTTTTCTAGTTAGCCTTATCAAATCATTTGTGGAACAAGGCAGAGCATAAATAAAGATATTTATCTCTAATTAATCACTTTCTGCCTCATGAGGAAAAATCTGTCTGACATGTTCATCCTGGAATTGGTCAAATCTCTCTCTTTCAACACTTGGGAAATGAAATCTCAGGCACTATTTTCTGGGCTTGGATTTTCAATTTGATGCTGCCATTTGAAGGTGGCCTCTGATTGACAGAATGCTGCTTTAGTCTGAACTACCAATTCCTGTAGCTTTTCTAGGCCAAATTAAAAGAATAAGAGTGAACCCATCAACACAGAATTAGCTGCAACACAATCCCTAAAAGACAACCCCACAGTAGAGATTGCTGACTCACTTCCTACCCGCCCCTTTTGGGCAACCACTGGAAATGATTTTACTGGGTGTGACATTGTGTCAGGTGCTCTGGACTCAGAGCAACTTGGTAGAAGCTACATGGGCTGTAGGCTGAAGCCAGTGCTTAAAACCAGGAATCCTAGCTCAAGCACAGGCTTTCCACATACTAGCCCCCTGGCCATGGGCAATTCATTGTTCTAGGATACAGTGTTCTCACCTGTAAAATGTAGACATGATCCCTTCCTATGTTAGTGAGTTGATGAAGTATTAAAAGAGCTGGTTTAAGAATATTGTAAACCATAACATTTTACAAATATAAGGTAGGATTATTATGATATCTTTCTCTTCATTCCTTCACTATTCTCTTTCAGACTCACAGCAGTCTTGAAAAAAAAGAAGCCACACACCACCGACTCCACCCTCTCCCAACAGCCACCAACTTTCTGGGGGATGCTTTTCCATCAGCACATTTCTCTCACCATCAGCATGCTCGAATTTCCCAGGTCTGAATTATTTTCATCACCATCATGAATTTGAGATCTTCGTTCTCAAAGTTTTGTTTTTGTTTTTTTGTTTTGGAAAATAAATCAGGAAATCAGAGCAAAACCTAGGGAAGAGGGGAAACTACGGTGAGGTGGGAGGGAAGGGGGCTTTAAAATAGTAATAAGGGCTTTAAAATGAAATTACTTTCAGGTATTGTTCAATGAGTTAATGTGGTCAGATCAGATCTGGAATGGAACCACCAACTTTCTTCCATGTTTTTCCTCAAGCCAAAGGTAATTTCTTTTTCTCTATTTGAAAACAGAAGTTTAAACAACCAGATGGGCGTTTGCTCAACTGGCTTGCTATTTATACTTTGAAATGTATTGGGGAGGTGGAGAAATACCAGTTAGATGTCAAGTCTACTGGCACATATAACAGAAAGCCAACTGACACACTTTTTTAAAATGGAGAAGTTGGTAATGTCTGTTTGTTTATTTTTAAATTTACATACAGTAAAATTCCCTCCTTTTGGCATGTAGTTCTAGGAGCCTTGACAAATGCCACCACCAGCCTCAGAATAAAGAATAGATCCATTACTCCAAAAATACTCCCTCTTGCCCCTTCTTTGTGGTCTAACCCTCCCCTGACTTTGAACTATAGCAACCACTGATCTGCTTTCTGTCCCTACTAGAATTTTAAAATTGGAAATGAGAATTTCCCATCTGGGTGGTAAACGTGGCTTCCTTCTCAGCATTGCCCTTGGTCTGGATTTTCGTTGTACTATAGCTCATAGTAACAAAGTTCAAAGAAGAGCTATGGTTTTCCAAGCATTCCTATCATTGTTTTGGCAAATGCTCTCCTGTCTGGATGCCAAAGAAAGGTCCTGGGGGTGGGGATATATTGTGTTTGCAAAAATGAGGAAGATCTCACAGAAAGGCCATTTTCCACACAGAATTGCAACCCTGGTATAAAATTAGAATTGCTTCTCAATGAGAAACAGCCTTTATTAAAGTAAGTACAAATTCTTTCAGGAGAATCCCAGGTTTGATATAACTTTAATTAAGTTTCTCAAAAGCTGGGGCTCATTTATTCTTCCCTCTGTCTGCCATCTAGCAGCACTGTGAAGGCCCTGTATTCACTGAGACCTTGCTTTGAATTGTAATTCCAATTTGAGTTTTTATACGTAATTTTGGTTCTTTCTATGGCTTTTCTAAAATTATTTGCTTAAATATCATCAATATCTACTTCCCCTCTCCCTCCATTTTCAGTATGGAAATCTCTCTGGATAAGGCTATTAAGAAGTTCGAGCTATCTCTTCGCAATACTGGATTGCAGTTAGTATTTTAAAACCAAATTAAACAAAATGAATTCCCTAAACAAATTAAATTCCAACATGCATTCATTTCTTATTCTGACTACAGATAAAAAGGTGATACAATGAACCTTCAGAAAATTAGCAGCAATATTATGAAAAACAGGTGAGCTTTTTAGTGTTTCTTTGATTAATGAAAGTCCCAAAACTTTTCTGTGAAAAGTTTTAACCAACTTTGAAATACTATCCAGCATTTCTTTTGGCATCCAAACTAAAAGTAGACTATAAAACAGAGCAGGCATTTGTGGGACAGGAAAATCACTCTGTGGCATTTTTTTTTTTTTTTTTTTTTTTTTTTTTTTTGTGGTCTGATGTTTCAGAGGCAAGATAACCCACACGTGTATTCAGAATTCACAAAAGCATATTTTCCAAAATTACCAAGTTAATTCCACAATGCCTTCACCATCTTCAACCTAATCGGCATTTCACTGCTGCTAAAAGTATATCAATGGAAATGTTTATTTGGACTAGCAGAATAGAGAGTTTTTATATGCACTATATACATAATATACCTCATTCTTTAATCATCTGTTTACTGACTGCAAATTTCACTTCACTGCACAAAATGCATTCAGAATTGATACCTTTGAATATAACGGCAATTGTATTTATGGAAGGCCAACTTCTAGTTACTTAAACTGGCTGACACCTAATGTATAATGTCTGATTATAGAAAATCCTGGGAAAGGAGCTAGTTCTTCATGTGCTATAGGTATCAATAACAACATGAGGCCTATGTAGGAAATGATACAAACATACATTTATATATATATATATATATATATATATATATATATATATATGTTTTGTTTTTAATCAACTATATTGATAAACAGATCTTAATTATTTTTCACTGAGAGCATATGGGTAATTACTATGATATCCTTATGTTTTCCAAATAGTTAATGCATTATGATGATATAACCTAAGCTTAAAAATAGAAAACAGCTTTGAATTTAGGTAAGGAGAGATATCAAAGAGTCAAAAAGTGAAGCATATGGTGTCCCAAGTTTCTGAGAAGTGGCATTCTGCTTCTAATCTGAAATACTAGCCACATCTCTGAATAACAGATTTAAACCCACACAATCTTAGAATTTTAGAACTATTGTAGAAGTGAGATGATGAGATTGAGTTCTTTACATTTGAAGAAACTCATGCCCAACAGAGCTAAGTATTTGCTCAAAGTCACTCAGGTTGCTAGTAAGTAGAGCACATAAAGAACTAGCAGTTACACACTATTCTACGTACTAACTCCATCTGAGTGCCTGAAGAGAAAGTCATCCACAGAACCAGCTCACAGCCAGCTCTCAAACTTTCAAAGGCTCGAGGGGTTCCACGTGCCTATTGATGTTTTTTACTGATGAACTTACTGAACCCCAAGAGATTCCAACATAATTTCCAACCAAATACCCTCCTCATAAAACAAAGCCAATCTTCCTAATGACCTGGGGGAGTTAATGATCAGTTAATCATCTCAACTCTTTATCTTTAAGATTTCATAAATAGCAGCCTTCCTTTGACCCTGTAGCTATCATAATGACTATCGTAATATCATATATGTATTAACATATATCATAATAGCTATAATAGCATAATAGTGAAAATAGCTTTTATTCTCACTGTTTTACTGTAATTATCTGGCTTTCATTGAGCAGTTCATATGTTCTAGGTATTCTGTTTTTTTATACATTTTTTATATTGTTTTTTATACATTTAACTCTCACAATAAATTAATACAGTGACACTTGTGCTGGTCATTGCCTGTTTGCTGTCAGATCCATTTCTGGTCCTTCCCCTGCTCTGTTCCATACTGCAAAGCATTGAACCCTGTAAGTCACACTGCCCAAGCTTTCTTGCCAAGTGGTTTTCAGTTAGGTTTAGCAAGGGGAAAACTGGCAAAATTGAGAGGGTAGGAAGAGAGGAGATTCTGGTTATGTCTGCCCATTCCCTTTGGTTTTAGGTAGCACCTTCAAGAGCGACTGTGTCCATTTCCATTATTCAAGCTATGTATCTCAGGCTTCAGAGCTTTGGTGACACCATGTTTCCTTATCACTCTAGCCCCTGGTGGGAGAGCTTCCTGGTGGGTTGCCTCACCATCTCTGTTTGCCATTTCAGCTATCCCAATACATTCACAATTAGTCCCCAGTACTAAAACCTCCCTCTGGACCAGCTGACATGGAACCTGCCATTTAGACTGGAACCTGGCTAATAAAACATTTTTATCTTTGTCCTATAAATGAAGGAACTGAAGGTCAGAGAAGTTTGTCTTGTACACGAGAGATTACTCTATGCTAGATACTATGCCGAACACTTTATACACAATATTCCATTCCATCCCCACAAAAATATTATGAGGTAGATATTATTATTCCTATTTCACAGATAAGAGGATGAGGCTTGGGGAACATAAATAATCTCCCCAATGTCATACTAGTTAGTGGCAGACGTAGGAGCTATGTTGAGATCAGTCTCTAGATCACAGTAAGGGTACAAACAACTAATTAAAAGACACTGGGAGATGGGACCACCTCTTTCAGAGTCTGATTGGTCAAATGTTTCTGGCAGTTTATGCCACACTAGAGAAAGGAGGCCTCTGCTGGTTATAACTCATTCAGTTTACAAGAAGGTTCAAGGCCACTTTGGCCACTGTGTAAATAGTCACAGGACAAAAATCAGTGGTGTGCTGCTGTTTAACAGTTTGTCTTCCAGGAAAGAAAAAAGTCCTGACTTATAGTATTTGCCAATTTCCATAGTGTAAATATTCCCACCATGGCTGATTTCAAGCTACTATTACTACCACTACTACTACTACTACACACACACACACACACACACACACACACATGCACACATGGCTCATCCAGAATATATAAGGAAATCTTACAGAAATAAGTAAGAAAACAAACAAATAATACAGTTTAAAAAAATGGTTAGGGCCAGCTGAGTTGCTCAGTTGGTTAAGAGATCGCTCAAGAGTGCGAACTCTGAGCAACAGGGTAGCCGGTTCACTTCCCAGCCTAAGCTGAGCTGCTGCTGAGCTGCCAACAGGTGGCCAAAAAAAAAAAAATGGTCAAAAGATTTTTACAGGTCTGTCATAAAAGGCTACACACCTTTTATGGCCCACAAGTATTTGAAAACACACTCAAAATCATTATAGGAAAATGAAAATTAAAACCACAAAGAGATACTGCTATATACTCCCAGAAGGAATACAGCAAAAGTGACTAATGCCAAGAACTGATGAGGATATGAAGCAAGTAATATCCTTGTATTTTGCTGGTGATTGTGGACTTTACATTTGGGTCCCATGGACATGTGTATCCTTTTTAGTCTCTGGATGATGCACAGGCAGGGTTTCCCAGATGAGAGAACATTTTAGCTCTGCGTATACCTGAGCACATGTCTTTGCACCAAATGCCAGAGAAGTTTGATTACCATTACTGTTCTCTTTATAAAGATTTTTCTTACATGAACCCTTAACCTTCACCAGTTCCCTAATTCAACATTAGACCTTCTTCTTAGGGTCACTGAGTCAGTAACTGAAAGAATCCGTATCATGTATTCAAGTAATGCTTGTTTGATTAATTATATTATTTCATGTTTCTTTTTGTTTGTTTGTTTGTTTGTTTGTTTGTTGATAACTGTCCACTTCCTGATAACTTACCAGGCTCTAAATTTTTACCAACTTCTACTTCTGGAAGGGGATCAAGACCTTTCCAGTGACTTTTTAAATTTTTTTTATTATTAAATAGAAACTAAATTCTCAAACTATTTCTTCTTTGCCTTATCTTATTATTTGTTCCTACTCTTAACATTTCATATATGCTTTACATCTCTAGAATACCACTGGTTCCTCTTCTATAGCTTTTAACATTATTTGTCTACCCATCTACCTTCTGCCCTGTCAACTAATCATTCCCCAAATATTTCTTCTGCATTACTTCATTTGGTTTGGCTCCTCTCTGGGTGTTTTGAGCCTTTTGTTCTGCTCTAAGTTAATTAAAACAAAACCATTATAAACACCATGTTAATAAAGTGCAATTGAAACAGCTATGTCATTAAAACAATAAGACATATGGCATTATTAGCAGCTGTTTGAGCTTAAGCAACTTTACATTGATAAAATGTGGTTAATGACATTTTATATAAAGGGCCTGTTTACCCAGAGACTATCTTCAGGTTATCATTTATGATTTACTGAGTCTTTGGATACAGCGGCTCTACTAGTTATGAATATATCTATTTTTTGTTTTACAAACCCATAGTTAATTTATCTTTTTTAAAAGATGCAGACTAAGTAGAATTTGAAGAAAACTTAAAGATCATCTAGTCTACCTTCTTTCCCCACATTTATATATAGCTGTTTGGGAATGGAAAAGGGGGAGAAGGAGTTTGGAACAGTTATGTCATTTACCCAATGCCATTTACTGAGTAAGAGGCTAAGCTTGTATAGCACTCATGTCTCCTGGGCCTGTTTCTACACTTATAAGAAACTTAGCTAAATGTCCTGTTGAATGTAAGATTCCTGATATCTATCATATTTACCTAAAATTACCAGTCTACAAGCTCCAAAATTTTATATACAGTAGTCCCCCTTAACTGTACTTTCACTTTACATAGTTTCAGTAACCTGCGGTCAACCGTGGTCTGAAAACATTAAATAGAAAATTCCAGAAGTAAACAATTCATAAGTTTTAAATTGCACATCATTCTGAGTAGCTTGATGAAATCTCGCACCATCCCACTCCATCCTGCCCAGGATGTGAATCCTATCTTCGTCCAGTGTATCCACGCTGCATATCATACCCACCGGTTAGTCACTTAGTAGCCATCTATTTTACTATTATTGTTGTTCATCTCTTACTGCATCTAATTTATAAATTAAAGTTTATCATAGGTTGGTATTTATAGCAAAAAACACATAGTATATATAGGTTTTAGGCATCCACTGGGGTCATGGAAGATATCCCCCATGGATAAGGGAGGCGACTATACTATGATTTCAAACCCCCCTTCATACCACAGTTGAGTCAAACATATTGTTAAATTTCAAATAAACCAGAGCATCAAGTGAAGTAATCAAATTGTATAAAATACTTTCCTCCTTTTCTTGTCAAGAAAAAATAAAATGAGACTCCTCTAAGTATTTGATTAAGATGATTTAAGTATATTGCCTATTTCATATACATATATATTATACTATGGGCATATAACTAAACATACAAAGCAGGCCAATAAGAACAGTGTTCAGAAGACTACAAACCAGGGTAAATGGAGATAGCTGAATGATGCTATGTACAATAAAGTGGGTCCTTAGGATTTTGCTATTACTTATTCTTCTCTTTTGTTCATGTGTTTGTTTTTCGGTATAGTAGATACAGAGCAATAAGAATAAACAAGGGGAACCCTTTGCTTTTTGACTTAGCACGAATAGTATTACAGTCATCCCTAGGTATCTTGGGGCATTGGTTCCAAGGCCTCATGGGGATACAAAAATAGCATGGTCAAAATAGCATATTATTATGTGCTATTATACATAAAAGCTATGAAATAGCATATTATATAAAATAGCATATTATTTGCATATAATCTATATTTGCATATAGGCTATAGCAGGGTATGCTTACATGTCATTTCATTGAAGTAGTTTCAACATAGTGCTCAGTGCATGGCAAATTCAAGTTTTGCTTTTATAACTTTCTGGGTGTTTTTTTTCCGCCAAATATTTTCAATAGTGGTTGGTTGAATCTGCAAATGTGAAACCTACAGATACAGAGGGCCAATTGTATATCAATAGGTGATAGGAAGCATACAGAATACTTCCATTTTTAAGTTGTTCCTGTCTTCTTTTAAAAAATAATCTTCATGTTGGAAAGTGGTGAGAGGTAATATAATGTAATTTTAAAAAAATAATTTTAAAATAATAATAATCCATGGAGTTAAAAAAATGTGACCTTGAATCAAGAATCTTTTCACATGAGTTATATGATCTTGTACAATTTATTTGCTCTGAGTCTTGCTTGATGATGTCAATAGTTTCATCCTTAGATGGTTAGGAGTATTAAATGAGATAACATATGGAATGCACTCTGAAACAGTAGCAGCTTAATAAATGGTAGGTAACAGAGGACAGAAACCCAAAATAGGTAAGAGAATGTCTAAGAATTCTAAGTTAGACATTCAGTCTCTAAAAGCCTAAGAGAATCACACGCCAATGTATACAATAATTTATAAAAGCAATAATGATGTCATTGCCAGTAACCTTCATGAAGTGATGGTAATCATAGATGTGTTAGATCATTGCCCCGATTTTAAAAAAAGAGAGAAAAGAGGATTCTCAAAATTTAGTATTTCCAACCAGCCAGCTAGATGTTGTAATCCCGATGGACATTAGAAATGCATTATAGATTATGAAACAGATATTCTATATGCAATTTTAAAAGGAAGGTGTGAATGCTGAAACCAGAATTTAGTCATGAAAGTCATGCGGAAAGCAAAAAGATTCCGTTTTTTTTTTTTTTTTTTTTTTGAGGGGCTGAAGACTAATCAAAGAAATGCCACAGACATAGTGTATCTGCATTTCAACAGAGCATGTGGCAAAGGTTTCATGTACCTTTAATAGATTAATGAGCATTATGAATATCAGAAGCTATTAAATACAGTACTTTCCAGATTATTTGACCATGAAACCCATGTTTTGTAGAGCACTTAGTAACATCTGAAAGAACTTGGGTTGGACAGAACATTGTTGGGAAACACGAGTCTAGTCTAAGCCTAATAGTAACATTCTACACTGGGATATTGTGTTTATTTCAAAACACCATTTTTTAAAGGAAACTGACAAACCAGAGTTTGTCCAAAGGAGAAGACCAGCATAATAGATTATACAAAGTTACACTGTAAAGGAAATAACTGGGAACTGCTGTGGACTATTTGTGTACCCCTGAAATCATATGTGGAAACCTTAACCCCCAATGTGATGGTATTAGGAGGTGGGGACCTCTGGGAAATGATTAGATCATGAGGGTGCAGCCCCCATGAATGGGATTAAGTGCTCTTACAAAAGATATTTCAGAGAGCTCTCTTGCCCCTTCCAACATGTGATGCAGCAGGAAGAAAATGGCTAAGTACCAGGAAACAGGCTCTTACCAGACACCGAATCTGCTAGCGCCTTGATTTTTAGACTTCCCAGCCTTCAGAACTATGAAAACTAAATGTTTGTTGTTTAAGCCACACAGTATATATATATATATATATATATATATATATATATATATATACTTTATATATATATATAATTTATATATATATTATATTATATATATATAAAGAATATATATATATATTGTGTAATATATATATATTTTATAGCAGTCCAAATGGACTAAGAATTATGAATCTATGGAAGAGATACCTTTGTGAGTAGGGCTGACTTACGAGCCAATTTCAAATTTTTCAATGGGTGGTATATTAAGAAGGAATTCAAATCATTCTGTTTAATTTAAGCAACTGGAGATAGGAGTGCTATATAAAAGTTATGGAGGGGGGCATATCTGGGCTGAATATAAAGATTTGTGAGAGCAATAGCCTTGGGATCTGACAGTCTAGAATTACATGCCCAGTCCTGCCACTGCCCAACCATGAGTCCTTGAGCAAAAGACCGAGTCTCTCAGAATCTCAGTTTTCTCATCTGTAATATAGGCAAGCTCATAGAGGCACTGCAAAGTGAAAATCCTAAAATATGAAATTTGAAATGATCCACACAGTTCCTGGCACATAGTAAGTACTCAATAAATGGAATTGTATTTGTATTAAAAACACTTATAGTTGTCCAATAATGAGAAGGATGAAGAACATCTGATGGTGGAGAGCATCTCAATAGTGCAAATGATAAAGCACAATTTTAAGCTTAAAATAACTGAAAGCCTATTGTGGGGAAGCACACATCAGGGAAAATAGTTGTGATTCAATTCCTATCTTTATGAGCTAGCAATCACATGGGGACCAGCAAGGCAGATAATGTAATGGTGCAAAAACTTCACTTCTTTAAACTGACTTTTTCTCTTCTTTCTCCTTGATTCAAACTAGCCTCATCTAGTCTGATAGCACCTTGACTTGCTTGCTTCTTTTCTTTTCTTATCCTTCCATCTTCTCACATACTGCATGTCCACTACCTAAGTCAGATTCTGGTCAGCATCAAACAGTTTTAGGAACAAAGCCTCAGGTCTGTTGACCACAGAAACACAGTTTCAGTCAAACTAAAGATAACAACTTGACCTCAGTTGTATTTCAGCTCCAGACCCATGAAGGCGGAATGACGCTACTGGCCACATCCCTTGGAAACCACACAGAAGGACACCATGACTGACATCAGGACCTGATGCAGTGATCACTGCCTCCCACCCTCGCCCGTCCCCCGCCCCCCCATCAATACAGCCGATGATCCCAACTCCTTTAGCTACTACGACAAATGATTTTTCACTTATATAACCTCTTTTCTAGAGGTCATTGGGGAACCAGTTCTTAAAAGCACTAGCTCACCTGTACCTTCGGGCTTAGCACCATTACCTGAAATAAACCTTTACTTTCTTTGCTGAGAACTCCTGTTCCTACCTCATTGGATTTTGATGCACACAGGCAAATGAACCGCTTCAATTCAGTAACAATAAGGCAACTATATTAATAGTAATAAACAATAACAAAAGGACAAGTGCTATCAAAATTGCAAGTGGCTCAGAAGTTAAGAGCATGAGTGCTAATCTTTTCGAGGGAAATATGGAAGGTTTTATGAATGTGGTAGCACAAGAAGAGTGGAAAAACTTTCAGTGGGTGGGGTAAGAGGAGCATTATAGAAGAAGGAACTATTATGAGGAGAGACGGTAGAAAGGAAAGCATAGGAATATAGCCAGATAAGCAGCACAGTTTGAAGGGATGCAAAGGTAAGCCTAAAGGAAGATGGAACATAAATCCAGATGATTTGGGGGTGGTGGGGTGGAGGGAGGTCACAGAATGAATCTTGGACTTAACTTGGGCAGCAGTGGGAAGATGGTAAACATTTGAGGGGAGAGGAGTGACTTTATAAAACTGCTTCAAAAAACTGAATTTGGCTGTGGCAATAAAAAATTGGCTAGGATCTGCGTGATTCCTAACGTAGGAAGGCCAGTAAGAAAAATAGCATATGTGAAAAAAGAGAGAATCTTAAGTAGGGTGGAAGCTATGGTAATGGAGAGGAAATCCCTAATGAGACTCACATGAAGGACAAACTGTTGAAGAATATTTGACAAGTGAGGCAGGTGACAGACTGAGGAGCAGAGTGGGTAAGTTAAATGAAGGTTTTAGTAGGAACTCCTTAAGATAAAGTCAAGGATATTTCTTCTCAGCAGAATAACACACAGTAGACCCTTAAAATATTTGTTTAGTAGATGAGTATATGAATGCATGATTTGGATTGAGTTCTAAAGAGAAGAGTAGAAGATGGCAACAGAAAAAAAACAGAAGCTTGGGGACTCAGTGTGAGGAAGGTGAGACTGGTTGGATAGAGATGGGAGTTAAGTAGCATTTGAATGGAGGCGGGAGCTAGATTAGGAGTTGGCCAATTAGGGTCCATGGACCAAACCCAGTTCAGCACCAGTTTTTGTGCAGCCCAGGAGCTAAGAAAAACTTTTATATTTTTAAATGATTTTTTAAAATCCAAAGGGTCATATTTCATGATATGAAATATGACCCTTCGTGAAAATATGACTTTTTGTGAAAATGATATGAAACTCAGTTTTCAGTGTCTATAAATAAAACAATATTTTTGTTGTTTTATTATTGCCTGTACCTTACAGGAGCAGTTATAATGTGCTAACCACTTTATAAATATTATCTATGTAATTCTCATGCATTATTCCAATTTTACTGATGAGCAAACTGAAGCTTATGCTTCAGCCAAGGTTACACAGTTCATTAGTTGTAAGTCAGAAACTATACCCACATCAATCTGCCTTTTCAGCTTCCTTATTGCTGGAATGAAAGTCCTAGCTCTAAAAGATGTGAAACCATAAAAATGCCTATAAAAGTGGGTTTGGGGGTGTGCTGAATGTTTACAGGGCAGTTTTGGAACTGAGTCAGAGGATGGGAATGGTATAGGCAGACACATTTCTAAGAAAAGTATACAAATTAATGCATTTAATTTTCACAACTCCTCCATGAGTTAGGTACTATTATGAATAATCCTATGTTGGAAAAAGGATGGCTTTCTTAAAGGCCCAGATAAAAGGCCCAGGATGTGGATAGTCTAACATTCTGGGTCTTTTCATGGGTGATACCATTGGACCTCCAAAAGCTTATCCAAGCCTAAGTAGCTATGATCCCACATTCAGAAGCACTGAGGAAAGGCTTCCAATGGACTCAGCTTTTACCCTGGTGCCCTTCATTCCTGCCCTAAGACTTCCCTCATCTCCCCCCATAGGCTTCTGAGACCTTCTAGCTAATAGTTCTCTGGTTCCTCTCTGATGGCTTATTTTAAAGACTTCCGAAATCACAACGAATTAATCAGTATTTGAAGAAATGCAGCAGATGAGTTTAAAGATCAACTGCTGAGGGACATGAAGGCATGAAACTCTCCTATAGTAAGCAGGGAGGTAAATGATAGTCTTCTGTCAAAGATTTCAGCAGCTATAGGTATCAGACAGCACTTTTCAGCTTTATAGCTTGCATGGTTATTCCTGTATTTGTCACCTCTGGCCCTTAAGCAGCCACTTTCCCACTTGGAACTTACTTATGGCAGCTGCTGACAAAACAGGAAGTGATTAGAATGTATCTTGTTTTTGCAGCTTTCTGAACTTCGAGAGTTTTAAAACAAGTTTTAACAGAGGATTTACTGCGTTGCTCTACTACCTCCGATTCTTATTAAACAACTGTGTAGGGGTTCAACTATCAGTGCAAAGTCCCACACAGAGACTGACTTAATGACGTGCTTTGCATGCCAGCCATTCCCCAGCATGTTAAGTTCAAGCAAGCTTTTTTTTTTTTTTTTGGATACAAATTGGTGGGGGTGGGGAGAGAAAAAAGGAACAGGGAAGAGAAGGAAAGGGGAAGTTAAACCTTCCCTCCCTCCCTCCGTTTCGTCCTCAGAAAACCAAATATGGCATCTTCCATGAGGAGTTTGTTTTCTGACCACAGCAGATATGTTGAATCCTTTCGGAGGTTTCTCAGCAATTCCACGGAACACCAGTGCATGCAGGAATTCATAGACGAAAAGCTGCCAGGCATAATAGCAAGGTAACAAAAAGGACGTTTTTGTGAAAAGGACAATCCTCCGTGCTTTCATTTCAGTGACAGATGGGTGGAGCCCAGCCCTACAGGCTGGGCGAGGGGATAAGGACCTGCTACTGATAGCAACCCGGCTCCCTCCTCGCCCCCCACTGCCACTCTGTGCTGCTTTGCCTGTGGTGCTTTAGTTAGACATCTGCTTTAATCATTCAAAGGTTCCTATTTGTGCAGCATTTCCAGCTGCACAGAGATAAGCTTTAACCATTTCAAGGCACAAATTCGTGTTCATCTGGGAAAAGATTAGATGCAAATCTCTGAGCTCAGGTTTTTCAGCCCTCCTCTAAATTTTGTATTCAAAAAAGTCCCAAGTGTAGTCTAATGTTCCTTTCATTAGAATCAAATATAATTAATTACCAAATACTATTTACCCTTGAGGATTGACTGGGTGCTTCTCAGTTGTAATATCCATTTAAATTCATTTTTCTTATCCATTATTATTGTTATCACGCTACAAAAAAATTGTCTTTTCCTTTCAACTTAATATTTCCAATGTGGCCCTACAAAAATGCATTTTCCCATTATCAGTGAAACTCACTAGTTCCTATCCTTCTTGCAGACTACTTTTTTTGGTGATTAATGTGTTCAATTTGTGCCAGGGCTGATAAGCATTATGAGAGTAACAGATTCCACATGCTAAAGATAATCAAATCACTTATCTAGGGGTGGATTGCTGTAACTTACTCTGCTTCAGGAAATAATGATAGAAAACTAGGAAGAAATGAGTGACTGTAGATCCAATTTGTAACAGCAAAAGAACTGATATTTTATCTTTTGCTGGCTTTCTCTATTATAGGCCTAAAGTCTCTCACCAGGATAGTATAGTACTTCCACCTAACTACAGCAGACATTGTTGGATGCATATAGAATTGTTGCTGTTTCTGCTTTTCATAGTTCAGTTTTTAAATGTGTTCTTTAATTTAAAAAAATGTTTTCAATTACAGTTGACATACAATTTAATGTGTTTTTTAAATCTAGAGTATTATATAACTTATTAATAATTAAAAAGTAATAGAATAATGATGCAAAAATCAAAGCAGGCAGCAAATACAAACTTCTTATCTGGGAACTAACTATAGTTCACTCGGTTGGGTCTTTGTGCTGATTTTTAAAATTAAGGTAATGAGTTGATTTCTGAGTTCTTTTGAAGAACTAAATGTCTGTGTTCATGTCTATAGCTTATCCACGTACTTGGTTTTCCTTAGCCATCAGTTTGGTTTGAAGAAGCACTGTGGATGGATACACCACAATAAATGATGATCCCTATCTTCAAGGTGTATACAATCTAATTGAAAATATTGAATGTAGAATTTGTTTTGAAGAACTCCCAAAGGCATAACTAATTTTGCATTATAATTAGGAATGATCTACATCAAAGTATCATTTATTCAAAAAGTAATTTTTTTCCTGAAGGTAATGTTTGGATGAGAGTTAGCTGAAGCACCTTTAAATTGCTGCTTAAAGTTGTTTCTAAGTTACATGTAGGCAATATGCCTGCTTAATTTTTCATTCCAAAAAAATATTTTTGATGGTCAAATGGTTTTAAAACGCCTATAGCAGCAACAAAAACACTGGTTCCTTGCCATACCCATTCCCATCCCTGACTCTCTGAAATCCCCAACACTCCAAAATCTTTTAGTTGTTTCTTATGGAATTTTCTTTCCTAATTCTATAAATAACATGTTATTCTTCTCTAAGCTTATTGTATTAAAATAGCTACATAAACATGCACATTTCCTCCCTTATCATGCGAATGTATTTCAAAATTTTTGTGTAATTTGAGTGTTTATATCATTTTGCTTCTATGCATATTATTTATAATTGAACAGTGCTATTATACTACAATTAAATTCCCTTTCATGTACAACTTTTTATTGTTTTACCTAGAGTTAACTATTGTTTTGATTTTATCTTCTTCTTAGTTTTCTATGTACTTATCATTACTAACACCCCAACAAACATAAGTATATTAATCTCCTCTCAATATATTCCAACAGATCAAGTAAGCTGTTAACTTTTCATCTGGGAACATCTTTTCTTGAGTTCTGTTCTTTTTTCCCCAGTCTGTGGTGATTTGATCTTGGCCTGCTATATAATTATAAATAAGAGAATTTATTTCACATTCTAGAAATTTTTTTCTCCTCTCTCTAGTATTGGATTCTCTGATTCTGGATCTTATGTCCTTCTTTTCTTGGTTTCCTTAGTCTTGTTTCATTTTTTTTTCTTTTTTCTTCAGTTAATCCTTTAACAGCTTCCCAAGGAAAGTTTACGTGGGAGTCTTTGAATATTTAAAAATACCTTCACTTCACACTCATCTTTGTTGGATAGGTATAAGACTCTATGCTGGGCCGCCAGTGGCGCTGTGGTTAAGCGCTGGTTTCAGAAGCCAGCGGCCCCAGTTCGGGTCTCACATATGAGGGCCAGTGACACTGTCCTCAAAAGAAGAAAAAAAAGACTCTGTGCTGAAATGATTTTATATCAGAAATTTAAAGGTATCTTTCCATTGTTTTTTAGCTACTAGAGTCACTGTTGAGAAATCCAGTACTATTCAAATTCATCACCTTTGGTTTATGACTTTTTATTGTTTTTTGTTTTGTTTTTGTTTTTCCTACTTAGAAGCTTTTAGGATCTTCTCTATCTAGTATTATAAAATTTTAAGATAATAGGTTGTGGTGTGGGTCCTTTTCACCCATTTTTTTTTTTTTTTTTTGGAATTGCCTGGGCCATTTCAATGGACCTTCAGATCCTTCAGGGAAACTTTGGTGTGTTTTACTCATTCCTCCCCTCTCTTTTTATCTTTCTGGATCTTGTAGTCATCAAACACCAGTCTTCCTGAAGTGATTCTTTAATTTTCTTGTATTTCCAGTTTTCTATATTTTTTTTCTTTCAGCCCTTCTTTTAAACTTTTGCTATTATATTTTTAGTTTCCAAAAATGTTACATTGTTATAGCATCCTGTTCATCTTTCACACATGTAGTACCTTTTTTTTATCTATTATAAAATTGTCCATTGCTCTCTGCATGTTGAGTTCTGTTTTTGTTTCTTTTTGTCTCTGTCTCTCATATTAGGAGAGCTCCCCAAATATTTGATTAGTCTTGGTTGTCCATCCAATCAAATAATGTGATTCAGATCCTCCTTGTATATGTAAAAGAAGAGTTTGTTGAGTGGATAGCTCACTGTAGCAATTGAATGTGGACTCAGCTGTTTGTTGGGAGATTTTCAGGTGTCAATATATGCAACTTTACTCACTGAGATAGTTTGTTTCTCCAGGAAGGAATTCTTTAGTCCCCTATCTGGAAGTGAAGAGTGGGGTGGGGAGAATTACAGTATATAGCTGTAAATAGTAAACTTTTTTTTGTTGTTATATATAATGCATTTAGATCCTTGTCTGGAAAATAGTATGTTTTCAATAATTATTAGTTATCATTATAATATGTGAAATGGGATAATAGTAACTCACAGAGGAGTTGTGAGGAATCAAAGAGTTAATTTATGTAAATCCCTTAGTTATGCCTAGAATAATAATAATTGCTAATATATATTGTATGCTTGTCATGAGCAGACACATTTCTAAGAGATTTAGATGAATTAAATAATTTAATGCTCATAACTCCTCCATGAGTTAGACACCATTATTACAATCCTATAAGGTAGATGGTATTATTATTCTATTTCATAGGTAATAAAGATGCAGATAAGTTAAATTAACTTGCTCAAGGTAACATATCAGTAAACTGAAATTTCAACCTGGGTCTCTGCTCCATAGCCTCACTGTACTATCACAGATAAGCATTTTTAGGAATTAACCAAGAGCATATGTAGGAATGGGTATATTAAGACTCATGGTTATGAGTTGGAAGATAAGTAGAACTAAGGAAGGCAACTCATTCATAGGTGAGCTTGACTCTATGCTTTCCAGTTTCTTTAAGAACTTTGCTTTAACCTGTCTTCATCCTATTACTCTCTCACTTCAGCCAAAGAACAGACTTATTTACCATCCTAAAGCACAAATGGACAAACAACATCCTTTCAGTTTCATGTCTCCCCTCTAATAGTCATCCTTTTTCTTCTCACTCTTTCATACTATTTCAACAGTCTCTCAAGGTCTTCTTACTCTTCAAGTTCACTTTTAATCCCACTGCTATCTGACTTCTGCCCTCAACCTTCTTTTAAAACTGCTATTATCAAAGTTATTCATATTGCCAAATTCAATGGAGATTTTTTTTTTTTAGCAGTACACTCCACAACTTTTGACACTACAGATGGCTTTCTCCTTTTCTAATACTTCTATTGTCTCTCTGAGCTTTACCGTTTTCCTCTGTCTTCTTCGTGTACTTCCCATAATCCAATGATTTTTAAAAGTTGGTACTGCATCATCACCCACTGCTCTTCTATTTGCAATATCCTTGGGTGATGGCATCTACTCTCCTAGTTTCGACCATTACTTTATGACAACATTTCTCCAGAATACATCATTGATGCTAGTCTCTCCCACCCAGATTAAATCTTGCACATCCAGATGCCTATTGAATTCAGATTTATCAAAACAAAACAAACAAACAAAAACCCTAATGAAATGTAAACTTGCCATCAAACTACATTCTTCAGCTTAAGTTTTAGCTCCATGCTTCACCAAGTCATCCAAGCTGGAAACTTGGCAGGCATACTTTTTCTGACCCCTTTACATCAATCTAAAGCAAATCATACTGTTGTTTTCCAGTCCATCAATCCCACTCTATTTCTAGTACTAGAGCCATAATGTTGGGCTTTATTATCTCACATTTCACTTGAGAGCAAAGTAGTATTTTTTTCATTTTTATTTTCTCAATGCATAGAATAGGCACATAGTAAATATTTAATAAACACTTGTTCACTGAAAAGAAGTTAGCAAGGAGGAAGGAAAAAAGGCAGATATCATAGAGATAGTATGAATCACCTTAGTCTTCCCCGCATATACAATGAATGACTAAATATATCACCAGACTCAAAGCCACACTTTTTCTGTTCTTTTTCTCCAAATAAATTCTAAACAAATGGTTTATCTTGAGATGTTTATAGTGTGTTTTAAAAGTCTACCAGTTCAAGATTGTTAATGAGGGATACCTATATTTCTGAAGATTTCTAAAGACATCAATACAACTACTAAATAATTGGAATCTTTTATGTTGGCCTAATTTTTATTCAGTGTAATTATAGTCTCTTTTCTCAACTAAATTTGATAATCAGATTTTACCAAGTACCTAGCGCATTTTTCTTAAATTACATTTTTTTTTTCAGGATTGGAGACACAAAATCAGAAATTAAGATTCTAAGCATTGGCGGAGGTGCAGGTATGAATAACACATTTGAAAATTCGTATTTTGCTCTAAGCATCATGCTGTTTGATTTACAGGGTTTAGGACATCAGCCTCTGTTACTATCTGTAATATAGATAAGATGTGGCTTTCTTTTTCATAAATGGAAAACATATAGGATATATTTGGATAACCTTTATCCAAAATGATTTAACTGTTCACAGAAAAGGAAAATTTCATAAGAAATTTCTTAAGCTTGTTCCACGTAAAGTGTGACCCTTGGACCAGCTGCTGGTTTGCAAACTGTTATGGGTCCAGGAGGAGATAGGAAGTGTGCACTGGAATGTAAATAAATGCACAGCTCCCTTCTTTGAGAAACTATTGCTATGGGGGGAAAATATGCTTAATGACATAGTTAATTTATACTCTCGTGGCCCCACTCTTTGAGCTGCACTTGCCTAAACTACTCCCTTCCTCTGATTCAGTTCCAGAACCACCTTCTAAACATTCAGCACACTCCCCAGCCCCTTTTCCAAGCTTTTCATGATCTCATTACTCTTAAAGCCAGTGCTTTTATCTTAGAGGAAAATGGAAAGTCTGGGAAGGCAGATTGATGTGGGTGTAGCTTCTGACTCTGACACTAATGAACAGTGTGACCTTGGCTGAAACATAGGCTTTGGTTTTCTTATGGGAACAATGGGTTATATCTCATAAGGTTATAGTAAGAATTATATAAATAACATTTATAAAGTGATTAGCATACTACTGCTGTTCCTGTAAGGTGCAGGATGGTCCCTTATGCAAAAATAAAACAAAAATTCCATCCCCAGGCTTTGCCTCAGATCAAGCTTCTGAGTTGTGTTTTCTTTATTTTTAAGTTGCTAGTCATCTGGAGGCCTGAGTTACTGTATTAATACATAAAATGTAGTCATATATTTTATTTGTGTCTTCCTTCCTCCCTCTCTTCCTTATTCTCTTCCTCCCTCCCACCATTCTTTCATTCCTCCCTGTTTATTGTTTTCTTTTGAAATAATCACTGAGTGATGACGTAGTATTTGTTGCCATTTGGTAACTAGTGGATATTACAATATGATTTGTTATACAGTGACATGTGGTAACCTCTTGAGCTTCTTAAGTATGAGTTCCAGCACCATGTGAATGAATAAATTGTGGCCCATATTAACACAAAGATAACCAAGAGCCTTCTAATGGAATGGGATAGCTACTTTTTTCATGTCATCATTTGTTCATTTCTCATAAAATACACTGTGTTATAATGTAGTAAGGACTAGCCCTTAAAATCATTTTACTTTATCATCTTTCACCAATAAAATAGAAACCAACAAGGACAAATAATAAAGGATATTATCATGAATGATATTATAGAGAGTGTTTAAACTAAAATACTCTATTATTGCTTACTTGGTATTTTAAGTCCTAAGGATTATAAGAGTGATGAATTGCCCAAAGAGTACCCTAATAATTCATTTAACCAAGACAGTCACTTCCAGTGTGCTTCCCATATGAGTTTTAGGCAAACAACAGGCAATGAGACTATCATTTGATATTGTCACTTGTGCTTGGACAAGAAGAGAAGCCCTATAAGGAAAATAATTAAAAACAATCTCTATTGTGGCCAAGTTAATTGACCTTCTAATATAAAGTTCATTGAATTTCTAATGTAAATTTATCCAGATGCTTATAAGCTATCTAGACAAAGGAACATTTGGCCTACAGTTATTCTTTACATAAAGGTGCACATAGGATTTAATATAGAGAATTTATCAACATAAAGCGTTCTGACTGAACCCCAACATTGTATTAAAAGCAGGCTCTGCTTTGGGGAGAATACGGGTGCCCATTAAGGTTATTCTTCATAAGAAAGTTATTAGAAATATAATAACAACTCCAAGAGAAATTCAAGCTATAGATACTTAGCTTTCACTGCTAATGAAAGCTACATGAAATCAAAAGAAATACATTTAAAATCTTGTGGTCTAGATGTCCATGGCCAGAAAGAGCAGTGTTTTATAGTGGAGAGGACACTCCACTTGTTTAGTTTGAGTGCTCCTACACCCACTTGGGCATGCTCATCTGATGTCATTGCCTAACTCAAGCACTGCGCAAAAGAACAATATATTGCTGTACAGTAAGGAATTTCCTATCCTTCCCTTGGAGAAGTGGTCTCCCTACATCTTCCAGTCTACAGTGTGTCTGAGACTTTTGCATTAGCCTGTGACTTGAGCATCTTTCAAAATCAGTCACTGAACTCCAATTCCTGGCAAACAAGGTCCTTCACCCTGTCTGGTACCTTTGGCTCAGTTCCCATAATGCATCTCACAGGAATCTACTTCCGTGTTTGTTTACAGTCCCCTCTAGTTTTACCTCCTAGGTGTTCTCTTCTTGTTTGCCCAGAAACCTGTAGATCATATTCTGCATATCTTTGGTGTAAACATTCTCTCTGCATTCATAACTGTGCTCCCACTTCTCTCCACCACAATGGAAAAACATACCTAAAGCAACAAACTAAAAACTTTCCTCTATGAAATTGGTGCTTTTATTTCACTTAGTGCTCATTTTGTTTGGTGGCCCATTTGATTTTCTTTTCAGAAACATGAGCAGGTGGTGCCCATGTACCTTTTCTGTCTTCTGACTCTCTTCTGTAAAGGTTGATGTTTGTGTGGAGAGAAGTTCCATAGTTTAAGAGACAATGCAAGTATTTGAAAGAGGTTTTTGGCAATTTCACTTCAGAGACCAAGCAATTATTAGGGCTCTTAGAGTTTCCAAAGAAAGGACATTGGTGGCAAACTTTTTCTGTCATCTTCAAGTAATCTACTACATCAGTAAATAAAATTGAGAAACAGTATGGTTATCCATAGATTATATGTTTAATGTCAGGAAAATGTATGAAATATGTGAAAGCAAAAAAAGAAAGAGAGAAAATCAGGAGAAAAACAAATTATGAAATATAGACCAGGTAGCTTTTACAGAGGCCAGACTGGGAAGTATAAATTGTGTGTGTATACAAGATTTAATGAAACACAAAGAACAGCCGAGATTGCCTTATTCCAGGTCTCAAAGGATTCATACCATGTTCATTTCAGCAGCTGTTTTTTTAGGTATTGAGAGCAATTGCACTGTATTCTGAATCTTATAGAGTATGCTTTTTGGTCCATTTTTGACATTGATGCTTCCTAAAATTAAACTACTCAATGGAGCTTCATTATTATTCAGCTTTTGATGAGTGTTGTCTAGATAGTACAGAAAGAAAAAGAAAATCATTCTTTTTTTGGTAAGGGAGAATGTTATTAATTTACAGTGCATACCCTTAAGCCTAGAGACATGTTCCCGAAGGCAGTAACAGACAATGTGTTCTCCTTGCTATAGAAGGAGAACCATTTTATCTGCTGCGCTGTTCAGTTCTTATGTTTAAATACCAGAAAGTTTTATAGGGGTTAGACAGGACTAGAACTCAAATAATCTCATTTTATCCAGTTTCCCACTTCTAATTAAACTATTGTGAACCAATTCAATTGCTATGCCCTACATAAGAATATATATGTTTATAGAGTGTTTTTTAATCCACTAATGTGACTCACATATGAAGTATTGGTGGTTTGAACCCTCTCATAACATTTTTTGGTTGTTGACAGCAGTTAGGTGGTTTTCTTGTTCTAAAACATAGGGACACCAGCATTCCTACAGAGGTTAAAAAATAGAAGAGCATCAATAACCTCAATTTACAAATAAGAAACCTTAGGACCACCAAGTCCGAGCAAAACTCAGGCCTCTTGACATTGGTCCAGTCCAACAAATTGTTCTAAACAGATATAATAGTTAATTGTTGACCTAGCAAAGGAGAGATTAGGTACATAATAATGACTGGCTATTTGAAAATCTAATCGTATATAGATTATTAATCTTCTCTTTCCATAAATCACATGTTAGGGTGACACAGAGGTTTCTTTTTCTAAGTTAGTTTCTTTTTTCTAGGTTAGAAATGGAACAAATAATTTGGGCTGGAACTGAAAAAACCAGTGTGTCAGGTTTAGAAGCCAGAACGTGGTAAGAAGCAAAGGTTAATGTTTTCCAGTGGTTCAGAATAAGCCAACAATCTATATAAGCAAATTAGGAATGGCTGGGGAAATATAGGGTATTGAAAGAATTTTTGCCCAGAAAAATAAGAATATGAATGTGCTTAGTGCCATCTTCAAATATTTCCTATTGATCAAACTACAAAATATTTGTCCCTAACAGGCCAATGGTTGAAAGAAGCATTGATTTCTTGGTTCAGTATTAGAATTTACTAATGATCAAACGTGTCCAGAAATGAAGGTGCCCATCTTGGAATGTAAAGAGCTCTCTGTCACTCTAGGAATGTCAGCTGGAAAAATACTTTTCAGACATGCTATGGAAGGGACTTTGGCACTGATTTCTTGGGTGGCTGGGCTGTTAAATGTGTTTCAGTCCAAAATATTTATTGTTTAATCAGTAACCTTCTAGAAAGAGATAGGCATTGGTGTGGCTAACACCATGTTTGATTATATTTAGAAAGTGGAATCTATATGGGACTTCTAGATATGCAGACAATTTTTAATCTTCATTCTAATTACTTATAACTTGAAATAAGTAATAACTGTTTTACTTATGAGTAATCTACTAGCAATTACTCCATTATTAGAAGGATATGTACTCTAACCATTCACTAATAAAACAGGATTTAGGACAGTCTACTTCAGGTAACCCTTGTTGGGGGTCTCATATAAAGTATTGTTAAAGACATTCATAACTCCATTATTTAAAACATAAGCTATTCTCCACATATAATTTTACCAAAAAATAGTGTATCTCATTGTACTATATTTAAAACTTGCAGTAAACATGGAATTGTTGTTAAAGACAGATGCATTTCAGATTTGAGAGAACTGAAACAGAGTGCTACAACCCTGGAGCCATTGTCATTAAAACCAGAGTAAACAAGATCTTTTGGCTAATTCAATCAGGCTTGAAACAGGATAAAAGGATAATGAGTAGAGTTAAGACAAAACTATTATTTGCACATTAAGTGATTATATACTTAGAAAAGCAAATCAACTCAGTTGTACAGTTTTAGAATTAATAAGAACTCAGTAATAGCCTGGATACAGGTAAAATAGGTAGAAAGCAATGGCAGATCCACATTTTTGTTAACATTTGCGTGTTTTTCATGCACAGTTTTGATTATGTGCAATGTACTGGAAAGTCCCTGGCATTTGGTTATATGTAATTTTGCTGAAGGACAAGTTTGTATCTTCCCAGTTCTTATGCCAGTTTGGGATATAGTCTCTTGGTGACTAGGCTTCCCCTTGACATAGACTGTTGAATAAAACTTTGTGATTCAATACAAACATTCGTGCAACCTTGGTGTAGGGAGGTCTGTTGTAATCTTCATTTTACACATTCTGAACCTACTCTTATATTCCACAAGGGATTTGAGGGTTATAGAGATTGGGGTTAATACCCAGGGTCTTCTGTAGCTTAATCTCTATTAACAGTAACAAACTGATAGAACTAATAATAATAATTTAAAAAATTTGATTAGTTAGCTAATAATATATTTAATATAAAACATAAGAAAACTGAAGAAAAGTTAAATATTTACTGAGAATGATTTGAGAAGATTTAGAAAGCCAATATGCAATCGTAAAGAGGTTGCAGTGATATAAATGCTTTCATGTACAAAGGTAAGGGTAGGAAGTGAAACAAAATGTTCCTGAAAGTAATGTGGCCTTATGTGTCAAGAACAGTTCTGATAGTCATCTAATATTCAAAGGCCTGGTAATGATGTTTGTTAAAATATTGACATACTTGGTAAATAGCCACTCCCCTGCTGTCCTACCACAGCCCCAACTGCTGCTTCAGCCCCTTCTGCTGGACCCCTGTTTATCCCCCCTCCCCACCTACTCTGGACCCCTGACCCCTACGTCCAAGGTCCCCAGCAACTGGACAGGTCTTACTAGCCCAGGGCCTCAAAGAATGAGTTCTTCAGCCCGCATCCTTCCTCAGTAGCTGGCACTTTAGGCAGGGTTTTTTTGTTTAGGTTTGTTTCAATAGCACCAAAGATCAAGGGCCTCATTCTAATCATTAATTCTAGTTCGTGGATTTCATCTGAAAAAATTAAAATTTTTGCATAAAAATTCATGGCTCATTGTCAGGCTCGTCATAATACCAAAAAAAACTTAAAACTAATTATAACTATCTATCTACCTATCTATCTAAAACTATATAAAATATATTTCCATATATAAATATATATTCATATACCCACATATGAATGTATACATTTATATATTTTATATCATATATAAAAGGTTAATAATTAAATCAATCATTGCATACATTTCTAGAGAATAGTGTTACCACTATAAATAACAGTCAAATAAATTTTGATATAGTCATGATTTAACTCTCAAGAAAGTCCAAATTATATATATAAAATGATTTTTACTTATGTAAAGAAAAGTATTTGCTCAAAGGAAAAAAAAAAAGCTTAAGAGGAAATAAACCAAACATTAACTTTACCAAACGTTAACTTTTGCTTCCTCTACCAATCAGATATTGATTTTATACTTCATATTTATGTCTCAAGTTTTCTATAGTATTAATTTTATAGCCAAGGACAGGAAAAGTAAACCCAATTAAAACTCTAATTTTATAGTTGATGAGAGATGATAATAAAAAGTAGACTCATTGGCTTCTGACAGCTTCTTCTGGTATTTGACTGATGCCCAAAGCACTGTCCTGACACCTATGTTTTCCTGACAATTTTCCTTGAAGGCCATTTTTGATTCACCAGTAGTCACAGTATACATGTACAAATGTGTTAGGGACAGTCTCGCCCCTGTTATAGCTTAGCAGAGCTTTTCTTCAGAGCCCCTAGATTCTCCCATGTCTGCTCTGATTACCTGTCAGCCATGGTGAGGGTGAGGGTGATATTGACCAAAGGATGGTGCCTGTCTGCTGTTTCTTGCACTAGTGATGTGTTTCCTTATTTCTTGCTTCTTTTTCCACAAGGACAGCAGGCTCTCCGACTCTCGTCACATTAGAGTATAAATGACTAATAATTTTCCTTAGCAACATTCGCCTTTTAAACACTATTAATGTGGTGGGCCGATGGAGTGGAGCTCAGAAGATGGATCGTGAAGGTATTTGAGAAAGAGGGGCAGAGCGAGAGAGAGCCCATGAGATAGCGCAAGAGGACGCGAGCGAGCGCACGCGCACTGATATTGATGCAATCACGTGAACTATGTGATTATCTTGCATTACCTTTGCCAGTTGAGGTAGTTTCATTTTGTAAATCCTGTCATTGGGCATAAAGAATGTAAAAGAACGTTAACACTTCATTAAAGGTAATTCAATGTAACTTTTAAACATTACTATATTTGTTTAAATATTGTGTGTATACCATTTATCTCTCTTTCTATGTATGTACCGAAGTAGCAGTCAAATATCTATGTTTAAAATTTATAAATTAAAAATTAAGGCAAAACCCAATCTTTTTTGAGTTTGTCTATCAAATATCTCTACACTTCAGTGTTCAGCACCCTTTGGGGCATTTCTCTATGTTTGTCTTTCTTAGCACATTTTGGTAGCATGGCTTTTCTTAGGCCTCTGGCAGTTGCAAAGCATTCAAGCAGTATTGTTCCTGGGCCAACAGCCAGAAGAAACATGAAAGCAAATGGCAATGCCCTTTTGACTCAGAATTTATATTTATAATCCCCTTTCTGAGACCTTACAGTTATTTCAATATTCTACTCTTATTTTCCCATACTGACAGAACTGCTTCAATACTGAGGCACCAGGGTAGGGAAAAGAGAGAGAAAGATGGAAAAGAAGTGATCTTGTCAATAATCTTCTATCTCTCCCACTGCAGCTCAAAATCAGGTTGTTCTTACTCTGTTTGCAAACTCATAGCTGAAATTATTTTTCATCACTAAGCACAGTTTTATGGGCAGTTTTCCTCCCTAGAAACAGTGTGTGTGTGTGTGTGTGTGTGTGTGTGTTTGTGTGTGTGTGTGTGTGTGTGTGTTTGTGCCTGATATTCTAATAGAGGAAACAAGGAAGATAATAATCTTTTTTCTTCTTAGGAAGATAATAATCTTAATGCAACATATAGTAGAATAAAATTTTTCCTGCTGATAATCTCAAGAATTCACATATATTTCAATAGGAGATATGAAACAAGAACGGACAGAAATTAAATGAGAGGACATAGCTCAATAGTATCTTCCATTTTCTTGACCACAGATTATCTATTTGGAGAAGCCCTAGCAGTCTCAGGTTAGGAATTGTATCTCATTTAAAGTAGGTTCAGTCAGAAGGACAAGCCATCATGAATACATGATGAGTGCTTTTCTAAGTTGTCATTTTGTTGCGGAGGTGCTCATTTAGAAAGGTAAATCTTCATTTTCCTCATTTCCAGGATCTTTCAGACTTCTCTTAAATGTCACCTTTTCCATGAAGCATACTTGACAACCCTATTGAATATCACAAAGGCCCCCTTCATGGCTTCTTCTCACTCTTTTTTGCCTTAGTTTTCTCCATGGGACTTATCACCATCCGTAAAGATTGGATATTTTTGTCTGTTTTATTCGTTTCTATATTTCTTGTGTTTAGAACCTGGAATTTAGTAGGTGCTCAAAAACATTTGTTGAATTAATGCATAATAGCTTCAATTTATTAAGTAATTACTATATATCATGAGATAGGGTAAATTATCTCCATATAATTACTCTAACTTTGACAATGAGCCTGTAGCACAGACCATATTATCCCTAATTTACAGATATGCAATTTCAAGGGCAGAGGCAATAACAAATTTGTATCAGGTAATTCTGGTGCATCCTATATTTGAGTTTAGTTTTGTTTCTCTATAGCCTTTAACTTTTTTTTTTTTTTTTTTTATCAAATGATGGATTTCGAGCAAAAAATGCAGCATGCCTCTGCTATCTCATTAAAAGTATCCTTGAAATTCAGGGAATGGAGAAAAGTTGCTAGAAGATAAGATTCCCTCACTTACTTGTTTTTTAACTTTTTATAAGTTCTACTGTCAGGGATGAAAAATATATGTCCCTCTTCAAATGTAGGCATGATCCATTTAAAATATGGGTTTATAAAAGCAACATGTTATAACCACAAAAATGTCTGTCAGTAAAATTAAGTGAAACACTGTAAAATTAAGGGAAACACTCAATTAAGTGAAACACAAATAGCCCAGAAAGGAGACATGAGAAGTCATTCTATAGGCTGATTTGAGTAAAGGGGTGGTACAAAGGAAAGGGATTTGCAATGAAGGAGGTTTTTAAAATTTAGTTTTCATTTAACTTTCCAAATCAAAAAGTCAGCATATTCTGTTTGATGGAAAATAACACAGGAGTGAACAGAACAGAAAAATATCCACAATCCAGCCTAAAAGAAAATAATTTTTGATTGATGCTGACACATATCTGGATTTTTCTAAGTTTGCGCAAGTTCCACATATTGATCAGCTGAGAAAATCAGTTACATCATCATAAAATGCAGGCTCCAAAATCATTAATTTGCTTTGGTAGTCACAAAAGGGGGAGGGAAGAAGAAGAAAGAAGAGGGAAGGGGAGGAGGGAGGAAAAAAAGAAAGATAGTATATTGGAATAGAGTTGTTTAATCATTATAATTTTTTTTTCCATTTGTCACAGGAAACGTTGTAGATTTTATTCTAAAACTTTAGGGAGAAATAAGTAATGAGGCTTTAGTTAATCCAAACAACTGATGGAGTTTATGTATCTAAAGGCTTAAGATGTCAAAATAAGTAGTCTACAATTGTCAGAATTATGATCATGTAAAGCCTAATGAGAAATCATATGTGATAGGGGACTGACTATAAAATGAACATGTATTGCCTCATTCCCCTTACATGTTGTTTTCTGGATCTCAAAGTTAAGATTCCCAGAAGGTTTTGCAATGCACAATAAAAGAAGGCTGTTGGCTCCTCCATTTCTTTTGTTTACCACTAAATTTGCTCAGAATTTCCAAAGTATTTGATTCATTTCTAGTTTACTTTCCCCTGTTCTTTTTGGTGCATTAGTTTGGCTTGTGTGTTCTCTAAAAGCATTTATAGACAGCGTAATGTCTAATACTGGAGCACATTCATAATGTTTTACCTCCTGCTCAGCAGGATTCAGTTGAGAAAGAACAAATGGTCCCCCCACTTTTTTTTCCCTAAATCTTTTTACTGCTGGTTCATGATACTGTGAGGTCTGATAATCCCTCATATGCTTTTCAGTGATTGATGATCAAACTTTCTCAGTTGTTTAATCTACCATTTTAGAGTCTTTGATGCTGTTTAACAAACTCATTGGAATCAAGCCTTTGCTAGTGAATAAAATAAGTGAAGTAAAGCAATAATTTAGATCAAGGAACACTGAAAGTTCTATCTGTGTTGCCAGCTCTAGTCAGTTGATAGGTAGTTTCTGTCTGAAGGACTCTGATGCTTCTTCCAGGCTCTGTGGGAATGAATACCAAGGTAATCAGTCATGTGTGAAAGTGTTGGAGATGCATAGGAGTTAGTCAGAGGGGGTGAGGAAGGGAGGGGACAGTAATCATCACAGAGGAGAAAGCATGGACAAAGGACAAAGAGCATGGTGTATAGGGGGTCAGATGGGGAGAAAGCAGGGTAGAAACGTAAGAAATTCAGGGTTACTGGAGCCAAAAGTTTCAAAATATGAAGTCATGAGAGATGAGAATAAGGAAGCAGGCAGGGTGGTCTACACTCAGGGAGCTTGGGCAACTATCCAGTTGATTAGTTATTAGAAGGTTTTTGTTTGTTTGTTTGTTTGTTTTTAATTTTATTGGGGTGACAATGGTTAGTAAAATTACATAGGTTTCAAGTGTACAATTCTATAATGCATCATCTATATATCACATTGTGCATTTACCACCCAGAGTCAATTCGCCTTCCATCAGTATATATTTGATCCCCTTTTCCCTCTTCTACCATCCCCCCCACTTACCCTCTGGTAACCACTAAACTATTGTCTGTGTCTATGAGTTTTTGTTTCTTTATTTGTTTGCCTTGTTTCTTTGTTACTTTCAGTTTTATATCCCACATATGAGTGAAGTCATATGGTTCTCGACTTTTTCTGTCTAACTTATTTCGCTTATCATAATAATCTCAAGATCCATTCATATTGTTGCAAATAGCAGTATTTCATCTTTTCTTATTGCAAAGTAATATTCCACTGTGTATATGTACCACATCTTCTTTACCCAATCATCTATTGAAGGACACTTTGGTTGTTTCCATGTCTTGGCCACCATGAATAATGCTGCAATGAACATTGGGATACATATATGTTTACAGATAAATATTTTCAGATTTTTTTGGGGTATATACCCAGAAGAGGGATTGCTGGGTCATGTGCTAATTCTATTCTTAATTTTTTGAGAAAGTTTTAAGAAGGGGAATGATAGGCTTGCTTAGCTTAGAGTTTAATGGTTGTTCTAATGATGGCTTTGAGGAAGACAAAGTTTAGAAGAGATAGGCTGAATTTTTTAGGATATTATTGTAGTATTCTAAGAGATAGGTAATTTGAGCCTGAACAAGGACATTGCTAGTAGGGATGGAAAAAAAAGACACATTTTGCAGAAAACCTTGCAGATGGCCAGGAAAGGAGGATGAAGGAAGGAGCAAAGCTTGGGTGACTGGATGGACAGTGAACAGTCTAAGTGATGTATAAAGAAAATATGTATAACTAAAGGCTAAATGTTTAGACTAGATTGTAATACTATAGAGGATTGGATTAAGAAACTGTGGTACATTTATACAATGGAGTATTTCTCCGCTATAAAGAAGAATGAAATCATACCTTTGCAACAATGTGGATGTACCTAGAGACTATTATGTTAAGTGAAATAAGTCAGTCAGAGAAAGACAAATACTATATGATCTCACTTACATGCAGAATCTGAAAAACTAAATGAAAGAGTAAATGGAAACAGACTCAGATATAGAGGAAAAGCTGATGGTTGCTATTTGGGAGGGGGTTGGGGATGAGGAAGCGGAAGGGATTAGACAGCATAAATAGGTAACTACAATATTGCCACAGGGATATGAAAGACAGTTCAGAGAATATAATAATGTTGTAAATATTTTGTGGGGTGTCAGATGGTCACATGTCTTGTTAGGGAGACCATTTCATGGATGGAGTAGAGGCTTAATCACTACGTAGTACACCTGAAGCTGATATTGTGTAATATTGTATGCCAACTGTAATTGAATATATAGATAGTCACGGGATGTGGAGTATACTGTGGAAGGGAGTCAAGGGAATTGTAATAGATATGTATGATATGGGGGGGAGTGGGGTGGCGAATTGGGGAGGGGGTTGTCACTTTGAGGGGTAAAAAGTATAACTGTTGCACTGCGTTGTACACCTGAAACTAATTAAAAAACTGTTTATTTCACAATAAAAGAATTTAAAAAAAAAGAACTTCTGAATATCCTCTCTGTTGACTCTTCGTTGGGGAAGAGGTTCATATAAATCATTTTTTAAAAATGCATGTTTTCGGGCCGGCCGAGTGGCGCGGTGGTTTAAGCGCTGGCTTGGGAAGTCAGCAGCCCCGGTTCGGGCCCCATATGTGAGTGCCAGTGACACTGCCCTCAAAAAAAAAAAGAAAAAAAATGCATGTTTTCTATTTTTAAGGGATATTAGAAAGAAAACTATGTAGGCTATGAGACCAAGGAATATATTATTATGGGAGCTCTCTCTCACTGTCTGCCTGCCTATCTATTTATCTATCTATCTATCTATCTATCTATCTATCTATCTATCTATCTTATCTATCTGGTCTCACAATAAGCAATAATAGAATCCATTATAAAAAACAAACATAGCACTGAAAATAAGTGCCTTGTGAGTACAGTGGCATTATTTACTTCAAACCCAGGATACTTTTAAGATGAGAGGTGGAGGAAGTGGGTAAAAGAATTAAAATTATTATAACTTTTTGAAATATTTATTTATTGAACAAGTTTTTATTATATGTTTGTTTATTAAATAATTTTTTAAATGTATTTTCAAAAATAAAATTCTAATGGAAATATTTTGTTACAAATTAAAAAAAAAATTAAGGGCCAGCCGAGTGGCACATTGGTTAAGCGCTGGTTTTGGGATGCCAGTGGCCCCGGTTCGGATCCCACATGAGGGCCAGTGACACTGCCCTCTACAGCTAACAACAGCTCCACCTGGAGCTGGGCTGTGCGAGCCCCGGTGATGGTGTGGGCTGCAGCCCCTGCTGCAGTGGGCTGCCATAGGCTGCAGTGAGTGGCCCACAGCCAGCGTGAGCGTCTGGCAGCCAAGAGTGAGCTGCCAATAGCCGCGGTGAGCGACATCCAGAGGCCGGCGACCGATCTGCCTCATCCGGGAAGAGCGCAATGATGACACCAACATGGGCCAGTGAAGCAACATCCTCCGCAACTAGACTGAAGAACAAAAAGACAGCAACTTGTCTGTTCCCCTTCCCCAATTCCCCAACACTGTTCCCCTCCCCCAATTCCCCAATAAAATCTTTAAAAAAAAAAAAAATTAAAATAAGAAATAAAACTACATGGGACACCAACACAATGAGCATCAGGTGGAAATGTCCCTGGCAAACAGGAAGTATGAAGTCAGAAATGGGTTTTATGTGCTAACTCCTGAGGAAATAGTTTCATTATCTCCTCTTTTTGTTCATTTGTATCTGTAAATGCATGGATGGTTCATGTCCACACATGGTCTCACACTGTAGAGGTTGTTATGTGAACCATAGTTTCCATCTCAATTACAATTCTAGCATGGTGGCCTCTATCATTGCCCTAAGAGGAGGCAATAGCTGGCTCTGACTGTGACAGAACATTCTTCTGGTTGGGAAAGTGACAAGATAGGAACATACTCTGGGGATGTGCTAGATATTATACATTCTGCCATTTGGGCAGGTTCAAAACGTTGGGGTCCATCTTAGAAGAAGAGTTCATGAAGCCTCAGGGGGAAAATAATTGCATTTTAACTATCTGAGTTTCAAAATGTTGGGTTTGGGATCCTTATAATTGATAGTTTTTTGTAACTTAAAATATACGGTGAGACTGATAGAGGAACAGAACTTTTGGCCTCTGGTCCTTTGAGGCAAGCTGTAATCTCTTTTATTTCTCATTAGCCCACAGCTTTCCTTATCAGCCTTTGCTTAGTCATTTTATTTACCCTTCGAAAATAGTTAGTAGTATTTGGTATCCTCCTATCTCTTAATATGAAATAGAACAAACGCTTTAGAATCAGACAAATGTGCCTTAAACTTTAGATGTATTAATGTCCTCTGAGTGTCAAATTACTCCAATCACCTTCTCTGGTTGGGAATAATCTTGTGGAGTTTGTGATAGTATTGTGGTCAGGATTAAATGAGATGTTCCAAGTGAAATGCCTAGTACAGTGTTTGACAAATGGTAGGTAGCCAATAAATGGTAGCTAGAATTATTAAGGAAGAAATTAAAGGTCACTTGTGGGTGGAGCCAGCTTTGGAGAAAATTGTCACATAGGCTCCTTCATCCTCCATTTCTTCTTCCTTCCCATTTGTTCTCCCCCAACCCCCACCATCTCCTATTACCAGTACCATTAGACTGCCCTTTTTTCCTACACTAGTATATTTTGCTCCTGACTTATCTTCCTCATCTCATTCATTCCAGACCTCCCAGTCTTATGACTTATGCTTTTGTTGCCTGCCATATCTAACCTTGGAAGTTCTTTTAATGTAATTTATAACGAAACAGTAAAGACTAACATCATTTTAATATGTTAGTCTTTCCAGAACATAGGTATATTTTAGTGAAGGTATCAACATCATAACCTAAGAGAATAAAAGTGTAAAACTTAAGTTGGAGACATCACTAATAGGGAGAAAAGAGATATTTTTAAAGAGACTCGATAACAATAAAGTGAACAGTTAACATTTATTGGGTGTCAACTCTATCTTACACTGTTCTTTATATACATTGCCTCGTATAATCCTCACAACCAATGAATTATGTACCATTATTGCTATTTTTCTGATGAGGGAAATACAGCTTGAAGTAAAGCAAATTGCCAAAGATCATATACACCTAGTAAGGGGAGAAAACAGGTTCGGGACTGAAGTCCATCCAACTTACCACCATCTCTCTCATGCAGTCACTTACAGGCTAGACTTTTATCAAGGCAGGTTTCCATATCTCTTACCATATGCTAGAGCCTAGTGTAGTGTTTGGCACATAGTAAACAATTAATGAATAGTTGGTTATTGAATTAATGCATAAATATCTATCCTGCCATAACCTCTTCTCTATTTACCTCCCTGGTATCACCTCTTTCTTGGAGGCCCTGCCTTGCCCAATATTCCAAAACTCTGAATGGCCAGTAGTACCACATACACTGTTCTGTTTCCTGACTTCATGCCTCCATCTTACTGTGTTCTCTACATGTAATACTTCACTTCCCCAGAAGTCTCTGAGTTAGCTTCCACCTACCCCATAACATAGAGTTCAGGAGTGAGCTCCCTCCATGAAGCTTTCCATCTCTCTGGCCTCTCTTCCTGTCTTGTCCCTAACTGTCTCCTCAGCCCAATCCAGTCAGGGTTCATTCCATGTCTATCTCCTCCAGTAGACAATGGTGTTTTTGGAGGCAGATGTCTGACATTTTTGTGCCCTAGTTGGTACCTGACATATTTTGTATCTGACATATTTTTTTGTATGCTTCTGGCCTAGCCTACCTAGTTCATTCTAAGGTATATTTTTTTCATATATTAACATCTGTGAAATTAGGATACATCTAGTTAATGATATCTCAAAATTATAATTAATTAACAGTGCTTTTTTTGACTTAGTGGTACAAAAAGAAGGGTTGATTGCATCCTATAACCAGTGGCATCTTAGATATAATGTAATACAATAAGATGTTGAATGAATGAATAAAGGAATGAATGAATAGCAATTATAGCCTTCCTCAAATCACATTATTATTCCTACTTACAACCTAGCTGTTCTGCATCATAGACAATGTGACAGGGCAACATTTGAGCGTCATTCTTTATACTCGTATATGCTGGGCTTTCCTAGTAAAAGTAAGACAGAGATTTTTTTGAATGCTTAAATCAAGGTGCTCCTTTTTTAATGTGTAGATAAATGATGTAAAATAGAGAGAAATTTAAGAAAAATTTATTTATTTATTTATTTATTTTATTTTTATTTTTTTATTTTTGAGGGCAGTGTCACTGGCCCTCATATCTGGGACCTAACTGGGGCCGCTGGCTTCCCAAGCCAGCGCTTAACCACCGCGCCACTCGGCCGGCCCAAAAAAAAAAAAATTTTAAGAAATAACAATTTAGGTAGGCAATTGTAAGGAAGATAACAGTCATGCATGCCAAGGCTACTTGATTATTCCACAGGCCCCAAGGTTGGAGGTAGATGCCCTGGCTTATCAATAATTCTTGGCCAGTACATATAGTGAAGCTACAGGTATTATTTGCTGTTATATTGTGTTCTGGGCAGAAGTTCTGTTTCAAAAGTTCATTATGGTTCAAAGCTGCATAGACATATTGAGGAATGCTTAAGTACTGAAACCACTGACAGACGAGGCACAATGGCTTGAGACTGACCAACAGCCCTGAAAATATCATCAGAAACACAAAAGATACGGTCATGAGAAGGGCTGCTTTGGATACCACACTCTGACCTACTGCTATGGCCAATGCTATAGAACCAGCCAAATAAGCCACCATCATAAATGTAAACATCATGATGAAGAAGGCTTCAATCCTAACAAGAAGTATGTTATGCAAGTAAATATAATACTTGCTAACATCCTCGTGGGTGGTAAATCAGATAACAATTTTCCAAAGAAATAAGATAATACTCTGTAGTATTCACTGACACAGTTGTGTATAAAGAACTTCTCCCCAACCACAAAGATCTCCAGGGATGACATATTGCTGAAACACAGTTTAATTGTCAGGAAGAAGCTCTATTCTGGATTCCCATAGGGTGTCTTTTTGAGATTACAGAAAGTGGCACCTATAACCAATCCCAGGAAGATTGTTCTGATTATCTCAGCTATAGATGCCTGGAGATTACCTAGTAAGTTTTTGAATGAACGCTCAGAAATCCATTTGAGTTAATGACAGAAGGAGGTGGCATAGATATTCTCCTTGAAAGTTACATTCTTCTTTTTCTGAACCCCTGAGAGTTGATCTAACTCAAATTTCATTTCTCTGAAAAGGCAGAGTTGACATAAAACAGCTAATTTTTCCCATGAGTGGCTTGTCTCTTTTCGAAGGCTTTTCAGTCTCCTTGGCTTCACCATCTTCATCCTCTCTGTTTAATATCACAGCAGAGGAGTCTCCATTAATGACATCCAGGAAAAAGTCTGCAGGGTTATTATGGAGCTCACAGTGATGACCAGGGGATGCAAAGTACCCTGAAGCTTCCTTAACAGGCCCATGGAATATTAGTCTTCCGGAGGCCAATAAGTTGAGGAACATTAGTCTTCCGGAGGCCAAACAACTTGAAGATGGAATAGCAAGGTTGATGAATGGAGAAGATGATGGTTCATCCCTGTGTAGACATCTCTTCAGGAGCAAAAGGACAGCATTTGCTGAGCTTTGATCTAAACCAGTTGTGGGCTCATCCAGGAACAAGATTGGTGGGTCAGTAATAAGCTCCATTCCAATACCAATCCTTTTACTTTCTCCTCCAGACACACCATGGAAACACTGAGTTCTAACCTTGGAATCTGCCACATTAGCCAGACCTAATTTTTGAATGATTATGTTTATCCATTCATTTTCTTTCATGATTCGTCATAGTTATTGGAAGTCGAAGAGCTACTGAGAACTGTAAATTTTCTCTCATTCTCAGAGTTCCCATCACAACATCATCTTGTGCCACATAACCTGAGATATATTTGAAATTGGCAGGTTGAGATGTACCATTTATCAAAACATCCCTAAATAACCCCTCTGGATCTTTCCTTGCAGCTAAGTCATCTAAAACCAAGATTTGCCTCCAACTGTGGGTCCCAGAATGATGTTGAGGCCAGGTCTCATGATCCCATTGACATTCATTAGTATTTCTTTCTCAACTGTTTTCCCACCAATTAGAAAGCCACTCTTCATTTTTCTCAATACCAGATGTTATGAAAACTTAATACAGCTCCTTCAGTAAATATCATCAGGTGGTTAGAAGTCATTCTGGGGAGGCCATTGGTGTTTCTTTGTGACATTGGGATAAAAACTTGGTCATTACTGGAAGACATCTGGAGAGTTTCTGCCTTTACATGCAGCAAACAGCCTGGTAAGGCACCAGCCCGAGGTCACGGTCATGGTCAGAAGTGACGGTTGGTGAGTTGGGCCAGATTATCTTTAATCATTTTTTTCTGGACTGATGTGATCTATTCCTTATGCTTGTATTCTAGGTGAAATTGACCTGCAAATTCTCTCCAAAGTGCAGGCTCAATACCCAGGAGTTCATATCAGCAATGAAGTTGTTGAGCCAAGTGCTGAACAAATTGCCAAGTACAAAGGTATCTGTAATCCATGCTGCTATATGTCCAATTCTGTCCCAATAGACTTGTCATCCCAAATTTGTCCCTTCAATCATTAACAACATAGTTACTGTGGGATGTTCTTTGTCATCTTATTGGAAGAAGAACCTAATCAATTTGTTTTCTTGGCAGGCATAACGAAAAACCTCAGAATATGAACAGTGAATAATTAAACTTTTTTTTACTGACTCTACATCCATTCACTGATCACCAACTAGTATTTTTAATGTTTATTATCAGAAACAGCGTTGTTAATTCATTCAGAAATATTTAGAATCTTTGTCCTTAAAGAGTTTATGTTTAACAGGTTATTGCAGGAATCCACAAACTTTTTCTGAAAAAAGGCCAAATAGTAGTAAATGTTTTAGACTTAAAAGGCCACACAATCTCTGTCACAACTAATCAATGCTGACATTGTAGCACAAAGGCAGCTATAGACAATAATATATAAACTACTACATGTGAATATTGTCCAATAAAATTTTATTTATGAACACTAAAATTTGAATTTTGTATCCTTCTCACATATAACAAAACAGTATTCTTCTTTTTATTTTGTTCAATTATTTAAAAGTGTATGAGATATGAAAGATAGAGGCATGAAGTCAGAAGTAGAATAGTATAAGCTTTCAGCTTGCAGTCCATTTAAAAGTAGGTAATGGGCCAGATATGGCCCATGGTTCATAGTTCGCTGACTCCTGGGTTATAGAATCATTTTACCTGTTTTACAACAATTTTTCATTGACAAAATCCACCAGTTGATTCCCCAGTAATACTGACTTAATGTAACCTATGTTTGATCAGGGTTCTCATAATTATTTCTTATTGGCTTTTTTTTTCCCCCCCATCTCTAATTTCATTTACTACTAGAAAAAAATCAGGATGAACTCTCTGGTCTTCCAGAGCTACATAAAAAAGAAAAATGTATTTTATATCTGTTATGTATATAACATTGATTACATTCAAATTCTAAATGGAAATGGGTTCCACATTTGCAATTAAAATTGATGGTATACTACCTCTTCTTTGTATTTTAGAGTTTGTAGCCAAGTCATCAAACCTGGAGAACATAAAGTTTGCTTGGCATAAGGAGACATCATCTGAATATCAAAATAGAGTGATGGAGAAAAAAGAACTTCAGAAGTGGAACTTTATTCATATGATTCAGGTAAGAAATATTTATTGTTATATACTCTCAGAAAGAAGATTTTTTTTCAGGAATATGTATGAAGAGTGCCTAATATTTTAACTTTGAAAAGAAAACTGAGAATCTGATTTTTGATTTTACAAGTGAGCAATCTCAAGTTGAGGATAAAGATGTTGATAATACTAAGAATTCTCTGTAACATTCAAAAAGCCAGTTTTCTCTACTCAAAATACTTCCAGAGTTATTGATTTTTTTTTCAATGTTTGCTTAATTAGTTTTTGTAGGACTTAAAGTTCATAGATAGATCTGAGGACAGTAGAGTGTAACATATCCTAACACAGTTCTCCAGTAGCTCTCAGTAGGTCTAGTAGGTCTGTATGGACCAATGTCTCAGTTTTTTTAATCGTCTTGCTTTTGCCTTCTGTTGATGACCTGGCTAGTGTGCACATGACAAAAGGGGCAGGTTAAATGATTTCCAAAGTCAATAAAGTTTTATTAGTATTAGTTAATATTCAGTAGTAATTTATTTGCATTGTTCAGCACGATAATGTATATTTTAGAAATACACTAGTGTATTTCTTGGAAGGGGGGTGACATTCAGTAGATGGTATGGGGAAAAATATTCACTGATATTTTTGGATAGCATATGGGTGTACAGGCATCCATTAGAAGATGTGTATATTTTAGAAATACCACAATTAAATAGATGCTTCTTACTTCCTATAGTCCACAAGTACATTCAACCAAAAAGAATAAACTTAAAAGAAATCAAAGGAAGAAATGACTCCAAGATTGGAATATTTAGGCAATCCTGCATCTCTGTTCTCTTAGCTGACATAAGCTTTTAACTGTAAGGGAGTGGCTAACACTGCCCAGCAATGATATTTCCCATGATATTTCTCCATTAAACTTCCTTTCCCACCTTCTCCTATTTCATATCTCCCTCTCTCTCCTTATACCTCCATAACGCTTCCCCCAGCTGATGATTTTACCTCACACTGTATAGGAAAAAGAGAAACCATCAGATAGAAACTCATCACTCTTCACCCTCCAAATTTACAAACATAGCTGCAATTGTACCATCTCTTTCTTTCATCTTATTGCAAAAGCCTCCTTTTATCAAAAGCCAATCTCTCCACTTATTCTCTGGACCCATTCTTTACGTGTTATAAAATTTTGCAGCTTCAGAGATCCATTCTCCCATTTCTCTCAAAGCTTCATGTTTGGTCTTTCTTACAGCAACTGTGCTTCTTCCTCATTACTCTCTCTTCTTCTCTGTCTACGTTGCATTTTTCTGTGCTATGTCTCTTTCTCTTCATTGTTCCTTTCAGTCCTAACACTCTCATGACATTCTTTTAACCTAATATTCAGTCAACTGCAGAGAATCTCAAAGTCTATTAGATGAAATTTCATAACATCAATTGTGGCCCACCTCCTCTCCTTTTACTAGGTCATGTCATAGATTTTTAGCCATCTTATGGATTAGCTGTATCTGGGTACCTATCTATGTATGGTTCTTATGGTGAATAACGCAGAATGATATGATATTAAATATGGCCCCAGAAGCAGCACAGGCCATGAGCAGGTCCATTTCTTTTTTCATTCATTCAAGTGAGAGAGACATATCTTAAGTTGTTTGTGCTTTATGCGGTAAATTCTATCATGGGAATCCATATAGAATATTGAATTCTTGTCCAAGAGAGATGAACATGAGATGTAAAAAGTAAGTATCTGTTGAGGTAGATTCTAGGAATACAGGCTCTCAGGAAAACTTTTACACTGCCAATGTATAATTCCAAGCTCTGTCTGTGTTAGGCGGAAAGGCCTCTCCCAACACTTCACCAAAGATGGTCCAGAAATGGGTGGACTGACTCTTAAGCATCTTGTGACCGAAGGTGTAACTTCATGTTTAATCCAGCCCTTTCCTAGAGAATCAGTCAACACCAGAGCCTGTCACATTTTCTGTTATTTAAAAAAAGCATCTGTGAGCATATGGTAAAGCTAGTACAAAGGGCTTAATTTTAAAGCAACGTTCCATGAAATAGGGTCTGTGTTTACAGTGCTGTCACCATTTTCTCCCAGAAGAACTACAATTCACAAAATGTATAGTAATATAGAGCCATTGCCTCCATGTGGAGTGGAGACTAAGTATCTCCAGCTATGAATGTCTTGTTATTAAAGCCAGAAAGAGTAAATTTAAAGCTATTTGGTCTAGTTGAGCAAATAATATATTTCCTCTTCCCTCATATATTTTCTCACATTATTATTTTATCTCTATATATAATATCTTCCATTTTTAAACGACTTAAGTGTTTTGTTGAGTAAAATCTGCTCAACTTGAAAATCAAACTTTTAGTGAGTATCTAGTCCAAGCAACAAAGATATTGACATATAAAAGTGTCTCGTTTCTCCTTCCCTTCATTTCTAGATGTTGTATTATGTGAGAGACATTCCAGCTACGCTGAAATTCTTCCATAGTCTCTTAGCTACTGATGCTAAGATTCTTATTATTCTTGTGTCAGGTAAGTTATTTTCATCGAGCCTGAATTTTAAAACAACGATAGTTCATATATTCATGTGTTTGAAGGCTATATTAGGGAAGTCCTTTACAACAGCTCTCAATTTAGAGGTCAAGTGGAATTAAGTGTCTGTTTACTTCTTTCTCCTGGGAAAATTTGTTGTTATGTATATATAAATTCTTTTTTATGTAAGATAGAGCAAATATAACTATTAAGAATATTTTTAATGAGACTAAAAATAGTAAATATTTCTATTTACCTCCTTTTTGTCCTTTGAATGTCCCTTTCCCCTGTATCATGTTTATTAATAAATAAAGTTTAAATATTTGTGATATTATATTTGACTAATTTGCACTTCTAAAGCCATTATCAATATTGCTCATTATAGGTTTTCTCAAATAACTATCAAAAGTGGTTCACTTGTTTTGAGTTGTTTTATTTTTCAAAGAGGGCATTTGATCCTGTCATGTTGCTTCCAGGGGTATAACAAATACCACACAGGAGACACGAGTAAACACATTAGCAAATGAAAGACTGACATTGCTGAATTCATTAATGCATTGCCTCTTTCATTCAACAATCTTTATGGACTGGACACACAGTGCTAGGCAGGTTGATTCTAGATATATAGCAGTCCCTATCTTCCTAAGTTTCTACCAGACCCCATCCTCAAAAGCCATGTATCACCAAATTCATTTATTGTTAAATATGAAGAATGGCTTTAAGGATGACAAACATGGCTGTTGCCTGTAAACCTGGATTTGAACTCATGTGGGAATTTGGTAAATGAGAGCTCCTGTACGCAACCTCTTCCCCAGGGGAATATTTTGATATACTATTTTTATCCCTGGTTAGTTAAAAATACTCATGTGTGTGGGAGAGTTCTGTCTTCCCATTTAGAAGGGCTTATATTAATTGGATGCCTCCTGTTAACCTCTCCCTAAATTAGGACACTTGAGTAAAGTACTTTGTACTGCATTTAGGAATGCAGAAGTAAACTTAGTTATCAATATTGAAGGCAGTTTATTCTTGATAATCTGCATCAATAATGCAGAAAATGTGTTGCAGACAGAAACAGTAATTCATCCAGAAGTAATATGGTTGATTTTAGAACATATTTAATATCAATAGCAGATTCACCCTTATTTATGGTTGGTTTATTCTTAAATATTTTCAGAAGTATTTGCATGTCAGAAGGCAGCTTTGTATGAGCAAATGTCTACCAATAAGAAAAAGCCAGACTAAGGTTTAGAAAGTGGCATGAGTAGTGTACAAGCAGCTGAGAACTGACTGAGTGCCCTTATGGATACAGTATTCTACTGGCTATATCATGAATAAATTAATATAATCCATGGTTTACTGGCATCAAGAAATGTGCAAACCAAAACATGCCCAGTGAAATGTACAATGAAATATGAAGTAAGAATCCTGAGGCACTTCCTAGCTGTGTGAAATTGGTCTAGGAGTCTAAGTTTATTCAAGGGCTATTTATGAATAATCATACCTACATTATATTGCGTCTATGCATATATGTGATGCATATGTACTATGTATATGAGTACATTGTCTTAGTACATATATACTTTGGGGAAAAAAAGAAAGGGAGTAAAGTCTCAAAAATCAGCTTTTTTAATTTTTTAAAAGTATTTTAAGTCAAATATTATTCAGTCCGTGTAGTTTGATGGTAGAGGTATTTTACTAACTTTTTCAGTATACAGTTCACAATTTTTCATTACTGCTCACATGGGAGACAGGTATCCCAGAGAGGAAAACATTGTTAACTGATACTGTCCCCAGGCATGAGATCACAGCAAATAATAGTTGTTAAATTATTAAAGGGACTCTCATTAACTCCCTCCTTTACCATATACACTTCTTTCTTAGAAGATTGTATACAGCTATAGAAGAAATATCATATATATTTCTTCTTAAAGAACCACTTAACAGAAGGAGAAAATAGTTTAGGCATTTTATTTTGGACTTTCTGCTTGTCTCCTAAAGCTAAAACTCATAGATTTATTGCCTCTTTTTGTCAAAAGAGTTATTAGGAAATTAATTAAATATAAGTAAAAAAAAATAAAAATAAATCCTTGCTCAATATAGTTTCCTTTGCAGTTAAAGAAAATGAAGAAAATGTTCTACCCAAAAAGGAAAATAGAGTTGTCAAATATGTTGATCTTCTCATCAACCTAATGTAACCTATTGTCTCCACATTCCCAGTCTACAAGCTCATACTTCCCTTAAAAATTCACTGTAGATGATTGGAGCCATTATCCCAAGCAAATTGGGTAGTCTGTCACTTGCTCTATGACTCCTGAAGATTCCTGTGGGTCATGCTTATATGTTCCTTGTGGTTGGCAGACACTGTTCGCCCCAAAGTTCTGCTCCCAGAATGACTTTTGATTTATTACCAAACCTTACATGGGCTACAGCTACCTTTTCTTATCTTATCCTGCTTTGCCCCAAATATGGACATAGCCCTACTTCCTTCATTCACCAAAGCACCACCTTTGAGTTTGGGAGATGTTCGCATTTATAGGGAGGAAGAATAGCAAAAAAGGAATTGAGCATCCATGTCCAACAGTTACTCTTCTTCAAGCTTTCTTCCTGCTCAGTTGGGGCCCACTTCCTTTGCACCTGTCCATAACTTCTTTTAGACTTTACCCATGTCCTCTTAGCTCAGTGCTTTTCCTAAGACACCAACTCCTCTCTTTCATCTAGATAAACCTGTGCACCTATGAACCTGTCTGAACTATGATGTATTTAGCAGGGATAAATTCTATTACCCCTCCAGTGTATGGAAATGGCTGCAGTTTCCTTTTTTTTTTTTTAAATAGTACTAATTGCTTTGCTGTATTAAAGCCAATATAAATATATGGATCAACTTTTAGAAAAAAAAAAGATCATGTTGCGTTTCTAACAGTGGAAACAATTTTAATCACAAGAAATTTCTAATCAGGTTTGTCTTATGTCACTGTCAATCAACATGTATAGAATTGATCCACATTTTTATTAGTCACTTTCACTTCACCCAGTCTGCCAACCCAGTCTGTGGATAGTAAACAAGTCTGGAAAGCTCTCCAGGCCATCTGAGGTGCCTGATCACCTTCCCTCGTCACCTTTGCCCTAAATGGCCTTCTCATAAACTTGGAACACTTACACCAAACTTGTTCACATTAGATTTTGTTTTTCTCAGAGTTCTTGCAATCCCTTTCTAAATGGAATCTGCTTCATGATTACTTAGAAGTCAAGAAACCTATTTGTATATTTCCTTTGTTTCAGGGCAATACTATGATTCATAGCTACACTGCAATGCAGAAAACTGGGTGCTCATTTTAGACAGATTCGGACAAGCCTAAAATTCATCATCCAATTAAATTTCTAAGACACTCATCTAGCCAATATTTCATCTAGGCAGATAAAAGTGTGTTTGGATTAACATCTTCTTTATAGGGGCGTCTTAAATATGCTACACAGGTAAGGCTCTTACCTGTCCATCTTACAGACTGACCTGTTATTAAATTGATGAGTTATTTCTCTGAATAGACTGGATTAGTTATCTGAGCACCATATGGACACTCATTTTTGCAATTTATTAGATAATGAAATATGGGCCCGTTTCTAGATTTAATCCTGCAGAGCACCTAGCTTGGATACGGCACCATGTGTGTTCAGCCATATTCAAAATGCAGTCTGTACTGGGTCCCACATTGCCTGCATAGGATAGTCGCTTTTATTGAGCTCCTATAGTCAGTCACTGCTAGGCTGTGAGGGTTGCAAAGATTACTTTTTCTTGCCTTTGAAAGGCCGCTAATTTTATGGAAGACTCAGATATGTAAACACTTTCAGCAGCATGCTAAGTTTCCTATCCGAAGTAGATGGGGAGTTTAAAGAGAGTTTCTCCAGACCAGCGAGCTCTGCCTCTTATTTCTAGTCCCAGATTTTTGCAGTCTTTGACATCTAGAAGACATGCAGTAAGTGTGTTTGAGTTGAACTGAATAATTGCTTATTATTTCTCCTTTATGATAGCCAAGTTACAACTACTTCTGAATGTCCATCCAAAAAGTAAAATAAAATTTTATATATATATATATATATATATATATATATATATATATATATATAATATATATATATATATATACCATGGTTTAGCTAAAGCTTACTACAAGATAGAGATGGAATTAAAGAATTTAGAAAGTCCTGGAGATCTGAAGATAGGTTTAATAAACAAAAAACTCAGTAAAGAAGATACAGATATTCACACACACACACACACACACACACACACACACACACAGTGCACACTGAAATAGGTGGGCAAGTGAAACTAATCTGGAACAGAAACAGAAATTGAAATCAGAATTAAATGACAGCGCATTTGCTGGTCAGCCTATTAGAATACATGTCGCTTGAGGAAAGCGAGGTTTTCCTCTAAGTACCTGTTACAGAACTAGCCCAGCTCAGTAAATATTCACGTAATTATAACAAGCAGAAGCTCCTGATTATGAAGATAAAAGATTTGATTTGGGGATAAAAAAAAGAGAAATGAGAACAAAAGAGGTGTATCCCAATCTAAAATGATATCAATGACAGGTTTTTCTGCAAATGTAGTAGCCAGGTATTCATTGAATGAGTTGCTAATTAAATTGCAATCTATTTGGTTAAGGGAAATTAGCAAGAAGAAGATAACCAAAGTTTTCTGTCCTTCCCTCTCCTTATCTGACTAAGGAAGGGGTCATATCGTGCTGTGTTATTTTTAATACAGTAGAGAAGAATCTGTTTTGTATCATGTTGAAAAACAAAAGTAACACAATATGTTGCGCCCCCCGAGAGCCATTATGATAATGCATCAGTCAGAAAGTGTATAATTGCTCAGCTTACAAATGGCACCAAGTCACAGAACACTGATGCCAGCAATTTTTCAGCAATTATTGTTTTGTTCTTTTTTTCTCTGCCAGGTTAAAAAACTAATAATGATAACAGAGCCTCTCCTCAACCACTGAAATTTATTTTCTTGTAAAGTCTTGTTTGTAGGCAAATTCATATTCGGGAAGATAATCACTGTATTTGGAATGAAACATCTTTTAATATATACTCATGACCCTCATTTTTTTCCCCATTGAACTGAGGTTTTATTTTTTTATTTTTGCTTCATTCCAATTTCTAGAGCATATCCTGCAGTTATTGCTCCCTCTTCTGAAATATAAGTGGAACATCAATTATCTAGGCTATTTATTATTTACCATTTCCTGCCTTGGGTAGTCTCTTTTGTTGAGTTAAATCAGGGGATGTTAGCCTGGTCCATGGATAAGGCCACGGGGTCTTTGAGCATCCTGTAATTATATGTACAACTGTAGGTATGTATTGTTTGTGCACTTTTCAGGAGAGTCAATTACTTTCATTAGATCCTAAAGGAGGTTTGGGAACCAAAAAAGTTCAAGCCTTTGAAATCTTCACCTTTAATCATGGAAGTGCATAGAATGTAGGTTCTCCCTTACATTGTTTTGGCCAAGTACAACTTAAGTACCTAACACTTCAACAGTGTTTACTATGTGCTAGTCATGGTTCTAAGTGCCTTACTTTCTTAATTCAGCTAATCCTTGCAGAAATTCTGTGAATAGATTCTACAATATTATTATTCCTGTTTCACAATTGATAACTGATACTTGACATAACTGATAACGGATAACTGACAATTGATAACTGAGGCACAGGTTCATAAACTAGTAAGAAGAAAAGCCAGGCTTCACACTCAAGTACTCAGGCTTTAATGGCTACTCAATGACTGCACTCTACAGGCTATATAGCTAACACCCCACTATTACATGCATGCATTAGAAGGCCCATAAATCAATATTCATTTGTTTTGATTTATTATAAGTATAGATTCCTGAATATCAAGTTTGCTTTTTCATAGTCTTGAGATTGCAGCCCATAGAAATACGCATGTATTATCAAACTAATTTCACATAACGTTCATTTATTTTGTAAGTACTTGCTGCACACCTGCCATGCACTTAGCATTGTGCAATGATTCTCTTAAAGTATCTCATTTAATACTTGCAGTTGCATTTGAGGGCAGTTGCATCAGTATGGTTATGCCCATCTAATTGATGAGAACACTGAGGTTCTGAGAGGCTAAATAATAAGCCTCATTTCATACATGAAGTGTTGAAAGAACAATCCAACCTATATCTCTCTCCCTCAGCTGCTGCATTTCTTAGCCTCTACACAGGGCTGTATTTTCAATTAAATACAACAGGCATTGCTAAAACATCCTCTAAAGTTGGTGACAAAATTTGTAGGAATCAGCCTAGTTATTAGCAGTCAGTCCAAGGCGGCATCTAGTAAGTGGATAGACATGAGAATCTACCCCATCTTTAGTGGAGTAAATCATCCATCTTTAGTGGAGTAAATTGCTCTTTCATTCAATTTACTTTTAGATGCTCTATTCTGAACCTAAGACTAACATAAACAACTGCCTTCCTCCTACCACCTGAATGTCCAATAGGTCTCTCAAATTTACACTTCCCAATACACCTGATGATATATTTAAAACTGCCCCTCCCTGGGCCAACCGAGTGGTGCATTGGTTAAGAGCTGGCTTGGGACGTCAATGACCCTGGTTTGGATCCCACATATGAGGGCCAGTGACACTGCCCTCTACAGCTAAGATGGTGAACAACAGATCCACCTGGAGCTGGGCTACTGTGAGTCCCCGGGGACAGCAGAGCTGCAGCCCCTGCTGCAATGGGCTGCCATAGGCTACAGTGAGTGGCCGGCAGCCAGCATGAGTGGCTGGCAGCTGGTGTGAGCTGCCAAGAGCCACTGTGAGCATCCAATCTACCTCACCAGGGAAGAGCGCAATGATGATACCAACATGGGCCAGTGAAGCAATGTCCTCCACAACTAGACAGAAGAACAAAAAACAAGGACAACAACTTGTCTGTTCCCCTTCCCCGGTTCCCCAGCGCTGTTCCCCACCCCTAATTCCCCAGTAAAAGAAAGTCTTTAAAAACAAAACAAAACAAAACAAAAAACTGCTCCTCCCTCATTCTTCCTATTTCCAGTAATGGTGATTTTCTCTTTTCAGGTGCTTGGGCCAAAATCATTGGTCTCATCACTGACTCTTCTTTTACTCACTCCCAGTATCCAAATTGTTGGGAAATAGCAATCAATCTAGGAGTTTAATATATAAAAAATCCAACCATGTCTCATCACCTCCAAGCTCACTGGTCCAACTTACCATCATCTGTCACCCAGGTTATTGCAGTAGCCTTCTTACTGGTCTCCCTGCTTCTGTCCTTATGCTCCTATAGTCTATTCTCATCTGTGTGGGCAGAGTGACCTAATTAAAATGCAAATCAGGTTAAGTCAATCTAATGTTGTGTTGTCCAATATGGAAGCCATATTTGGCTACTGAAATTTAAATTTCAGTAGGTCTATCAGTCCAGAAAGTGCTATCAAATAGTACTACCATGGCTTTCCATCTCCTTCCATTCTCCCCCTTATTCACTCAATTCCAATCTCACTGGCTTCTTGGCCAGTTCTTAAACATGCCAAACATGTTCCTGCCTCAGGGTTTTGCAATTGTTCTTCTCTCATCCTAGGGTAATCATCTCTCTGATATATCCACCTGGTTTAATGGCATGTCTCTGCTCAAATGTCACATTATAAGAAAGACTCTCTGTGACTGCTCTCTATAAAACAGCAACAATAACAACTCTTTAACCTGCCTTAGTACTTGCTTTGATTTGTTTTTCATTAGCACTTAGCACCATCTGATATACAATTTATTTACTTATCTATTTAACTTTCTCCCATCCCTGACTCCTTGAATTGAGCTACACAAAAGCAAGACTATTTTTTCATTGACTACTGTATCCCAAATATCTATTGTATTGCCCGGCAGAGTAGGTAGATGAAAGAAAGAATAAATGAAAGCATGAATTTGTTCTGTTGCACAGGAACCAGTGGCTGGGACAAGCTATGGAAAAAGTACGGATCCCGCTTACCCCGGGATGACCTCTGCCAATATGTCACATCGACCGATCTCACTCAGATGCTGGACAAGTTGGGAATTAAGTATGAGTGTTACGACCTTCTGTCCACCATGGACATATCTGACTGTTTTATTGATGGCAATGAAAATGGAGACCTGCTTTGGGATTTTTTGACAGAAACCTGCAACTTTAATACAACAGCACCACCTGATCTCAAAGCAGAAATTGTGAAAGATCTGCAAGAGCCTGGATTCAGTGTAAAGAAAGACGGAAAGGTTCTTTTTAATAATAGTCTGAGTTTCATTGTGGCTGAGGCATAAATTTCAATCATGACAATGTATTCAAAAATTATATTTTGAACAATGATCATTTATTTCTGCATTAAAATTACAAATACATCTCATAAATAGAGTATTGTCACTTATACATACAATCTAGAAAATTCCAAGACATTCTTGGACTTCCTGTAGAATCATATATAATATTGCTGGTCTTATCCCCTCCCTCTTCCAGGTAAAGAGACCACATGTAGACTAAATACCACATAAGCTGGAAAAATGACAATTAACTTTCTCTGGCTTATTGATAATAAAATCCTTTCCATTTATGGATTGTATTGGGATTTCCTAGCATACTAATAAAGTATGTACTATGTATTCATTAAATACTAGTAAAGTATATGCTTCTTGATACTTTAAACACAAAGAAAGTACATGTTTATTGATTTTTTTGCCCTGTTGTGAGGAAGTATTTGTATATTCCTCTATTGTAGTTTCTATTTTATTTTTATTGATTACTACAAGTAAGCACTTTTAAGATACTACAAAATTAACTCTCTGTCATGTGTTGGCATTTCCTCCCATTTTTTTCCCTTTTATAATTTTATGGTTTTTATAATATTTTGTTTGTTTCTTGATATATTGAATTTTTCCTATTTTATTCAGTCAAATTTAGGTGTTTTTTTCTTTTTTAATTTCCAACGTATATTAAAAGGCTTTCTAAAACCATTTTGAAATATTAGCATTTTATCATAATAATTTTATGGTTGCACTTTAAAAAAAAATTTTTTAATATGTTTGAAATTTACATAAGTTTAAAGAGTGAGATGAAGAACAAGCTGTTTTCCCCCAAAAAGATAAGCCAGCTGCATCAACATAATTTACTTTAAAACAAAACAAAACAAAAAATCTCTACTGACTTAAAATGCATCTTTTATCATTTACTAAATTTCTAGAAAACATTAAATCTCTTTCCATACTCTGTAGTCCCTTATATCGCTCTAAGATCTCTAAAACCAAGAGTCATCTTTGGACAGTAGGATTTCAGGGGATTTTTGAAAACTTATTTGATGTTTTTTATTTTATTTTGAATAATAAACATCTATCATTCTTTTTAAAAAGTATATCTCTTTAGATAAGTAAATAATTAAGTAATTTTATAATTAATAAATAAATATGGTTTTTAGATTAAATAAGGTTTTATGAAAACACTCATGAACGCTTATTTTCCCAGTCATGAAGCCTTCAACACAGTATGATAGTCACTCTATTACATCACAGACCTATCACTGAATGCTACAGTATAGTCACTTCCAAGAGTTAATGCCCCACCCTAATCTCTTAGCTGAGGCCCAGAAAGTACACAGAGTACAGAGACTATTTACATTAACAAATGACCAAACTTCATTGTTCATAATAAGTAAAACTGGCTTGCATTGCCCTCTTTCCTTGGACAACTTCATCAATGTTTTTTAATTATAAGGTCCAACAAATGAAACAACAGTTATCCAATCAGATTCCTGAATATGAACCCTAAACCATTAATCATACTGATATGTACAACTGACAAAGGAAATCCATGAGGCACACATGATTGATGAATATGGACCATGATGACCTTAACTTCACCAAAATGATGGAAATCAAGACTCTACAGGGCAAATTATGGCCTTTTCCTAAAAGCACATGTCCAAAACAGGAATTGAACTAACATGTTACTTAAAGTTAGAAAAGAAGCAGTCCACAAATGTATATTTGTAAATATGGCCTTTTTCTCATCCCTATACAGCCCTTACTATAAAATACAAGAATAAATAAATTCTCACCTTCTTCAATTTAATGTAATGGGAACACCTGAGTCTTTTTAAAGAGAAAATCCCCATGAATACCCACCAGTTAGTGGTGGAAAGCTATATAGGTACAAGGGATGGAACTATTGGTTTCTGTCTACACTGAATATTACATACAATTGAGGCAGTCACATTGAATATTTGTCCTTGTGGTTCAGAAAAAAAAACCTGCAACATGAATTTGGAATGTTGCTGTAAATATCATGGTACATTTGCCAATGTTTAACATGGTGCCATGCATATGGAAGATGCTACGTAATGGGTATTAGTGAAGTCCTTCTTTCTCAAGCATCTATCTGACACCCAAGTGTTTATATTCTTATTGTAAACATAGCTCAAAATAACCAACAAAACTTTGTTGCCCTTAGTATAAACTTATTTAAAGTGCTTCTGATACTATTTAAAATTTGTTGTTAGGGAGTACTGCCAAAATCCAAAGAGAAAACATTAAGTGGAGCACAGTATTTTAGGGCCTTGGTATTTGCTTATTATAAAAATTGGCAAATTACTTAATTGAAAATTCTGCCAATCAGGGCAAAAAAAAAAATCTAATTTCTTGTGTACATACATAAAAACAGATGCAAAGGTCATAGAGAGTACTAGATCCTAAGTCTGTAAAGCTGCACAGATCCAAAGGTGTATTTGATGTATTTAAAATGTTTATTAAGAATAGCTTACCCAGAATATTTTGACATTTTAACAGCATATTTGCATGTGTTTAGCTTCTCACAATGTTATTTCTAAGAAAATAAAGACATATTGCTAAGCCCCAAGGGTAATGGATGTATGAAAGAGTCTTGTTAGATGGAGAGGTCGAACCAGACTTCTTGGGTTCAAATCTGGGTTCTGGTACTCAGTGATCTCAGGCAACTTATTTTCTCTCTATTACATTTCTTCATCTTCAAAATGAAGAGAATCATAGTACCTAAATCAGAGGATGATTGTAGCATTTCAGGAGTTAAACTACACAAATATTTTCATAAAGTAGCAGTCTCATACAGAATTTAAAAAATATTAGCTATAATTATTATTAATTGCACATAAAAATTCAATATAAAATGCAGAGCAGATAAAAAAAATAAGGAAAATTATGACTGAGGTTGGAGAGCTAGTACCTAGAGGAGCCAACCTAGTTTTTGACCTTGACATTTCTAGCCAAAGGTATATGGCCTCTCTGTGTCTATTAGAACTAAGTTGGTACTTCACAAAAGTCAAGGTGCAGCCAGGGCTGGGTCACTCAAGCCCCACCTGGGGATAGGCTTGCCTGACACTATAAATGCCTACACTCTACTATATATAGTGACCCCATCTCAATCCTGTCTCTGAGTAGACAATGGGTGAACAGCTGACAAAAGGATAGCAACTTATAGGCTGGCCAGCATTTGATTGGAGTGGTTTCTCTTGAAAACTATGAAAGGGATCCTTTTAATTCTTGTCTTAGAAATTTGGAATTACAGGTTCAAGATGGTGGAGTAGATAAATTCTATGCTTGCATCCCCTAACAACCACATCAAAATTACAATTAAACTACAGGACAACCATCATTGAGAATCACCTGAAGTCTAACTGAACAGAAATTCTATCACTAGTAATATGCAGAAGAAGCCTCATCAAAATTAGTAGGAAGGGTGGAGACAAGGAACGGGCTGGCCCCACACTCGCATATGGTGGTTAAAAATCAGGAGGGATGTCTCAGCTGCCGAGCTTCTCCCTGAGGAGCGAGGGGTCCTAGTCCCACACCAGGCTCCACAGCCAGGGTTCCAGGGCCAGGAAGAGAAGTCTCCATAACTTCTGGCTGTAAAAACCAGCGGAGATTGTGGCTGAGTAAAACAAAAGCTGATGGAGTCCCAGGTGTTCCTCTTAAAAAACCCAAGCATGGACTAACTCACTGATGGGCTCATTTGCTCTGAGCTCCAGTGCTGGGGCAGTAGCTTGAAAGATACCAGGGAAATATGTGAAGGAACTGACTTGGATGGCTTCCAGGCAAGGGCTGGACAGGCAGCATGCTCCCAGATGGAATTGCTGGCAGAATCCATTGTTCCTTTGTTGAGCCCTCCCCCACCCAGGATGCAGACCCAAGTGGCCGCCATCTGTGAGTCTCCTTCAACCTGGCTAACACTGTCTACCCTGCCCTGGTAATTGCTTGAGGCCCCATCCCACTTAACTTTCAGGCCCACCCAAGCCACTTCCAGTAGCTTTTTCATACAAACAGCCTATCTTAGCTCATGCTGCAGACTTTCCTAAAGTGTCTTAAAGGTTAACAAACACCAAACAAGCAGCACCTGGCTTCCACGTGCTCTGTATCTCTTGCTGAGCAGCCCCATTGGTGGCAGCCAGCCTTGGTTGAAGGCTTGACCTCTCCCAGGCACTTCCAAGACCAGCGTGGGTGGCGGCCATTTGTGGATTGCTCTGTGGCTCATTTCAGGTAGCCCGAGGCGGGGCCCCACCCAGGAGGCCCTGGGGCCAGCATACCTTGTGGCCCTTTCAGACTGCACCTGAGCACCACCAGGCTTCCTCCACATGGGACACAACCAAGGTGCAGAATGGGCAGGCACCAGAGCCCTGTTAAAGTGAATCCTGCTCCATAGAGATGTATAAGAAAACAAGAACCTTACATATGCTGCCTACAGGAGACCCACTTCAGATTGAAAGACATACACAGGCTGAAAGAAAAGGGATAGGAAAAGATATTTCATGAAAATGGAAAAACAACAAAAAAAGCTGGGTAGCAATACTTATACCTGACAAAACAGACTTTAAAATTAAGGCCATAACAAGAAACAAAGAGTGACACAGTAATCCCTCTTTTGGATATTTATCTGAAGAAAACCCAAACACTGTGTACTTTGAAGGGACATATGCATCCATATGTTCATTGCAGAATTATTTACAATAGCCAAGATATGGAGGCAACCTGGGTGTCCATCAATAGATGAATGGATAAAGAAGAGATGGTACATATATACAGTGGAATATTGTGCAGCCATAAAGAAGAATGAAATTCTGTCATCTTCAATAACCTGGATGGTCTTAGAGGATATTATGCTGAGTGGAGTATGTCAGACTGAGAAAGACGAATACCATCTGATTTCACTTATGTGTGGAATCTAAAGAATAAAATAAACAAAACAGAAACAAACTCATACATACAGAGAACATTTTCAGGGTTTCCAGATGGGAGGTAGGTTGGGAGAGTGGGTGAAAAAGGGAATGGGATTAAGAAGTACAAATTGGTAGTTACAAAATAGCCTTGGGGATGTAAAGTATAGCATAAGGAATATAGTAAATAATATTGTAATAACTATGTGTCAGATGGGTACTAGATTTATCACGGAGATCACTTTGTAAGTTATATAAATGTCTAATCACTATGTTGTACACCTGAAACTAATATAATATTGCATGTCAACTGTAATTCAAAAAAAATTGTAATTATAGAACTAGAGAAGTCAGGCATTCATTCTTTCACTTATTCATAAAATATACATTTAACCAATATTGACTGTGTGAGGCATTGTTCTAAGTAAGGGTGGTATTGCAGTAAAGAAAACAAAAGTTCCCAACATCACTGACCTAGTTTCTAGTTGGCAGAAAGAAAAATAAATAAAATATTTCTTTTTTTGACACCCTCTCTATGTGTGAATACACACACACACATACACACACATACAGACACACGAAGGGTGCCAAAAATATATACACACATATTAAAAGGAAAAAACTATATTAACTGTAATAATATATACCAATAACAAAAGATGAGTACAAGTCACGTTTGACTTCTGCAATTGCAAGAGGTGCTCAAAGTGGTTACCATCAGCATCCAGACACTTCTGATTATGGGGAACTACTGCTTGACCATAGATAACATCTCTTAAAATGTGTATAGATTTTTTTTGGCAACCCCGGTGTGTGTGTGTGTGTGTGTAGTCACTATTAAGAAAATAAAAGTAGATAAGGAGAAAGTGGTCAGGGAAGGCCTTTTTATTTATTTATTTTATTTTTATTTTTCTTAAGGGCAGTGTTACTGGCCCTCATATGTGGGACCCGAACTGGGGCCGCTGGTTTCCCAAGCCAGCGCTTAACCACCGCACCACTCGGCCAGCCCAGGGAAAGCCTTTTTAAAAAGGGTAAGATTTGAATAGATATTTAAATGAAGTGGAGGAGCCAGACAAAAAGTTGGGAGAAGAGCATTTCAGAAAGAAGAAAGTGCAAGTACAAAGTCCCTCATGTGGGATGAGCTTGACACATTTGAAAAACAGTCAGGAGGTTGGGCGACTTTCTATACCAGCTAAATTGAAAGGTCATGATATAGATTCAAGTCCAGAATTGCCACTGTGGCCCATACCTGGGAGGACCTCACTAGGATGCCAGATAGAAAGAGAGGAATGGTGCTGACTTGCAGAGAGAATAAGAACATGTGGCCTTTAAATGGGCGATGAGCTTTGGCTGTCTCAAGCTGTGTTCCTTGTCATTTCCAATTCCTGTCTACCCTGAGAACAAATACCCTTTTCCTCAAGGTATCCTTGTGGGTATTTCTGCCTCTTGCCTCCCAAATTCCCTTGTTAGAACAGTATAGATCTCATTTGATTGTTAGTGAGTTTAAAAGATTGGTTATTATTATCCCATTTTGATGGTGAGGAAACTGAAATACTGATAACTTAGACTTAGCCCAGCTCTCAAAGCAAGTTCATAACAGATTAGCTGGACCCTATACTATCTGACTTCATATTGTGTGTCTATATATTGAGCAAATTAGGTTTATGATCCTCTTTCATCTTAGATGCAGCTTGTCTTAAAGAGTAAGACTTCATAAAACTAAATTACCTTTGTCCCCAAATATCCATCTGCAAACTAAAGGGGATCTGATTACAAAAGGGAAGAAGCAACTGGAGGGTTAAAGCATAGTATAAAAACATCACCTCCTTGAATGGTAAAATAGATCTCTTTCAAAATGCTATGCTTCACTAACAAGTTTGTTTTAATCTAGTCACAAATACCCAGATTTTTCCATCCATTTGCCTTGACTTTTGCCTTTATTTCTCTACCTCTGTTCCTATCAGGTCCCAGGCATCACCAATTTCATGTTTAAATTATCTGTCACCATAACCTAACTCCCCTATGATTCATACACTGTGCAACACACACTCATAGTATGCAATGAACTAATGCAGTGTAGTTAAAGCTATAGATTGCATAATCTATTTCTCAATGTGATATACGCCATGAAAAGGCAACTATGGTAAAAGGGAGTTTGATTTAAGAGGCTCCCTGGGCAACGACAGTCACAATTTCTAAATGTGCCAAAAATTCATTAGGACTCCATGTCAGATTGCTGTAATCTCTGTAGCAATGGATTAATAAATATGGCGATGTATTGTTCTGGAGGCTGCAATGACATTGTGAATATTCTGTATAAGCAGTGTCTTCCCATGATCACATTCTCTTGAAGAATTATCTGTATTTCCTGATTCCACCTAATGATACTTGAAGGACTTTGCAAACAACCTTCCTTGGGTAGAAAATGTTGAAATAAATCCTAGGGGCCATCAACTACAGTCCAAACTGGGTGAGCTCTCCAAAGATATTTGACACAGAAGATGCAGAAAAATGTCAGTACCTCTATTTATGTCCTGTAGCTAACTAATCCCATGCTAATTTCATTTCTGGGCTGTGATTCCTTTTTCTACATGTGTTGATGGATGGGTTTCATGCATTAATTCTCTAGTTCCCGACGCAGACAGACTGGACATAAATCCCAGGGTTCTGCAGAAGAGGCAATTGTTCCATGCTACTTATTATCAGCACAAGCACATTGCAGCCTTGGCTTATTTATCATGATATTGCTATTATTCTGCATGTTTTCTAAGGGGCTTAATCTATCCCATGATAGCTTTTACTCAGAGGTACTTTACAGCTTTTGTGGTTTATTATTTTTATTAATTGCTATTATTATTTTTTTTTATTTCTCTAGGACTGACTGAGAAGAGTTTGGACTTCTTTCTCACTGTATAAAAGATACTTAGAAAATGGAACAAGGAAATTAGCCAGGGCTTACTGCTTCAGAAAAAATCTCATGTGGATGGGTTTGTTTGGACAGGTTGGCAAACCATGGGTTTCCCATCTGTGTGTCCTAGGAATGGTAGAAGTAAGCATTGGCTCCCAGGCTCCGCTGCTCCCCTATGTTTTTTTTGGTCTCCTTAGTTTATAGATTTCCAGCTTGAAAAAGAGTTAATCTTAAAGGAAGATCCTTTGCTAGATTAAACAAGCTTTTAAGAGTTTTAAGGCTTTCATGTTAATAATAGGTAATATTTATTGAGGACTTACCATGTGGTAAGCACTGTTACATTATTTACTCTAATCCTCAAAGCAAGCTTATGGGTTAGTTACTATTACTATTCCAATTTCACAAAGAAAGAAACGGAGGGTTAACTTGCTGATATAACTTCTCTCACATTCTCAGAGCTGGTGGAACCGGAATACTCCCACACAAATGAACCCCGAGATCATCTTCTTAACCACCATATCTTGGCTGCCTCTAATGCTGATTCTTGTTGATTCTCTGTTATCTGGGAGCAGCTTCCAAATTTTCCTGTATTTCCTGGGGACTGAGCTCACCTGGTGACTCAGTACAAAGAAAGCACCTGTTAGACTTAACCACCTTTGATCCAACAATGTAATTACCTTCAAAAGGCAGCTTATGAATATGGCCTGCCCTCTTGGGCAATTCCAGTGAATTGATCTATTATTTTGATCTTGTGTAAATATAATCTTGGTTTCTGAGTATTCATAACAAAGGAGACTTTGCAATGGCAAATGATAAGGCCTCATAGCTCCAGCTGGCGAGAGTCAAAGGTAATGTGTCAGAAACTGTTTCCTAATAGCAACTCCTCCCCTTCTTCTAATGGTAATGTAATGTTTAATTTTCAATTAGGTCCCTGGCTGCCCAGATGAAGATGTACATTTCCCATAATCCCTTTGAGTTACATGTAGTCACATGATGAAATTCTAGCCAATGGAATGTGAGAAGTGATATAATTTGTGGGATATGCTAACAAAGGAAGAGGTATGTTCACTTTCTGCATTTCTTCTTTCTGGATGACTGGTATGAAGATGTGATAGTGAGCTAGCTCAGACCATGCAGACAAGAGCGGCAACGTCCAGGAAATGCAAGACAACAGGTAGAAGGAGCTGGATCCCTGGACTTGATGGAGTAGTTGCCACATCCAGGGGAAACTGTGTATCCTCAGACTGTTATATGAGAGAGAAATGACTTTCTACTTAACTTATTTGGAGTAACAGTGGCTGAACCTATGCCCTAACTACCAGAAGTAAGTTAATCTGACCCAAGTCTTTCATATTTTTATCAGAATATTTTTTCTAATCTATAAATCAGGCCAAAAGGAACATTGGGAAAATAAGAGAAAAATTTTGAAAAATACAACACAGGTGGTATTGGGTCTAGGAAAGTGGGTGACTGTTTTCAAGGAAAAGATTTTTATTTTTCCAAATAGGGCCAAGATATCAAGATGAGAAGTGTACCTATTTTATCAATTACATGGATTCCAGATGTTTAATCCACATGATGTCAACTACAGTAGTCCTTCCTTATCCATGGGAGATGTGTTTCAAGACCCCCAGTAGATGCCTAAAACCATGGATAGTACCAAATCCCATATATACTGTTTTTCCTTATACATACATACCTATGATAAAATTTGTTTTATAAATTAGTCACAATAAGAGATTAACAACAGTAACTAATAATAGAACAATTATAACCATAAAATAAGGGTTACCTGAACACAAGCACTAAAATACTGCCACAGTCGATCTGATAACATATACAGCTACTAAGTGACTACAGGGCGGTAGCACATACAGAATGGATATGCTAGAAAAAGAGATGATTGATTTCTTTTTTGGTGTTATACTTGGCTAAGCTGTGATTAGCATTTTTTAATTTTGTCAGTTTATGTCAATGTTCATATATGTATATAGACCGTGTGTGTGTGTGTGTGTGTATCACAGACACACATATGCACAAACATAAATCATTTAAATATGCACGTCCACATTTATATCACAGTTGTCAATCTCTATAGTGAGAGGAATCATGATGTGGATTACAAATTCATGTTAATTTAACATGAATACTTGTGGGTTTTCTTAATTTAAAATAGTACTTACATAATAAAGACACCAGTATATATTAAATCTTAACTGAGTCCTTAGTTACAACAGGAAGTTAAACAGAAATTCACGTACAAAATATTACATTTAACTCAAACACATCAATATATCTCATGCTTTTTTTTATAGCTAGAATTTTTAACCAACAGGATTACTCAAAAGAGGAAAAAGTCTCCATTTTCAATAAAAATAAAAGTGCTAAAATTAAATAGATTAATATCTAATTTTATACCTTCATGTATATTATGTGCAAAGTTATCTTAAATATTTGTTATGGATGAAGAGGCTTTCTACCAAATTGGGCCTTTTTATAGTAGAAAAATGTTAACATAAATTGTAGCATAAATCATTGCCTCGTAGAATACCAGAAGGCGCATATAAAAACCCATATCTTTACTGCACATATTTCCCATTAACCGTAATCTATTAGTAATTGAAGTTCATTACAAATTCTTGTACACTTCATTGCTATCATGCTGCATGACATACCGAACCTGGCTTGCATAACAAGAAGTCCTTGCTGGGAAATATCCTATTAACAATGACAGTACATTTGTCATTGTGATAATAAACCCAAGAGCTGCCTGTAGACTATAAATTATCAAGGCGCCATTTGTGCTGCCCTGGCTTGAAGGTTTGTCAGCGCTTCCATTTTAAACCCCTGATTTCCAGTGAGTTGTAACTCAACTATCAGAATCTGCAGTGAGTTGCAACTTTGCATCCAAGGACGAGGCTCAAGACTCTTTTGGAACAATTTTTAAGTACGATTTTACATTCCCAATCAAAAGGACAAAGGTCTGCTGGCTTGTGCAGCAGAATTAAAGGTATCTGTAAAACATCATCATTTCCCACCAAGAAAAATGAGTTAAGATCTGGCCCACATACCTATGGCTATGTAAAATCTGAATTTGTAACAGTCCCAGTTTTGTGCCCTAAAATGTCATTTTTAATTTTTAAGAAGTGAACAACTAAACTCAAAAGTCAGGGATGCAAGGCAACTACATATTCCAAGTGGTTTTTCCTTTCATACAAAGAGCCCTCACTTCCACCACCTTTAGATTATTATTTTGAAAAAACATAAAAATTGACATGGAACAGAGGGGAAACATCACTGAGAAGGGAGAGGTGCATTGGAGAAGCAAATGTTAATTTGAAACAGAAATAGCCACAACTGTGTAAATAGATGTGCCTTTGCTTGGAGACCAGCTTTACCAGTCAGCATCACTTCTCAGCCAAGGAGCTGGCTGTCAGCTAGACCAGGAAGGGCTTTCTGCATCGCAGGGGGACTGATTCCATAAGCTTAGAACTTTCTTACCTCAAAATGGGGCTTTTAATATTATTCTAATATTACAGTTGAAATTGTCCCAATTCCCAAATTAAGTACATGCATTTCCATGGACACAATCACAAAGCCAAGATTCTCATGTCTCAGAGTTCTGCAGAGAGGGGGTGACTGATAGGGGTTGACCTAGCCTAGAAACTTCTGGGCAAGACCAGAGACCAGATGCTGTGTAGAATGGGAATGCTAGCCATGCAGGCGACTTGGCCTAGCTCTCACAGAGGTGCTCACTACCAAGGCAGACTGGCAAGTAAAACAAATATAATACAAGATAAAATAAGACCTCAGGCCAAAAGTAAGCTGGAGAGACTACCTGAGGGAGTGTAAAGCAATTACTTCTAACTAGAGAATTAAAGTAACAGATTTCATGAACAGGACACATTTGAGCAGGATCTTCAAGAATTCCATTGTTTTGTTCATTTGTTTTGTTTTCTTCAAAGAGAGATTCCCTTCCCAAATGCAATTCTCTTTTCTGGGATATGTCACAACATGAGGAGAAAAATAGATTCCTATTTCAGGAATAACCATTAGCATGGGTGGGGTGGATGCATTTATACCTGTGTAATTTCTAGCAGTGACAAATGCAAAATCATAGACAGAATGTACCAATTGCTTAGAGAGAGGGGGAGCAACCAAAGCATAGCCTGAATTAATAAATCTGCTTTATTTCAGGGAAACTCTAATAATCAAGGTCCTTCTAGCTTTCTTCCAAAGGGACTCTGGGCCTTCCATCATCAAGTGGAAAAAAGCAAAACAAATGAACTCTTGTATTGAATTTATTCCCTAACATCTTTGAAAGAAAAATCAAATAGTATGGGCAATATTAATTCAATCCCTTTGCATAGCAAATTTACTGGGAAGGACTAGATGAAAAATCCTAAATCTATGTCCCAGATACTATGCTAAGCAATGTAATATGTATTTCACTGCATGTCACAGAGTAGGTTTTTAATATTTCCATTTTACAGAGGCAAAAACGGATACTTTGGCAAGATGTGGAAACTAAGATAGGTTAAGATTTGCCTAACATCAAACAGCTGTTAAGGGGTACAGTGGGAATTCACACTTGGGCCGACCTGATCACACAGGCGAGGTCGCACTCTAGCCTCTATACACCTCTACTATTGTTCTTAAATTAATCTCAAGTAATAAACTAGAGCATTGAGAAAGCCAGTTCCCACCATCCAAATCTAAGTTCATATTACTAATTAACTATGCTTCAAATTTTTTCTTTCTTTTTAGATCCAAGTAATTTGATTGATGCTCCTCAATCATGTATAATTCTGCTTTACTTTTCTCCTCAAGAGCTATTCCAAAAATATAGTGATGCCATGTTTAACTAAAAGAAAAAAAGTAAATGTTATTTACTCATAAAGATGACTGGTTCTATCAAAATTACATAATATTCTCTTTGACCTAAAATCTAGAATTCAATACCCGTGTTTTCATTTGAAAATGGTTCTGGTGTCTATAACAATGAAGCATATAGAATTTGTCCCCACCTAGATAAAAGTCTGCCTCCTTCACTTCAAATTCCACAATTTGCTCAGATTCTTTTCTTCCCCTGTTTGCATCTTTGTCACTTGGTGATGGATATCTCTGTCCCTTCACTTGGTTTCTTTTCAGACACCATCCCAGTTCTCCAATAAATCACAGTTTTTTTTTCTTTCCCCAGGAAGTTTTATGTCCTTTTATAATAGTGAACATGACTTGCACAGTCAACAGAGTGCTGAAATATTCTGAACAAATGGAGTAGGGTCATTTGGATTCCAAATATTTGCCCAGGCAATAGTTTGCCATTTGGAACCAACCTGAAAGCCAATGAAAGCATGACGAGCCATCTGCTCATTCTCCCTTTCTCATTCTCAAGAATTTAAAACAATTATTTCCATTCCAATAGCACCTTTCTTTCCAAAAGTTTGCCAATTGCCATATATATTATTTCACTTATCAACCCAAACTTTCCACTAAATAAAAATAGATAATTCAGGAGAAAGTGAAAAACCTACTATATATCTTATCCAGTGATATCCCCCAAAGTTTTTCTTTATGGGAAACCAAAGAACCAGGGCATCACATTTCTTACTCCAGAGATAAAGCATATGACTTCAGTAAGAATGATTTCTTCTCCCTGCACTGACTATGTTCCCATGTCTTCAGGAGTTAAAAATAATTTGAACTCAAAATATGGAGCACAGTTATTAGAAAAAAATGAGAATGTTAGACATAAGAGAGAATTCTTCTTATTGTTGGAGGTTGGAAAGAAACACCTATGTCCAACTTTATGTCAAATATATGAGGTAACACACACACAAAAATTCATTTGAAGTTTGAGATCTGATAGTACAGTGTATCCGGGTATTCCATCCTGGGTCAAGCTCAGGGAGACAACAAATGTCAGGAAAAATCTTTCTGCAATCACAGGCAGCTACTGCAGAGTAAAACTGTCACTTCTAGTATAGCATGGCTAAGATTGTAAGGTCAAGAGAGAGCAACCGGGGTATATCACATCCCAAGATGTGTTGCCATAGGCTTAAGAGTGTCACAAGCAAGTATTCCTAAGATCCCTATCCACTCTATTCAACATCCTCTAAATGGTGTGCAAGGGCTGAGAGATGGCCAGTGGTCCTCAACAGGTCTCATATTTATGACAGAGGGCTGCCTGGGCAGGGGGACTAGAAGCCAGTGAGAGCACAGTGGATGCCAGTGATCATGTTTCACTGCTGACAGGGACCACAGTACTATATTTGTGGACATTACTGTCACTATGCAGATCAAAGGTAAGCACAGGCTCTCACTCTGAATAAGGTTGAATCTCCCCACAAGCCATATTCAAAAAGAGTTTCTGAATTTGAAATTGGACTCAAATGACTAAATAATCTGTTATTTGTCTGAATTTACCTAAAACTGATTGTATTATATTTTCTACCATTAGGTGAAAATGAAGTTGAAAGCACAGAAAATAATTCCAATTTGTGAAAAAATAAAACTGTGCTCTTTCAAAATATGTATTAAACTTTCAAAATATGTATCTGTACTCACATAAGGACTCAAATCCTATATAAGTCAGTTTCTTCTTCCTCTCACCCTCAAAATCTGTATTTCTAATATCAAGGCATGACATATTGTCTTTGGCATGATGGTGAGCGTTTCCATAACAATAAAACAGTCCTGGCTTCAGATTTGGCATTTTATATTCTAATAATCTCTTCTTCCCACCTCCATACAAATTTCTCTTAAACTGTAGAGATCTCACCACCTTGAGCCAAACTTTGCTTTCTGCCCAACTTCCATAGATTCCCTCTTAGGCATAGTGCATCACAACCAAGGGAAGATTATCTCTTAAACACAACCTATTACATATGTATTTGTGCTTATTGCACCTTGCTCCGTGAGAATAAAATAGTCCCTCCACAATTAGACAAAGGTCTACATCAGCAATTAAAGAAAGTCAAAGTTTAGACTAAAGAAAGTCACAGTAAAAATATTGCAAAAAGGATAACTCTTGCATTGTTTTGTACACTTGAAACCAATAATTAAAGAAAAAAATAATAAAAGAAAGAAATCCATACAAGAAGTCCTGGTTTGCAGGCTAGCCTTCATTCTCTATTCTTTAAACCCCATGAGATATTTTTCTGATTGCATCTTCTAACTGTACCCAATTCCTGAAACTCTTCCCTGTGACTTATAGAACTCCTGGGCCATTATACTTAGACACATTATGTACTAGACCCTGACTCTCTCTTGAGGATATCACTTCCTCCATTGCCCTTTCAAATGAAAGCTTTAATCTCTTCTGTATGCTCATACACTGGCCTTGCAGGAGGGATGGGTGTCCTCTTACCCTCTCATTGTTCCTTCCTTCTTCCTATTTTCTCTTTCTCCATGAAACATTCTGCTTTGAATCTCAAATGATCAGGCTATTCCACACACTAGTCCTCCTTGTTAGAGCTGTCAACCCATACTTGGACCATTTCTTAATTTTTTTTTTATTATTAGTTTCGGGTGTACAGAACAATGTACTAGTTAGTCGTTTCACCCCACAAAGTGATAACACCCCCCCAATGTATTGCACCTCTGACATTGTATATATCTATTACAATTCCATTGACTCTATTCCCTATGCTGTACTCCATATCCCGTGAATATATACATACATATATAATTTAGACATACAATATTATTCAGCTTCAGCTTCAGGTGTACAGTGCAGTCAGACAACTTCTTAATTTTTTGATCCTGACTCACTGTCACTTTCTTTTATACCACTTCTGCTTCTTAATGTGATCCTTCCAATACCCTGGCTTTTCAGACTTTGAGCTCCTTTCTTCCTGTGATCATCTTCTCTATGTTCTTCAGTCATTTGCTTCCATAATTATACGATGGACCTTATCATCATCTGAACTACATTCCTTCTATATTCTCTATTTCCAGCATTGTACTCTCTGACCACCGCCTGCTATCTTTCCAGCCCTCCCCCTTCGGTATCCTCTTTCCAACCTCCATTTGACCCCATCAGGACCTACAGTCTGTCAATGATATCAGTATTGAACATTCCTGACCCATCTTAGATTCACTGCCCCTTCTTATCTAGGCTGAGTTGTAATCCCTCACTTGCATATATCCATGACTTCTTTGTGCCTCTCTAACTTCATCACAGGCAAAACACAGCTCAAGTCAAATCCAACTCTATGTCTACTCCATGCCTGAAACTGTGCAATCAAACACAACTAAAGAAAAGCATAAAGCCATGATAAATGGCCTCACTTTAAATTCATGACCACTAATCTCAAGTGGGTTTCGAATGCTAACTGAAAGTTATATTTCCGTATCCATTGCTCTCCCACACTCCAAGTGGACTATTTCATACATGAAACCTCCATGCCCCATCCTCCTTTCTTAGTTGATGACTGGGTTTCTCCCCCTCAGCTTTATATTTTACTGAGAAAATAAAAGCCGCCAGAAGAGAACTTCTGAAATTCCCACCACATGTATTCACCTACCAGCATCTGTCCCCACATGTGCTGCCTTCTCTCCTGGTCTCTGAATACACTGTCCATGTTCTTAGCTAACACCAATGCTTCTACTTGTGCTCTAGGTGCCAACTTCTCCATTATTCTCAAACATGGCAGCAGCAATTGTCCCCTTTCCCCTTAACCATGATTTTCTTTTCTCTGTTATATCTTTCTTATCAATGTAATTATTCTCCCACCAAAAGACAAAAGTTTTAACTAATTCTACTTCCTCTTCTAGTTACCATTTATTTGTCTTTCCCTTTTTAGAAACTCTCCCTGAAAATGTTTTCTATACTCATTGTCATTCATTTTCATGTCATTTCATTTCACTGAGCCCATTCTATGTTTTATCCATACTACTTCACTGATGCTGCTCTTTCCAGCATCACCAGTGACCTCCAGATGACCAGATGTTATGGCAAGAACTTAGTCCTTACCTTGTTCCATCTATTAGCAGCATTTATCACATTTTATCTTGAAACAGATTCTTCACTTGACTATCAAGACACCTCCCCTTATGTTTCACCTCACACCTCATTTGCCACTACTTCTAAGGCTTTTGAAATGCTTAATTTTATATCTACTTGCCTGGGCTGAGAAATGCACAGAGTGATGGTAACACATTATTTCTGGGTGTGTCTGTGAGGCTGTTCTTGGAAAAATCATTAGCATTTGAATTGGTAGACTGAGTAAAGAACATCACCCTCATCAAGGTGGGTGCCCATCATCCAATCTATTGAGGACCTGAATAGAACAGAAAGGCAGAGGAAGAATGAATTTGCTCTCTGCTTGAGCTGGGACATCCATGTTCTTCTGCCCTTAGACATCGGCTCTCCTGGTTCTCAGCCTTCAGATTCACACTGGGACTTACAGCAGCATTGGCTCCTCCTGGTTCTCAGGCCTTCTGATGTGGACTGGAACTACACCATTAGCTGTTCTGGGCCTCCAGATGGCAGATGGCAGAACATGGGACTTTTCAGCCTCCATAATTGTGTGAGCCAGTCCCTCATAATATCTATCTATCTATTTATCTATTTATCTATCTATCTATCTATCTATCTATCTATCTATCTATCTATCATCTATCTATCATCATCGATCTATCTTTAAGATCTATATCTATATGTATATCTATATCTATACCTGTACCTATACCTATATCTATACCTAGTCTCCAATTGTTTCTGTTTCTCTGAAGAACTCTGACAAATATAGCTTCATTTCAAGTTCCTCCTCATCTCCCTGACCTCTTAATTTTGGAGTGCCAAGGACTCTTATATTTGGCCTTTTATTTTCCCATCTGTGCTCACTGTCACTCCCTTAGGGCTTTAAATACAATTTATTTAACCACTCTTGATATGCTGACAACTTTGAAATCTCTCTCTCTGAGTTCTAGATCTATAGAAGCAACTACTTATGTGGCATCACTTCTTACATGTGTAATAGGCTTGTCAAATTTAATATGTCTAAGTATTAAGCGCCTCATCTCCCCAAACCAGATCCCAAGCAAGCCACAACCTCATCGTTGCTTCATTTCAACTAATCAGAATGCCATACTTCCAGAGGCTCTGGCCAAAAACCCATATTCTTCCTTGAGCCCCCTCATTAGTCACACCCCACCCCAATATGATGTTGTAATCCCTTTCCATCTCTCTGCCCAAATGCTCTTTACTCAGAAGACCCATGATTCTCTTTCACCTCCTTCAGGTCTTTTCTTAAATTCCACTCTAAGTGAAGCCTTCTTTGACCTTCATTTTAAAAATTGCAACCCTCTACTCCCAACATTTAACTATTCACTTCCTTGCATTATTTTTTGCTACAACATATATTGCTATTTTAACATATACATTACTCATATATTTTGTTTATGGTCTGTCTCCTCCATCCCCCACCCATATATTATAATTCCATGAAGACATAGTATATTTTATTTGCTCACTGCTGTATCCCCAGTACCTAAAATAAAATGGAACATAGTAGGCATTTGCTAATAATTATAAAATGACTGAACAACAGTTATAATTTTTTTAAATTTATTATTATTATTATTATTATTAGTTACAGATGTACAAAACAATGCAATAGTTATCTTTTTCACTCCTTACAAAGTGACTACCCCCTCCCCTCTCCACTGCCTCCCACCCACGATATCATATATATCTATTACAATTCCATTGACTCCATCCCCACACTATATTCCACATCCCATGACTATATATGTGTTAAATTATAGTTGACATATATTATTCAGCAGCAGCTTCAGATGTACAGTGCAGTGGTAAGGCCACTACACCGTCCATGAAGTGGTCTCCCTGACAAGACATGAGTCCTTCTGATCCCCTAAAAAAATATTTACAACCTTATTGATTATATTCCCTAAACTGTCTCTTCTGTCTCTGCAGTAGTATTGTAGTTATCAGTTTGTGTTGCCTCGTCCCTTCCCCTTCTCCCTCATGCCCATACACTCATTAGTTTTTTCTTTGTGTCTCTAAGACTATTTCTGTTTACATTGCTTGTTGATTCAGTTCTTTAGATTCCACATATAAGTAAGATCATATGGTATTTGTCCTTCTCTGACTGACTTATTTCACTTAGTATAATGTTCTCTAGGTCCATCCATATCGTTGCAAATGGTACGATTCCTATCTTCTTTATAGCTGTGTACTACTCCATTGTGTAAATGTACCACAGTTTCTTAATCCAGTCATCTACCGATGGGCATTTCGATTGTTTCCAAATCTTGGCTATTGTAAATAGTGCTGCAATGAACATAGGGGTGCATGTATTTTTTCGAATTAGTGTCGGGTTTTTCAGGATAAATGTTTAGGAGTGGAATTGCTGGGTCAAAAGGTAGTTCCATTTCCAGCTTTTTGAAATACCTCCATACTGACTTCCATAGTGGCTGCACTAATCTATAATCCCACTAACAGTGCATCAGGGTTCCCTTTTCCCCACAACCCTGCCAGCACTTGTTGTTTGACTTACTGATGATAGCCATTCTGACCGGAGTGAGGTGGTATCTCATGGTGGTTTTTACTTGTATTTCCCTAATGATCAGTGAGGTTGAACATTTTTTCATATGCCTGTTGGCCATCTGTATGTCCTCTTTAGAGAAATATTTCTTCATATCCTCTGCCCATTTTTTTAATTGGGTTGTTTGTTTTTTTGGTGTTGAGTTGGATGAGTGTTTTATAAAATTTAGATACTAACCCCTTATCAGATATAATGTTGGCAGATATATTCTCCCATTCAGTAGGCTTCCTTTTTGTTTTATTGATGGTTTCCTTTGTTGTGAAAAAACTTTTAATTTTGATATAATCCCATATGTTCATTTTTTCTTTTACTTCCCTTGCCTGCAGGGATGTATCAGTGAAAATATTGTTCAGGGTAATGTCTGCAAATGTACTCCCTATATTTTCTTTTAGGAGTTTTATGGTCGCAGGTCTTACATTTAAGTCTTTAATCCATTTTGAATTTGTTCTTGTATATGGTATAAGGAGGTGGTCCAGTTTCATTTTTTTGCATGTGTCAGTCCAATTTTCCCAGCACCATTTATTAAATAGACTGTCTTTACCCCAGTGTAAATGCTTGCGTCCATTGTCATAGATTAACTGTCTGTATATACATGGACTTATTTCTGGGGTCTCTGTTCTGCTACACTGGTCTATGTGCCTGTTTTTATGCTAGTACCGTACTGTTTTGATTACTGTAGGCTTGTAGTATGTTTTGATGTCTGGTAGCATGATACCCCCGATTTTGTTCTTATGTCTCAGGATTGCCGAGGCTATTTGGGGTCTTTTATGGTTTCATATAAATTTTAGGGTTATATTTTCTATTTCTGTGAAAAATGCCCTTGGTAGTTTGATAGGAATTACATTGAATCCATATATTGCTTTAAGCAGTATGGAAATTTTAACTATATTAATTCTTTCTATCCTTAAGCATGGTAGGTGTTTCCATTTATTTGTATCTTCTTTTATTTCTTTCTTCTGTGTCTTATAATTTTCTGAGTACAGATCTTTTGCTTCTTTGGTTAAATTTATTCCTAAGTATTTTATCTTTCTTGAAGCAATTGTAAATGCGACAGGTTTTTTAATTTCTCCTTCCATTAGTTTATTATTGGTATATGCAAATGCAACTGATTTCTGAACATTGATTTTGTATCCTGCTACTTTACTGAATTTGTCTCAGTTCCAATTGTTTTTGATGGAGTCTTTGGGATTCTCTCTATATATAGTATCATGTCATCTGCATATAATGACAATTTTACTTCCTCCTTGCTAATTTAGATGCCTTTTATTTCTTTTTCTTGTCTGATTGCTGTGGCTAGAACTTCCAGAACTATGTTGAATAAAAGAGGAGAAAGTGGACAGCCTTGTCTTGTTCCCAACCTTAAGGGGAATGGTTTTAGCTTTTCCCCATTGAGTATGATGTTAGCTGTAGGTTTATCATATATGGCCTCTATTATGTTGAGATATGATCCCTGTATTCCCACTTTGCTAAGGGTTTCTAACATAAATCGCTGTTGGATTTTGTCGAATGCTTTTTCTGCATCTATTGATATGACCATATGATTATTATTCTTCATTTTGTTGATGTGGTGTATCACATTATTTGATTTACAGATGTTGTACCAGCCTTGTGTACTAGGGATGAAACCCACTTGATCATGATGTATGATCTTCTTAATATATTGCTGAATTCTGTTTGCTAATATTTTATTGAAAAATTTTGCATCTATGTTCATCAGTGATATTGGTCTATAGTTATCTTTTTTTTGTGATGTCTTTATCTGGTTTTGGAATCAGGGTGATAGTGGCTTCATAAAAAGAATTTGGGAGACTTCCCTCCTTCTGGGTTTTTTGGAATAATTTTAGAAGATTAGGTGATAGTTCTTTTTTGAATGTTTGATAAAATTCACTTGTGAAGCCATCCCAGAGCTTTTGTTTGTTGGGAGCTTATCGATTACTGATTCAATGTCCTTTGTAGTAATCAGGCTATTTAGATTTTCCATTTCCTTTTGAGTTAGCTTTGGAAGGTTGTATGCTTCTAGAAAATTATCCATTTCTTTCAGATTGTCAGATATGTTGACCATATAGTTGCTCATAGTAATTCCTTAGAATTTTTGTATTTCTGTGATGTCTGTAGTCATTTCCCCTCTTTAATTCCTGATTTTACTAATTTGAGTCCTTGCTCTCTTTTGTTTTGTTTTTTTTTGATGAGCCTGGCTAGAGGTTTGTCAATTTTGTTTATCTTCTCAAAAAAGCAGCTCTTGGTTTCATTGATCTTTTGTATTGTTTTTCTGTTCTTTATATCATTTATTTCCGCTCTAGTCTTTATTATCTCCTTCCTTGTACTCCCCTTTGGCTTCTTTTGCTGTTCTTTTCCAAGCTCCCTGAGGTGTAAGGATATCCTGTTGATTTGAGATTTTTCTTCCTTCTTTAGGTAGGCCTGCACTGCTATGAACTTCCCTCTTAGGACTGCTTTTGCTGCATCCCAGAAATTTTGTGTCGTGGTGTCTCCATTTTCATTGGTCTCGAGGTATCTTTTGATTTCCTCCTTGATCTCATTGGTGACCCACTTGCTATTGAGTAGCATGTTATTTAGCCTCTATTTATTTGTCAGCTTCCTGGATTTCTTCTTATAATTGATTTCTAGTTTCATAGCATTGTGGTCAAAGAAGACACTTGAAATGATTTCAATCTTCGTAAATTTATTGAGACTTGTTTTGTGGCCTAACTTGTGGTCTATCTTAGAAAATGTTCCATGTGTACTTGAAAAGAATGTATTTTCTGTAGCTTTGGGGTGAAATGCTCTGAATATATCAGTTAAATCCAGCTGGTCTAATGTGTCATTTAAGGTCGCTGTTTCCACATTGATTGTCAACAACAGTTATTCTTAATGTTTTACTGGACAAATACTGTAGCCCTGTGAAATATGTGTTAGAAAACCCCCTTCACACAACTGTTTTGAAGTTTGCAGCCCTCACCCACATCCTGAGTATCACAGGGTCTCTTGTGTTAGGGGCAGCAGCCCATTTTTTCCCTGCTGAGTCATTCTCAGAAGGGGAGCCCAGCACTGCATCCTGGCATGAAAGGAAGCCTGGGGTTTTGGTGTAAGATCCTGGGTGTGATGGTTGCCGGGTTTAGGATGATGAGTACTAACCTCCTTCCTTCCTCCAATGCAGCATTTAGGAGCCTTTCACTTTTTAATCAGAATCATTTCCCAAAACATCCATTCCTCACAGCATACTCTTTCTTCTACATATCATATTCATGAGTTTATGATCATCTTCACCCGCCGACAACCATCTTTTCTAAAGCCAGCCTCTGTCAGTCAGGGTCCAACCAGGAAAACAGAAACACTCTGAGTATCTAAAACAAACACAGGGAATTGGTTTAAAAGTTATAGAGGGTAAAGGGAGAATGTTGCAAAGCCACCACCTACAAGAGAAAAGCAATGGAGAGATGAGCAACAGCAGGAGGCCCCCACAGCCCCAAGTTTGAAGAAACATGAGAGGAGTGTTGTCACTGGAACCTTGGGGAGGGGGCCACATAGTATAAACTGAAGCCAACATATAGGACACTACAGGATTTCCTGGAGACAAAGAAGCACCTGCTTTTGGAAATCTGGCCACAGGCATGGTAGCTTCTCCCTTCCTTCCATCAACCACCACTCTCCCATCAGTGTCTTCCTGGGCCAAACCCAACCATAAGTATGTGCCTGTGGACCTAGCATAGGACCTTGGAAAGCAACCTATAGTCAACCTTCCCCTGAACTGCCTCCCTCCCTTTGTATTGCAAAACAGAGCAAGGAGAAAGCAGAAAAATCAATGTGAGGGCAACCAGGTCCATTATCAGGCACACAAGATGGGACTTCGTTCATTTGCATCTGTCAGTTAATTGCCCCAGGAGACTGAAGACATATGTGTGACCTGGAGTACCACCAAGCTTACTCTTAACAGGTTAGGTAATTCTGTTGAGGGGAGGACAGGAACAAGAGGAGTGAAAGGAGAAGAGCCTCCTGGGCTCTCAGGCTGTTTCAGGTCTTACAGGGGCCATCTTTTCTGTGTCAAAGGTGCACATCAGATGAGGAATCTGGTCTGGAATGTAGTCATTGTTTCCCATCCACTCCCAGCATTCATAGCTATTTCAAGCTTCCTTCACATGACTGTACTTCTGATTTTCAAGGATCCATACGTTCTCAAAAGGGCTATTAAGCATAATTCTAAAAGATCATTTTATAAAGGCTATAATTACAGTCGGCCCCAAATTGGACAGTAAGTATGGGACACTCTTTTTACAAGAATTAGATAACAGAAAGAAACAGCAAACTGAGCAGAGCCGCATAATTTTCTGCAGGGAACTGCACACTTTTTGGAAATTTAAATGCAAGCAATAGAATGTATGCTTCTCTCATGCATACTAGTAATAGATTATTACACAGCTACTTTCCATTCAATTAAAACTCAGTGTTGATGAAGCAAACTTTTCATGTTTGACCACAAATCATTTCCTCAATACAGGAGCTGGCATGAAGAGGGGGCAAGAAGATGAATGTTGGATAAGAGAAACCTGACCCAATTTATATCCCAGCTTCTCTTAGCATTTGGATATCCTTGGGGAAGCTATATAATCAAAGTCTATTTCTTCATCAGTAATAATGATTATAACATATATTTTTTAAAAATTTATTTATTTATTTATTTATTTATTTATTTATTTATTTTTAATTAGTTTCAGGTATACAACACAGTGCAATAGTTATACATTTTACTCCTCAAAGTGACAACCCCCCACCCCCAATTCGCCACCCCACTCCCCCCATATCATATATATCTATTACTCTTCCTCTGACTCTCTTCCACAGTATGACTATAACTTATATTTACCGAATGTTTCTGATTGTCCATGTACCTAAATACTTATATGTACTCACCCTATAATTGGTTTCACTTTACAGAAGCAGGGAGAGGTTCCATAATTGCACAAGTTCACATTGCTAAACAGCAACAGAATGAAGGTGGTGTTTCATGTTGTACACTACAAAAGGGGTCTCATCTAAGGGTCCACCATTCCCATTAGAGTCAAAGTAGACTTGTCAACTGAACAGGATAATATTCCAGAAGATGGCAGTCAAGTGTTTTATTCTAACAAAATCAGTGTATTATGATACTTTTAACAGATGGGAGTAAAGCATTTTTTAGAAAGGACACCTTTTTCAAGTCTGCACAAATTTGCCATATGGGCAGCTATTAGAGGCATTGGGTAGAACCAGGATACAGATCCAGGCAATTAGGCTCCAGAGGGATGCTAGAAGTATGCTAGAAGGATGTGTAACTTAAAGTTTATTATGAAAACACAATAAGGTACCACACATAAAGCATAAACATTTGTTGGCAACTTTCTCAGTCTTGCATCCATATAAGCTGGGCTGTTGATCACATAAATGCCCAACGGTGGTCACACAATTAGGTAGGTTGGTATAGTTACAAGAGGCAGAAGGTGAGAAAATAATACAAATCAAGAGAAACTCTTCTCACCAGTTTCAATTCAACCCTCACTATAGTCCCTAAAGATGAGGTATCGTTACTACATATTTCTCAGGGAAGAAGAGGCTACATCTGTACTTAATCCAAAATTTAGGTGCTCCTTAGTTTCTAGATATTTTACCAGAACTTACAGGACTTCATTTTTACAGCCTGGGTACTCCCATTTGTTGGGGAAGAGAAGTGATTTCTTACTCTTCTTTCATATCTTTCCAGTCTCAAAAAAGTCTCAATATTCACTTTAATAAACTTCATGGTTTCCACAGATGTTTTCTGAAATAATTTCCCGCTCATTAATCTTTTTCTTTCCATTTGTTTTGGAGAAACTTGGGGGGAAAATTCAGAACTGGGCTTTGTCCTTGTCATATATATATATATATATATATATATATATATATATATATATACACACACACACACACACACACACACACACACACACTCACACACACACACTGGGGATGCCAAAAAAATGTATGCAAGTGGACACTTTGGTCAATGTTGCTCAAGCAGTAGTTTGCTGTAATCAGAAGTGTCTAGATGCTAATGGTAACCACTTTGAGCACCTCTTGTAATTGTAGAAATCTAACCTGACTTGTATTCATCTTTTTTTTTTTTTGGCACCCTCTGTGTGAGTGTGAATGTGTGTATAATATATGTTTAAACTTCTTTGAGTTTCCACTTTTTCCTCTTGACCTTTTTCCAAGCATCCAACAACAGCATTTTCACCTGCACTGACTGCAGCATAATCATTACCTGACACATAAGGAACCCCTTAGGGAAGCTAGATGCCTTCTCATCTGATGGCTGACCTTCCAGAGTGGAATCCTCAGCTCTTGACAGACACCCTCCCCCACCTTCAACATTTTTTTTTTTTTTGCAGAACTTATTGATGCTCTGATAATGAAAATACACACTAATTTGTTCATTTTGCTAGAGAAACAATATGTGTTGACAAAGGGAAGTAGTTATAAAGGAGGTCTGTTACTTTCATTACATAAAAGACTGGCAGGATGGCTTGCTAACATATCATAAGGATGATGATAATTGTTGTAAAATCTGTTATGTGTTGATCACCCAATAATACAGAAATGTTTTCCAAGTAACTCTTTTTCTGCCTCATATAAAGGCAGAGCTATTACTGTGGCTCTTTGAAATTGGGAGGGAGGCAGCAGTGGCTCAAGTGCGACATCCTTGGTGAGGCTGATGTCTGCCTTGTGACAGGAAGGGCTTCTTACCTGTCAGAACCACACAGTCCACTTCATGGGGAGCAGCTCTTCTTCAGAGAGCAGGTGTGGAGATGAATGACTTGGGAAGAATTTACCAAGAACCAGGGTAGGAAAAAAAAGTACTAAATAGTTTGAATATTATATTTTAAACAAAAGCCCATGGAGAGTCAGTGGGGGGTTGCAAATCCCTGATGATGACTAGTTTCTGAGACCCTTCAAATCTTACATAAAGGTTATAATCTAAACATTAGTCCCCTACTCTTTCTCTGTATACTGCATAATTTTTCTTCTTGTCTCCCTCATCCTGAGAGTTAAGTTTTAAACAAATTTTAAAGATAAAGGAACTAAGAAAACAAAACAAAACAAACAAAAAACCCACTATATACATAGCACCATTAACATAGTCAACAAAAATTCACTTGGCACAGGCTATGTGCCAGGAACTGGGCTAGATACTGAGGATTAATCAGAGAAGCAAATGGAGAAGATCCCAGCTTTCACATTGTATATTCTAGTGAGAGTTAACAGACAAAAAGGAAAATAACAGGGTGTTAAATGGTCTCTCCCCATCTCGGAGCTTTAACCGAGACCCTCAAGCTGAGAACAATAGGTGTAATGTACCCCCAATTCTAAATCAACATGTTAGGTCTGTGCTGGCTATGCAGAAGGATTGGATAGAACTGATTCTGCCATATGTTGCTAACATCACTTCCTGTCTATAAAGAGCAGGAAACAAGGGGGGTCTGAGAGAAAAGAGTGATGCACAGAGTGTTGTCAGCAGCTGGGTACAGAGGAGCAGACTGCTTCATCTTGAGAAACTTTCATCCTCAGAAAGCAGAATTCTAGGAGACCTAGGATCTGATATCTTACTAGTCATGGCTGAAAGCCTCCAGACAATCTGTGTAACTTTTGGTAGCAAGTTTCATCGGAAAATCTTTGCTATGGTCTCAACGTGTCTCCCCAAGATTCATATTTTGAAACTTTATCCCCAATGTGATAGTATTTGGAGGTGGAGCCTTTGGGAGGTGATTACTTCATGAGGGTCGAGCTCTTATGAATTGGATTAGTGCCCTTATAAAAGAGGCCCCAGAGAGATCCCTCTCCCCATCTACCATGTGAAATTACAATGAGGAGATGACCATCAGTCTTTTCACCAGGCATCAAACCTGCCGGCCCCATGAACTTCGACTTCCCAGTTTCCAAAACTGAGAAATAAATGTTTGTTGTTTATAAGCCACAAGTTTCATGGTACTTTGTTTTCTAGCAACCTGAATGAACTGAGACAGTCTTGAAAGCCCTGAGGTTGGTAATGCAAGACAGAATTATTTTCCCTGCTCCAGATATAGTCTCAGCAAAAGGGACTTGTACTTGTGTTATCTCAAAAGAGAATTGCTCAAAGGAGTGAGGTGACCCCAACACAGCTGTTTGGGGGAGTAGGCCACAAGAAGTCAGGAGTTGAAGAAGGTGTAATCAACCAGCATCTAAGGCATTATCTGTGTGAGAAAACTGCAGATGGGATGTCCTCAACTTGACAAAGCAGTCAGGCCTACAACACACAGAAGTCCCTGATGCCAGGTTCCAGTTACCCATGTTCAGTAAGTTCTTGTATGCCTCACCCAGTTCTTCCCTCATTCCAATCTTCAAGAAGACACAAGGAGCCTACCCAGTTGGGTGGGGGCAGGAGGGGAACGCAAGCTAAGGAAGGCAGTAAAGAAACTGATCATGTCCTCTCGGTTCAATGCAATCTTCCAGGCTGAGGCAGGCCCAAGCTGGGCAAGCTAAAAAGCTTGAAATAGTGTAAATCAGAGGATTAAATTATGGATGTTTTACTGGGTAGAACTTTTTTAATACTTGAGAGAAGCAGAGGAAGCTATGGGGTTACCCACTGTGGAAGATAATGAATTAAGAGATCAAAGTGAATAGAAAGGTGTTTTCTGCTTTTATACACCAAATCTGGCTCATTCACTAGTCAGATTTCTAGAGAACAAATATGCTTGCAGATTGTGATTAGTGCTGTGAATGAGCTAAACATGTCTGGAGAGGCCTCTCTCAGGCTCATGTTCTTGAACCTAAGACCTGAGTGATGAGAAGGAGCCAAACAAAGAGATCTGGAAGAGCATTCTCATCAGAGGCAACAGAGGAGAGAAGGCCACAAACAGACCTTTCCATAATCCATGAATGGACCACAGGACAGTGTTAGGAGATTCAGATGGACAGAGGCCTCTGATGGTGTTGCTAGTGGGAGGAGAGTCCTGGTTCTTCAGTGCCTTTTAGAGTGTGACCTTGAGTTTGAAATGAATTACGAAGGCAATAAGTAGCCATAAAAGAATTTGAAGGTGATCATATTTGTGTTTTTTTAAAAAATAAAACAACTAAGGTTTCTCTGAAGACAAAGTGTTGTGATGAGTAAGCATGGGCATAGGGGCAGTTGTTGGAAGCATTTTACTAGTCTAGATAAGACATGCTGGTAGCTTGGCCTAGGTATTGGAAATGGAGTTTGAGACATGTTGAATGGGTTTCAGATATAAGTTGTAGGTAGAATTTGGACCACATATTGAAGGGTGAATTAAGAACATATAGTGGATGCTACTGGTGCCCTGTTCTTACCCTCTCTATTAGCAAATATACCCATTCCCCAGATCCCATGAGTGTCAGATGCTAATTGTTCATAGCTGCCACCTTCTCTGGAGAATTTTCCCCAGTAAAACTGCTGTGGTGCTTGGAAAGTAATGGCGTCCAACCTCCCACTACTGGGGAACCAGAAACCTGAAATGTGGTTATAAAAGGCCAGCCTCCTTGCCTCAAGGTGAGACTAACTTAATGCACAATTTGCACTCCAGAGCTTCCCCATAGGACCATGCTAACATTAGTCTCCCTTAGCTCTTTTCCCCAGCCTTCTCCTGTTTTCCTTCCTTTCTTCTGAGAGCACTCACCAAATAAATCACTTGACTATCACTAAATCAATATCAATGTAATAAATCACTTGAGAATCCCTGTCTGAACTCTGCTTCTAAAGAAACCAACCTGAGAGAGAATTTAATTTTAAACATGTTACTTTTAACATGACTATGAGACATCTAAGTGGTGATGTTAAGTAGGCAGCTTGATATATGATTCAACCTTGGAGAGATGGAATATTTGGACATCAATAGCATATGAATGGTATTAATAGCCAGAGGAATGGAGAAAAGATTCAAGCATGTGTGCAATTAGATAATAGGGCCTAGAACTGAGCCCTGAGATCTCCAACATTTAGAGACAGAAGGTAAGGATTTGGAAAAAAAAAAAAAAAGAGTAGAGGATCTTGGAATCTGAAGAAATTCTACCTTTAGGCCTTGATTTTAGGTTTATATTATGGTTTTAGGTTTATGTGATATTATGGAAAGTATCAGGTTCCCTAGTGACCATTGACTATGTCCTTTCACATTAAGAAACTTCAAGAAATGTGATTTTCTGTTAAAAAATCTTTTAATCATTGATACCTGCAAACGGATGCTTTTAGAGTGTTTGTAATGCTAAGCAAGGTTATTTCATGTTAACTGCAGAATTAATTCATGCCATCAACAGAGCTTTTTTCATTTGAATTAAGTCCCCAGTCCCTATAAAATTAGAATTTTCCTCATTTGCTAAGTCTTCCAATTACTTTCTAAGTTGAATTAGTAGTGCACTAAACTTTTATTTCCAGAGAAATGAGTTCAAATAGAGGTCATCCATGCAAATGAGTTGAGTGATCTCAAACTAGCATTTAAGTAAGTCTATCTATATTGGTTTATTTTTAAAGGCAAATTAAAGGTTAGATTGTGAATTTTGTATATTTACCTAAAGAGAGATTTCTATAAATGACAGTACCTTCACCTACACATTTAGCACCCCTCAAGTAACTTATCAGGGAGAGAGTATGGCAGGCCTGAGAATCCCTAGATGAAGAGACAACAAGCCAAAGGCGTCGAGCTGGTAGAAAACATGCTGAGTTGAAGATATCATGAATAGTCTGTCTATAAATTATTAAAGCTTATACCAAGTTATAAGGTAATGAATACTTATGAAGACAAAACTAAAGCTCTCAATTCTTGTTTAATCTTCCGTGTAATGATTTGAGTTAGGTGACATTTTCTTCAACTTAATAATGGCGCAAATGATCAAACTGCTAAGCAACTTGTTTGAGAAAACAAAGTTGGTGAGTGATGGATGGATTAGGATTCTAGCCTAGGTCTCTCTTATTCCAAGGCTCATACTCTTTCCCCTACACTACGATCAATCATGAAGATCCAGTTCATTATCCTTAAATGTCCCAATTCTCCTCAGTGTTGGAAAAGACTTCTAGAAGATAGCATTTAGGGGAGAAGGGGCAGCTATGTGCCTAGTCCCTGATTCTCTCCCCATGAGTATGCCTTCCCCATGGGACCTCACTCATTGATTCTTGTACTTCCTTTTGTTCCTATAAAGATCATATTTCTGTTTGTTTTTAAGCATAGTTTACCTATATTTTTCCAAGGAATTTACAAAAAGTTGGGGGGATTGATTTCACATGAAGATATAAACCGCTGTGGTTCCAAAATTCAGGTGCAAAATCCTAAACTAACAGAGTTTTTGAGCTATGTTTGGAGCTTGGTTGTTATTAATGGGTGAACATCAGCATTTCACTATTCTATTTGCATCCCGTTTTGTATAAGTGTTGAAATGGATTTGGACAAAAGGAAACGGAATTCAGATCACCAGAGCTCTGAATATATATCCAGAGATGTAACAGGTTATCTGAGTGCAGGAACTGTGTCTGCAGATCAGACTGAAAAAAAAGGGAAAACAGGAGGACACTTTGAGAGTAGGGAGGCTGGACATCTGCATGAGACTCAGCACCAAGGCTTAAATTATTGGAGGCTATTTGTGAGTTTGGAAAAATATGTCAATTGATACTAGAACCTCATTACCAACATCTGGTCTGGCAAGAATGGAAGTGCTGTAACCCTTGGGAGCTGGGGTTATCTTACTGAGGATCCATGCTATGAATGGCACAGATGATGCATCATTCTTCTGCCTTATTCAAATACAATTTCTCTTTTTTCACTACAAAGGGGCAATAAGGAGAACACCTAGACATAAGATGCAGGAGCAAAACAGACATCATTCCCCAAACTATAACAGTCACAAATACTAGTGCAGTAGAAATTTTCTCAAGGAACTACAAATATAATGGAGACCCAATATTTATGACATTGAGCAGCCATTGCTTTGGAATATCTCTGTTAAAATCAGTCTCAAGTAGGGGTGTCTGATTTCCAGCTAAACTAGCAGATCTTTAAAATGGACAAAACTAATTCACTGTGTTAGTAAGCTCACTGTCATGCATCCTTCTCCCCCCCATCCTCCACCTGGGGATTTTCAGAAATATTTGAGCCAGGGAGTTTCTAGAAAAATTGTCCTTACTGCAGATAGGCAAAAGAATAACTAGTTCAGAGCTAGCCAGCCTTCAGTGTTAATATGAAAATAACATGTACTCAGAAAATGGAACATTTTACATAGCTGCTACTATCAAAGGCCAGTAAAAGTTCCTTCACCCCAGCTTTTCACAAACTGACCTAATCTTGCATGAGTTCATTCCCTTCTATCTTTCTTCCTAACTTTTCATTATTATCATCTTGTGACATCTATTGCCTCTTATGAATCCACTCAGGTCCTAGTTTACATAAAGGCTTTGACCTGCCCTCCTATGCAACTAAGGAAATTTATCTTTGAAGTTGGCTTACTATAGTTTCACAATATACTAGTGTAGTGGGCTGAATTGTGGTGCCCACAAAGATATACCCATGCCTTAATCTCTGGAACCTGTGAATGTGACCTTATTTGGAAAGGAAGGTCTCTGCAGATATAATTAAGCTAAAGATCTCATGATGAGTTCCTCCTGAATTATCTGGATACACCTTAAGTCCAAAGACAAGTGTCCTTATAACAGGCAAAACAGAGTAAGACAAAGAGAAGAAGGCATTTGAAGACAGAGTGAGACTGGGGTTATGGGCCCAGAAGCCAAGGAACACATGGAGCCAGCAGAAGCTAAAGAGGCAAGGAAGGTTCTTCCCTAGAACCCTAAGAGAGCCCAGCCAGCCCTGACGACACCTTAATTTGAGGCTTCTGGCCTCCAGAACTGTAAGACAATACATTTTTATTGTTGGAAGCCACCAAGTTTGTGGTAATTAGTCATAGTAGCCACAGGAAAAGAATACAACTAGTAACAGCATTGAAACTACACATAACACATGCCTAGTAAAAGATGGAATAGATACTCTAGGAATATGGTTATTAAACAAGGATAAGGTTATTGAACACCTACTAGTATTCTGGGAGCATTTTGTACCCAGAACTACCCCATATTTCTTTGTCATATCAAACTTATAGAACCATGCAAGACTGGGAAGACCATTCCAATTTTACAGCTAATGAGATTGGATCTCAAAAGGGTTAGCATTTCTCCTGAAGACAACCCCAAGTAGGTATGAGGGTGGGGATTTGTGTCCACATCTGTCTAATGTCAAAACCTTTGCTCTTTCTGTTATTCATTCAGCCCTTTCCACATGAGGCTCATTTATTTTAAACCATCTTAAAATTATAGTAATCTGGTGACATAGCTGGAGATAGTCTAACACAAACTTTGTCCGCCTTTCTGGAGGACCATAATTTTCATCTTTCTGATCTAAAACATTTCTTCTTGAATCTTCATTTTCTTCCTAGAAAAAGATTAAAAACTAGCTATGGTTTAATCAGATTTGCATCCTGCTCTGCTTCATATCTTCAGAAAGATTTTTAGAAAGCTAAACATTACTCATGAGACTGAGAGATCAGTCATAAATAATTATTTTTTTTAATGACATTATATTTGTCAAATATGAGCTATGAGTATAGATTGGTTAGAATAAGTTTGCAAAGTCTGACCTAAACTCTTGGCACATTTTGGGGAGGATTCCAAAAGTTTTCATGCTTAGCATGGCCAGAAGAATGTTATGGTGGCATGAGAAATTATGCCAAAAAAAAAAACCCCACCAAAAACCAGAAAACAAAAAACAACAACAAAAAACGTAAACTATATGGAATAATAACTTCAATAAAAGTAAAAGTGCTACTGTATTCCTGGCTCTCTCCTCAGACAAACTGAACAAACTTCAGAGTTTGTGAATATTTATTATTGTCATAGCAGAAGGTAAACTATTTTCATAAATATGCAAATATCTCCTACTGGGCTTCTAAAATATATCCAGAAACACTGCTGCAGTGTATGTCTGTTTCAAATCTGATGATATTAAAATGGAGGAGAAAGTGCAGAGCATGCAGCTTGGAGACATTTCTGCCCAGGAAAGCTAGCAATTAGAGTAGGGGATAGGCAAGATGGCCTGGGATAATGAACAGTACCAAGATAATCTGCTCAATTTGATCTTCCTCCAGGCCTGAAGATGTTGTAAAGGAATGGGCTCTGTTTCTGGAGGGGAAAACTAGCGAAACAAGGACAATCTCTTTCTGATCTCACTGCTTATACATTCACAAGTTTTGTATTCTTTAGAAGAAAAGTACAACATAGATCCAAGACAAGAGTCTTTATCAAACTGGATTATATTTGTCTGTTTACTTGTTGCAGTTTTGGGGATTTTCTTTCCACCGTTCTGTGAGCTTAGGGGGGCCAGAAGCCCTTGGGGAGAGCCCCTCAGGATGTCCATATGCACAGCCATGCTGTTGAAGTAAAAAAGGTCTCCTTCAGAGTGAGTGGAATGAATGAATAGACAAATAAATGAATGACAGGGAGAGATACAATGATAAGAACTGGAATCAAGCAACACGGGGATTAAGTCTCTGCTCTACCACTCCTCCGCTACTTGATCTTGGATAAGCTCACAATGTGTCTGAGCCTCAGTTTCCTCACCTGAAATTCACCAGGCACTGGGTCTGGCTTATATTAGGCTTTGGATTCATGGCAGCTGTTAAATTCACAAGATAGTGAACTCCATAGCTGACCTTGAGATAATAGACCCAGCAAGAAATTTATTATTTTTTTTCACAGAAAAGATATTTCTGAGCAATGTTGGTGCGACAGAAGCTCTTGTGATACACAGATGAAACAATATGAACCCCATTCTCACCATGCAGTGGAGAGATACATCCCTCAAATGACAATAACACATATTAAATGTATTATCTACTATTATAAACTATATTACTGTTAAAATTAAAATAATATGGTAAATGTTATAACAGAGCCATGCACAAGAATCAATGGGAACATAGAAAAAGGAACGGCAGAGAAGACAAGGAAACAAGGATAGTTTTATAGGGGAGAAGTAGTTGAATTTATTAGTGAAAGTTGAACTTATAAAATAATATTAAGAATTTTTGGAAATGAGCTGAGTTGAAGGTGACAGGGCATTTCAGGGATAATGACTAACCACTGCAAAGACATAGGAGTGGTTGCCAGTGTTCCCAGGAGAGCTGTAAAATCTGCCTGTCCCCAAATCTTTCCCCAAAAAATGCTTCCCCTTCTGTTAAACATGGTCCTATCCCCTGAAAATGTCCCTGGGAAAACAGAACACTAGGTGAGTGAGGCCATCGTATGCATGAATGATTAGACACAGTTGTCTGTGGGAGAGACCAAGTCCCCCACAGGCAAGGCTGGATGACATTCAGCAAGGAAAGGGCCGGGTTCCATAACAATTCCTGTTTTTCATAAATTTGTCAAGGAGTAGGGTTACTGAATTTGTGAGATTTAGATCAATCCATGCTTGAGGGGAATATAAATAGCTTCCTATACGATTTAACCTGGACTGAAGGTTTGGGTTTGAGCTCTTCTAAACAAGCTTTTGCCTCTTCATTTCCTCCATCCATATTTGGGTTTGGAGTTGAGCTGGCACAGGACCTGGGACCACCCAAGGCAGATCCCCATTACTGTGCCCTCCCCAATCCCAGCTTCCCCTTCTGCTTCTGTAAATATTCAAAATGCCCTTTTTGTAGAGATTTGTAAGTAACTCACCTTATGACAACACTTCAGGGATTATAGAAAATTGGAGCATTATCGACAGTGGAAAAGTATCTCACTGTGATGAGAATTGGGGTGGGTGCTCATTATCATGGCATCTCACCATCTTTCTCTATTAGAGTCATGCTTCATAGGGTCCTAAAATTTCCTTGGAAGTGTTCTCAGGTGTTGCCAAGGTGCCTTCAGTAATAGGCAGGTCTCTAGGATCTTTGCTCCATTTCAAGCGAAATAATTTGCACTAACCCGGTATTTATACTGCATTCCTATGCAATATTTGTTTAAAGAAAATGTTTTTGCCACTTCAAAAATTTGGAAAATACTGATCTAGTGCTGTGGTTCTCAAACTTGGGCAGGCATCTAAGTCACCTGAAGGACTTATTTAAAATAGAGATTGCTAGTCCTGGTTCCTCAAGTTTCTGATGCAGTAGATCTGAAATGGGGAAGGAGAATTTGAATTTCTAACAAGTTCCAGAAGATCAGAAGATGCTGGTACTACTGGTCTGGTGATCACAGTTTCAGGATACGTGATATAGTGGGACAAAAATGGTTTGGGAGGAAGGGATCCTAGATTCTAGGCCTAAATATGCCACTAGCTGGGAGTAAACATTTTGAGAATTGAAGCTCTCCAAGCTTCAAATATCTATGACTATAAAACTGACAGGGATGGAAGGGCATACTTTTTCAGATGCTGCTGATAGAAAAATGACTCAGATTGGCTTAATAACAAAATGAAATTGATTGGTTCATGAACTTGGAAAGTTCATATGTAGGTGTTTGACTTAATGCATTTCTGGATGCAGGTTCTCAAACAATGTCATTGGAATTCTGAGCCTTTCTATCTCTGGGTTTGGTTTCATCTCAGGCAGACTCACCCTCATGATGGCAAGAGAACCACTAGCAATGCCTGGCATACCAGTATATTTGACCAGCTCAGTAACCTTAGAGAAGTATTGGGTTGTCAGAAAAGTCATGACATATTTTTCGTTGCAAAAATGCATCATGACTTTTCCGACAACCCAATATCTCTTTCTCAATAGTTCCAGCCACAAGCATGAGGGATGGAGCTCCTTTGCTGGAATGGGTCTCATGAACCATTTGGGACTCTTGACCAGACCAAAGATACATGCAAATTCATGGAACTAAAGGATAGGGTAAACCTAGGTCAGGCCACATGGACTGAATGTGGAAGAGAGCTGATTTCACGAAGTTACACCAAAGTGTTCCTATCAGAAGAACCAGGAATGGTGAAGCAAGTCAAAGACTATAACTCAGGGCTGGGTACATCAGATCAGTGTTTCTTAACAATTTTTTTTTTAAACCTATGGACTAGCAGCCAAGAAATTTTTGTAAACCTTTCTTTAAAGAGGTCCATGTGTTGAAAGTCATTGGGACTTTTTTGTTTTTGTTTCTAATTATGTTGACTATTTTTCAAATATCACCCCCTTCTCCAGAGCTGTAATTCCCTGGATGGGGCCAGTGAGGGAGTCGGCATTTTGGTGTCAGTCAGACCTGAGTTTGATCCCAGCAACACCATTCACTATTTGTAGCGGGCATCAAATTAGGTGATATATGTAAAGCTCCTACTTACTATAGAGACTTAACAGATAACTATTTTTATTATTGCCAGACTTTGTGGGGCCTTTCGGTCATAATGGTCTAGACACCAATTAGAAGCTTAGAGTTAATCCGTCTATGGACTGATTAAACCCAGACAGCCAATTCTAATAAAGTCATCAATTTGACAGACTCAGGCTTGTTTTTTGCCACCCAAACTCTCAGCAAGTCTTGACACTTTTTTTAAATAAGGAGTCTAGAACATTTCTAGTTTATAAAATAAGGTGGAAACTAGCCTGGGTGAGGTAAACTTTTAAAAAAAAAAAAAAGACAGAAAACAAAGAGAACCTAGAATCCTAGAATTGGTGGGAAACTTCATTTTCTTTAATTAGCATATTTAAGTGAAGCTTAGAAGTTGCTCCTTCCATGAAACATTGCATTTTATTAAAAGCTGTTTAGAGCTCATAACCATTCTGCTGATTTTCTCAAAACACGTTCTCCTTATAGGCCAGTGCTAAACCGTGCATAAGAAATGAGCTCAACTTAATGTTGTGTTAAAAGAATTAGGTCTCCAGAGCTGTCTCTCTTCTTAATAATATGTAATCATACTCCATCTATTTAGTTTTCATTTAACTTGCCCCATGCAGGCAATGAATCCAGTTTAATTAAATGTGCCTTTAAATAGTTGAACGGCACTCATTTGCACCTAGCAAGCCTCCCTTTCATCCTATTAAGACCCCCTCAAGATACAAAAACCCAATTAAGAGTCCATGTAAGATGTGTGTCTGATAATGCAAAAGAAGTCTGACATTTGCTCCGTAATTTAGTGAAACCTGCAGTAGCTTTTAGGCACATTGTCACAACTGAATGGAGCCAGTGTGGGGCCTATGGGGTTCTGGGGGGCAGTATCCGGATCAGTCCTCATAAACAGCTCATTTAGAGATGGGCTGGTGATCCCCTCGATTGGAGCCAGCCATGCCCAAAAGGAGACCCACCGAGACACCAAGTTACTGCCCATGGAGGCTCTCAGAGTGTTCTGAGAGGGCATGGCCTGTGTCTCTGGTCATATTCCCTGGGGACGGGGTAAATGGGGCCTGCAGTTTCTCCTATTACAAGATTTGGTAAAGGGCAGGAAAGCTGATCCTGAAAATTGAGAGAGAAGTGTTAAGTGGTATTTTCCAATCAAGAAAGGATAATATTAGAGAACTGTTACAATGATCATCCTAATCACTGAGTCCCCGACTTAAAGAATGGACTTTATTCAACCTAATGTTTCATGATTCATTCATTGAACACATGATTTATTTAGTGACTCTCGATCACTAGCCCCTAGTACTGATTACGGATACAAGAGCAAATGAAACAAAGTCATTCCACTCCTCGAGCTTGTATTCTAGTTGGGGAAGGCAGAAAATAAATACAAATGAGCAAATAAATATATAGTGTCAGGTGGTGAGAAGAAACAAAATAAATCTGGTTCCAGGGGAGTCAGGTGAAAGCAGCAGGGAGCTGCAGGGTGAGGTTGATGTAGTGTCAGAGAAAACCCTCTTGTCAGATCCACATACTATTTTGTAGGATCAGATTTGATACACTCTTGTAGGTTATGTACACTGGGCTCAGTCCAGTGCTGGGGGCTTTAACATAGGACACTGGAGACCTGGCTATAACTTATGATACTCCATGAGTTGATTAGGTAGATTAGGTTGACTGGGTGGGGCCCCCTTTTTTTATTTGTATCTTTGCTCAACAGAATGCAAGAGGACTTCCCAATTATTCTCTCCAACATTTACAAGTATCATATTATATTGTTCTCCATGAGTTCTATTATATGAAAGGCTTGTCTACCTAGTGAGAAAATAAGTCCTTTAATAATGGGGACTTAACCTCTTAGTTATTTACTTCCCACCCAGCAAGAATGTCTGTGTAATACAGGGTAACACAAACTTCCAAAGTGTGCTATATTTAAGAAAATTTACATTTTAGTACTTTATGCTTTTCTAGTAATTGGTATGTGTATCATCCCAATAACCTGTGTACTAGAGAAACTCTGTAGTGTCTAGATATGTGGTCTTGGGTAAACTCATTCATTTATTCATTCATTTATGCATTCAATAAATATGATTTCAGTGCCAGGATTAATTTCCCTGGAATTCAATTTTGTCATCTAAAAGTTAGTGACATTAATGCTCATTTTGCATAAAAGATGTGGAAATGATATGATACTATAAGTTGAATTACTAAGTACATTTATTAGATGCACAAACAAAAACCATTCATGAGTACTGACATATATGAGGGAGAGATATAAGACATCATGCAAAAGAAATAGTTACAGGTCAGATCATGATGGACTTTATAACCTAATTGTGATGAGGGTTGCCTGAAGTGTTTTAAGCAAGGAAGTGGCATGATCATACCAGAGACTGAGGAGAACAGATTAAAAGGAGACAAGAATAGAAGTAGAATGACCATTTAGATGAGTGTTGTAAACTTCTAGGTGGGAAACGATGGTGGCTTAGGTATGACAAAGGAGATGGAGAGAAGGCACAGACACAGGGTATGGTATGGACCACAGGGTATGGTGGACAGGACTTGGTGATGAAATTAATGTAGCAAGTCTGTGCTCCACTGTCCTGTGGACTTCATACAAAACAGATTCAAAGACTAAATGATTAAGTTTCAAGGCAGCAGTAGTAGAGCATTAAACTAAGTGTAGGATTCTTCTGAGTTGCTGCTCTCACCAGTAATCAGTAAATGGCAAGAAATAGAGACAACTAAGAAGAATAAATTCATTAGGACTTTCAGATCTATGGAAACAAGTCAGAGAGTCTCGGATGTTTTTCTGCTGGACAAATATCTAGGTTGTGTTTTCTTTTTTTTAAAAAGATTTTATTGGGGAATTGGGGGAGGGGAACAGCGTTGGGGAACCAGGGAAGGGGAACTGACAAGTTGCTGTCCTTTTGTTCTTCCGTCTAGTTGTGGAGGACGTCGCTTCACTGGCCCATGTTGATATCATCATTGCACTCTTCCCGGTTGAGGCAGATTGGTTGCCAGTCTCTGGACTCCCACTTACAGCGGCTCTTGGCAGCTCACACCAGCTGCCAGCCACTCACGCTGGCTGCCAGCCACTCATTGTAGCCTATGGCAGCCCACTGCAGCAGGGGCTGCAGCTATGCTGTCCCAGGGAATCACAGGAGCCCAGCTCCAGGTGGAGCTGTTGTTCACCATCTTATCTGTAGAGGGCAGTGTCACTGGCCTCATATGTGGGATCCAAACCAGGGCCGCTGATGTCCCAAGCCAGCTCTTAACCAATGCGCCACTCTGCTGGCCCTAGGTTGTGTTTTCTATTCAGTGGAATATAGCTAGGTTATCAGTCAGTCTCACCTTGTTATGGTATATAAAACCCACTCACACACAAAGGTGCCCAGAGAATTTAATATACCGGGTTATTCAGTAAACGTCCCTCAGATGAAGCTGCCAAATACAACCTTAAAACTGGATATAGCTTCTCAGAAAACACCCCAGGTGTAAGCTGTGCCCCACCCTCCACCCAATCGGATTAATAGGATTAACTCAGAATATGCCTGCCCAAGCCATGAGGAGTAATGACAGCTAATTTGGGAGCTTTATTAAATAACGGATTTGGATGCAAAGGGAATTCTTCAGGGGGTGGCTAGTGATAGTTTGGTCAAACGATACAATTAATATTGAACAAGGTTAACTGTTGGGTCTGAATGGGTTTGTGTCAGCTATCCCACTGCCCAACTCATAGGGCAGAAATAACAAGTCCATATAGTCTAAATAGCCAAGAACAGATGAAGAGCAAACTAATTATATAGTAATTAGGAATAAAGCCAAAGCAAGACTCACAGATGTCCAATGTTAAAGAGAGACAAAGACAAGTGTTGGTATTCTGAAAAATGGACTGGTTAGAACAAGCTATTTTTAGACTGCAATTGGGAGGATGGTAACAAAGAAAAGATTAGCTCCTTAGCTAGATTTGTTCATAAGATATAGTAAAATATTTGCTAAGGCTCCATCCCCTTTTATATATAATAATTAACATTGGAATTGTATTGTTTCCTACATGCTGTTAAAATTTGCAAAGTAATTGTTTTGAAAAGGGGAGCTTGAAAGAAAGTCTGCCTGATGCTTAGGGAGATAGCAAAGGATAGTGTCTTTGAGTAGTTCCTTAGGTGAAAGATCTGATTCTAGTCTGACTTCTGCTTTTTACTCTATATGATTTTTATAAGATCTCACTTCCTCACTGGCCTTTAGGGCACTTCTTTGTCAAATTAAATGACTTGGCAATTTCCAAGTTTCTTCCAGGTCAAACATTCAGTGAGCCTTCCCACAAATGGATCTTGAAAGACAATGGAAGAATAAATTGCAGCAACCCAAATGTACCCTACTTGGTTCCTGAAGTCAGTTCTCTTAGCTCATGGTCATCCTTCTCTGAAACATCAGGAAATTTTCCTCTTTTCCCTGTGAAACATGGAGGGTTATTTTACCTCTCTTCTGGACCATGAGGCCTTTCTCAAGGGTTACATGTATTATTTTTAGAGAACCCTCTATACCTCAGAAGTTTATAATGTGGTTCCAGAAACCCTTTATAAAAATAAATAAGTTAAATGAAGGAATAGCTCAGTTATTCTATTAAAATCCATTAGCATCTATGTCTAATTAACAAAGGACAAGGGTATAAGATAAAATAAGAATATTTAACTCAATCCAAAAATACTTGCCGAAATTCTGCTCTATATAAGCAACTTACCTATGTGCGGGGGAACACAAGATGAAGTCAATTCTGACTTCTAGAGAGAAGGTCACAGCAGAGGTGATAGCAAAGGGAACTGCTAATCTATGACTCTAAAGCAAATCAGTCCGTGAAACTATGATGACAGTTATAACAGGAAAACAAAGTACAATGGTGTTGAAGAAAAGAGTGCTTGTGGTGGTGGTAGTGGTAGTGGTGATGACACTGGTGCTGGTGCTGGTAGTGGTGCTGGTGGTGGTGGTGTTGGTGCTGGTGCTGGTGGTGCTGGTGGTGTTGGTGGTGGTGGTGGTGGTGGTGGTGCTGGTGTTGGTGTTGGTGGTGATGGTGCTGGTGGTACTGTTCTCTGGGAGGATTTGCATTTCATTTTGACTTGGAGGTTGTGTAGAACTTCAAGTATGAGAGAAGTAAAGGAGAAACAAAAATAATAATAATAATGGCTAATATTTTCTGAGTATTTACTTGATAGTATTGAAGTTTCTCATCATTGGGTAGTTAGCTTGACCAAAGTCTCTTATCTATGACATTTCAGAGCCAAGATATTACATAAAGACAAGAAGATCGGAATTCATAATACTTGGAGGCACACATAGAATCCAGTGTGGTCATTGCATCCGGTAAGGGAAAGAAGGCAGTATAAGTTAGAGAGATAATTCAGTTCAGATTTCAGAAGGCTTTGGTCATCAGACAATATCTGACACTATCTTATCTGAACAAGAGAATCTTTAATACTCTACTTTGGAGGGGCAGGGAGAGAACTTTATCATGGCACTCTGTTAAATATTAAGATATGTGAGTGCCCCAGGTAGGCTAGTGACTTGATGCACCTTCAAAATAATATGCTTTTAATATATATTCAACACTTAAAGGAGAGGCTGATCACTGTGTGGGGGTATGTTAGATAAAGGAAACCCATAGTGGAAGTGCTTGGCCTTGCATGTATTTTTCTGAGTTCACATTCCAAACTTGCAAATTAAAAAAAAAAAAAAAAAAGAAAAGAAAATCTTTCCATTAATTTGAAAAAGAAAGAAAAGCCCTTATAAAATATTAACTGGCATCAATCATTATTTAATCAAGTCTTTAAGTTCAAATTCCTCCTCCAATGCTCTGAGTAGTATACTATGCATTTGTCATGCTTTCTGGCTGCCTGAGACTTTTCCAACATCATCCCAAGGGAGAGGCCAGAGAACTGGCTTTGTCAGCTTCCTTATAGCTAAAATTCAAGACAGTTACCTGGACTCCACCAATTGCCTGCAGCTTTGCAAAATCATAGTAGAAAGTAAGCAGTGGCAAAAGAAGAACTGTACAGAATCCATTTTTCTATTGCTGTTGCATTGTAAGACTAAAGGAGAACTGTCCAGCATTTGGGGCCTGTGGGCTGTAGAAGATGCAGTGGCTTTGCGGGAATAGGAGAGGCATCAGTACTGGCAGCATCAGTGGCTGCAGAAGCAATAAAAACCTCATGCACAAGTGGTAGTGATGTCAATCGTTTTGTCCAATGTGCAGTGTCCTCACCAGACCTGTATTACAGCATAGTTTGGGGACATTGCCCTGAACACTTGGTCTCCAACTTGCTTTCAATGATCCTGTGATTTGCTGAATGTCTTTTCAATAAATTCCTTTTCTGCTTAATCATCCTAAACTGGCTTCTGCTGCTTGGAACTACAATCCTCATCTGGTGGACAATGTCCTATCCTTTCTGATAAGCTCAATTTTTTTCCACTTTGTTACATAGCCAGTGGTATTTCAACCCCGAGCTGACGGTTTGGCAGCTCCTATGGATGGGTGCTTCAGCTGTTGTACCAGCCTGTGATTGAATCTGGAACTGAATGCTGGAAGGAGCAACTCCAGGAGGGAAGCCAAGGAGTGGTGACAGAGCACAGATCACTGTGTAGCAGCAAAATGGGAAAGGAGAGCACCAAAATGAAGGTTTCACTCTGAGGCTGAAAGACATTAGGCTCCAATTCACAATTTTGAGTACAACTGTAGTATCATTTGAATTGCCAGTTGTTTCCATCTCTGAGTTCCCACAACACGTAGCACGTGTCTTCATTGTAACATGTCACATGCTGTACTACAATTATGGATTTGTTGTCTGTTTCTACCATCAGACTAAAGCCAGTACTATCACATCATCATGTGTGTACTAGTACCAACTGATAGATTTCATGGGAGACCCAATAAAAAGCATCTCTCATTCCCACTCCTCAAATTCTGTACAAATTGATACATAAGATAAAGGAGTAACAGCAAACACTGACATAGCATTTTTAAAGCACTTTTAATTAACTATTTAAATCTACTAAAACTGTGTAAAAGTATGCACAGATTTTATCATATTTTACACATGGGGAAACTGAGAAATAGAGAGGTTAAGTAGTTTGACAAAGATCATCTAGCTTATAAATAGAAATCTTTCCAGTGTCCAAAATGAGGCAGAAAGAGATCAAAATGTCAACTTTTTCAATTATAAAGGCGATAGGGATTGTGGTTTAAGTGAAAAAGCAACAGGACATTTCATAATACTGCACCTCAATCTTGAATAGTGGGAAGAAACTGGAAGCCTCTCTAAGAGAAGCCGCAGGCACTAAGCTTAGCGCTTGGCCAAGAGCAGAGAAGAACACATGATCTGTGAAGGCAGAGAGAGCCCAGAAAGAGGGCAAGAAGGGACTGAGCCCCCCAATTCCTCTCCCTACTTCACCAATCTGATCATTCACTCCATCTGCCTTAGAGAGGAAGTAACAACAGTCCATTTATCAAATAAAAGATCAGTGTAGCCAAAAGGTTACACTGATTGCTATCACTTCCATTAGAAACATGAACCATGATAAAGGATGCTTTGCAGTCAACATTCCCAATGCTTTGGTTCTCTTTACCCCTTTGTCTTAACCTTAAATATATGGTCAAAATAATATGGTTACCTTCTTGCAGGTGGATACTGGCAGCCCATTAAATGATCAATTTTGCCTTCATAAAGCTCTTCCCCATACCAATCACTCCTCCGCTGAGGACCCTCCTGAGGTTGCTGATGACAGTGTAAGATGTATCCCCACCAAAACATGTCATTAGTTAAACTAATTCTAACACCACTGTAGCCAACTGAAATGTGTCTGCCTATATTTTCCCAATCTTGCATTCTGTTCAAGCACATTGCCTAACATAATTTACCAAGAAACAAAATTAACCCAATAATAAAATTTCCTAATACCTAAATATAAACTCCTTTCCAGGATCAATTCCTTGAGAGAAAATAAAGTCCATAGATGAGATCTCCTTGAAAATTCAAGTTCAAATGCATCAATATTCAAAGTAATTAAAATCCAAAATCAAATATTCTTCTCCATGAGTATGAAAAGCCCAAAGAAAGTAAAGTCCTGTTTGTATTTTGTTCTGTCTTACTTGAAGATGTTTTCCCAATGCCTGAAGAGAGTTCAGTTGCTTTGGAAGCCACAGTCTGTGTTGTCCATCACTAGAGTACAGAGCTGAATTTGTTTCACGTTAAGTATGGCATGCACCTCACTTTTAAAAGAGTTCAAAGAAAGATGCATTAGAACATAAGAGATTTTTCTATCGGACTAGGTAGAAACAATGGCAATCCCTAGTCCTCAAATCCTCATCCCAGGTAAATAAACCTAGAATTTAGGGCTGCCAAAGAATGTAGCAAAGAGTCAATGATATTTGCAAGTGGACACATAGAGAAAATTCTAATTTCAGCTCCAAAGGATGTCAGTGAGATCATGCCTGCTTAAGGAGACCGTACCTTTAAATTTAAACTCAATTGGGAGGTCTTTCTCAACAAAGGTTAATTGGGGCACTGTACCTTATTCATATCTGAGAGGGAACACTGCCTAAAGGTTCTGTCTCCCATGCCAGAAAGTGCCCTTTGATACACTGTGTCCTCTGGAGTTTAGAAATTTACAATGATAGCAGTCTAATCATCAAGTCTTTTTGGAGATACCATTTGTTCCCATTCGATGTATTTAAACGTTCCTAGTTTCCATTTCTCCTTGGATCCCTGTGTCCCCGGCACCCTCATCCTCTACTGAGTATGGCTCTTTCTAGAAACACATTTCCACACTCTCTGGCAGGCATCCTTACTCCAATGCCTCAGTGTATGTTAACAAAGCCCCTTGCTATGAAATTGACTAGGTCTATAAGAGCTGTCTCTTGAGAGAGTTTCTCCCTTTCCTTACCTGGATTTCAGTAGGACTTACCCTAAAACTGAAGCTTCTGAAACATGTACTTGAGGGCTACATAAGGACCAAAATCTCTGACACATTCTCTTCAAATACAGTAAAACACAGAAAGAGCTTAGTAATTAACTAATCCAGTGCCCATGTGAAGCCAATCTGTGTGTCTAGAGCAGGGGTCAGCAAACTTTTGAGACGAAAGAGCTAGAGGGTGGGAGGATGGTGGTGATACAGAGCCTGTGAGGCAAGTGGGACCAGCAGCACTATCTTCTCTACAAGAGAGACCTGAGTCAGTTAGGAGCAGAACTACAACAGACAAAGTTGAGCCTCTTACTGTCAGGCTGAAAAGCAGAATTTTGAATGAATGAGTGTTTCATTTTCACATGGGGGAAGCTTAAGACCTGCAGTTACTGAGTACCTTTTACATAGCTTTTAACATTTCACATCCCCCAGTAGTTTGTCTATCTAAAGCCAGGATCTAAAAAAAAAAAAAAAGGCAACTCACTTTAACTGCACAAGATATATATTTACAAGCATTTTGTATTAGGTTGAATATTTAAAATCGGTCTTCAGAGGCTTATTAAAAATGTTTGCTATTAGATAATGGAGAAAGAGGATTTAGTATAATACATGACAAGATAATTCCTAATTTTCTAAAAGGTCACTGGTAAATTATCCCTAGTAGGTAATATTTTTAATACATAGCACCTTGTACTTGATGGAGTTTGAATGAAAATTAGTTCTTGGTAATTGTTATAAAATCCCACCAATCCCCATAGACAATCTCTGCATCCCAACAGCAGCCACTCAGCTCATCGGTGGACAGTCAGTGCACAGAGTGATTATGACTCTATTATTCTACAGTCCTCAATAGTGGGATTGTGATGGAGAGAAGTCACTCCCATATACGCCCTACCCCCCTATTTATGCTGTCATCAGAGGGATGTTCATTAAACACAAATCCACTTGTGATACCCTGCTGTTTAACCTCCTCAATGACCTGTTAGCACCAAACTCCTTAGAAAGGACATGGCTGACCTCACCTCCCACAAACGTCCAACGCTGAGATTCTATCGATGTCTTCATCTTCCCACATGTACATTCTGTTATCTTAAATATCCATGTCTTTTTTTGAACTTTTAAATTCTGAACTAAAGACTTACAGAAAAGTTGAAAAATGGTACAAAACTTTCTATATATCCCTCGCTCTCCCTAACATCCTAGCTAACAGTCCATTTATCAAACAAAAGAAATTCACATTAAAATATCATTAACTAAACTAATGATCTTATTCAAATTTCACTGGCTTTTTCACTAACGTTTTTCCTGTCCCATGTCAAATCCAGGATCCCAACTTTCATTTAGTTGTTATTTCTCTTTAGTCTCCGATAGTCTATAACAGGTCCTCAATCTTTGTTTTTCATGACCTTGACACTTTTGAAGAGTATTGACCAGTTGTTTTGTTAAATGTTTGTTGATGCCTTCTCATGACTGGACTTAAGTTATGTATTTTTAGCAAGAACACCGAAGAGGATGACCCATCAAGATGGCAGAGTAGGAAACACTGTGCTCACCTCCTCTCAGGACCACATCAATTACAACTAAACCACAAAACAACTATTATTGAGAATTGTCTAAAGTCTAGCTGAACCAAAGCTCTAAAACTATAGACTTACAGAAGAAGCCACCTTGAGACTGGTAGGAGGGGCAGAGATGTGGAACAAGCTGGACCCATAGCCACGTGTGACCATTAATGATCAGGAGGAATATCTCAGCTGTGGAGGTTCTCCCCTTGAGGACAAGGGGTCCCAGCTCCTCCCCAGCCCAGGGTTTCAGTGCCAGGGAGAGAAGTCCCCATAACTTCTGGGTGTAAAAACTAGCAGAGATTGTGGCTGAGTGAGATGGAGGGTGGCCGCAATCCCAGGAGCTCCTCTTAAAGAGACTGAGCATGGACTTCCCTGCTGATGGACTCACTTGCTCTGAGCTCCAGTGCCAGGGCAGCAGCTCGAAAGGCATCAGGGGCATACAGGGAAGAACTAAATTGTCTGGCTTCAGGGTGTGGAATGAAGGGGCAGCTCTCTCTTAGAAGGAGGAGCTGGAAGAAGTCATTGTTTCTTTGTTGAGCCTTCCCCCACCCTGCATGCAGACACAGGCAGAGGACATATTTGATCTTCATCAACCTATTACCTTTCCTATGCCCTGCCCTTTTGATTTCTTAATTTTGATGTACAACCAAGCCACTTCCAGTTGCTTTTCCATATAAACAGCCTGCCTTGGCTTATGCCATGGACTTTCCTAAAATCTCTCAAAGGGCTACAAATTTTAAACAAGAAGCATTTGGTTTTGGCTTGTCCCATACCTCTGGCTGAGCAGCTCTAAGCCCAGAACTAGCAGCATCCAGTCTTTGTTCATGGCTTGGCCTCTCAAGGCACCTCCAAGCATGGGCAGCAGCCATCTCTGGATTGTTTTGTGGCTCATGCCAGGGGACCCTGGGCAGGGCACAGACTGCAGCTAAACTTGGCCTGCAGCAGGTCCCATCCCAGGAGGCCCATGACTGGAAGACCCAGTGGCCAGCTTCAGACTGGGCTGGAGCATCATCTGGATACCTCCTAGGGTGACATACCCAAAGGGAAGTCTGGGCAGGCACCAGAACCCTGCTAGAACAAACCCTGCCCTGTAAGGTCAGCCCCTGCACACGAGCTCTTCCACTGTAGTCACAGCCAGTCCTAACAACCAATCAGAACCAATCAGCCTGAGGGTCAATCCCTCCCATTGATGTAAAAACAGCAATCAAGTCTCAACTACAACAGGAGGGCACAAACAACCTATACCAGGGACACACCTGGAGTACCTGGCTCTGGTGATCAGGGATATTGCACCCCTGGGTCCTACAGGACACCTACTGCACAAGGCTGCTCTACTAAATCCAGGAGGCATAGCAGCCCTACATAGAAACAAACACAGGGAGGCAGCCAATATGGGGTGACAAAGAAACATTATCCAAATAAAAGAACAGAACAAAGCTCCAGAAAAAGAAGTAAACAAAATGGAGACAAGCAATCTACCAGATACATTATTCAAAACACTGGTTATAAGGATTCTCAATGATCTCAGGGAGAACTTCAACAGATAGGAAACATAAAAATGGAAATCGAAAACATAAAAAAGAACTAGTCAGATATAAAGACTAAAATAACTGAAATGAAGAATATCTTAGGGGGAATCACCAGATTAGATGAAGCAGAAAAATCAAATCAGCAAATTAGAAGATGAGGTAGCAGAAAACACTCAATCAGAACAGCAAAAAGAAAAAGAAAAAGAATCCAAAAGAATGAGGAGAGTTTCAGGGGCCTCTTGGACAACATTAGCATCATTGCAGGGGTACCAGAAGGAGAAGAGAGAGAGCAAGAAATTGGAAACCAATTTGAAGAAATAATGACTGGAAACTTCCCTAACCTGGCTAAGGAAATAGATATACAAGCCCAGAAAACACAGAGACCCAAACAAGATGAATCCAAAGAGGCCCGCACCAAGACACACCATAATTAAAATGCCAAAGGTTAGAGACAGAGAGAATCTTAAAATCAGCAAGAGAAAAGCAGTTAGTTACTCACAAGGGAGATCCCATAAGACTATCAGCTGATTTCTCAACAGAAACTTTGCAGGCCATAAGGCATTAGCATGAGATACTCATATTCAAAGTGATAAAAAGCAATGACCTACAACCAACATAACTCTACCCAGCAAAACTATCATTTAGAATCGAAGGACAGATAAAGAGCTTCCCAGGCAAGAAAAAGCTAAAGTACAATAGTTCCACCCCACCAAACCAGTATTGCAAGTAATGTTACAGGGACTTCTTTAAGATAGATAGATAGGTAAATAATAAATAAATAAATATCAAATATATGAATAATGAAATGGCAATAACTACATATCTATCAATAATTACTTTAAATGTAAATGGTTTAAATGCTCTAATCAGAAGACAGGGTGGCTGAATAGAAAACAAGACGCTTACATATGCTGTCTACAAAAGACTCATATCAGATTGAAAGACACACACAGACTGAAAGTAAATGGATGAGAAAAAAGATATTTCATGAAAATGGAAAAAAAAAAAAGCTGGGATAGCAATACTTATATGAGAGACAAAGAAGGACCCTAATCTCACTTCTGGGTAATTATCTGAAGAAACCCCAAATGCTATTTCAAGGGGCCATGGGAATCCATACATTCATTACAGCATTGTTTACAGTGGCCAAAGTGTGAAGGCAGCCTGGGTGTTTATTGATGGATGAAATGATAAAGTGTAGGTGGTACATATACATGTATACAATGGATGTGAATGAATTCTTGCAATCTGCAGCAGCATGGATGGACCTGGATGGTATTATGCTGAGTAGTTGAGTATGTCAGACAGTGAGATAGATGCAATGTGATTTCGCTTATATGTGGAATCTAAAGAACAAAATAAACAAACAAAACAGAAACAAACTCATAAATCCAGAGACCCATTTTGATGGTTGCCAGACAGAAGGGTGAAAACGGGGAAGGATATAGAAGTAAAAATAGGTTGTTACAAAGTAGTCATGAGGATGTAGTTATAGCATAAGGAAAATAGCCAATAATATTGTAATAACTATGTATAGTATCAGATGGGTACTAGATTTATTGGGGTGACAGATGGGAGAGGGTTTGGGGGACAGGTTGAAAAAGGCAAAGACATTAAGAAGTACAAATTGGTAGTTACAAAACAGTCATGGGATATAAAGTAAAGCATAGGGAATATAGTCAATAATATGGCAATAAATATATATAGTGCCAGGTGAGTCCTAGACTAATCAAGAGATACCTGAAACTAATATAATATTGTATGTTAGCTCTATTTTAATAAAAATCTTTTAAAATAAACACCACAGAAATCTTGTGCTCTTTTTTAGTGAATTATCTCATGGGGTTCATAATTTTGATATGTTGTATTATTAGAGAAGTTGAGTTCTATCTATTAGAAAGTGATTTCTGCTGGATTTTTCTACTGTAAAATTTCTTGGGGAAGATACTTTGAGACTACGTAAGTCTTGTTTGTTCTAAAGATTTTACCCACTAATTTTGGCATCCAACTGTGAGTCTTATCTGCAACAATTGTTACTGATGTTTTGTTTCTCTTTTTTTTCCTCTTAAATATCTATCCACACTTTTTCCTCTTGGCCAATTTCTATTCATTCTGCACATTCCAGCTCAAGATGGTTTCTCCTCTGCGAAACCTTTCCAGACTGTCCCAGGCAGATGAAGAATTCCTTTCTCCACACTTCCTTAGCAGCCCATACACAGCTTCACAATACACATCACTATGTTTAGTGGCTGTTTTGGTTTCCTGTGAGTCACCTCATATGAACTTTTTGAGGGTTACCTCATCATCTCAGCATTTTCCTACCAATGCCTACCACAATGTCTGGTCTATAATCCCATTCAATATATTTTTGGAGAATAAATGAGTGAATGAATACATCTATTATATTGTTTCCCAAATTCATTTCCAGGCTAAAAATATAGTTTTTATTGTTACAGTTAAAGAATAATGCTCATTTCTAAATATGTTATTCTGATTTTCTGCCAAAGTTTTATGCCTTTGAGAAATTTACTTCATCATGTTACTGGCATAAGCCTTATTTAATCTTCTAAAAGCCAAACTAAAAGCCTACTTGTTGCTTTTTTTTCCCTACCTCCCTTCATCATACAATGGTCTACCTTTTACTCGTCTACTTGTGGTTCAGTTTTTAAGTAGTATATTTTCAGGGTCAGAAAAGAAGAAACATTCCTTTTGCTTAGTCTCTTCATGCTTCCTACTGTTGATGCTGACACATGAGCTTCCTCAATCCTTGGTGATACTTTTCCTCCTGTGTATTTGCTTTACTCTGTAAATTGAAGAGAGGCTTTTTATAACTGCCTTTATTCCCCTGAAGAACCAAAACAAACAGTAAGTACTGACTCTTTGGCTAATGGTTCTCATCATTATCATTACATAATCATTGATTTGAATCATTAAGGAAGGAGACTAGGCATGCATGTGGATGAATAGCCTTCCCAGCCATGTACCCACACACATGCCAGTGGTAACTAATATAATTGTAGGTGCTAAAAGGAACTTGTCCTCCATCATCATCATCATTGTCTTCATCACTGTCTTCGTTTTTGAATCCTATACCACACTGTGTATGGTCCATGTAGAACCATACCTACTGTTTCTAGTCCCTGACATCACTCCTTTGAACCCTCTTAGTACTTTTGACCCTCATAATACTTCATTTTGGTAGTTACTTTAGACTGTACTATACCCATTTGGAGTTATTATGTCACTGTTCTTGATTTACTATCTCCTTACCTGAACTAGATAAAGAATTCCTCAAAGGCTGAGATTAAGGTTTATACTCTATTATTAGTGTCTATTGCTATGATAGAAGTTCAATAACTATTTGTGGAATTAAATTAGCTTGTCTTTCATCTAAAACAGAAAACAAAGAAATTGATAAGCTAGGGAAGGCCATGAAAAGAATTAACAATTATAGAATAAGTTCGTATTTTCATTGATAGAATGTTATTGATGGGAAACATTTTAAGTGGAACAAGTCCTTTAGAAGTTCTGTGAAGTTAGAGAAAGAAATCAACAATTGACATTTCAACAAGAAACATGGGTTCTAAAATGAGACCTGAAAATACCAAAGATTCATTTGGACTTGATTTATGTAATACTTTTCTAATAGTTGACGACATTCAGCAACAGAAATAGTCTAAATGTCATTCCTTTTGCCTCCAAAGCAGTATTAATTTTAAGAATCTACCTCCCTCTTAATTCCCATTGACTTGGTTCTGATCCTCATTATTTTTCATCTGGATAACTGCAATACTTTCAAATGATTTTCCTGCTCCAGTTTCTTCTCCCTTCAATTCATAAGAGATGGCTCCCCATTGATCATAAGACCAAATATTAATTCCTTTCTATGGCATGATGCTTCAATTTTGGCCACCAATCTATTTTCTTAGATTTTTCTCTTATTATTCTTCTTATGCAAGTTGTACTCTAGCCACACAGAACTTCACAAATCTCCAGGAAGGAGTATAGTATGCTGTTTAGCTTTTCACACATTTCTTCATGCTGTTTCTATGACATGAAATGCTCATCACTTTCATCTGATCTTCCAAAGACCAAGGTTTAAAAAAATAAAAAAGTATCCCCTCGCTGAGATGTTCCTTAAGATTACAAGGCAGAATTGATCTGTTTTCACCACTTGCCATAGAACTTAGTCCATACCTTTATTATAACACTTGTCATGTGTTAGAATTCTTTGTTAACCAAAATGAAGTTCCCAAAGGCTAACAAATATTCATCTCTGCATCATCAATATCTAGAGAGAGACTGTAGGAGGCCAGGCTGCTATAACAAACTGAAATCTCTTTAGTCTATCACACTGAGAGCTTGTAGTTCACTCATGACAGACCAATGTGATAGGGGAGGGAAGGAGTTTCTGTTCCACTCAGTCATTCGGGGACCCAGGCTCCTTATATCTTATGATGCTGATGATATCCTTATATCCTTATATCTTCAACATGTGGACTCCTCATGTTTGCCACAAAAACAGTAAGTGGAAGATTGCATGTGGGAGATTTTTTATGGGTGAGACCTGGAAGTGGCATGCACATTAAATCACATCCCAGTTGCCATAACTCAGTCACAGACCTGACCTAACTTCAAGGGGAAAGGTAGTTTAGCTATGTTCCCAGAGAAAAGAAGAGAAATATGGATATTGGAGAGTACAGCATTCTCTGTCATCATGCGAAGTAACTGAATGCAGGATGAATACAATGGAACACTGCTTTCTAATCTGAAGCCATTGTGGGACATTGGAAGGAACAAAGAAAATAATTTTCAAACAAGAAAGTCCTGGTTTCAGATTATAGCAATGCAAGTCACTTCCTAGCTCCGTGGCCATGGCAAATACTTTAAGCTCTCTGAGCTTCAAGTTCTTCATCTATAAATGGGCTTGGCGTGGGGATTAATAGAAGAAGTAATACGTGAAAACCATATGGAACATAAGAGGAGCAATTTAATAATTATCCTTATTTCACTTAAATCATGTTTTTTAAAAGATCCTCAATGTGTTAATGCTAAGTAGTAGGAATAAAGATCTATTTAAAGCATTCCTTACCTTTAGGGAACTCATAGATCAGTTATTGGGGCATAATTATAGACAGGAAAATAGACATTTAAAATACATTGTGATAGGCAGGATCTTCATATAGGAGTATGGCAAAATATTCAATAGCTATATGAAAAAATATACATTAGTCACCAAAAAATGCAAACTAAAACCACATTGAGTTCCCATTGCATACTCTCCAGAATTAGTAAGATTACAAAGATGAATACTATTAAATATTGGCAAATATATGGTGTAACTCTGAATTACTTACCCAGTGGGGCAAGTTAAATTGGTCCAATCACATAGAAATAAAGTTTTAAAGTACCCACTAAATCTCAATATACACATATCCTATGACCCAGCAATACACTCCTGGATATATGCCCAGCAGAAAGGATTGTTTATGTCCATCATAATACACAGTAATATCCAGAGCATGTTATTCATAAAATACCTAACCTGGAAAGAAACCAAATTGTTGGGGAAGAAAACTGAAGAAACTCTCTGGGGTGATGGAAATGTTTTCTTGACATAGATGTATATAACACAGGTATATATATTTGTCAAAACCGATAGAAATATGTAGTTAAAATACACACATTTCAATGTATGTAAATTATGCCTTAATAATAATAATAGTAACAATAATGAAAATAACAATAAAATAATAAAGTATAAAGCAAGGTGCTTGCAAATCAGCAGTTACGAGAGTCTTATAATTCAGTTTTAGCTGTTTCTCATGATGACACCTATATTTTACAATATGCCATAGTCCTTCATGCATCTATTATTTATGCATCCATTTATTGACACAGATTATCTCAATAATTCTCTCCAGATTGTGAAAATTATTGTTATTAAAGAGTCATCTTTAGTTTTTTTTAGCTTCTAGACAATCTAGCTCTTAGATAGTCCTGGGGAACCACCACTGTTAGTTCTGCATACCACCTAGACTATATTTTAAGGCAGACCACCCAACATACCCTCGATTTTGGTCATAAATCCAGATTTTCATATTACTATTTTCATATTAGAATTTTATATATACTATCCTCTTCATAAAGAAGGTACTCTTTCTCACTTCTGTGACAGAACACACCAAGTAGGAAAGAAAATATTTTGTTGCAAAAGTGACTTAAAATAAGAGGTAATGAAATAAATTTCTTCAATGTCTTCTGAAGTATTGCCTTCAAAAAAACTATATTTTATTCCCTAATTATAAGATATATGAATATATTAAAAATATTTGAAAATATAATAAAATAGAAAGTTTTTTAATAGAAAATATAATAAAATAGAAAATATAATAAAATAGACAAAATTATCACCCAAACTTCTAATTCTAAAGACAACCACTTCATTTTTTAGATTATTTCTGCCATTAAATAGATACATAGAAAAATTGATAGATACATGATAGACAGACAGGTAGATGATACAATAGATAGATTCTGTCTTTATGAAGCTATTTAGATTCAAAATTCTAGAAGAGAAAGATAAATATTGGCAAAAAATATCAAAATGACTCACAATGCCACCACTCGAATAAGGTAAGCATCGTAAACAGGATGCCATAGAAGACTTCCTTATTTCCTTGGCTGTCCAGGTCTGAGCAGTAGAATGTGCCTGGGAGTAGAATGCAGTATGGAGTATCTTCCCATCTGGCTCTATCTGCAATATAAATAATTACAATTTTTCTTTGATTTTAGCATTAGATTATTTTTCCAATTTTAGTTTCTTTTTTTGTTTTGTTTTCATCTTTTACTGGTTGTATATTTTTTGTTTGCATAGATTTACAAGTGCATTTTAGAGCTGGAAGAGGCTATCATGGAGATTGCTAACTACTTGCCCTTTTAAATCAGAAATCGAATATTTGTAGAATGGGGACTCCCAAGAATGTGATACCGAGTAATATCTGGTATCAAATATCATAAGGGTTTCCGTAAAGCCTGGGTTCTTAAGGAAGCTAGAGAGGATTTTTGGAAAGAGGAGCCAAAATAAAAAGACTTCTAAAGGCAAAGAAAAACACGGTGAAAATTATAATATTGTTATTATACAATAACAGGTTTCTATGTTGGCCTCCTCACAGATTCCTGCATGGGGAAAGAAGATGAATTCGGCATTCCTCATAGCCTCATTGGAATTATTCCTTTTTTCCACTTGGTGACATTTGCTTCAGATCATTAGCAACTAAAAAAGCAGTGTGTAAGCTGCCAGGATAATTGAAGTGGAGATCCCACTTAGTGGGGTGTACTGTTCCCCACTGAAGATCAAGGTTCAACTACACAGGGATTCTAAAATAGAGGAAAAAGGAGTCACCTATGGGGAAAATAATATGTGCTTTCTCTCAATAATATAATTTTATTGAGTATAGAAATAATGTCCTTCACTTCTGAGAGAGAAACTTTGAATAGAATTTACCTGCCTCTTAACTCTCAGTGATATTTCCTCATGGAGAGGCTTGCACATTAGTCATTGCCAAACATGCCACTTTCATGGAATCATAAATGGCGCTTTGCATGGAGAGAGGATTAATTTAATCAGAAATGGAGTTTTCACCCTCTAAATATTCTGAAGGGCCCCTGCAAAGTTTGACCTTATGAAATCTGGCACAGCTCACAGAAAACAGAAAAAGGCTTAGGATTTCAGATGAGAAATAAAACAATGTGGAAGCAGACACCTTCATCCTTGAAGGAAGAAGAGTACTGGGCAAAATGCTCTCTCTCATACACATCGAGTCTAATTTTGACCAAATCGAATTCTCTGCCTACTCCACATCTGTTTCTTAGCAACTGAGCAGTTGAACATGGATAGAGAAAAAACACACAGCTGTATTAACTGGAATCATTTCAATTTTAGGACCGTAAACCTATAGTTGTCCCATTGTCAAGTTGTCCTCACAATGACAGGTAATACTTCACAGTGCCAGGCTTTTTTAATCTCCCAAGCAAGCCTATGATGTAAGTATACTATTATTATCCCAATTTACAGGACAGGAAACTGAGGCACTTAGCTGCCAAGTTACCAAATAAACAATCATAAATGACACTGCCAAGATGGGATTCCAGTCTGTCTGTAGGATCTCCACTGAGTATCCGGTACACTATTCTGCCTCTGCCATCTTTTATCATTTCCCTACTAAACTTGCTTTTCCACTCTTGGAGAGCATTATTTGCAGATACTCTCTTAAAATCTACACAAATAATTCCCCTTTCTTTAGTCTTAATCGATGACTTTGGTTTTTATTTTCCCAATAAAATAAAAGCATTCAGAAGATAATGCTCTTATTTTTCTATCATCAAAATCTTCAGGCCTTCATAAATCATCCACATGCCCAAGTTTCTTTCCTGATAAAACATCCTTGCTCAGCTAGGGCTGCTAAAACTAGTCTCTCCAAAAGTGCACTCGTTTCCATCCCCTCTGGCCAGCTCAGGAATCTGGCTCTTACATCTACTTTACCCTCCCTATTGTATCATTCCTATTGGTTTATATGGTAGAGGGCATGATGTCCACTAAAAATTTCATTTGCTCGCCTACATCTTGCACCTCCTTTGCAGGTCATGTAATTATTTCTGAGCAATTAAATGTTTGTTCTGACAAATTAAATCATTTCAGACTACAAGAGTAACAGTCCCAGTCCCTCTTTCTTAGTCTTTCTCTTCTGCTATAGCAATTGAAGAGTTTGTACATTTGACATCATGCAGACATAAGGCAATGGAGTCCCAGTCAAACTGTGACCCTGAGAAACTATAGGTATAGGCAGCAGAACAGTCAGCTGACTGTCCCTGAACTTGTAACATAAGGGATAAATAAACCTTTGTAGTAGTAAGCCACTGGGATTTGAGGCCTAGTTTGTTAGTACAGCATAATCTAACCCATCCTGACTAACAGAGCATACAAATATGTTGTTAAAGAAAAAACAAAGTCTTGATCCAAAATCCCCTTCCAGCTATTGTCAATTTATTCTGCTCTCTTTAGAGAAAAATCATTGAATGTATTATCAACATTCAGTCTCCACTTCCTAACCTTCCATTTTCTTTTTAACTCTATAATCAGGCTTTTTCCCTCACTAATCAGTTTTATCAATATCACCAACACCTTTATCTCACTAAATTTCTTAGTTAATTCAGTGTCAATATATTATTCAACCATTCAGTGAGATTTGAAATCACTTTAGTCTATGTGAAATTTATTTATTTTGCAGATGGCTTTTCTTCAGTTTTATTTGTCGGTTTCTTTTCCTCTGTCCTTTCCTGATTATTGTCTTGCCCATTCTTGGTCCTGGGCCCTGTTCTTTTTCCATCAGTGACCTTCCAATGCCATAATCTCATATAGCATTTACATGCTGACAATGCCCAATTTGTATTACCCATCCAGACCTCTCTCTGAGCACAGACTCATCCCTAACTGAGCAGTTAGTAGCAATAGTAGTAGTTTAGAGGTATCTGAAACATAATATATTCAAATAAAAACTCTTTATTCCTACCTCCAACCCCCCCTTAACCCCTATCCCATCCCCAAACCCACACACACAAATCAACTCTGCTCCTTCACTTTCTTCCTTCTTGCAGCCAATAACACTCATCCACTCACTAAAGCTCAACCAGGGCCTGTGCACAGATGAAGGCTGGGCACTGAAAAATTCTACATTATTTCCATTATTTCAAATCCTGTCTCACCTCAGCTCCTGCCACATTTAACCCATCAGAAAGCTCTGTTAGGTTTACTCTCCAAGCATATTCCATTCTCATTACTTCTGTTTGCTTCTTCAAACATCCAATTCCTCTGAGATACCATCTTCTTGTCAGATTTAGGAAATTGACTCACAACTGGTCTGCTTACTTCTACCCTTGCTGCACTACAGCTTATTCTCTAGACAGTCACCAGAAAACTTTGTAAAACCACAAATTGGATTTCATCACTTCCCCTGCAATACTCTTCCACTGCCTCTCATCACATTAGAATAACAGCCCAGAGCCGGCTGAGTGGCATGGTGGTTAAGCGCTGGCTTGGGAAGCCAGCGGCCCCGGTTCGGTCCCACATATGAGGGCCAGTGACACTGCCCTCAAAAAAAAAAAAAATTCTAGAATAACAACCCAGCCTCTTATCGTGAACTCTCTTGGCCTACATAACTTGGCCTCTGCTGCTCTTCAGCCTTAACTCATGCTTTGCTCCTTCTCACCATCTCTACTTCAGCCACACTAGCCTCATTAAAGTTTTACAGCACTCCAAACTAGTTTGTGCTTTGAGAACTTTATACCTGCTATTCCCCTCCTACGCTACTCCCTGTTTTGTTAGATCTCTACATTGCTTGTTCCTACATATCTTCAAATCACTGCTCAGATATCATCTCAGAAAAGCATACCTTGACATCCCTTCTAAAACACCCTTTCCATTTCCTATGTCCTGTCTCCTTTATTTTCTTGGTAGCACCACATTCTGAGAGTATATTCTTGTATATATTCACTATTTAGTTTGTCTTCTCCACTGGAACTTACATGAAGGGAATTTGTCTTGTTTATCATTGGATTTCCAGTGCTCAGAATAGAACAATTGCCACTGTATTAATGAATGAATTAATAAGTCACATACATCTAATTTTACTGTATGTGTTTCCTTTAGAATTCTATCATTTTTCTTTAGATTTTAATTCCCAAAGAAAGGGGAAGATGCACTGAAGCCAAAAATCTCTCCGACATAGAGGAGATCAGAAATGATCTCTAGCCGAACAAAGGCCAATTCTACAAATAGTTGACAAATTGGTCGAATTTTGGTCAATTAATTTTTTCAAGTCACCTCCTGAATGTGTAGGTTTTTGTAGTCACTGGATCAGCCATGCAGTCAATCCAGTTCAGTCTCAGAAGGGAGAAATAGATTGAATGTTTTCAAACCTCTATTTTTTTTATTTTATTCTCCCAACATGATCAGTATACACTTCAGACAATTTCCAAACAGAAACCATTAACTTCATGAAAATCCCTGTAGGTGTTAACCTTGTGGTGTCTACTTCTGCTACATGATTTCCTTTTCACATTCAAGTACTCAGAAAGCACATTTGCCCTTGTTACTAGAAAAACTAATGTCAGACAATTGATTAGAATCTCTTCTAATCCTGTTCTCTGAATTCATATTAACAAAAGGGAAAGGGACCTACAGTCTCCTCTGAAGTGATTCCAAATAAAGCCTCATCTTCATCTTCACATTTGCGCATCAAGTTTAAGAGCAAAATTCATCACAGAGCAGAGAAAAGGTGCACATTTTAGCAGGTAAGCTTCAGGTCAACTTGATCTGAACTAAATGCTTTGTAATCTCTCTTTAAACAAAAGCTTGAGCTTTTGTAATCCTCCTCTTTTCTGTCCCAGTGAAACCTCTTGAGTGAGGCTGAAGCTGCTGCACATGTCATTTTTATAAACAACCTAGATCTCTGCCTACAAACTGCTTTCCAAGGGTGATGACAGTAGTACCAATTTAGCTCAAGTGTCATGAGTCATGTTTCCTTCCCTTTGGGGACACCTGCCCAAGCAAAGCCCACGCATCCTTTGCTTTTATTCTCAGTGCACACATGTCCTGGTACTGAGCAGTCAGCCAGCCAAGGGCCTGGGCTCATTAAAGCATGGCTGAGAGACTAGTGTGTCTCTCTGCACCTTCTGTTCTGAAAATTCCAAGAAAATTCTTCCATTTGTCATGTAAATGCACACTGTACCCCTGGCTCCACCCAAAGTCTGCTGTCTTTAACAGGGTCCTTCAGTGCCTGTGAACATCCACTACCTTCCCTGAGTGGCAGCAAGGAAGCTCATGACACCAGACTGATGCCCTACCAAGCACAGTCTAGCCAGGTTGAAATGGCTCACGGTGGCCCAGTCACTGTGGACTTTCCAACAGGCATCTTTAATAGATGCTGATGAAATCCTGAATATAGAAACAATGAGAAGCTACATTTCAGATAAAAAAAAAAAATACAACTGCAGAAACAGGGAGACCATCCAACTTGCAGCACCTATAATAGCAGGGACATGTATACATACACACACATAAGAACTCCTCCATAAGAGAGTGGTGGTCCTTCTATCTTCTCACAAGCCTAAGCTCTAGGTTTTTGTGGAAGAGAGAAACAGTTTCTGGATAAAGCCTTATAAGATAAAGACCAATTCTGATTTTATCTCTGATGTAGAACTCTAGGCTCAGATTCATTGATAAAAAATTTGTTATAGCTGGGAATAAAATAAACTGGATTCTCAAGAAGTAGCCTATTTTAATGGAAAAAGCATGGGTGTTAGCATAAAATAGACCTGGCTTTAAATCCCTCAGATGCAATATATTAATAGTCCAGCTGTGAGCAAGTACCTTACATTCTCTGAGCCTCGGTTTCATCATAGGCATAAAGGTTCTTGGAAGCATTCAAGATGAGATTTCAAAGTAGCTGGAACAGAGTTAAGACCTCAAGGAATGGTAGGTAGCTTCCACTGTAGGTCAAATCTTCCCTTATTGGACAAGATGTGAGACCTCATTGGGCTCTGGTCTCTTCCTCAAAGGATCAATTCTCATGCTGAAAGATTCAAAGCTTAGTGCTTATATTCAGGGAAAGAGGACCGATGTCAAGAATCAGGATTTTCTGAACAAGAGCTGATGAATCTCCTTCTTTTCCTTGGTGTTGCTGGATGGTACATGGACAAAAGTCCTGTCTCCATATTTGCACAAGAATTAACAAAATGGGGCAGAATGATGGTAAGTCCTTAGGGAAGAAAGTATAAAATCTCCTGTCTCATCTTGGCTTTATTCTCTCCATCTTTCTCTTCTCTTCTCTTCTCTTCTCTTCTCTTCTCTTCTCTTCTCTTCTCTTCTCTCTCTCTCCCCAACCCTTCACCCCCACCCTTCTCTCCCTTTTTCCAAATGTCAAGTGGTGAATGCAATATTTCAGCCATATATTTCAGAAGATCATTAACATGAACACCCTTATAAAACTATATACAAACATAAGTTATTATTGATAGCTATGTAATCATTATTGCAGGCATAATTCTAAATCACAATGTCTCCAGTTTCCCTTGGATATAAGTTATGTTCTACTCTGGACTGTCCTAAAAAGTGGTAATTGAAGAAAAGTTAATGTTCCAAAAGTGCTCTATATAGAGAATATTGGGTGAAAGGATCACACCATCTTGCTCCGGAGAGTTTCCCAAGGGTTCTCTTTTCTACACTCATATTTAATTTGTATTAGGCAATTTCATCTGCCACCCTGGGATGCCACTTGCTTCCTACAAAGGAAATGCATGCAACTGAACTCAATAGCATCATTTTCTTTTAAGTGTGCATATACAAGGACACTCTTGATCCTTTATTTAAAAGGTGGGTAACAGAATTTAGATGAGATTAGTCAGTGTGTATCAATAAAAAGGCAGACAGACAGACAGATAGATAGATAGCTACTATTTTGAGTTGACTAGCTAGCATTTTTCAGGATTTTAGGTGATCAATCTATTCTAAAATTGCCTTCAAAAGACAAGAATATTCCCTCTCATATTGATTACAATAACAACCAACACCCACAGGGTAAAACTATTCTCTCATGCTGGTGAACAACTGCTGAATTCCACTGACCTGCATTTCTTTAATGAAGAGAACCATGTTAAATTTTTAAAGGTGTCCTCAAATTGCCCGAGTCCCTCCTTTTTCCAGCTTGAAGGGACTTTATGAGTCAAAGTGATAACTGTACACATGGAACCTTTTGTAAATGAATTGCTGAAAGCTAGAAGCTTCAACCACAGAACAAAAGCTACAGATAAGATGGAGTGTTACAGATTGCACCTGATCCCTCCCTGACTCATCTTTGGCACTATTTTGATTTGTACTTCTGGATAGGTGTGGTAGTTTTCACTTACTATGTAACAAATTATCACAAATCTAGTGGCTTAAAACAACACATATATTTATCTCACTGTTTAGCAAGTCAGGAGTTTGGGCAACTTTTAACTGGGTCCTTTGCTTAAGATCCCACTGTGTCAGCCAGATTGAGTTCTTATCTGAAGACATGACTGGGAAATCATCTACTTCCAAACTCACTCCAATTCTTGGCAGAATTCATTTCCTTGTAGTTGTAGGGTTGAGGTCCTGGTTTCTTACTGGTTGGAGTCTGAACAGTCCCTTCAACTCCATTCTCAAGTTTGAACATTTGTTCTCATACTAGTCTCTTGCCAGGCTGCCATTTTTTACTCCTCCTCACCTGTCAAAATCTGGCCAACCCTTCAGGGTACATCTTCAGTCCCTGAAACTCCTCTATTCTACTCCAGTGGTCTCAAACCTGGCTGTATAATAAAATCTCCGGGAATTTTTTTTTTAAAACTAATGCCAAGCATGCCTATTTAATGGGTCTAGGATGGAGCATGGGCACTGGAGTTTAAAAGAGGTCCCCAGGTGTTTCTAATGTGCAGTAAGGTTTGCAGACCACTGAATTCCATTTAACTTGAATCATCAGATTCCATTTTGTAATTTAATTACATTTCCATGTAATTAAATGTCTCAGCTTTAAATGTCTCAGCTTAAAATGAAAAAGCCTCTTGTTCTTCTAATTGTGGATACTTCTTTGCTCATCTTGTCAAGAAGCCCTCTTCATCTTTAAAATATAAAACATATTCAGTTATCGTGAGCTTATATATATGGAGGGAGAGTGTCACTTTGGGACACAGGGTTGAAAACATCCCTTACTGTTTAACAGTCACCATGTGCAAAGAATATCAAACAAAGCCTTCCTTTCCATCAAAGCAGGAGTTAACTATGTGGTGGGATTTAAGGGGTTCTTGGAAGATCCTCTGATTTCAATATCTGTTTCATTTTTGGTGCCACATTAACCAAACTTCTGTCTTTAGAGATTCATTTATTTGGATTAAGCTTTCACATTTTTAGGAGCTTTTCATTAGTCATAAATAATCCTAGAAGGATTCATTAAGACCTTTCTGTGAAACAGCTCATCAGGTCACTGCTGCTTGTGACCAGAGGAGTCACATACAATTACCATTTACAACAGCCTTTATTCTGTCTCCTTCTCTAGATTGTGCCCTCTGTAAAGGCAGAGCTGTACTTGTATTAACTACTACACTCCCAGCACCTAGCTCAGTATCTGTCACTAAACAAATTCGCAGTATTTTTTGAATGAATGAATAAACACATTTGAGCAAAACTCTGGACATAATGAGTCATGAATCCTGAAAGAAGAGAAAGAGAAAGAAAAATACAGAATTCGTGGAGGAAAAATATTATGACATCATAATTTTTCCAGAGGTCTGAGGCTCTGCACATCTCACAGAGAAAGTGCATTAAAGACAATTCACCAAGAGTTCCGTTTTGAGGCTGTTCTCTTCTTTGCTTGGATTTCCCTCATCTTTCTTCTTTAATGATGTAATAATATGAACAAATCAGAGCTGCCATTTATTGAGCATTTACTAAGAACTAGATATTGCACTAATTATTTAGGTAATTTCACTGAACCTCCCAATATTTCTATGAGGTAAGTATTTTCATTACCAAATTCCAGGTGAGGAAACCTAAGTTTACAGGGGATATATAAACTGTGACTATCAAATGGCAGACACGGGATTTGGGTTGCTATCTGTCTCATACCACATGGTCTCACAGGCTCCTGGTGCTCCTCTTTCCATGTTTTCCCCACCTGATCACATGCCCTTTCTCTTTCTTCCTGTTTTACATAGATACACATGCACATGGGACATGAGGATGCAGTCTACCCTGTTTGAATATATGCTGGCCTGGAGAAGTCTGAGTTAAGAGGATCATGCCAATATTCCAACAATAGGGATCAATGCAGCTTTGGAACTGTGCATAAAATCCACAGTTTCTCAGCAGCCAATACATACAGGAAAATATGTTGAGGTCTTAATATATCTTGTCCCTCAAGGAAACAAAAATGTGTCCCCCACTTCCTCCTCACTCGTGTTTCTTGATATTTTAATTTCTGTACTATAAAGAACAGGCCAGGTTATACAAAAGTAACAAAACAACCCCAAATCTCAGAAGTTTATCACAACACAAATTTACTTCTTGTTCTCACTAAATATCTAACTGAGGTCAGCAGTGAATCTCTGCTCTTTGCATCAATCAGGGACCCAGGCTACTGGAGACTTCATTTTATCATAAGCTTCCAAGATTCCTGTGGTATAAAGATGAGAGCAATACAGTGTCTGGCACAACTAATTAAATATGCAACCTCAGAAGTGTCACATGTTGCTTCAACTCATCATTGGTCAAATGGACAGTCTCAACACAGACAGTTAGGACACATTTTAAAGAGAGAAAGTAAGTCTCTCAAGGTGGGTGACATTGAGCAGAAAACCAAATGAAGGGATGGAGTCAACAATGTGAAGATATGAGGAGAGAACGTTCCAGGTACAGAGAACGAAAGTGGAAGTGAGACTTGGCAAGTAAGAGAAACAACATAGAGAGTGTGTCTAGAGTATAAGAATCAAGAAGTAGGAAGAGGATTCCACATAGGGATTTGTATTTCATTTAAAATATGTTAGAACTCCATTCACATGGGACATATGTCAAGCAGCAAAGAGCACCAGTCATGGTAAGTGTTATGCAGTAGTAACGGAAGAAAATCTCAGTGGGTTAAAGCAATAAAAACTTGGTCCGTGAGTGCACTGTGTGCCCATCGTGGGTTTGCTAAGGAGTGCTCTCTGTGGCAACCAGTGTTATCCTCAATCTAGGACCCAGGCTGACAGAGTCACCACTGTTTTGAACATGCTAGACTCTGTGGCAGTGGGGAGAATATATTCTGGAGTGTCTAGAAGCAACAATTAAATGTTCCAACTCACTAATGCAGGTGTCACTTTGCTCATAACTTACCCATCACAACAAGCCTCATAACCCCACCCACCCACGAGAAGGCAATCTTACCATGTATCCAAAGGGGGATAGGGGGACAGTGTGGTTAGTGGGTAGTACTAATGATTACCACAGAAGTGACTTGATATGATTTATATTTGTAAAACATCTTCTTGGCTGCAGTGGGGAGAATATATTATGGCTGCAGGAGCAGAAGCAAGAATATCGGATTAGAAGTTATTTCAGTTACGCATAAAAAGCATAATGGTGGCATGGAGACAGGGGTAGGTGGAATCTTAGACTGAGGAAGGCCCCAGGCGGATGGTGCACGGCCTCCTTCACCACCACACTCTGGCGTGGCCTGTACAGGGGCAGCTCGTGTGCACTTGAGTTAGAATGAGGACTCAGGGCAGTCTCTTAAGATCTACGACTACCTGCTTAATTTCCTGCTGTTGGGTGACAGCTATGTGAACAAGGGAGCGATCTTGGAGAGACTGCAGGACCCCGCGGCCAAGTACCGCATACACTTACAGCAGCGGAATAGCAATGTCCATCTTGCTGGAGCTCTGGACGGGCTGGGCCACGGCAGGTTCTGCACCATCTTCAGGTCCTACTCCAGGGGATGCAAGGGACTTTCCTGGTGTATGACATTACCATCCGCTAGTCTTTCCATTTCATGGACTGGTAGATCACAAAAATACATGAGCATGCACAGGGCGGAGGAAGGAGGAAGGATAGAAAGGGCTCCCTGGATCCTGGCTGGGAATCAGCTGCACCTGGTCTTCAAGAGGCCAGTTCTCCGGCCGGCCGAGTGGCACATTAGTTAAGAGCTGGCTTGGGATGGCAGCGGCCCCGGTTCCGATCCCACACATGAGGGCCAGTGACACTGCCCTCTAAAAAAATAAAATAAAAAATAGTGCAGTTCTCACAGAGCAGGCGTGCGCCTGCACAGAGAAGAACTGCATGACCTACATAGTCGGCGCAACTGTTCATTGAGTCCTTTTATGTCACCGAGTCCTTCATGGTGCTCGTGTGGCATAGCATGGAGAAAATCAGGAGGCCCAATAGAGTGTTCAGCCTGCAGAACCTCTGCTGCTGGGCCATCATTTACTGCACCCCCGTGCACCTCATTGACAAGCTCTCACAGCCGGTCGCCGTCAAGAGCCACCTCTGGTCTTCCTAGATGGCCAATGGCGTTCATGACACTACAGGTGCTCTTACTCGCTGGCGAGTAGCTTCTAGGCTTAGGGCAGCAAGGGTAACAGCCTCAAGAGGTCCAAGTCCATTTTCCCCCAGCCCGTCCCAGAACCAGCTGTAGAGCAACCACAAGATTTCCTAGCCAGGCACGCAGGACACCTCCAGGTCCAGAGGCGCTCAGGGAATGCTCCTGGACCAGCTGTGCCAGTCACTGTGTGCGGGAAGATTGGCCACATAGCCCCTCTGGCTGGCGTCGGGGCACACCTACTGGGCTTGGTCTCAGCTGGAATGAACTCCACAGAGGGCCACGGTGCTGGTGCTGCGCAGATCACAAAACAAACAAGCCTGGAACCTCAAGGTGCGGCTGCAAAGTGGGAAAGAGCCACCTTAACCAAGCCTGGCTGCCAGTGGGTGGTCCCAGGAGACCCTGGAGGCCTGGCTTGCCTTTCTTATTTATATAGAAGGTGGTTCATCCTTTCGAATATTTTTAATGGGCCAGCAGGGAAACCTCTATGCAGACAATGGAGAAGTGGTGAACTCCTCTCAGCTGTGGAGATGAACTTGTCATATTTGGAGAGGGAGGGGTCTGGTGACAAAGACCAATTCCTTTGTTTTATCTTGGGTTTTCTTTGTTTTTTAATTGGTATCTCATTTTAAGGTTGATCAAACACAACTTTTGAGAGGGATTGGGAGTGAGGAAAAAGTTTTGCCATGAATGCCTAGGTGAATTAAGCTTTTTATTGCTAGTAGAATATTGATGGTTAAGAGTTAGATTTGAGATGGTGGTGAGAATCTAAAGGCTTACTTTTTGTTAATTTTCAATGCCTAGGTTTACCAAACTGAAACCCAGGGGAAGAAATCACTCTGAGACCATCTAAGAATTGAGTTTTGTAGAGAAGAAGACAAATGCACTCTTGGGTAATGTGGGTAAAAGGTATGTTTTATTTTTATTTTTTAGTATTGGAGACTAACAATGCATTTGTATTATGATGGGAAGTTGCTGATGCAGGAAAGATGTGGAGTAACTGCAGGAGCAAATTCCCTGAGAGGGAGAGAGGAATTAGAACACAATGAATGCAAATTCACTTCAAAAAGTATAACATCCCTATTCAGGGACATTGTAGTAATAGAAGTAAATTATGCCCTCTAGAAAGAAAAACTCAGTTCTGACGTGAAATTGTCAGTGATAAACTCAGAGAAAAAAGCATAAAGTGCATTAAAAATTTTTGAGAGACGACTTCAAACAACCCTAAACTTTATACAGCTTGGGGCATAGCATCAACATGATATAATTTATATTGAGAGGACTAGCTGATTTAGTGACCCTAAAATCCACCTAAAGAGTACCAGCTTCATTGCTAATGTCCTTGTAAGATTTTCCTGCCTGGCTCAAACTAGAAATTCTCCCAAGATTCCCTTCAGTTACCAAACAAAGAAATATGCTCTAATCAATATGCATAATTATTTAAAAACAATCAGCTTGTCTCTTGGAAATTTATGGTAACCATATTTCACTAGTGCTTTCCTGGGGTTTCAGCACAAACTCTGTGGTTCCTGGACTGTTTCTCTCCTCCCACATAGCTACAATTCTATATAAAGGGAATTATACTCATCCCCCATTTTACTCCCTATCCTTCTGCTCTATGGTAGCAGCTTTCATTACTTCTGAAAATGTTACTATTCCAGTGTCAATAATGATCATTGTGTTAGTCTAGTAAGTTTCCATAACATATCACAGGGTGGATGCCTCAAACAACAGAAATTTATTTTCTCCCAGTTTTGAAGGCCAGAAGTATAACATCAAAGTGTGGACAGAGTTGGTTTCTCCTGAGACCACTCTCCTTGGTTTGCTGGTGGCTGCCTTCTCTCTGTGTCCTCACATGGTCTTTTCTCTGACTGGGTGCAAGTCTGGTGTCTCTCTTCTTATAAGGACACCAATCCTATTGGATTAGGACCCCCCCCACAAGAACTTATTTAACCTTAATTACCTCTTTAAGTGCCCTGTCTCCAAAGTCAGAGTAGTGGTTAGGACTTCAGCATATGAATTTTAGGGACACATAATTCATTCCATAGTAACCATCTTTCTAATAAATTTGATGGCAATTCTGGCTTTACTAGAATAATGTGGTTTATTTCATACTTTTGACAACTCCCCCGTGACAAAAATTCTTTGTAGTCTACCTCAGTTTCCATAACACTACCCTTTCTTGATTCTTCTTATTTCATTGGCCATGCCTACTGTTTCCATCCTAAATTCTCTTCCCACACCTTTCCCTGATTGTTAATTTCTAGTTCCAGTCCTGGGCCTTCTTCTGATCCAATTTAAAATGGTTTCACTATACAGTATAAATCATATCATAGATCAAACATGATCTGCTTACTACTGACACACTTTTATAACTCTTGTTCAGACCTTCTCTTGAGCCTCAGAATCACATGTATTCACTTTCTATTGAAACATCCTAGAATCTATTGAACATCTCTGACTAGGATAGACACATGAGCTCAAGAAACAGCAAGCACTCAATACATATTTGTTGAGTTCATTCAATTCACTCATTCATCCATTCAAAAATATTAATTGGTCCTCTGCTAAATAGTAGGCACTATTTTAGGTACTTGGAATGTTATCAGTGAACAGAAGAGACCAAAATCCTTATCTTCAAGGGGCTTCCATCATAGCACATAACACACAATGGTCAATAAACATACTAAAAAAGTTTATACAGTAGGATGAAAGGTGTTAAGATTAAAGAAACAGTAGAACAAGTTAGGGGGGATCAGGGATTGGTCAAAGGGGACGGTTAAAGGATTAAATTAGATGGTCAAAGGAGGTTTGATGATGTTGAGTGAATAAATACAACTGTATTTATTCTGTAGTCATCTCAAATATAACAATTCCAAAATCTCTCTTCAACCCATCTCCTCCCTAGAATTCCCAATGTGATTGCCGTTCATTCTTCTACTACGATAACCATATAAATTTATTCACCAAAGTGGGATACACTAGAGGATGGCACTGCAGGCTTTAACCAGTGCAGCCCCAGAAAAACTTGGATGTTTGGATGTGTGGTTGACAAGCTGTCACCAAGCTGTCACCCCTCCGCAGAAACCTGCCAGTCATCCTTGCTTTCTCTCACTCCCGCATTCCTCTCTTCCCCCATCTTCTCTCAGTAGATTACCAAGTCTTTTCAATATCACCTATGGAATATTTCTTCTTCTCCATTTCTACTACCGCTGTCCTAATTCAGAACCTCAGGGTCCCTAACTAGGATAGGCTCATGACCTCAAAAATGTTCCCTTTGTCTTAGCATCTGTTCCCCCTCAAATGTCTTCCCTATACCTTAGACAGAATTTTCTTAAATAAAATCTAGTCCTGACATTTTCATTTAAAATATTCTTCAAGAAGTGCAATGCCAATACCAACATGGGCCAGTGAAGCAACGTCCTCCACAACTAGACTGAAGAAAAAAGAAACTTTTTTTTGTCTGCAACTTGTCTCTTCCCCTTCCCCAATTTCCCAATAAAATTAAAAAAAAAAAAAATCTTCAAGAGAAAGTGGGGAATGAAGGGCTTGAATAGAGATTACATGCAGAGGCTGACAATAGCAGGCTTCTTCTGGTCCCAAGCACCCTCTTTTGTCACCCTTCATCTATCTACTCATGATGTGTAAGACAACCTTATGTTTCTGATGCAATCTAGCCCTGCCTAATGCCTTCTGTGAAAGGTAAGAATTGGGGGAATCACCCAGCTTACCTTTGAAATCCACAATTTCTGAAATTTCAAGTATAAAACTCACTGCTTCACAAAGATTAAATACCCATTATTGTCCTTAAGATGTGGGAAATTAAAAATATATCAGATCTCTCTATATTTCCTATTTCAGCCCCAATGAATCCAATTAGGTTTCACTGCAACCTATAAAATACTCTGGGCCTATTTCCTCTTTAAATTGATTATAAATGTGGATGCTCTTAAGTATAAGTGCAAATTAATCTAGGGAATTCCATGGAATTTTATTTCTTAATTAAGCAATTTAAACTAAATTACTTAACTGAAATGACTACTCTGGCTTCTAAGATTGTTCAAGGTCAGACCCATATAATCAACTGTAATATAGTGATTTTTAATCTTGGCATAAATCTTTTCATCAAACTCATTTCACTACTTTGGACTTGATGAAGAGGACAGTTTGCACTCTTGAGCCGGATGACCTCTAGCGACTAGGACCAAGATTATAGAAGCAAGACTAGGTGACGACACTTAGGGCAATTGGAGGAGTTTCTGGAAAATAGAAATGTGGTTTTCATTAAACTTAGAAAGGAACTGGGGGCTTAGACTGTCCAGAAATTAAACTTTCTACTGATATATATCTGGCAATGCTCCAGTGAGCACAATCCATTTGGCCAGCCAGATGGACTGGTCCTGGCACCTTTTCAGTCTCACGCACAAAAGCACTTCAGCCTGTGGTAGAAAAAAATCCCCAAACAAAAATATAAATAGAGACGACTTCAGCATTGTGGTTAAACCATGGGGAGAACTCAGGGGCTTACTTACAAATGAGGTTTCCACACCACTGTCTGAGCATTTCACACCTTCCAACTGTTGCTTCTTTCCCTTGATTTTTAATAGCTTATTTATCATGGGTGAAGAATGTGATTGCTTATCTGAGGCTGCATGCTTTTGGCAGAAAACCTTTATGATACTCAGTTCCTCTCTCCTGGAAGAAAGAAGGCGATTTCTAGCCTCTTTCTTAGAAAAAAAAATACTAAGTAATATCAACAAAAAACATTGAAAAGAAGCTACACTGAAACATATCATTTGAAAATGCAAACTTCTATATCGTCGACTATCAAAGGGACTCAGGCTTAAAGGATGGACTCATCAAAGAAATTATTCTTTCTCATTTAGGAAGATTTACCCTTTCTTTACCTGCTAACATCATGAGTCCAAGTCAAGTCTCCCATTTTCTTGAATGGGAATTATCTTCTGTCAATCAAACTGTGCATGTGAGCTGAAGTCCATTGATCATCCTTCAGTTGAACTGCCATGACTATTAAATAATCATGACCTGTTTCCTATTCCTGAAGCCATATTCTTGGATAAGGGCATCACATTCACTGAGCAGTCTAAGCATGTTTCCTCCTTCCTCACCCAGAGATTGCTGAGGGAGGAATGCAGAGATAGAAATTTATTCTAAGCACCCATCCCAAGTTATGCCTTTTGTAATTATGGACTTCTGAAATTAAATATATATTTTAACTCAGTAATCAATAGATTATTGGGGGGTGGGCAGTGGAGGGTGTGAAGTAAATGAAAATATGTTAATGTCCTTTACTTATTGAACTTTTTAGCAAATAATTTTTTTTCTTCAGTTATAGAGATTCAGCTAAAACTCGAAATACAGTTTTTCCTTTTTTCTCTCTTTACCTCTCTTCCTTCTAGCACAGATCTACCTAGCTCCCACCCTGTGCCAGATGCTACAGTGGGGGATTTATGTAGATGAACAATAAAATAAAGCATTCTGGGTGAGATTCAGGTATTATACACAAGCTGCCTACATTTCCACTGCTAATCTTTAAGCTTCTTCCATTATTTGCAACTTGATGATGCCAAGTTCCAGAACAAATATCACAAATAAAAGTTCCCATGTGAAACATTTTCTGATTTTAGATTTTGTTTTTTCTTTTGTGTGTGTGTGGTGTTTGGGCCACATATTGTCTGGCTTATTTGGGAGACTAGATTCCTTGACCTAACCTCAACTCTTCATTCAGAAATATTGGGACTTTTCTTTATTTCAAGTTAAGAGTAATATGATTTTCTGTCCATTTATACTAGCTGCCTTTTCAAACCATTCACTTATTTTTTCTGTCACTTCTTTACCCAGTCCTTTGTTACCATTGGCTTCAGTTCCTGATGAAATACTCAGAATCTTTTTGGAAGGTCATTACTTTAAATATGATTTCCATTATGGTATGAAATTTTTATGTTTCTCATGTTGTTCTTTTATGGTCTCAGTGAGACAATCTAGAGTTCTAGGACTGGTATTCTTCAATTTCAGGCATTGGCAAATATTCCTTAGCAGGTATTTTCAGAGACATGAGGAAATTTGCTGCCATTAGCCTTCAGCATGTTTGCAAAATGGGCATAGTTTGATCTTCTCCCATTACCTGGTATTTTCCTTCTTCAAAGACCTTATGCTGTTTTTCATCCTTTTGCTGAAGAAAGCAACAGTCATAAAACAATTGATTTAATTGAGGTGTGTAATTAGTATGTAATTCGGTGTACCCATTTTAAGTTTATGGGCCAATGCATTTTGACAAATATACATACATGTATAACAACCACCACCACAATCAAGATACAGAATATTTTCATCACCGCAGAAGTTCCCCGTGTCTCTTAAGGTCAGTCCCCCACCCGCTCCACTTCGTGACCCCAGGGAACCTCTGTCACTATAGACTAATGTGGCTACGAAACTATAGTTCTTGACTATTGGATCGATCGAATCACATACCGTGTTCTTTTGTGTCTGGATTCTTTCACTCATCATGTTTTTTAAATGCATCCATGTTTTTGCATATATTGGTAGTTCATTTCATTTTAGTGCTACTAAATTCCATGTTATGGATATACCACACTTATTTTTTTCTTATTCAGTTATTAATGGACATATGGGTTGTTTCCATTTTTTGGCTTTGTTTTGCTTTTTGAGTAAAGCTTCCATGAACGTGATTTTATAGACTTTGTATAGATACATCAGGGCTCTTTCAAGAAGAAATATAAAAGGAATATTCAAAAGCCAACGTTTAGATGCCAAAGGGAAGAGGCAGGTAATAGAAAGGAAAGCAGCAGACTAAATGTAAGATCAAAGGAGGGAGTGATGATTATAGCATTTTGCCACAGACCCAATTTTTAACTCTTACCTCATAAAATAATGTCAAGAAAGTTGAAGTGATAATGCACTACAACATCAGAAGAAACGTATTATATGTGTACCTCATTCCTTGGAGCAGGCAGCAGCCATTTTCAGATTTTTTTTCCTTTCCAAGGCTAAAGTATCATTAAAAATACATCGCTGGGAAAACGAATTTTGTTTAAGACAGCCTTGGGTTTGAATTCATGATCCAAACCACATTTCTGAACTTTTGTTTTTTATTAGCAAAATGGGGATGATAATATTATTTATTTCACAGCATAAATATAAAACACTAAAACAATTAAAGAATATCTGAAATTAGTCTAAATATAAATGTTGCTCACTTTGGCATAGCTGCAGTTTTGTTGTGTGCCTTCCACTTGGCATGCCCTATGGGAGGCATATCACTCCCATTATCTCATTTTGTTAAATCCTCACCTCATTAGCTAGACAAGAAACAGAGGCCAAGAGAGGTTGAAAGCCATGTGAAGAATGCAGAAAACAAGAAATTAGCTCTGCCTGGAAATTGCCAGGCTTCCTCAAAGCATGAGCCAACAGCATAACAATTGTCATTGACTTTAGATGTATTGTCTCTACATTTACAAAATGCTGGAGCACATTTGAAGGTAAGCTCACTTCTCTGTAGCCATTTCAGATTCTGCCGCTCATTCATAACGTACAGGTCTGATGTGCTCATAGAAAGCTGAAGGCCAAGATTTTCTAAGAACTTGTATTGGTCCAACTGTAACCATATTGTCAAAAACATGTCTCTTCCATTGGATTGTGAGCTCCATCCCCAGAACCTGAGTGCCTGGCACAAAGTACGGAGAGATCATTTTATGGAGCATCACTGGAACATAATTTTCCTCACACTGAATTCAGAAATCAGAATCTTTATATGAAGAACAAGTGTTCACTTCTTAATTCCATTGTATGTATTGCTGTAATCTTTATAACATCTTTAGTTGTGGAAACAATCACTTGGGTGGTCTCAGCTGGCATTATGACCAACTCTGTGTCTCCCTTGTTATAATATTGAGTCACTTATTTTTAAAATGATGATACTTTCCTCATTGGATCCCCGGGTTTTCTTCATCTATAAAAGGAGGTTGTGGACTAGATAGTTTATAAGATCCATTACATCTTTAAATTTTCTGTAATTCAAGTAATACCCATGGTTCCTCTTCCTCTCCCAGTTCCAATAATTTTGAGATAATGTGGCCTTTTTCTGAGATCACGTTGCCATAGAGCATTGGGTATCAGGAACAGCAGCATCAGCAACAACCTGTACACTAAGTTTGAGAACTACCCCCGTGGAAAGGGAGAATACCACCTCTCTCCCTCTAGTCTGAGTCTTTCCTCAAACATCAACCCTGGCTGCAACTCCACAGAAGCTGCCAGCTAACATCTCCCCACATTTGCAGAGAGGACAGTGACTGGACAGTTGTCAGTGGAGGTCATTGAGAGGGTATGATCCCTGGCTGACCCATAAGCTGGACCCAGACAATCAGGGGCTCCTGACTTGCTCCTCTGTCCTTCAAATGTACCTTTTGCCCACTCTTCCCACAGTGGTAACCATGTGAAGGACATAGCCTTGAGAGAGCAGTGTGTTGTTGAGGCCCTCTGGGTGGTATTCATGGCTGAACCCAGTTAAGGCCTCTTATAAACTTTTAAAATTATGGTGGGCAGATATGGAGATCTACTGGTCTTACTGCCCCTGTAAGCTCCCTTGCTTATTAAACCTGCCACCTACCAATCTGAAGTGTTTTAACTCTTTCTTTGGTCGCTCCACACCCCCTGTGTATGGGGGCCACTTTTAGATTTCACCTGGAGAGCTTCTGAGGTTGCAAACCAAGAGTTTTTCAGATTCCACTCCCTCTGCCCCTGTGACCCAAAGTTATCATCTTTGTTGGCCTCATGAATGAATTCTGAGGATAATTTCACTTCCCAAGAAACACATGACATCATTCCAAATTGAGTGCCAGTTTATAATCAAAGGCTATTATTGAATGGCTTCTGTCTGTTTGAGGGGAAAAAGGAGAGAAGGTGTTGGTTGTGTGTGTGAGGGGAGGGGTGGTTGGGGATCAGATCTGGGACTAGGGAGTCCAGAAAAGTTTCTACCTGAGCATCATATTCATGAAGGAGAATTTAGAATTTTGACATAATTTATAAATTCATGGAGATACACATGAAAGATAGTCATCGTCTCACATGTGCCTCATATCTGGATCATACTCCCTGTGGTGTATTGTGAATTATTTTAAAAATAAATGCTGTACTTACCTCTTTGACAACATAATTATATTGCATTGGTTTTTCATAAAAGTATTTCATTAGTTAATATATTAAGTTCTTGGGTCTATCTTGTAATTATCCATGATAATGAACTAAGAGCCTCTGGTTTCTCTCCCATATGAGAAATTGTGGGAAGACACTCAGTGTCTAAATGAGCAGTTATGAGAGCCCAACATTAGTCCCCAAATGGATACAATGAACCTCTGCTAACTTCCCCTTAAAATTGAACTTCATGAAGCATAAAAGGTACTTCCCAATTTTTTGTCTGAATCTAATTTATACTAAAAGTCAACAAACATTTATCAAATGCTTACTATGCCAGACACTGTATTAACTAAGGACACAAAGATGAAAAAGACAGCCTGTATTCTCATAATGTTCACAACCTATGGAGAGAAAAGACTTAAATAATGGGTACAATTTATTGTCATAAATACTGTAAAAGAAGTTTGCATACTATATAGAAATCCATTTTAACTGTGGAGAAGAGAAAATGTTCTGGGAAAGACACCCCAAATAATGGTTCTTCATGTGCTATGCACTACTTTCCAGCACAGGAACAGTTGGGGCAGGGGCTCAAGTGTCTGTAATAGGGTGACTGCAAAGAGCCAAAGCAGCTAGCTGGGTTTTGCTGCAAGCTAAAGGCAGTGAAGTGGTAGTAGAAGCAGATGAGCCCCACCTGCGCCCGCAAGGGTCTCTTAAATCTCTGAATCTCTGACTCCTTCCAACACTTGGTCTATATTTGTTGAGAGCTTTATGCCTAAGAAAATCCAGGGTACTCAACTCAACAGCTGGGCAGTGCAGCCTGCCACCAGGCTCCAAGTTCTTATCCCTGGAAAGTATAGAAAGAAGATTGAAAGGAAAAAAAAGTTCTGTTAGTGCAAACAGAGCCATATATCAGCAGTGAGTTATCAAGGTTAATGAGAAAAATTATCTCATCAGAACAACCCCGATGGAGGCCTGGGTGCCAGAGCTGCAGCCTTTCTAATCTGCCAGCATTAGGCCTTCCATGCAATGTGATCCATCAAAGTCACTTCCTCTGCCTTCCTACCTTCCTGGGGGAGCACGGCCCCCCTTCAGCCACTACAGAGAAAACCAATCAGAGGGAGGTTCCCCATAGGTACATGGGGGAGGGACAACAGGTGCACCCAGAAGTGGAGAAGGGAGAAGGAGACAGCACCCCAAACCTCCTTATGTCAGGGAGCCAAGAACTGAGGATACCCAAGCAGGTGCTAGGGGATGGAGGGAAACGTGCCCCCCACACACACACACACATACACACACGCATGCTGTGTATCCCCATTATTTGTTTTCAATCTTTTGTTTGTCCTTTATGGCAAACAACAACTGTTCTGCCAAACTCATTTTCATAAATGCGTGTCCTTATGGTTCCTTTGGCAGGAGCCTGGATTCCCCGCCTGCTGCCAATCCTGTGGGTAGAGAATTTTTTGTTTTGTTTTTTTTGCAGTTATTGTGATGATGTTGGTTTAGTTTTGCTTTGTTTCAGACAAGGCAGGAGGCAGCAGAAAAGTAGCTAGTAAGCCACAGCTTTTGCAGGTGGGCCATCCATCATGCAATACCAGACATTGGGCCCACTCACGGTTCCAGGACTGCACTCACTGCCCAGTTCCAGTGCCCAGTTATCATCATTGCCATATCTCCTTACGTGACTGGCAAGCCAACCACCAGCAGGGAGTGCTACTCTTTGGTCAGGCCCCTTCTCCAGATCATGTCTCCCCTATTCCTAACACATATAGTCTTTTCTCAAGCCCCATCCCCTGTGGGACACTTTCAGCCTTCACTGGTCTTCCCTCTCCTCTGGTACTCTGTACTAAAGTTACTGTAACTTTAGTACTTCTCTGTAAAACACAGTTTAGTCCATAAATTATATCGACTTGTATTCTCATTAGATTTCAAGTATGTCAGCCTTGGCTTCTCCAGACAGCTTGTAAGGGACTGCTGGGTATGACTGGTGTTTTAACACATTCTGTCATGCTCCCTCAGCTCCTGGCAAAATGCGGGGGGCTGGGTTGTGATTCTCTTCTCAAGGCATGGCCAATAGTTTTTATGTTCATTATATTTCTTTTTTTTGACAGAGGCCTCATTTGAGAAACTACCTGTTTTTCTAGAGTTTCTCTGTTTCCATGTATTGCTGAGAACTTTTGAAGATGGTGCAGGCTTATAAATTGTTCTGCAAACACAGAACCTTCTTTGACATAATTGTCAATGTTCTTCAGAAGCGACACTCTTGGGAATGGGAAGGCAGAGGAAGAATCTCAGAAACCATGACCCTTAGTACCTGGAGCCAATACTCCCCTCCTATTAGTAGAGCAAACATACTCTCCTCATATTAGGAGGGCAGAGACACCGCTTCCATCTACCTCACGGAAGTGAAACAACTCCCCCCAAATCCTAAAATAATTGGCAGTATGATGAAAAGAGAGTACAATTTATCCATTCATCAGGTATTCTTGATAACCTATTTGCTACGTTCTGGACCCTAGGTAAGGCACTGGAGCTGTAACTCTGAACAAGACAATTATGGGACTTGTATTCTAGAATTACAAATAGTGATCGACACCATGAAGGAACTGGAGGATTATGATGACAATGTAGAAGCAAGAGCTAGTTTAGATAAAGTAACCAGAGAAGGTGAGGACATTTAAAATAAGACCTAAAGGGGAGAAAGAGACAGACTTCAGAGCATAGGGGAAGCAGTAGTTTGTCCAAGTGGAACAGTTATTTTTGTTCAACTCTATAGCAGCTGCCTAAACAATAAGAGTCCTAGGTCATAATTATAATAGCTAACTAGCATGTGTTGTTCATCTATAAAACATCATACTTACAATATTGTTCCAGGTAAGCTTACTGTAAATGAGGAAACTGGGACTTAGAGAGGTGAAGAGAAAGGGTAGAGATCGAATCTGGATCCAGCGGACCCCAGAGTGTGTGTCTCCTCCCCCAAAGTGAGACATGGCTCAGAGCTACCTGATCCCAGCATCTGAAAAACTGTTCAGAGAGTGTGTCCTTACTGATGATGCATCTGTAAATCAAATCTTAATTATATCATAATTGTTTTACTTGTAAAAATCAAAGCTATACCATACAGTACATTTAGGAATAGGGAAGAGTCAAAGAATTAAGCACATAATCCAAAAAGGTCAAGAATGGCTGCCTTGAAGCTTCCTGCTATCAATTATATATTACATATAATATATATTATTATATTAACATTCACTGGTCCCTGCCTGGACTGATGGTAGATAACCACTATTGACTCTAATTTTTTTTTCTTCATTCCACAAACATTTTTTTGAGCACCTATTATATGCCAGACACCATGGTAGTAGCTCAGGATACAGATAGATACCATGCTGCTGTCCTAGAATTTACATATAATACTTTGAGGAACAAATAGAAGGGACAATTGCAAATGGTATGAGAAATGCTGTGATAGAAGTCACCAAAGGAGCATCTAATGCAGACTGGGAGGAGGCGGTATTAGGAGGACAGATGTCAGCAAATGCTCCTCACAAAAGGTGATGTCTGAGCCGAGTCCCTGAAACATTAGTAGAAGTAAATCAGGTGAAGAGTATAGTCCAGAAGAGAGAACAGAGAAATTCTAAGTGTCTACTGTGGCGGGCCTTAGAGTGTGGGGCATGTGGGTAAACACAACAGGTGAGGTGGAAATCTAACCAGAGACCAGCCTATGAAGGGCTTCTGTGCTGTGGTAAAAAGTTTGGACCTGATCCTAAGATTTGTGGGAAATCACTGTATGTGAAAATGTAAGCAGAGGAACCAAACTGTTTTTAGAGTAATCTCTCTGACAGCTGTGTGGAGAATGAATTAGAGGGAGGCAGGACCAGAGGCAGGGTGGGACAGGGTACCTACTGTGCGCCAGGCACCATCCTAGCCATTGGGTGGGACAGGGTACCTACTGTGCGCCAGGCACCGTCCTAGACATTGGGACTCTGTGAACAAGGTGAACATGGAGCCAACAGGCTAGTAAGAGAGACAAAAACTTTCACTGACAAACCTTATTTTATATTCATTACCAAGAACTTTAAATGGGCTAGTAATTATGCTCTCTGTCCATTCACTTCCCTACCGCCCTAGATACTATCCCATCACTTACCTTGCTTCAAACCACTACTTCTTCTCAGAACCTCAGACTCAGTTTTGACCTTGCTTCCTACTTCCCTGAGAACATGGAAGCCACCAGAAAAGTCTCAACACATCCACCCACCTTCAGTGGGCATTCTGACCTTCCTGCCTGACACCAGGCAAACTTGCTGTACTCCCATCTGAAGCCAGTCCCTTCCATTCCTGGATCCTATTTTCCTCTCGCTTATTTGGAGTAATCCTTTCCTCTCCCTCAAGACATTTTTCTTCACCCATGGATCATTCCCATCGGTATACAATAGCTGCTGTTCGTCCCATCTTAAAATGCTTCTCTTGCCTTACTTTCCTCACCAACTACTGCCATGTAATTCTCGGCTCCCCATTCACAGCAAATCTCAGAAGAGTTATCTATACTCACTGACTTAATTCCTCTCCTCCCAATTTCTTTCTGTAAACCTACTACAATTGGGGTTTAAGCTTCACCACTCCATAGAAATTGGTATTTTTCTAAATCTGGTTCTTAATTCTCAGGCCTCATTTTAAGTGACACTAGGAATGGTACAGTTGCATAAATTCTCCATTTAGATGTCTTTCCTTGACCTTGCTTCCAAGGTACACATTTTCTTGGTTTTTCTGTACCTCACTGGTCACTGCTTTTTGGTCTCTTTTGCTGATCCCACCTCTTCTCCCCAACTCTTTATGTTAGAGTGCCCTGGAGTGCTACCCTTGACCCTCTTCTCCCTACATACTGTACTTGTGTGCCATCTATATGCTGGTACCTCATTAATATATAAATCTCAGTCCATCCTCCACACTTAGGCTCCACATATGCAACTGACTAGGCCATCTAATAGACAGCTCAAACTGAACACGTCCAAAGCCGAATTCTCATCTTACCCCATGAAGCCTTCTTCACCTCAGGTGATGGTATATCTTAATAGTTGCTCAAGCCAAAAATCCTGTGGACTACCTGGCTTCTCTCTGTCTTTCATACCCTACATTCAATATGTAAGCAAAGCCTATCGCTCTACTGTCACAATGTGGCTAGAATTCTCCTATTTCTAGCCACCTTCACAGCTACCATTTAATCAGAGTGATTATCTATTTCAGAAGCCTCCTAACACACCTCTTTGCTTTTACTCTTACCCCCTAAAATAACCTGTATTCAGCACTAAAACAATTCTCTTGAAATTTATCACTCTTCGCTCAAAACCCAGAGTAACAGTACCTAAAGTACCTAACGGTACCACATAACTAATGTTTTCCATCACCTCTCTGACCTCACCTACTTTCTCTCCTTCACTCACTCTGCTTCAGCCGTCTGGCCTTCTCCCTGGTCAGTTCTCAAATTCTCCAGACAAACTTCCTCTTAAGGATTTCTGTATTCAGTTTCTTCTGAGAGAGTTTTTCCTCTAGATAGCCCCATGCATTCGTCTAGTTCAGGGATCGGCAAACTGTGGCTCGTGAGCCACATGCGGCTGTTTGGGTATGTACATGTGGCTCTGAAGCAAAATTGAAAATGAAAATAAAACTATCATAGTTTCATTTATAAAAGTTTTAAAGGATATTATTCACATCATGGTGATTTCATTTGTTTTATAGGTCTCGCAAAACTTCAAGGGATAGGATTGGCTTTTCCAGTCTCAAAAGTTTGCCGACTCCTGCTCTAGATACACCCTCACCTCATTTAAGCCTTTGCCCAGATGGAACTTCTTAAAATAAGGCCTGCCTTGGGCACCCTATTTTAAAGAGCAACTAACCCCTTACTCCACCAGCATTTTTTATTTATCTTACCCTGCTTTATTCTGCGGCACTAACCATCTTTTAATTTACCATATAGTAATGTACTTATTTATTATGTTTTGTATGTGTATCACACCCTGCCCATTAGAATGTCAGCATCTGCTGAGCAGATTTTTGTACATTCTTTTTCCATCATGCGTCTCATGTACCTAGAACAATCTGCCGTATAATAGGCATTTAATGACTATTTGCTGAGTGAATTAATGTAAATGTGTTAAGAAGAAATGGAAGGATGTAGATTTAAAATGAGACAATGTCTATGGAGAGAAGAGATAGATTAAGAAGAGCATCAAAATTAAAAGAGCTCTATTTGTGTTTAGGGATAGAAGAAAGGAGTGAAGGATAATCCTAGATTTTAGACTCAAGTATTTCTATGAAGGGTGGTACCCTTCTGTGAGATAAGAAATGAAATGTGGGATGCTAAGGTAGAAAGGATTATTTCAAGGTTTGTTTGTTTTTTAATTGAAATATGTTGCACATACAATAAAACTGACGCTTTTAAAGTGTATGATTAAGTAGATTTCAGTATATTCACAAAGATGTGTAGCCATTATGACTACATAATTCCAGGGCATTTTCTTTGTTCACAAACAAACCTCATACCTGTTAACAGTCACTGTCCATTCTTCCTCACCCCGAGCCCCTAGAAAATAATTAATACATTTTCTGTCTCTATGAATTTGGCTACTGTGCATATTTAATATAAATAGAATCATATATTATGTAGTCTTTATGTCTGTATTCTTTCATTTAGCATAATATTTTCAAGGTTCATCTATATTGCAGCATATATCAGTACTTAACTAGATTTTTTATGACTGAATAATATTCCATTGTCTGGATATAAAACATTTTGTTTATCCATTCATCGGCTGATGCAAATTTGGGTTGTTTATACTTTTTGACTATTATGAAAAATGCTGCAATTAACATTTGTCCATAAGTTTTTATGTGATTGTATGCTTTCAATCATCTTGGGTATATACCTAGGGTGGCATTGTTGGGTCATATGCTATCTCTATTTTTAAGAATATCACTTGGTTTTAAGTAGAGTGACCATATGCCTTGGTTAACCAAGGAGAGTTCCAGTCTATGCCTGTTACCACAGGCAAGTTATAAAATAGTGTTCCCTTTTCCTCTCAAAAGAGCACAGATCAGGACATAAAATTATATGATCACTCTAATTGTAAGGGTCTGGAACAGAAGATGGAAGGCAAATTAAAAACCACAGGCAAATTGCTACATGGAAGCAAATAGTAACCCAGAGAGTTTGTAACACACAGAGAGATGAGGGCTAACGGCAGGCACCTGTGACATTTGGACATTATACAAGTTGAAGGAGGAATAATAGTCTATAAAGATGTTGAAATGGATCTTCCAGAACAGTAGAGGAAATCCAGGGAGCAGTGTTCCATAAAACTCAAGGGAAAAGAAGTGTCAGCAAGAAAAATGTGCAGTAGTATCCATGGCTGCAAAATTATTTAAACAAATAAGAATTGAGACCTATTCAATGAGAGAGCATTAATGAGCCCAGCAAGAGCCGTTTTGGTGAAGTGGTAGGGAAGGTCCCAGAGCGCAGTAAGTAAAGCAAGCATGAGGACTGGGAATGGAGGCAGTGGAGACACTCAGTGTGGGTCTCTTTTCTAAGAAGCGTGGCTGTGAAGAGCAGAGATATTGTTTGCTAACATTGAGGAAAGGTATATGTTTGCGTTTTGGTTGTCATTTTATAGGCTGTTGCTGTTGCTGTAAGAAAGATTTAAATATGTTCAGGGAAGTGGTTGAAAATAACAGAGAGGAAGGAGATAATAGAGGAAGTGCATCTGCTTAAGCCTCACTAGGCAGGCAGGTAACAGGCATGAGGGCAGAGGTGGGGAAAGTATCTTAGATGAGACAGGGAACTCCTATTACCCTGGGATTTGGGGTGTGGCGAGGATGGGAAGCTGTGGGAAAATAATATGGTGTGTTTTAAGACCAGAGTGGGTATAGAGAAACTAAAAATTGTGGCAGCTCTTAGGAAGGCATCTGATTTCTGTGACAAAGGCAAAGATGCATTGAAAGGTGTTTACTGAGTGTGAGGCAGAGGGCTGAGCAGGGGTCTTGAGGGAAATAGTGAAGACAAGAGAAAGACAAGAGGCTGATGAGTAAGGTTCAGGCTTATTTATAGCACCGGGAGCCTAACAGAGGTTGAAGATCCCAAATACATAGCATTTGGGGTGCCTTCCTGAAGCAGACTGGGAGAGACATGGAGAAAGCTACAGCTAAACCTGTCCAGTGCTGGATTTCTGCAAGGTCGGCAATTGGCAGAAAGAGGGGAATGGCTGAACGGAAACCATGATATATGGGTTGAACAGGTGAAAACTGATCTTAAAGTTTGCAAAGTTTTATTTTTGTTTTGTTTCCTCTAGTCAGTTAAACTTTAGCATATAAAAAGAAGTTAAGAGAAAGCAAAACAGCAAAACACAGCAAAGAAACAACAGAGAGCCTGACTTCTTTCTTCTATAGGTGACTCAGCTTTATATATCCCAAAATAAATAAATAAAAAGCATTTTTAGATGTTTCCTTAACACAGAACTATGAAGAGTTATAAATGTCATAAATATCCATTTATGTTGCTGTCTGCTCACAGGGAAGAGATGAGTTTAGTTGCAATAAAATTAAATCGACCAAGCATTGAAATCCAACAGATTTTTTTTGGTAATTTATTTTCCATTGCTGAGGTTTCGGATTTGTATTTAGTCTTTCACAATAAATATTTTATTTTTCTTAAATTTATGATCAATCCAGTTGCACTCATCATTAGTCTCATGTGACTGGTAAGATTGGATGGTATTGTCCGTTTGTGGTCTATTGTCAAATTTTGGATTGTGAATTTCAATAACCTATACAAAGCGTGAACAGTTTTTCAGACTTTTGATTTAGATGATGTGTCAATTTTCTGGAACTGTTCATGAGTTTCTCATACCATTAACCACAAGGTAGCCTGATCAAGGGAAAACTGGGATTCTAAAAATGAGTTTCACATTGATTATTCACTGAACTACCCTAAAATGTTAGTTGAAATAAGAGTGCTATTGGCAAGTTAATTCAGCCCCACTCCCAGCCAATGAATGGAATAACTGAAGGGACAAAAGACCTTTCATATCAGATAGTCAGAAGGCAAACCTACATCACCTCACGGTCTTGTCCTAGTTGATGCTGTGTTCTTCCCCACCTCACTGTCCACACAAATCCCTACTTATTCTGAGCAATCGGTCAGTTTCAGTACTCCCTCTGACTATCTTTCAGTAAGATATACACTGATTCTGTATTACCTATGATTTAGTCTATGCTATTCTATATCATTGCTTACACAGTCCTGAATTACCTGACCCCAGCATTCTTCTCCAATCTCATCTCACACCATTCTCCCCTTGTTCACCAAACTCACTGGGTGTGATATTAATTTCATGTGTCGACCTGACAGGGCCACAGGATACCCAGACATTTGGTCAAATATTATTCAGTGTGTGTCTGTGAAGGTATTTCTAGATGAGATTAATGTTTGACTTTCCTGAGTCTCCAGCTTGCTGGCTGCATATCTTGGAACTTCTCAGCACTCATAATTATGTGAGCCAATTCCTTGAAATGTATATATTCCATATGTGTGTATATCTGTCCTTTTAGTTATGTTTCTCTGGGGAATACTAACTAATGCTCATTAAGCTCTTTCCTGCCTCAGGGCCCTTCTACATGCTGTTCCCCTTGCCAGGAGCTCCCTTTCCACAGATCTTCCCATGGCTGCTCCTTCTCATCATTTGGGTCTCTACTAAAGTGTTACCTCATCCTGGAAGTCTTCTCTGACCACTCTAATAAAAATCTCTGCTCTTATCACTCCACAAACCCTAATTCTCCACCAAGACACTCTGTTTATTTTCTTCTTAACATTTAGTGAGGTCTGGCATTATATTATTTGTCTATTTACTTTTGATCTTCCTCTTCCTTTGCTTAATATTACATTCCAAAAAAAGCAAAACCTCTCATTGTTGTTCACCTAGTACCCAGAGAAAAGCCTGGCACATACTAGCTACTCAAAAAAATATATCACTTTTTATTTAATGGTGTGAGGAACTCAGGAATAGTTTCATAAAATTTATATATCCTATAATTATTTTAAGTAGCTCTTTGTACATCACTCTTATGGAGGAAAAGTACAGAGGCTCTGATGATAAAACTTCAGCTTTATATCTATTTATTCATCAACCTAAGAAGGAAAGTAATACTTCCCTTTCCTACCAAATAAGGATCAAATGGGTGATGTACATGGAAGTGCCTTGAATATACAAACTATGGTTCAATATGATCATATGGTGGGAAAACTGTTATTATACCTTGTTATCCCCCTTTTCATTGTGTTTTATTTCTATTTGACATTTGTGAGCACTTTTGCATATTAAGTATTCTTTGCAAAACGTTTTGCATTTCTCTCGGCCTGCTATTGGAAGGTACCCCAGGTACTATATAGTGACTGCAATGTTTTGTGTGAATGTACAATAATTTTAAATCTCCCCCCAATTGCTGGACATTTAGAGTTATTTTATTTACATTAAACTTACTCTGTGATATACCATAACAAATTGAGTGTATGTATGTTATTGTTTCTGGTTGGGTCTCCAGACATCGAAATAGTACATCAAAGGATAAGAACATAGTGGCAGACTGTTTTCCATAGGTTGTACCACTTTTCATACTTACCATATATGAAGTATTGAATGAGAAATGTTTTTCACCTCTAGCACTCTTAAGGGTAGGAAATAGTTTTCTATTGTTTAATGCATGTTTCTTGGATTATCGGTGAGGCTGATTGTTTTTGTAATATATTTATTGGACTTTGGTATTTCTTTCTCTGAGAATTGATTGCTTTGTCATTTTGAGCATTTTACTATTGAATTTGAGAATTTTTTTATTTGATCAATTTATATGAGCAAATTATAGATGGATGGCTCGCTCCTATCATTTATCATGAATGTTTCAAATATTTTCCCAATGTGTCCTTTATCTTTAAATTTATATATGACACAGACTTTTCATTTTTAGATAGCCAAATTTATTGATACTTCTTCCAGCTATGATTTGTTGTATTGTTTTTATGCTTAAAATGTTCTTATTTTTAGATCAGGTAATTATTGATGGGTTTTTTTTTCCTGATTTTGATAAGATTTCATTATTTACTTTAACTCCTTATCCACTTGGAATTTTTAATGCATCAAGTGGAGATTTTCCTTGTTGCACATCCAACGTCTAACCAAGCATTATTGCCCTCTCAGGCTATCAGTCTCCACATACTAAACACTCCATAGGATAGTGTCTATGGTAGGGTGTTCAGTTTGTTCTGTTCTGATCAATTGGTTCAATCTTGCACCATCATCACTGCATTTGAATTATTTAGGAACTACTACACTGTTTGTGATCATGCACAGTGAGTTCCTCATTATTGTTTCTTTCTAAAAATAGAAATTTAGACTCTTTAAGTTATAGCAACTGAAAGTTATGTGTTGAAATACATTGAACCTACAAATTAATTTGGTAGAATTTTATATTTTTACAGTTTTAGTCTTATGCCACAGATTCAAGAACCTATGTTTCTCTATTTATTCAAGATTTGGTTTAGGCTCTACAGTAAAGATTTCTAGTGGGTTTTTTGTTTGTTTGTTTGTTTGTTTGTTTTGTTTTGTTTTTCATGTCTTTTAAAGTTTCCATTAAGTTTATGATTAAATATTCTATGTTTCCCCACAGTTCTTGTTTAGGTAGCTTGAATGTTATTATACTGTTTTCAAGGAAGTAAATATTACTCGTATGTGTTCTTTATTGCATGTAGTGGGAGAAGTGTTGAGGAAGAACAAATAATTTAGGAAGTGAATAGAGGAAAATACATAAGAGAGAGGAGAGAGGATGAAGGCAAGGAACTATCTCCAAATAGACAGAATTTATAAACGTTCATGTGGTTTAATTTGGTTCCCATTATGTCTGATTTTTCACTTAGACAGTCATTCCTTTGATATATGCAAGAGTCCATTGTAAAAATACACATTATTATCATTCAATAGTAGCTCATTATATATTTTAGTAGGCAAAGGAGAAAAGATAATAGTTTATAATGGTTCTGCAACATCAGAACAGAAATAATACAAGCATATTAGAGGAAGAGATGAGCCAGTTTTGATGGTCTCTGTCCTAATCATGGTTTAAAGGTAATCTGGCTCCAAATCCAACATGCCAGCAAAATATTTGTCAGAAACAGAAGCTAGGGCCTCAGTCAAAGTCAGAAATATAATAATTAGCCTCTGGGTTAAAAGGTTGGACAGAAGCAATCACCATTACAACATGGAAGACTCAAGTCAAGGTCTTAAGGCAAAGTCAGAAGAATCCAAGACCAAAAAAGGAGGTGATAAGGTGGCATAAAGGTTAAGTTTCCAGTCAGAAAGAAAAGCAAGTACCATACTGGAAATAACAGAGTCATTCCAGAAAGGGGAACAGTACCTGGGTCTTTGAAATCCTCGATAAACATGGTATACTTTTCTGTTCACCAAATCCTGGCTCAGAGCTTAGACCCTGGCTGCCCAAGTCATTGTCTTCCTTTCACCAGATGTTGAAAGCAGAACAAAATAGTTACCATGGCGGTGGACAGTCAGTAAACATCATGAAAGCACTGGAAATTGAGTCATAAAAACCAAGAGAGGATAAAGTAGCCAGAACTGGAATCAGGGAGAGGTGTGCCAATCACACACTTCAGGTAGCTTACAAGTTTGCCAAAGGTAGTTGAATGAAATGAGAGGTTAGAAATTCTGAAAATCTTCCTTGCTACCATATGATGTTCTATTAATAACACTTTGTATTCAAATTGTACGTTAGTGTCTAGAAAGTGCTTCCAAAACTATAAAACCATGATCTCCTAAATTTTCCTCAGAATCCTAAGGACTAGTCTGGGAAGTTATAATAACCTCTATTTTCTGGCTAATGCAAACAAGGCTGTGAGAGTTGTAGTGATTTACCAAATTAACAAAGTGAGTGAGGTGCAGAGATCCTAAATCCAGTCCTCACAGTCCATCGAATTCCCTCTCCACAATCTGTCTATTTCTGCTGCTCTTTCAGCCCCACCACTAGTTCTCAAACTTGGCTGCACCTTGAAATCACCTGGGAAACTTCTAGGTATAGGTATGTCTCGTTCCTACTCCTGGAGATTTGGATTTCACTGGGGTGACATGCAGCCTGGACTTTGTGATTTCTGAAAGCTCTGAGATGAGTCTAAAGGATCAAAGTTTGAGAGCCACTGCCAGCAGACCCACAAATTAACTCTCTATGGAAAATGTTTTATTCAGAAAGGTAGCTGGGATTTGGTGGTCCCAGTGTCATCCAAAAGCATTAATTTGCAATCAACTGGTGGGGTTGGCATTGTTGGTGGGGATTGGTGGGCAGGTGGTCTGACTTAGAGAGATAACTCTCTTAAACAATTACAAAGTTAATAAGAATTAGCTGAAGTTCATGAAGATCTCCTTTTCCCCTCCCCCCTTCATACTCCTCATTGGAGCATTTTTTCCTGGCTTCTGTTACCTAACAGTACATATGGGAGTTGGGGAAATTAATGGGGGATGATTACCGGTAGGCAGAACCACATATCAAAGAAAATTCCTAAACACAATATCAATGTAAGCTAAGGTAGGTAAAAGCAGATTCATGGAGACTGAGTGTTCAGATTAAGAGGTAGCCAGAGGGGATTAGCTGAGACAGCAAAGGGAGATGAATCAGGTATAGAAACAAGGCTGGGCTGGTGGTGGTGGGTCATGGTCCTGTCTGGTGAAGGACTTTTCTGTAAAACTGCATGTACTCTCAAAACTAGTCAGGTCAGCTGAACTAGTGGCTAGGATAGCAAGGACAGAAGCAGAGGAGCATATCCAAAGCAATGGTGAGATGTCTTCAGCCAGGGTCAAAACTGGCATTGTCAGGTGGTCACTGTTGGAGTGAGGGGTCACTGTTGACATCTCCACCTGTAGGGAGGCATCTGCCCTCCACTTCTCCCCAGCTCTTCTCCATTTTCAAGTGACTTAGCACTATGGAAATCAGATATTTGAACAAATTCTTTCAGGAAAGCACTTCCTGTGGCCTAGATTGGAGCTCAAAATATATTTTTTCCCACCATAAAAAAATAAGAACAATGCCACTGAAAGTAGCATTGAAATAGCCCTATTGAAATAATATTTCAGGAATAAAGGAACTGGGAACTGAAAACAACAGCCATATTTAACATACTTTCTATGGAGAAAGCATTACAAGTTTCAAAACAACTTACAAAAAAATTTAGTTCCTGTTTCTGGGGAGCAGGGTCTGTCTCATTGCTTCACTAGGTCTTAGCACAGAACACACTTACATTGCACTGTTCAAACATGGACCCATTTATGAGTTACAAAATGCCTCTAACACAAGACTCAAATATGCCTCAAATATTTTCATGCATCCTTTGTTTTTTTCTTCTCTTATTTTGGTGGGAGGTAAATTGAAGGCTGAATGTTTTATTGATCAAATATAAATCCTAGTACTGAAAGTAAATCTAAAGACTTCTTGCCTTCTTGGCATTCTAATTTATAGATGGGAAGAGGTTTTCATCTACTTCCAGCAGGGCTCCAACAGACAATAACCTGAGAATCTCACCTTCTATTTAGAATATTGGTCCTTATACGGTTCTGTCTAGGACACATTGCCCTTCGCTCGATTTCTCTATCTCCCTTTTCCTCACCCTGCTTTATCAAGATGCAGCCCATTTTATCTGCTCACAAAAGTGAACTCCTAAGTGCTGGTTTGTGATCAAGAAGCAACAAAGCTGTCATCTCCCTAAATATATTTTTATATTTTGCTTGGGGTTGTCACTATAAATAAGAGAAAGTATTGCCGATGGGTTTTTTCATGTGTGTGCTCTCTTTCTCTCTCCCTCCTCATTCACTTCATCATCCTTAGGCCCCTAGAGCTGTGTCACCACCCCAAAACAAATGGGGGAAAGCAACCAATTACATTAAAATGCAATATAAATAGAGGGAAGAAGCAATTTTTAACTTGGGTTTCCTGAAAAAACTGTCTACATTGTGGTGGCTAGTCAGGGGAAGGGAACAAATAAAGAAGTTATTTGACTGTCATTTCATTTGAACTATTGTAGGGCTCTAAGTGGCCCACGGGAATACTCCCACTGAGTCCTCTCTCTCTGACAAATAGTTTAATTTTTGTCTATGTCACTCATTTGGGAGAATACAGACATGGACCACATCCCTGGCAAAACCGTAAGAAAATTATTTTAGGAACAGGATCTATGGAGAGGGTTGTGAGGATGATGAATACGGGGACTTAAATCCCTCATGTCTTCTAGAAATGGAAGGATAGGAAAAGATAGAAGTACCTCTGCCAGGATTTCTCATAAGCATGCCAATCTCTTACAATAAGCAATGTCACCAAGCATCAAGGTGACCTTAGAACCTGAGAATGTGAAAGGAAGAGGTAAAATCACACATTTGGCAGGCTACTCAGAAGCTTGTGGAGCAGGGGTGGTAGATATGTTACACATATGTTGCAATCACCCTTGTCCTGCCTATGGTGCATATTGAAAATGAATTACAACCTTCTCTTCCCCACAGCCCAAATTTAGTCTTGAAATCTATTTCAATATAGAATTCCAGATAGATTCATATCCATCAAATGATATCAGCACACCAGAAGAAATCCATTTGCTATTCCTGATCTAGAGTGTCCCAGAATACCTGTCTGTTAATTCAAGTCCGAGGAAATGTGATCTAGGCTCGATTTAAGCGAACGAGCACCTGCCCTCTGAACCTGAGCCTCTGCTCCCACTCTAGATGCAATCACACCCCTATGACGATTGCTACCATGAGCCCTTACATTTCTCTCCCTATCACATCTGTTTAACTTTGCTTTCTACTCTTACTTCCTACTTTCATACAATAATATCCAGTCATGATTCAGGGGCTGCTTTATTGAGGATGTGAATGGAATGGAGTTGAAGATGATGGTGAGGGAGATGGTAGAGGTTTTCTCTTTATCTACACCTAGATGTACAGTTTGTCTTTAGTTGTTCAGTTCTGGTCATTGAGATATGCAGCTAAGCCTCCAGATGCCTCAGTTGGCACTCAGGTGCAACGGTGTCCCTATCTCATTTTTGGTTATATGGGGAATCACAGGGCTAATGATGACCACTTTAATGACATATAGGATTCATTTTCCAACAAATTAACTGCTAATGCACTACAGATAACAATTGAGCTTCAGCATTTTTAGATGAAGCCTCCACACACCCCTTTATATTAATTGCAGCCATAATACTGACATGCATATTTTTTGTGAAATTTTTTGGTACAGACTACTTTCTTCAGTCCAGACAATCTCACGAAACTTTGATAACAGTCTCTGAAAATTGATTTCTGCACATTATCAAATCACATTTGTCTATAGCAATAGAGATAAATTTTATCATTTATAATTAAAATAATTTTGAATCATGATAAAAACTTCCTCTGAGTCACACTTCTTCAAATGGGTGTTGTGTTTCCTGCAACACTACTGTAAACAGATGCACACGGTTTGAGGGACAAAGGGGCCTGGCAGCTCACTTGAGTGTTTGAGAGTATTCTCAATCTTTAGAGGCTTTTTGCCCCAAAATATGATTATTAAAACAAAGAATATGGAAGTAGGAGAAATAGAGAAAAATGATTTTACCTTTAGATCAGGCAATTGCCTCAGAGTGAGCGGGCTTAGCAGCTATTTTCAGCTGTTAGGAATTTTGAAATTCTTGCCTACCAAACCTGCCTCTTAAATTTCCAACATTAAATCTATCTGACTGAGTTAAGATAACTATCCTCTCTGGAAAGAGTCACTCAATAAAACAGTAGTAGTTTTATTAGCTTTTGATGAAAAGCAGGGTTGGAGAGAATTAGACATCTCTCATGTAAGTCTTGATAAGGGAGAATCATTAGACCCTGAGCTGCATTCTCTCCTTTAGCTGGAGTGGCTTTATAGACACTTTAGGGACATCTTAAACTCATGGGAACCACCCTTTTCTGTGACCAATTTTATGTTAGTAGAACATGTTTGCAAACTAGATTTCTAATATAGCTTATACCCTTGTGGAAACTTAGCACCTTACCTCATCATCACCCAAATATTCTTCAACTTCTGCCAAGTGCTAAGCTGGACCCTACACCTGGTCTGCACCAGTGTCCAGCTTTTCTTGGACTCTACCTTTATGCCATCTCTTTTATTCGGCATCTTGAATAGGCAGCAGGTCCCTTCCTGTTTTATAGCTCAGAGTCCCTGCTGGGATGCTCACAACACTCCCATTTCTAGAAAAAAATGACATCTTCCCAGCTTTCTTAGAGCATTAGTGACTGATGCAACTGGATGACAATGACATTAAGCCCATCTGGCTTTTAGTATCCTGAAGGGAAGCATGAACAATATTGGCTCTCATTTGACCAACACCAAGTAGGACAAGAGGATCCTGGCAAACATAACTGATTCACAAACATAAAAGAAAAATACTTCGCTAGTTTCAGGAAAATTGGTGGGGTGGGGGAAGTGCAGGGCCCAGGGTACGCTAAAGTTCTAAAGTGCAGCTATGGGGCTTAATGAGCCTGATAGAGCCTTAATGTTCATTTGATCTCACTGGTACTAGGCTGCTGATACCTAGGAACACTTGGTTTACCACAGCTTCATCATTACCATAGATCCATAGATGTAATATCAATTGTTCTTGGAAAATATGAGACACCCCATGAGCTCCTGAAATTACCTTAATTCCCATAATTGTCCACAACTGAAATAATTTTGATTAAAGATCTTCCAGATTTATTTTAATAAGCCAGTCAATTCAATAGTCTCTGAAGACCTCTATGAGTATAAATCTTGTTACTATTTATTTGGCTTAATAGAAGAGAGCTGAATCCTCTTATCTGCTTCAGCATTCAATCTGTTGTTTGTTATTTTACAAAAATACATGAAGAAAATTTGTCCTCAGGCAGGTCTATGTTGGAAAAGTAAGAATTCTAATTGCCTCTTCAGATAATTAAAAATACTCTTTTTTAATAGCATACCAAATGTCAACAAATAGTAGTTTTTAAAATTAAGTTATGTGTGGAATCTGAAACCATATCAATGAACTTTTCTTACTCTGTTACATTACAATCCATTAGCCTATCTTGCACTTTGACTGGATCTTTTCACTATGCATGATTCTGTAACTTCATGCATTGATTACATGGAAAATATGGGTTCACTAAGTTATGTGGGTCTTAATAGTGATGCATTTCATTATACAATATTTTTAAAAATCACATATTTTAATGGCACCACCAATCTCATTAGAAAAATCTTTGGGGCCGGCCGAGTGGCGCGGTGGTTAAGCGCTGGCTTAGGAAGCCAGAGGCCCCGGTTCGGCCCCAAATATGAGGGCCAGTGACACTGACCTCAAAAAAAAAAAAAGAAAGAAAGAAAAATCTTTAAATATTGGGAGGCTGTCAAACTCATGGTGATGTATACAAATTTTCCCAAATTCAAATTTTCACTTGAAAGTTTGAATTTTATCACTGGCAACAAGTATTGTCAGGTATTTTTCTCAAAATGACAGGCTTATGCATTTTTTGCAATGTTTCTGAAATACTCAAATCTGAATATCCATTGTTTATCTCTCATTTGACCTTTAAGTAAAAATGGCATTCAAGAAAGAAATGAATGCAGCTTGCAACCCAAACAATTATACAAGTGCTTTTCTGCAAGATAACCACTATACTTTGATATGCAGCAGAAATGCAGCTCCTTATGCACACTTCCCATTTTATTTGTGATGGTTAATTTGTGTCAACCAGGAGGGTGTTTTTGAATGACTTCACTCTCCCTATCTCTCCTGAAAAATAAAAGGAGCAAAGACGTTTCTATAAACCAGCAATCAAATGAATGAAGTTAAAATCATTTCATATGGCACCCTCCTGCACAACCCTTAGAGTGTGCTGAGAGGATGTGAGTTTCTGTCTGTGTCACAGCAGGTGAGGGGTCAGCACTGTCTCTTACATGGCTCAGTTTGACCCAGTGGGAATTTTTTAAGTGTCTCCAATTCAAAACCTCATTTCATGCATAACTGATAGTTCATAAGAAACTTATCAGATTCTAAAATATAAAAAAAAAATTTTTTTGATGAGGTTGAGGTCCTTTATAGTTGTATATTCACATCAGGAGGAGGAACTCTTTAAGGAGAATATGATATTTGCATTTGCATAGACAATAAAACTCTTTCAGCAGCAATTTCCCCATATATAAAAAGTGAGAACATAGCACCTTGGTGACACAGACATCTGTTACTTAAACAGATGCCACTTTCTAAACTCATTCAAGCAAACCCTCTGCTCCAACCAGAGACCCCTAAACCAAAATTCAATGTGTGGATAGAGCTTAAGAGGGGGGGGATTTTGAATAATGATGGATTTTACTTCCCAGCTTTATTATGAATTTGCTTGACTTGTGTGTTTCTAGTTTAGCAAAATCTCCATCATCTCAGTAATTTCTTGCTTCTAACTTCATCTCCACAATCTGCAAAAAATCTAATGCTTCCTCCTAAAATTCACTGCTGATTAGCATTAACCCTTCAGAAGACCAGGTAAACTATGGCTTTTGTTTGTTTCTTTCTTTCTCTATGCAAATGCACTTTAATGATTTCACAGGACAGGGTGTAGCACTATGTGAAAGAAAAATGAAAATTGGTTTCCTTTTTTTTAAGCCGCACAAAGAGTCCTGAACTGATGTTTTCAAGTTTAGCAATACTTCCCCAGCCTGAGACTGATAAGTGCCTTCAGAAGTTAGGCTTCCACTTCTAAATCAGCAGTTCATGAAAGGCATTACAAAAAACTATTATACTGCTCTAAAGGACGACAGCACAGTTGTATATGTTACACCTTGAAATAAGCAGTAGGGTTTTCAATCACTTGATAACCTTGAAACTGCTAAGGTATCAAATTGCTATCATGAATATTGTGCAGGAGCAGAAATAACTCAGGAAGCTGCCTTTGTGAATAATAATCAGGAAACGGCAACATTTTTACTGAGAAAATGGATGTGAGACACTGGTGTAGTGACAAACCCTCCAACAGGAAACTAAGGTAGACATTACAAATACATTTGCATTGGACAATGCACCAATCCATCATAAATTCCAACAGCATTGGGTTTGAAAGATCTAATCAGTTAAAATAATTATCAGCAAAGAATTATGTCGTTTGTTAAAATTTCAAGGTTAAAAAGGTAAGGAGAGCCCCATGTTATTTTATAGCTGAAAACAAGAAATAAAAATATTTGTTTAATGTTTAAACTTCCCAGTACACTCTCAAATCTAACCTCATTTCAGCAGAGGATAGACTAAAGGCAGTTTAGAAAATGAAGATTTGCTTTCTAGGCATTTAAATCAATTGCAACATGAAGACATAGTAAAAACGTAAATGCAAAAAAGTAAATGCTTATTATACATCTCTTTTTCTTAAAATGCATCTATTTAATTTTTATCAAATTCCGATTTGTTCATAAGCAGAGCACCCAGTATTGGTCTGTGGCATGCCTAGACCACAGTCTCCTACTGAAAACCCTCGACAGCCATTTGAAAACTCAATGTCTAAAGTGATTCATCATTGTGTCAGATTGGCTAGCACTTTGTCACAGTGACTGACAATGGGAGAAACTTGGAAATAATACAAAGATTCTCTGTTCTCTGATAGTGTCTGCACTGTGATTAGAGAAGAAAGCTTTGAGACTGTGAGGAGAATCTTAATTTTCCCCAAAAATTAATTTTGATGTTTTTACCCTTTGTAAGTCAAACCCTGCCTAACACTTACCATTGTGTCTTATTCAAAAGCAGCCATTTTCATTTAAAATAGTTGCTGGAACCTGATTATTGAAATTGTCGCACACCCAGCAGCTTCTTGGTTGGGGAGAACAATTTTTTCAATACTGTAAATTCAACTACATCTGCTTTATACAGGGCCACTGTATTCACTTGATAAAGAGAAGTGCCATCCAGCAACAGACTGTCTGAGTTGACTGGCTACTATGGGTGATAATACCAATGCAACTTAAATTTACTCACACCCCCGCTTTTCGAGTCTGGAATCATTTTATATTATTCAATTTAGCAAAATCCTAAAAGGGCACTGATATTAATTCCTGATGTCAGGTAAATTATTGCTAGATAAAGTAATACAGAACATGAGCATTATTTCTAGAGGACCTGAGAAGCAAATTTAATGACTTGATGCAAATCCATCCCCTCTGTAGGAAATAAATGAAATAGCATCTTCTACTGATAGTAGATCAACAAGGTCACCTTCGTATTAAAAAGAAAAAAAAAAAAAAAAAGCTAAAATGTATCCTATCCAGAAAAGTGTGATTATAAGAGGAGTAAATTATCAGAGGGGGTACTAATCAAAACTAGCATTTATTGACTCATTATTTGCCAGGAATTGTAAAATCACTTCATTTATTCATAGAAAACTCTATGAGACATAAGTTAGCATCACCATTTTACAGATTATAAGATGAAGAATTAACGTTCTTTAAAATTATACAATTGATAAATGGGGGAATTCAAATTTAAGTGCAAGTATGCCTAGTATTTTAAGTACCAAGGTCATTAACTATCTCACCAGAGTAAATAAAAAGATTTGAGGTGGGGTCCACGCAAGATAAAATCAAAAAATAATAATAAAAAAAAGAAATGTAGTCAAATATCTATAAGAGGGATGATCTTAAAATACAAATCTGGACATTTTACTTCCCTCCCCCATTCCCCATCTCCCCTAAAGGTTTGTTACTTTCATGTTAAAGCCGAAACATAGTCGTGTGTGATCTGGTGCATACCCGCCTCCCAAGCCTCATCTTCTACCACCTCACCCTTCTCTCCAATACAGCCACACTGACTTGGAGGTAGTCCTTATATGTGGCATGCTCCCTCCTGACTTATGCTGTTCCTAGTCACTGAAATTCTCTTGCTTACACTTTTTACCTGGTTAAATCCCCTTCTTTCTCCATAGTTCAGCTAAGTGATACCATAAGGAGGTGAGTTTCCCCCTTATCCTATGAACCACACCTCTCCTCTGTCAGAATTGTAACTTATATTTGCCAGAATGATCATTTTATGTATATCTGAATAAGTCACTTGACAAGCAGCCCCAGTGCATTGCTTTGCCTGCCACAATAAATGGGAGCTCATTAACTCTTTGAGAGTGAATGAACGGGTAAATAGTTCCTATCTGTATTTCTTCTTATAGTTTGTATTTAGAGTTTCATTTGATTTTCATTGAAACTCAAGGACAAAATGAGGGAAATATCACTTTCCCAATTTACTGAAAAAAAAATTGGTGCTCAGAGAAGTTTAATACTTACCTAAATTTGCCGTGGTAGTGACAGAGCCTGCTAAAACCTAAGCCTTCTGAATCTCCATTCATTGTTGATTACACCAAAGTCTTATTGTGTCATCAGGGAAAATGCAAATTTCTGCCATCCATTCTAAAAAACAGAAGATGGAAAAAAATGTACAGAATGAAGTCCTCAGTGTCCATGGAGAGAGCATGAATTAGGGAGTGGATCCTGCAGATGGCAGCACTGCTTCCCCCTGCGGAGCTGCCACAGGGGCTCAGGGTGCAGCGTAGGCTCACAGAGGCTCATCAAGATCCTGGAAGATGAATCTAGAACTTGAGTTAGGAGTGATGTCTCCCAAGTCAAGGAACTGACTGTGAACTCTGAGTAAGTGGGGGTAAAGTGGCCACGGTTCAGAAGCTTTGGAGGACACACCTCTGGCCACGCCTCTGTGGACCGGAAGGCAGTATGTTCCCTGAATACTATACAAATGGCCTCCAGCTTGGACCGGGGCAGCTCTCCATGAGGAGAGGTTGGGATAGGAGCCTTTGGGTCCAAGCAGTCCCAAGGCTTCCCAGAGACACATAGGCCAGGTCCAATCAGATTTAAAAAAAAAAAAAGCCATTAACTTGCATACTCAGGCCCAGCCAATTTTTGAGCCAGTTTGGACCAGTGAGTACAGTGTGTCTATAGTTACAGACACAACATTAGGGCAAGTCTGGGAAGAGTTGTGCCATCAGGTTTGCTTACAGCTATTCTTGGGTGAGCGTGTCACAGAGCCTAAAAGCTCCTCTCACTTCAGCCACGTTGCTCAGCCTGAGTAACTGTACTCCAACCTAGTTTTTCTGACTAGAGTAACTTCTTTCAAGAAGACAATATTACAAATAACCATAAGCCACTTGGTTGGTTTCCTGCCCAGGCCTCTTGATTCCTTTTCCCCAGAAGTTGGACCCCTTTCCCAGTTCTCCCAGATACCAGTAAGGACCTAATCAAATAGAATAGACTTCTCCACCACACAGAACCATGAATAAATTATCCATCTCATTTTGAATCACCATTACTTTTATTTTGTTGATACCTTGAGTTAAGAGGACGCCTGAGTCAGTTCCGGCTTCTGAGCTGCTCTGGATAATTTCTAGTTGTCTTATAATCGTACTCCCAGAGGTTGGGTCTAACCCCAAGCTCTAGCCTGGTCTTTCACAAAGATTCACCTGGAAAAATCTTAAAATGTCTTTCAATAGAGCATTCCTGAGTTTTAATGAAATCCATCTCAGATTTCTACATTTCAGAAGTTCCCTGGTGAATATATGAATTTCCCAGTACTACTGTTCAAACCAGCGCTAAAGCTGTCTCCTCACATAGCAAGGAGAAAAATCTAAGACTTCAGGAGAAGCACAATCTCAGGAGCAGTATCGGATATACTTATTACATCTGGACCCAGACCAGTCACTCTTTAATCTGTGCTCACCGTTGGCCCTGAATTTCTGCAGTAATCCCCAGCTTCTCTCCCCAGACTTTAATGACATCCTTGTGGTTTTCCTACTCTTGTGTGGACACCTGGCCCCCATAGGAAACCTTCACAGGTCCCTGGATACTTTGTTATCGGTTGCCTTTTGCCCATCTGAACCAATTTCTTAACTCTGAAGGTCTACCACAGACTTTCTAAATGTCACTGGAGATTAAAAAACTGAATAGCAATGGTCATGAAATTATTGCTATATTCACTACTATGGTGGGAGTAATCACACAAGTGATTGCAGTGTCAGTCAAGGTTAGGAGTTACTGTTACATATTCCTAGAATTCAGTGGAAACTGTATTAGAGAGAGAAGGGCAGGTGTGAGGGAGATCGAATGGGTTCAAAAAGCAGAAGAAATAAGTGGGTAGGAAGGTGATAGCTTACTAGGGGAGATAACAGTGGAGAAGGGGACTGGATAGTGAGTAAAAGAGAGCAGAGAAAGCCCTGGAAGATGTGCTTCAGGGATGACATAGGAAACATGCCCAGGAGGCAACCAAGAGTGTGTATCCAACTTAGATCCCTGGATGGAAACCATTGGTATGAGCACACTTCCTGGACATGGTGAACTCACACTTGGTCAATCCATACAACCAGAACGCCAGCCAGTCCTAGGCTTGTAAGTATCTCCGGAGGTCACACAACCCCCCTTCCCATCTTCTCATCACTTCCCATCATGGCATCACTGATCATCAAGAATTACTGTCTAGTACTAACAACCAACTAGATGACAAAGTTAGATCAAATACTGATTTTGATTTTGGTAGCAATCCTGAGGTAGGTCGGATAGTCATAACTATTGCCTTCATTTTACTGGTAAGAGTAATGAGACCCAAGCTGGAGAAGTGACTTGCCCAGGGTCACACAGCTACTCAATTAAAGGCATGATCAGAGCTTAGATGTCTTCTCACTCTAAATCCACAGCTCCCTTCACTTCACCACTCTGCCCAGAAGAATTGAGAATTCTCTCAAAATACAGGTGTCAGTTTACATTGTAATGCCCTGCTTTGTAAACTGTAGGTGGGTTGCTATCTTTCATTGAGTGGGTTGCTGTCCTCATCAGTTGGATCTGTGGTTCTTAAGGGTTCTTCTTTGGATGCATTTGGAAATTTATAGGGAGAGGTTTTTGGTTGTCACAATAATGAGGAAGCTCTATGGCATTTAGTGGTTGGGGGCCAAAGTCTGAATGCATATTATATTCCCACACAGTAAAGAATGCTAGCATCACACATGATGTTGAGTGCCCAGTGGACATCATGTAGGAAAACCTGTGTATAATTACCCAAGTCAAGAACTTAACTCCGTTTTACATATAAGCACAAAGTAATTTACATAGATGTAATAGTTACTAAATTTTCAGGAATGTGACTCCCAAATAAATCTAGGAGAAAATTGAATATGGCTATATTAGAACTTTACAAGGAGTTGCCATTTTAGAAAATCATAATGCATGTGATTTTATCTTAACTACTTGTTGACTTTATAATCTTCCCCAGAGTAGGAGTGTGGTAGGTAGGGGACTTTCATTGTATAGCTGCCAGAAATTGACTATTAGTTTTCCTTAATTTGATAATTTTGAAAGCTTGAAAAACTGAGGTTACAATTATAACATATTGAATTTCATTCTAGGAAAATCAACTGATTTAATAACTTCATGTTTCACTAAGGAAAAGCCTGGATTTGGGCTGAATGATGAATGAACCAGCTCTCTTCACTAAATCATCCAGAAATTCAGGTGACAAGTTTGAATTTGAAATGAAAATGCCTTAACTGGAAAACATTCCACAAAGTTAGTTTGCTCTATCTTTTCTAGAAGAAAAGATGCGAAGTTGAGTCTGGATAAGACATTCTGTCACAGATTCATTTCAGCCTCACGTTGTAGTTTGTGTATTATATAGAGGTAATTTAAGAATCCTATATATGGTAACATACACTGAAACTTTCATTTCACCTACTGCACTTTCTCCCTGCTCTTTCCAATTCCAGTCTTTGTTTTGGAATGAAGCTATTAAGCTACAATATGAGGTTAAACACACTCTACAGGAAAAGGTGTGTGAGTCAGCAGTTTGTAACTGCCAGGAAAGGAATGAGAAAGCTTTCAAATTCATGTTATTGATGGAATTATTTTGAAGACCGTATGGTTGGCTGTTTCAGTGAACTTTGGCAGGGATCAGCAATTTACTGAAGACAAAAATAAACTAGCAAATCACATTACATTCTCCAAACAGGCAGCAAAGCTGATCACTTGGTAATCCAAGGAGATAAAGCTGTTGGTGATCATCTCCGAGTGACCCATAGAGAGGTCCTCTGAGCTCAGCTCATTACCTCAAATGGTCAGATCTTAGGTTCACAGTGAATGCCAAGTTGGCCCACAACTATGACTGGGCTGCAACTTCTTAGGGCCGTCAGTTCTTTAGTGACTGAAGATATCATTTCTGCTTTGATACCATTTCTAAATATTATGTTCATATCATAGTAATTGTGGGAGGACTGAAGCACCATTCTGGGAAATGTGACCCAGGTCCATTGCATCAGGATCTTCCAGAGAGATTTAAACAAAACAAAACAAAAACACAATTCCCAGCACTCCTGACTTGTAAGTGCTGAAGTGAGGCCTGGGAATCTGTAAATCAAAATTCTCCCTGGTAGTTTCTGTGTACCAGCAGATATGTTACCAGATACTCTTGACCACTTGTCTATTAGGTAACAGAATAAATAAGAACAATGTAGAATTCCTGTGGGTTCACTTGAATAATTGATAGCAAATTCTAATTCTCTTTAGAAATTTCATATATTTTATCTGAAATAAAACATTTCATAATGAGAATGCTAAAAATCAAAGAATCCCACTTAATTGGACAAGGACAGAAAGGATCAGAAGGAACGCTAATGGTTTATCCGTTCTTCTGACCCAGGGTGGGATCGTGATGCATAAGCTACTAGGAACACTGTCTCTGGAGGTGTGTGCAGCCAGTGGCAGGATGTTAATGGCTGTTCCTGGACGGTGGCTCTACTTTTTGGAGGTACAATAGTTCAGTCATAGGAAAGCTGGTGAAGGAGGACTTGGTTTCAGGTCATCTAAGGAGTTGGATACACCTATCTTCAGACTCAGAATGCATGTAGGCTCCTCAACCTTTTAGCCCATCAGACCAGGCAGAACCATCTGTTCAGTGGTTTCTCCTTCATTCTGAAAAAAAAAAAAGAGAGACTTATAGTCTAATAAGTTTGGGCTAAAAAATTATATATTAGCTCAAATGAGGCAAAGTTAATAACTTAGAGCTTCTGGCCATGTCCTGATGCCTAGTACAAGATTATTTGTCAATACATACCAAGCTAATGGGTGTTCTCACAGTTTTGGCATGGCCTCTGCTTTTCCAAAGGGAGAAAAACTTTTTGCAGCAGTAAGTTCTAGAACCCAGGGTGAGACCTGCTTGATCCATTTTATTGCAACACCCAAGTTTTGAGTATCACAAACAATTAGGACGCATCCTCTATAATCAGAGAATCACAAACTATTACAATGAGAAGAGATCTTAGGTACTATCTGGTCTACCTCCAACCTGGAGTTATCCCTGACCCCTCTCTTTCTATTACACATCTCAAATCCATCAAACAAACAATACAGTGGCACTCTTTTGGCATCTATCTTAAATATATCCAGAACAAGACCACTTCTTACATCTCCGCTGAAGTGACCTTGGAGAGAGCCATTATCAGTCTCACTTGGATTACCAAAATCCCTTCCTAATTAGCATCCTTACTTCCATCCTTGCCTACTATAGACATTACCATCTCAACAGAGATACTTTTAATATAGAAATCACTTCATGCCATGTCTCTGTGCAAGAAGCCAGCCCTTATAGTGACTTGCAAGGTTCCGCAGGATATGTTTCCAGGTTACTTCTCTACTTCATCTTCTATAATTTCCTACTTTTTCATTCTGCTGCAGACATACTGGCTCCTTTCTACTCATTGAACACTTCAAGTATGCTTCCCCGTCTATGCACTGGTGTTTCTTCCTCCCAGAATTCTCTTTGTACATACAATTTTCACAGCCAATTCCTTCAACTCCTTTAGGCCTTTGCTCATACGTCACTTTCTCAATGAAACCTACACTGATCACCCAAGTTGAAATTAAAATTCAACCCCCTTCCTGTACTATATCCTAGAACTCCATTTCCACACTTCCTATTGCTTGTTGAAGGTTTTCTGTTGGATGGCTGTCTGGCATCTCATACTTATTATCACAAGTGGAATTCTTTACCATTCCCTAAACTTGCTACTTTGCTTAATGGCATCCCTTCTGTATGGAAATTTGAAAACTAAAATGTATTAGGCAAGCTCCATATCAGAAACTTTATATGCATTATCTCATTCAATCCTTTCTCTAGTCCTGTGAATCAGTATATGTGTCTTGATTTAAAGCAATTATATCAGGGATACATAGTGAATAACAGAACTGGAGTCCAAAATCAGGTTCCAGTGATAGCACATACAGTGCCTTTCATCTATATTGGGGGTCAGCAAATATGCATCCCGGGGTAAATCTAGCCCACTACTTGCTTTTACACATACAGTTTTATTGTAACGTAGCTGTACCCATTTGTTGATATATTATCTATGGCTACTTTCACGCTATAACAGCAGAGATAAGTAGCTACTAACAGAGACTGTATGACCTGTAAAGCCTAAAATACTTACTATCTGGCCCTTTATAGAAAAAGTTTGCCAACTCCTGATCTATACTATGCTGCCTTCTATGCAAAACAGAGGTTAATTAGTCTAAACATTCCCTGATTTATAAATGTACAAGGAAAACTGAATACACAGAAGACACTATTAGGAAAATAAAATTTGTTTAAAGAATAATATTCAATCTGTTTAAGTTGTAAATCTTTACAACTTTTGGTCTGAATTATCAATACAGTTGAACCCCTTCAAATATTTTAAACCATATTTATGAGTTTAATGTTTTCAAATTTATATTCGTGGCTTGCATTGTATACCTATTACACCTGTAGCTCGCCATGACTTCCCAGATGTACCAGCATCCATCCACTGTACTTTTAGCCCTCAGGTCCCCACAGAGTTCTGAATACCTACTGCTTTGAAATGGGGAGAGGGAATTCTTCTCTTTCACTGGAGTCCTGTAGAATTCCCACATTTTTTTTTTTTACCAGATATTTTCCATTTCACAACTTTCTTTATCAGACTTCTATATCCATTCATTAGGGCATCTTCTTCAACTTTTAGATTTCTGTTTATAATTTTGTACTGTTATAGGTTTATCAAACTGTTTTCTGAAAACAGACTGTGAAGGGAAAATTGAAAGAGAGGATCCAGACACCTGTATTGGGGAGATTTTATGAGAGTGACAGGTATTGTCCAACCTTAGCATTGTCAGTACATCTCTGTGCTTCAGGTTCATCTTCTCCACCCTGGGAATCTTCTACACCTGCCCTGCAGATTAGATGTGAGAAAGGAAAGGTATATAAACTATGAAAGCACTCAGCAAAGTGCATATTTGGGGACTGTTTTGGCTTATTCGCTTTTGTTGTAATTAGTAGATTTTTATTCAAGTAAAAAAAAATCCAAAAAAATGTGTAAATCATAAAGGCACAGTTGATAAGCTAGCACAAAATGAATGCAACTGTGTTACCACTACCAAGGTAAAGAGATATAACCAGCACCTCAGAAGCTCTCTTCATGCTACCTTCACCAACTACCCATCAGAATAATTTGGTCTGTTTTCAAGTGTTATATCCATGCAGTCATGTAATATGCATTCTTTTTTTTTTAAAGATTTTATAGGGGAGTTAGGGGAGGGGAACAGCGTTGGGGAATCGGGGAAGGGGAACAGACAATTTGCTGTCTTTTTGTTCTTCAGTCTAGTTGCAGAGGACGTTGCTTCACTGGCCCATGTTGGTATCATCATTCCATTCTTCCCGCATGAAGCAGATCGGTTGCCGGCCTATGGATGGTCGCTCACCGTGGCTATTGGCAGCTCACGCTGGCTGCTGGCCACTCACTGTGGCCTACGGCAGCCCACTGCAGCAGGGGCTGCAGCCTACACCGTTGCTGAGGCTCACACAGCCCAGTTCAAGATGGAGCTGTTGTTAGCTGTAGAAGGCAGTGTCACTGGCCCTCATATGTGGGATCCAAACGGGGGCCATGGCATCCCCAAACCAGCTCTAAACTAATGCGCCACTTGGCCGGCCTGTAATATGCATTCTTTTGTGTTTTGCTTTTTTATTCCATATTATATTTCTGGGATATGTCAGTATTATTGCATGTAACAGTAGTGTTTTGTTTTGCTTTGTTTGGTTTGGTTCGGTTGCTGTTGTACAGCATTCCATTTTATGACTATACCATGATTCATCTGTTCTTATCTTGATTAATCTGTAAATTGTTTTCATCATGGGCATGGTTTGAATTATGTTGCTATAAAAATTTCTGTACATAATTTTTAGTGCTCTTAAGTATTTCTAGTGGGTCCATAACCTAGAGAATGAAAAGCTGAGTCATGGGGTCTGTGTATGTTTAACATTAGTGGGTACTGTCAAATTCTTTTCAATGGTGGTTGTACCAATTTTATCCTCACATCAGCCATTTATGGAAACTCTAGTCACTCCATATCTTTGCTAACACTTGGCATCCCATTTTAATTTTAATTTTAATTTGCCTGTCCCTAATCATTAAAGAAATTGAGCTCTTTTGAATTCCAGTGCTGCTTTGATAGAACTGACCTTCTGATGTGGTAGAGTTATCTTGTCCTAGCACCACTCTTGATGGTAGGCAACTGACTAGTTGATGGTCTTGAAAGGTTTTAGAGAGTACAGATTGAAAATCTAAAAATTAGCAAGGGTATTATGGGAACATTTTCTTTCTATACCAGCCCAGTTAAAAATCAACACCTTTCTAAACACAGCTTTTTAAATATTTCCTTCATCTCTATATTCTCATATGTATTTGGTGAATGGGATAGGGCAGTTTACTAGTAAAAATAGATATCTCAGAATTATCTACAAATAAAATGGATTACATCTGTAATATTCAGATACCTTTTCTATCAAAAGTTACCTAGAATTGCATGGCCTTATTTTCCAGGCCATTAAAACTATCCCCACCACTCTCTCACAGAAGAAGGGCAGAAACAAGTTCAACTACATGAAGATAACATATATGTACAAAAGGAGCCGGAGAGAAGAGATGGCTTTAGAAGTTTGGTTTCATGTTCAGGTTTGATATTTTCTAATCCTAACATGTACTGATTTTGATCTCCTTTTAATATTCTGACTAGGTAGATCAAATACATGTCTACAAAGAATGTTTGAGATATATGATGTTACTTCAGATTGTAAAATTATTTGAAGACCCAGGCAACATGTTTGATGTTTTTTAAGACTTTATGTGCTCTGACACAATCATTGTTTTCATCACTTCCCTAGCATTGCCAAGGAATCCTCTGTGAACAAACTGGAAATGAGAACCAGCAATAATGCCTTGAACATTACTATATCAGGGACATTGAATCTTGTCTATTTACTGATTTTTATAGTAGAGAAAGCTCAGTATGTGTTCTTATCATTCTTGGCAGTTTTCTTTAGCAGAATCTGTGATGCTTTCAATTATGGTTTAGAAAATATTAACTCCCTTGCCACTCCTGTGGCAAGAGTAAACTTTCTTGTGTTGTTGATAACAGACTTAGAAAGTTAGTAGATATGACACAAGCAGAGGCCTTAAATATGTATGTATGGTTTGGCTTGGCTTTTGGACTCCTGGCATTCATCAGGAGAAGAAACTGGCGAGGTGGCCATTGGATCAAAGAGCATGAAAATTACGTATAGGGGCTGGCCGAGTGACCCAGTTGGTTAAGAGTTGGCTTGGGAGCGCAAGCTCTAAGCAGCAGGCCACCAGTTTGGTTCCCACATGAGGGTCAGTGATGCTGTGCCCTCTACAGCTAAGACTGTGAACAACAGCTAGACCTGGAGCTGGGCTGCTGTGAGTGGCCGTCAGCTGAATTGAGCTTTCATGAATGACTGGCAGCCAGCATGAGCAGCAGGAGAGAGCTGCCATGAGTGGCCATCCAATGGCTGATGACCAATCTGCCTCAGCCAGGAAGAACCCAATGATCATAATACCAACATGGGCCAGTGAAGTGGCATCCTCCAAAACTAGACTAAAGAACAAAAGGACAGCAACTTGTCTGTTCCCCTTCCCCGATTCCCCAATAAAATCTTTGAAAAAAAAAAAAGAAAGAAAGAAAATTATGTGTAGCACATCAGAACCCAACCTGGGTCCTAGAGTCCAGAGACCAGAGTCTGACCTGGCCAAGCTGAGATGAAGCTGACCTGAAAACTTGTGAATGGGAAATAAGGTCTTGGTGTCTTAAGCCACTTAGTTTTGGTACAGTTTGTTAGGCAGCCTTATTGTTGGAAAAGCTGACTGAGACAGTTTCTGAATTTATTATTTAAGAAAATTGACCATAATGTCCTCAAATATAAAACTGCATTTAGTAAATCAGTCAAACATGTTTATCTTTTTTAAACACTTATTACGTGCCAGTCACTGTGCTACACACTGGAGAAAGACGGTGAAAAAATAGACATGGGAAGACTTGACAAAGTAGTTATAATACAACATTTCTGATTGGGATAAGCGCCTTTTGCAGGATAACTCAGAAAGGGGATAGCACTATTCTTGACAACTTAAGGAAGTTTTGCAGAGATGAAGCATAAGTAGGAATTATTCACATTATTGTAAGCAGAGGCAATAACACGCTCAAAAACTCAGAAAAAAAAGAAATTACGGTCATTTGGTGGGCTACAAGAAACGCTGTGTGACATGGACTGGACGGAGTATAAGGAAGGATATAAGTCTATAGAAGTAAATAGTTTAAGGGGGCTAACTAGAAAGTGTGTCTGAGGATTCTGGCAGCTGTCCTGCACACTAAATGTAAAGAGAGATAAAGGTGCGATGATATCATTGATTTCTAAGATTCAGTTATGCATGAAACTGAGGATAGGTTCCTGGGTAATTCCAACATTTATGAAACAGAGAGAGGCAATGAGTTCATTAATTTAACAGATATTTGTTTAGCACTGTGAATATGATGGTAAATGAAAATGATGGTATATTTCATCAGAGAGGAAATATAGAGAAAGAAAGAGGTCATTTTAATACATAATGTTAAATGTTATAAAATGAAATGACAATTAAGTTTGAGAATTTGTTACAATGATGTTGCTAACCTTTTTTGATATCAGAGGGATTATTCATTATGAATTTGTACCAACTGGACAAACACTTAACCAAGTTTGCTATTTAGAAGTGCTGAAAAAACTGCGTGAAAATGTTAGACAATCTGAACTTTTCGCCAAAAATTCATGACTCTTCCATCAAGACAATGCACCAGCTCACACGGCACTGTCTGTGAGAGAGTTTTTAGCCAGTAAACAAATAACTGTATTAGAACACCCTCCCTACTCAGCTGATCTGGCCCCCAATGACTTCTTTCTTTACTCAAAGTTAAAGGAAATACTGAAAGGAAGACATTTTGATGACACTTAGGACATCAAGGGTAATACCATGACAACTCTGATGGCCATTTTAGAAAAGGAGCTCCAAAATTGCTTTGAAGGTTGGACTAGGCACTGGCGTCAGTACATAGCTTTCCAAGGGGAGTAGTTCAAAGGTGGCCTTAATGATATTCAGCAGTGAGAAATGTAGCACTTTTTCTAGGATGAGTTTGAGGACTTAATTGTCTGATCTTGTATGGAACAAAATGGGGAGAGGGCTAAAAAGATTTCACAAAAAAATGTTAACACCTAAGCTGAGAACCTAAGGAAGAATGATAATTACTCAAGTCAAGAGTAAGAAAAATATCATTCCAGGTATAGCTGATAGAGTACTTAAGATTCTCAAGGACAAAAAGAAAAGATGAAAAGCAGGGGCGATTTATTTTGAGGAACTAACTGGGAGATGTAAATAGGACCAGGTCATAAGTCATGTCATGGAGTTTGGATTTTAACTTGAGAACAAGGAGAAACAAACCATCAAGGGATTTTGAGGAGGATTGGGAAACATCCATGGGGTAGAACTGGTAGAACTTGATAGCTGACTGCATGCCCGGGTTAAAAGAGAGGAAAACATGGTGACATCAGCAAACTGACTTGGGCAAATCAGTGAAGGATGGTGCCATTGGGAGCACAAAGTGTGGAACAAATATCGAGGGTTGGTGATGAGGATTTATATGTAATGTTTAAAAAAATAAAAAATAAAGGAGGTAGACAAATGGCTGTTGGGACAAAGTAAGAGAATCAGGGTAATGCTTCTTCCCCAACTGAGGAGAAAACTTAGTTTTAAAAATGAAGAGCTGTTCATCAGTGCCAATGTGGCAAAGAATATGAGACACTAGGTAGGAAAACATTTGGGTAGTAGGAGTTTGTGAGTGACTTTGGAGAAATCAATTTCACCAAACTGGTAGGTGTGGAGAGGGAGTTATAAGAGTTTTAGCAGAGAGTAAGTGGTGAGGAAATGGAAGAGAAAGTGGAAGAAATAATGGAATGGCTTACAGAAGCCAAATAATGGAATGGCAGTTTAACCAAGTAGCTGTGTTGAAAGAACAGAGTGTTAGGATAAGGAGCCTAAGCCAGTTTCCTGTTTGTGTGCTGAGAGGAAAGAGCCAGGGGAGAGGAAGAGATTTAAGATATAAAATGCATATGTTGGAGGTGGGAGGGGGGCACTTCTAGAGCATGTTCCAAAGGAAAAGGAATGCTTGAGTTCAACCTCAAGGCAGGAGCGTTTATAGGGATACTTCATCTTCAGGACAGAACAAGCAAGGGCAGGGTGATGAAAATAAGAAATTTTGAGGTGATAGAAAGGAAGACTAAAGGGTATTCATTGACATTTATTCTAAAAGGTAGAAGGTGAGGTCAGTGGCTAGCTGAGTTTAGAAAAGTGGGAATGATTATAATCATCCTTCTGAGGACACTGGTAAGGAGATATTTTTTAGCTACATACCATAGACTTCATTCTAGCTAGTTTTGGCAGAAATTGAATTTATTAAGGGATATTAGGTAGCTTATCAGATTATCAGGAGGTCCAGCCAGCCACAGAAAATGGTTAATGCATGATGATCACTAAAAAAAATGTCAATGCTATCAACATGTGGTGCCTATACCTCAGTTCATTGAAATATCACCACTTGTGTCTGTCAAGGTCACGAATGGACATTAGCTACCTTTGAGGAGCCAAATGCCTAGAACCACTAGGAATCATCAAGTGCCAAGAGACAGATTCAGTGAGTGTCTATGTCCTCATATTGCTCCATTTTGTAAGAGAAACTGCTATTTGTACCCCAATATACATTCTCTCCTTCTTCCATTGCAATAGAACATTTATTTAGGCACATGGCTGGCCACCCAGAGTAAAAACTGCATTTCTAAGACCCTCTTGAAGCTGAATGTGGCCATGTGAATAAGTTTGGGCCAATGGGAGATAATTAGAAGTATTGTGTGGCAGCTTCAGACACAATTTAGTTGAGTCACTCCCTTAGGTTTGGTAACCAACTGAAAGAAGCCTGTGTCCCAAGGGACTTGTTAAAGTAGAGCAGATTTTTATACTTCCATTAGAGAAAAGTAAGCTTCTATCTTGTTTTTTAAATTAAAAAAAAAAAAATTCATGCATGTGTCTCATGTATGGGCCAGATCCCTTGCCTAGATCCAGCCAGCCCAAGAAAATGCAGGAAAGTGTTCAGGTTCTAACTCTAGCAGCCAGGACTCATAATGTAGAGAATGTCCCTCAAATAGGAGGGGTGTTCAAAAGATGTTAGGCAATCACAAATAAAGCAGATATTTACCTCAGGGGCAATCAAGGAAGAAGGGAGAAAGGAGGGAGGGAAATAACAATCATGAGTGGTAAAGGGGCCCAAAAGAGCTTGAATTCATCAAGACCTGATATTAGGACTATTTTAGAAGAAACTCTTGACAACCTGGTGTTGGGAGCAGAAACTGGTCTTAGCCTAGTGAAAGTGTTGTGGAATTATCAGACTGTAGAATTCAAATCAAATTTGATATAGAAACAAACAGATGGAAGGGAATGAAAGTCAGAAAACTTTCCTTCACTTGTGCTTCACCCCAGGGTCCAGCAGGAGGCTGGGTGTATAGGTAATAGTATTGAGGACTGAATGGTGGTAGAAGCAGGCAAACATTGGAGTCAGATGTGGATGAAATGCTTTCTGTCTAACATACTTACTGTAAAAACATAGGCAAGTTATTTGTCTCTTGGAGCTCATTTCCTGATCAGTAAAATGGGAAGAATGTTAACAACAACTAGTAAAGATGTACAGTACCACAGGTAAAGTATGCTCAGCTCCGAGCACAGTGCCTGGCACCCTGTAAGCTCTCAAAATCATGGTGAACTCATTTTAGTAAAGTTAAACTGCTCCACTTATTATTCTACTCTCATCTCCTTACTGCATGACATAGGTTTCAGGCAAATAAAAATACCTAGTCCTACCTAGGGCTGGAGACTAACCAGCATAATTCAAGCCATTCTCAGGAACAGAGTGTTGAGATTTAAAAAAAAAAAAAAAAAAAATCATGACTTACAATTAGAGGATGGAATCCTCAGGAAAAACCAACATTAGCATCTAAACAAGAAAATGAGCTCATTGACATTGAAAAATGTTACTATGTTTTCAATTTCATTAAAGTCTCCAATAGACAAACACATTTATATTTCTGTGCTATGTGTCTGATAGCAAGAATGGGCAAAAACATCAGTCTACAAGCTCTGGGACTCTAGACTGTGACAGTGCTGATGAAATATATGTTTCCTGAAGAGACATGCAATCCTCACTATCTGTGACCATTGAAATATTAAGGAAATTACTTATAAAACAGATAAAAATCCATTATGGGAGCATAGCCTAGAAACTGCAAAGGAGGATGGGAAGGTACAATTTCCAATCTTCCTTGAAAACAAAACAAAACAAAAAAAAACAAGAAAAATCTATTCTCTTGCCATTATCCTGGTGAAATTAAATTTCATTGTATGGGTCTCATCTTCATAATTACCAGGTTGCTATGAGAATTAGATATAAAAAGCTACTTCATCTAACAGTAGCAGCTGATTTTTCTAAATATTATATATTTAAAATGATAAAAGAGGAATAACATTTCAAATAATCATTTTAATCACCATCTTTGTTCTGTGTTTGCTCACCCACCTTTCTCAACACACTCATGTACAGACATCAAAGCAGAATATCTACAGGAATAGCCACCCAGGCCATAAAACCACCTGGATGAGTACAGAACCAGGATTCCCATGAATATGTCCTGGAGTTTCTAGAAGTCCAGAGGCTGGGAGCTTGGAAACCTATGAGTCTTGAAAGGTATGATAGGTTAAATAATAATGGCCCCCAAAGGTATCTGCACACTAATAATCTGGAACTCGTTAATATATTACCTTATATGGCAAAAAGCATTTCACAGATGTGATTAAGATTATGGACCTTGAGACAGGGAGCTTATCCTGGGTTATCCAGGTGGACCCAATCTAATCCCATGAGTCTTTAAAAGCACAGGATCTTGACTGACTATGGTTTATTTATGAGAGAGAGAGAGAGAGAGAGAGAGAGATGATGGAAGAGAACCAGAGACATAGTGACCTGAGAAGGACTAACTCTGCTGTTGGCTTTGAAAACAGGAAAGGTCATGAGCCTCTAGATGCTGGAGCAGCAAGGAAATGGAGTCTTCCCTAGAACTTCCAGAATAAATGAGGTCCTGCCCACACCCTGATTATAGCCAAGTGAGACTTTGTAAGACTTCTGACCCAGAGAACAGTAAGATAATAAATTCATATGTTGTTTTAAGCCACTAAATGTGTGGTAATTTCTTGTAGCAGTATAGCAAACAAATATAGGAGGTGGTGGGAACCTGTAAACTAACTTGACATTTCACCCATACTTCTTACTTTGCTTGACCTGTAACTTTGCTTTTCCTATATCTCTGCATTGCATGCCCGTGTGCACACTGGTCTAGAGCTCTGTGCTTGTCCCCAACTCTTTAGACTGAGGTCCCGACAATATGCCTGTCTCTGAGCAGCTTTTATTTGGGAAGTAGACTATATCGCCGAAAGCAGTAGCCAGCCAGTGTACAACTGCAAATGAGATGAATCATATGCTGCCACCAATCCTGAAGGTTGCTGCTGCTCTTTGTTTTCATCATATAAGACCTATTTTAATGTCAAGCATGACATGGACCTACTCCTACACATCAAATCTTCCTTTCTTCCTCCTCTCTCTCTCCCTCCCTCTATTCTTTCCTTCTTTTCTTCCTTCCCCTCTCCTTCCTACCCTCCCTTCCTCTTTCTTCCCTTCTTTTCTAATGATGATGCCTTTTACTCAAACATCTTAACAGTTACCACTTATGAAATATAATTTTCAATGTAGAAGTATGACATTAAAATATTAAAATCACCCAAGGAGAGTGATTTTAATTTCCATTTTATTTTACTAAATCATTAAAATGTATAATTACAATGGGTGAATTTTATCACATGTAAATTGTACTTCAATGTAGCTTTTTTGTTTAACAGAAAGCTTTCTTATAAAACTTTTTCTCATCACCATCACCATTGTACCCTGTCATCATCACCATCAATTATACACAAGCACACAAAGGAAAAATCAAATAGTAAGAAAAGCATAAAATAAAAACCATATTTACCTTCCTTATCGCCAGTCACATTCCCAAGACACTAGTATTTTCATCAACTTTTGCTGTTTTTTACATAATTTTTAAAACTTGGAATAAATTTCTATTTACAGAAAAGTTGCAAAGATAGCACGGAGTTCTCATATACCCTTCTCTGAGTTTCTTCTATGTTACCATCTTACATAATCATGGTACAGTTGTTTTTAAATTTATTTATTTATAATTATTCTTGTTATTTCTTCCATCTATCTTAGTAATATGCTTATACCTCTATTAAAAAGGTTATCAGATTTAGATAGCATCCATTGTCACTGGGAAGATAAGGAATTAGCTTCCATGCACAGTATACCATTACCTTCCCCTCATTGGAATGTGTATTGGTTTTAATTTATTTTTACAATTTTTTAAAAATTTAACATAATTAAGAAACTCTATTGTTTTCAATCATCATTATACTCTATATCTCAAAACTCTACTGTTGAATTCAAGAAATTGGCACCTCCCCATCCCCCCCGCCATTCTACTCTCCACTTTTCACAACTCAACATTCACAATTGACTATTTATTGAATTGGTATTTGTTGAGCATGTACTACATTCCAAAGTTTTTCTAGTATCTATAAATATAATAATGTAGACATGAACACATGAGATCCCTGTTCTCATTGAGCTTGCATTCCAGAATTGGAGTAAGACAAATAAGATAAACAAGAGAAAAACTTGGATAGAGATGAGAGTTATGCAGATAAAAAAAAGCCTGAAGTAACAGAGTAGTGATCCTTAGACCAGATGTCAGGGGAGACCTCTTTGAGGAGGTGACTTTTCGGTTGAGAGGAAATGACTAGTGTAATCGGCCAAAGGTGGGAGTGAGAAACAAAGGGACAGGCAAACAAAATGAGAGAGCGTGGTAAGAGATGAGGTGAGTGTGATGGACAGCAGTTAGACCATAATATAGGGCACTTAAGCAGGGTAAATATTACAGTTTTAATTTCATTCTAAGCATGATAGAAGGTTTTGAGCATGATGTGGGTGCACAGGAACATGGTCTGAAGTACATTTCTAGGAGTTTATTCAATTAATGTGTGGAGAATGGATGATCGGGTTAGGGAGGGTAGACATGGCCTCAGAGAGACTACTTAGGAGGTAATGATCCTAGTTCAGGTCTGGCCCCTCCTGGAATCCCAAATAGGCATAACCTGCATGCTTGCCATCACCAGTTAGATATCTGCGGGGCATCTCAGATTTAATACGGCCATCATGGTACCATTGATTACCTCAACATCTTTATCTAAACTAGCTTCTTTGAGGCTTTCTCATCTCAGTAAACAGCACCACCTACTATCCAGCTTATGGGACTTATCTCTATTCTTTTGCTCACATCTGACATCCAATTCATCTGTGAGTTCTGTCAACTCTACCTTTGAAACATATTCCCAGGAGGTCTAATCATCATGATCTTTTATTTTTCCCCCAGAACATTGGTTCTCACTTCCACTGAAGGCTTTCTCAGGTCTCCTTTATTCAATAATATATGTATTTTCTCTGTTCCAGAAATCTGTTAGCAACCAAATTTCTAATCCAAACTCAAGTAGGAAATATGCACAATTTTCTTAAGGATTTCTATGCGTGTAATTGCTTAAAGGGTCAGAAGTTTCCAAGGGAGAACCTTCTACTTATAACTTATAATCTAATTTGACCTAAAGTCACAAATTCTCAACTTGTAGAATTAAGAAAAACAATTATTTCTGTGCCCAAAGTTAAGCAATTACAATGGACTTTGACAAAATTTCACTCTTAGTTTCCAGAAAAATAAGAGGACTAATAGCAGCCTAGAAGGGTCTTTCTAGTCAAGACCAGTGCTGTAAATTCTTTTAAGTAGTTGCCAATAATCTAAGCCAAAAGAATAGGTAGAGCACATTGGGCCAGAAGGTAAAAGATGAGCATCTACAAGTGAGGTCCAGTGAAACCTCTAACTTTGGTTAATTACACAAGGAATTGACTGGAAGTGAATAGATGGATGCTTACCAAGTTTCTCAGGAAACTCTATTTCCAAAAAAGCCCTTGACCTGATATGGCCAATGATAGGTTTTGTTCAAATCTAAGACTATCTACACACACACACACACACACACACACACACACACACACACACACACACACACCCATTATCCTGTACCCTCGAACTCACAATGAAAGAAAGCAGGCTGTAAAAGTTGTCTCTAGGAAGGACATTAACCTGAATTCAAACTTCATAGGGCAACGCATAAGCATGAAACAATGCCCTATAAGTTAATTAAACCCCCTCTAGTGGGTGTCATCAAGGAAGAAAACATGTTTTAAAAATCAGAATTTTCTCTATTTTTTTTAACCTGATACATTTCAATTTAAATTTCAACATAATTTTTAGTGTGTGTTTTTAAATTTAAAAATATTACTATAAAAATCAATATAATATATTTATAAGTTTAATGTGTATATTAAATTTTGCTCTTTTTAATTTACCTGCTGGTGGTATAATCAAAGTAATATGGAGAGTACTTCTTTATAGGTTGCTGAAATGTGAGATGAGATCACTTTCTATATAATATTGTTAATACAAATAATATGAATAATTACATAAATTGTAATTACACAAAATAACTACATAAATGAGTACTTAGTGTATGCATTACCCTGTTCTTGAGAATTAATATGATTTGAGAATTAATAATTATAACAATCCAACCAGTAGGTGTACATTTTGGCATATTATGAATAGAAGAAATGATGCCTACTTTAACAGGCTCAAGGTTGGTTGTCTTAATAAAACAAATTGCTCCCATGGGAAGGAGTCAGGGCTTTCTCCACCGTGTCATTAGGGAATAGAATGGAAGGAACAGGTATAGGCAATGATGGTGTGATGATGCTTCATGCTGATGAACCCCTGAGTGTGTCGCTGAGCCAGTTTGATAATTTTAAACCACCCCTGAACCCTGGCTGCTGTGAGAAATGGAAACTAAAATTTATAGACCTGAAGCTAATGGCCTAGGAGCAAGCTCTAAATTTCTGGCATCTAAGCTGACACCCATTTTCCTTCTCTTGACTTGTACTTCAATTTCAGAAACCCCTTATTAAATGGTCAATAGAGCCTGGGAAGCCACATATGAGGTTCGGTCCAACATATGAGGGCCGGTGACACTGCTCTCAAACAAACAAACAAACAAACAAACAAATGGTCAATAGATCAGCTCTGCTTACCACCTCCCAATATAAATGAATGAATCTGGTAATTCAATCTAACCAGTAAACATGAATAGAAGAGAAAAACAAATATGAAATAACTGTGTAGATTTTACAGACATTTGTGCTCTTAACTCAATTCTCCTTAAAACACCCACTAAGCTTTTAGATCTTGGTTTACACAGTCCCTCCTCTAAGAAGCCTTCCTCGCCTCCCAAACTGAAGTTGAATTACTTTTTCTTCTTTTATGCTGCCGTGCCTCCCAGCACTTCGCTTCCCATGTCTCATACATTGTGTTATAATTATAACGGCTGGTTTACTTGTTTGTCATCTTCACTAAATGGGTAGTTTGTTGAGTGCCAGGAGACATTTTCATTCATTGTTATATCCTCAGTGTTTCCATAGCTTCTAGAATATAATATAAACACAATAAATTCACATAATATGACAAATACATTCACAAAAATATGACAAAGAAATACATGTGAGTGGATGATGAAGTAGTAGGTTGTTAAACTGACCATCAGGTTAAAAGCAAGCAGATTAAACATGGCATAGGAAATAAAGCTAAACCATCCGAAACGTGAGAAAAGTTCTCCTTCAGCAAATGTTTCCAGACTTTCACAACCAGAAAAATCTAGAAACTACTCAGTTTCTGCATATATGTAACTTGTGGATTCATTTGGCCTTGATGATTGCTGATCCTTTATAAAAATTCCAAACAAAAAAGCTTTGCTACTGAAGTGATAAGACATGCCTTCCTCAAATATGCCACTTTCATATTATTTTGACTTACAAAGTTCTCCAGAAACAGCCAGTACAAGAACACTCTGACCCTTTTTTGTCCCCTGAAAGCATGAGCTAAGCCTCTCGTGTGAAAGGTACCCTCCTGGGAGAGGCACTCTTGTCACCAAAGATAGGAAATTTGGGGCTGAGAAGGTTGTATAAATAAACCTTATTACCTCTTCACCAATTTACTACCCCGAGCTCAAACCCCTTTGTCTTGTCAATTCTTCACACATGTATTGTGTCTGTGTCTAAAAGGTATGAAATCTTCCGGCTTTATTCACTTCTTTGAGTCTCATATTTTTATGGGGTGCTCATACATACAAAATCAAATTTGTTTATTTCCTGTTAATCTGTCTTATGTCAATTGAATTATTAGACCAGCCAAAGAACCTAGAAGGGAAGAAGGAAAAATTTTTCTGCCCCCTATGTTAGTGACCCAATAAGACAGCTGAATGCAGAACTGAGGTCTTTGGTCTCACATAAACCATCCTGTAATTTTGGTTCACATGATATCCCATCTCTTGTGTGCATTTAATTCAAACATGAAGATCCCAAGACAGGCTGAGGGAAAATAATCAATTCTTGACACCTTTCTCCTTGAAATCATAAATCATCCATGCCCCAATGATCACTCTAGACACAAGATATACCTTGTCCCTTCTCACAATCCCCCAAAGGTTAAAGGCATCACTCCCAGTCAGAAAGCTTCTACTAAAACTTTTCAAACCTCCTCCAACTTCAGAATGACCAAATGTAGCTCAGGCACTTGGGGAAAGCTGAAGAGGCAATATCCCAAATTGCTCATTAGGCGCAATTGTCAGGAGATACAAAGGCAGCACAAGTAGACGACTAGTAGTGAGTGGTTCATGAAATGCTGTCTTGTTGAAACCCTCCAATTCTGTTCATCTAATAATTTAACACAATGTGATTGGATCATATCAAGAGTGATTTTACAAACTTACTCTCTATTTGAGTTAGAGACTGTATCTCTCAGGTCTTGTTAATGATTCTTAGTTGTTTATCTGTTTGTTTATTTGTTTTTCATTTGCTTTAAGTTTTAAGAAACTGGGCAAATGGTTTTAAATGGAAAACAATGTCAGGTCTCATTGTGCTTAAATTGCTCATCATTAGCATGGTTCCCAATAGGATTTAAACTGCTAGCCATTGATACTGTTTTGTGTTTAGACTGCTTTCCTAGGGAGACAGTCATTTCTGTGTGGCTGAATGCCCTGGAGATCCTCTGGTAACTAATACAAAAGTCATAATAACAAATCAACATGGTGAGCTCTAATATAAACAAATGCCTCTGTCCATATTGGATACAGTAACGAGATTTCTTTAACCATCACTGAAAACACAGGCTTTCACAAAATACAGAGTTCCTAAGTCCTCTCTAGATACACATAGAAGCGCTAATCAAATCAGTGGGATAAAAACAAAAGCACTTACCATTACATTGGAAAACCTTAACAAAGCAATAAAGGAACTGTATTTAAAACTGAATGGGAACAAAAAAAACAAAACAGAGTTTCTAACCTCTTTGGAGAAAGAAATGGTAAAGACAGGAAATGCACATACCTCTGAGTGAGAGGATGGAATTGGGTGGGAGAAGTAGGAAACAAATGAATTCTCCTTTGAGTGATATTTTGTACAGTGATCTAATGTGATGAGATTATCACCAATTGAGCTAAAAAAGTGAGAAGCTGCCTTAAAGGCTGAGTTGGAAGCAGTGTGGGGATATAGTGAAACATCTGTACTGAAAAGAGTAGTAGAGAGGACCAGAAAGGAAATCGGACAACTTGAGTTTGGTGTTGCCAGTTGACATAAGGTAACCCTGGGGCAAGGATGAATTATAGAAGGATCACACTCAAATGAATCATAGAATGCAACCCACCCTGTATTTTACACTTGAGGAAATTCAGGCTCCAGAAGATAGGTGCATTTTCCAAGGTCAAGAAGGCAGTGGGTAGTGGAGTAGGGATTTAAGCCATAGCCTGCTGGTATCACCAATGTGCAATTCATAAGGCCAGTGGAGGTAACACTGTGTACACATTTCATGTAGATACAATTCCCTTTGTTAGCAAAGAGTCTAGAAACAGAATATTTATAAAACAGATAATAATTACATATGTTTAAGCTAAAACTTAAACAGAGAAAAATGTACACAGCAGGGAAGCAACATTGGCAAATTCATCAATAGTACACAAGGATAATTTTGTAGATTTATAAAAAAAAAAAAAACCTACGCTTTGATAAGTAAGTGAAAATAGCAACTAATTCTGATATACCAACCAGAGTATTAAAATGCTAAAAATTTAAGGTGTTTGTGAAAAAGATTATGTTTCAATGACTGATCTCAATAAAGCCTGAAGAATTTGTAAAAAAGACACTGAAGTGTAACTCTCCAATTATCTTTTCTACTAGACAATCACACACATTTCCTGCCTAACCAAAGCATTTTTCTGCTTCAAATGGAAATTGCTTTTCTTTCTTTTTTTTTTAATTAAATTTATTGGGGTGACAATGGTTAGTAAAATTACATAGGTTTCAAGTGTACAATTCTATAATACATCATCTATATATCACATTGTGTGCTCACCGGCCAAAGTCAGTTCTTTTTCCCAAAGGGGTCAAATGTATGGTAATGGAAATTGCTTTTCACCTTTGCTGAAAAATCCAGAGTGGAACCCGCAGTGTAAGTCAGTAAATCTTTGGGTAACTTGACCAGATAAGATCACACAAATTTCCCCAGAGTTGGAACAGGCTGGCCTGGTCCTGTAGTCCTCGTTCTATGTTGACGTGTTTATTAGTACAACCTGTAACTTACCTCATTGCCAGAGAGTACGTAGGGCCAGCTGGTTGTCCTGATTCTGCTTTTTGCCCTAACTCCTATTTGGACCTTGCAAGAAATTCTCGAGGAGTCAATGGAAGAGGTAGTTGGAAATGATGTGTACGTTCTTATGTTTCACTTTTCTCTGTAATAAAATAAAAGTTTTAAACATGGGTACATAAAAGTTTGATTTTAAAAAATAATATAATTCACTTTTGCTTTACCTTTTTTTCTGATTAATTCCTAATCATTGTGTCTGGGAGTGTTTCTGCTTTTATGCATTTCATATTTAATACATAATACATAATTTAATACATAATATTTAATACAATCCTACTAGAATCTGAATTTAAATTCATTGCTATCTTTCTGTTTTGAAGAGCAAATGGCTTTGCTTCTTTCAAAGACCATCCCATCTACTTGTCACAATGACATCATCTCATTAATGTTTTTCAAGGATTTTGCTCTTGAAATTTCTCAGTGCCCCTTTTAGTCACTTGTATCATTCTCATCAACATACAAACAAGTTCTATCAATTAACTTTTAAAAATTCTTCCTGGAGAACAAAGAGCCCTATTAGTTTTGTTTCATTTCTCAGCCCCCACTTCACAGCAAAAGTTAGAAAAATTGTGGTCAGCATTTGTCTTCACGTCTTCATTTCCTATTCATTCTTTTTTATAATTTACTTTGAAGCAATTTTAAACTAATAAATAATTGCATAAGCAGTACAAAGAACTTCCAAATCTCTTTCACCTAGTTTCCCCAATTGTTTATATTTTACTATATCCCTATGAATACATATAATAAACATTCTACTATCATTATTGACATATTATGGGCAACTTTTGATATGGTCTCCCTTTTTCCTTAAATACTACAGTGTGTGTTTTCTAAAACTAGGACACTCTCCAACATAACTGCCTCAAAATTATCCAAAGTAGGAAATATACATTGATAGATCACTACAACCAAACCTGAAATCTTTCACTTCTGGTCTAAGATGCCATCCAAAGTCATGTTTTGCATTTACCTCTTTAAATCTGGAACATTCAGTTTGTCCCTGCCTTTTATGTCCTTGGTGTTTTTAAAAAGTGCAGATCTTTTAGGATGTTGCTCAACCTGGGTCTGCCTGAAGTGTCCTTGGGTTCAGACAGGGGTCATCCATTCTTGGTAAGAATACCAGAAAACGATGCTGGTTCCTTCTCAGGGCATATAGAAGCTCATGAGGACAATCCTTCCCACAGAGGTGAGATAAATCCTCATCAATTGGAGTCTGCCTGGCTTTTCTACCTTGAAGTCACCATTTTCCCCTTTGTAACTAACAAGTATTTTGTGGGAAAATGCAGCAATTCTAAACCTATATCCCACTTATCATGACTTTGTAGTACGTCAACATGGCTATGCTGAACTACACGTCCCAGATTTCTGATTGGGCAGAGCCACATGAAAATCCTGCGGGTCATTTCATGCATAACCTGCTTAGCTGGCTGTGGAAGTGAAGGCAGCCATTCTGTACTCTCATATTGGGTCACTTATCTATCGGCTTACCTCAGCATGTGCAGCTAGCTGCCCAGTCTGCAGTCACCCAGTCTGCAGCTGCTCACCTATCTCTGGTTCCCTTTCCTGCTTCCCTGACTTCTGGGCCAAGTCCAAGGGCCCTGACTTCTGTGGAACACACAGACTCTCAACATCAGAGGCAACAAAGACTGACACAGCTTTCACCCCATCTTCATGGTCTGCAGCTTATGCATGTGTTGCAGCTCATTCGTGCTTCCCTCACTCCCCTCCCAACTACTTCGCATCCATTTTTCCTTTGTTTATTGCCTGCCTTTTGGGTGTAAAGCTCCAGCATCACACAGAGATGGAAGCTTGCATAACCTGCTTAGCTGGCTTCCACAGCTACAGAAGTCCAAATCCTTCTGCAAGGATACGAGATATATAATACGAGATATGATCAAAAGATACAGCAAATGTTTAAATGAAAAAAATATTACAATAAAAGACACATTGCTATTAATCCCCCTTAAAAAAAATACTCCTCCTTGCTTCAAACACACTTATTTCATGGTTATTAACACTCTGAAGCAGTTCTGGAAATTCTCTTTCATGAGTGTCTTTACTTCATCCTCCATCATGACAATGCTCCATGTCACACATTGCTTCTGGTATGGCAATTTCTGTTAAATAAAAACATTACAGTACGGTGTGTCCTCATCCACCTTATTCCCCAGATCTGGCACTGTGTGACTTGTGGCTCTTCCCCAAAGTCAAAATGACCATGAAAGGTAAACATTTTGAATCGATTCAGGACATCGAAGCTGCCATGACAGCACAACTAAAGACACTCACAAAAGAGGACTTCCACAACTGCTTCAGAAAGTGGAAAAAATGATGGGATAAGTGTGTTTGAAGTGAGGGGAAGCATTTTGAGGGGGATTAATGGCAATGTGCCTTTCACTGTGACAATTTTTTTTTTTTTTATTATTTAAACATTCACCATAGGTTTTTTTTTTATACACCTCATCATATACATATAAATAAAATATTTTCATGGTTTTGATTCTTTGATTGGATGATGACTGATCTGCTGTTCTCCATCAAACCTCCACCCAGCAGCCTTGGTATCTTTCATACCTTTTACTTGAATCAATCATGACTATGATGTTTCTCAAATGGTGAGTTTTCTATATCCATAATTTCTTCTAGGTTTTTTAGTTAGCACCCTAAGGAAGAACTTTCCCTTCTCCCTGATTTATTTTCCTTTTATTTGTATGTTACGGACCTATGAATTACTATTTCTTTTCTTTTCTTTCTTTCTTTTTTTTTTAAGTGGAGGATTGGGAAGGGGAATAGTGTTGGGGAATTGGGAAAGGGGAACAGCCAAGTTGTTGTTCTTCAATCTTAGTTGTGGAGGGCATAGCTAGCTCAGCTCCAAGTCCAGTCACCATCCAGCTACCCATTGGCAACTCATGGCCGCTCAGCTCAAGGTGCCATGTTCAATCTTAGTTGTGGGTTGGCATAGCCCACCATCCCGTGCAGGAGACGAGCAAGTAATCTTGTTGTTAGGAGCATGTGCTCTCACCAGCTGAGCCATCCTGCCACCTGTTGGCAGCTCAGTGGCAGCTCAGCTCTGGTGCAGCTCACTGGCCCATGTGGGAATCGAACCAGTGACCCTGTTGCTCAGAGCTCATGCTCTTAACCAACTGTACCATTAGACTGGCCCTGAATTGCTATTTCTTTTAATAGGTTGTAAAACATTACTTCACAATTAATTTTTGGTACTCAGGTGGTCTTAGAGTTGGCCAGTGGGAATCCCCTTCAACATGGCCCATGTCCTTTTTGACATACCCACTCATTCTTTGAGTGCTTCCTTCCTTTCTGGCATAAAAATATATTTGTGATTCCTGACTTAGCCCCAGAATTAAATGTTTTTTTCTAAGGGAATATTATTCCTTTTAGCAAAGGTTGGTATTTAGACACCAAACCAAAAATCTTGAACTCCTCTTTGCTTTATACCTTTCTTTTTTCCTCTCCATTACAAACCGTGTATTAGTTTTCTATTGCAGCATAATAAATTGCCACAAATTTAACAAGTTAAAACAACACAATCTGTGCTCTGTTTCCATGGATCAGGAGTCCAGACAGTGGTTAGTAGCTCAGGGGCTGTAATCAGAGTATTATTAGGGCTGTGATCTCATCCCAGGCTCAGGGTCCCCTTCCAAGCTCATCAGGTTGTTGGTAGAAATCAGATCTTTGTGGCTGTAGGGCTAAGGTCGACATCATGTGAGGGTCCCTCTCAACACCTAGAGGCACCCTCCAGTCCTAGCTATGTGGCCTTCTTACAACATGGCAGCTTACTTCTTGAAAGCCAGCAGAAAAGAATTTACTCCATTGTGTTATGAGGAAATCTCAGTCAAATCCCTTCATATTCACAGGTTCTGTTCACAGTTGAGGGAAGAAGATTATACAGGACATATACACCAATGGGAAGAATCTTAGGAGCCAATTTAGAATTCTGTCTACTACAAACCAGCAACTTCTAAGTTTCTACTTCAAATATATACCCAAATCTGGTCCCTTCTCTCCATTTCCACTGCCACCATATTAACCTAAGCCACTACCATCTCTTTCCTTTATTCTAATAGTCTCCTTTCTCCCATTTTGCCTCTACACCATTATCCAAGATTAGCCAGAGTGACCTTTTAAAAACATGCATAAGAGAATGCTATTAACTTCCTTTAAATCTTTAACAATGTCTCATTGCATTCAGAGCAAAATCCACACTTCTTCCCACAGCCCATATGTCCCTGTGTTGTCTGACCCTGCCTACCTGTTGCAGCATCTTTCTTTTGTCCTCTGGACATGAGCAAGCATAACCTTTTTTTCCCTTATTTTTCAAATTAGCCAAAGTTGTTCCTTCCCTGTGTTTTTGCACTTGTTCTGAACAAATAAATCTCTTTGTCTATTTGCATCTCAGTCATATAATACTTATTTAGAGAAGTCTTTCTGATGCTATAAGCAACAACATTGAAGTTCATCCACTCTGAATTACATCAACCTGTTCATTTTTTTCTCAGTGTTTATCACCATCAGAAAATGTACTGCTATCTCTTTACTTCTATATTATCTACCTGTCCCAAGTAGAATGTTAGCTCCATGAGGCCAGGGACGATATCTATTTCATTCACTGGTGTATCTCCAGTACCTACTATAGTACTATGCTTCATACTAAGTAGGTGCTTTATATATATTATAAAATACATCAAATAATTGGACATTTGGGAAGATATTACTTTAAAGAACTTAGGTTCTGAGATCATTTTGTAATGTGAAAAGCATATATACATACACAGATTCTCTTGCTCTAAAGTGTTTGTCTGAAAGTAGGAGATTTAAAAATTAATATTAAATTATTCCATTTAATAATATTAAAATCCTCCTTGGACCCTGAAAGGAAAGCGTAACTACAGAAACAACTTTTTCACTACTTCCCCCATTGGTGGCCTGATAGTTTTGCAATGAACATTTGGCAATATTCTCCTACAGTCAATGAATATCCTACTCCAGAAATTTAGCTTATCACTGTTAGCAACACTAATAAAAAGTCCTTGTTTCAGAAACTCTGCAAGTAGACGAATCCTTAGCAGCTTTGAATTCATTCTTCTGTCACCAACCAGGAAAACTCCAAATCCCCCTCTCACAGCCATCCCTCTCTACCTTATTGGGAAAATCTCATGAGATAGGGTGCAGTGGGGCTGTGGCATGCAGGCTCCAGGGTGAGGTCACAGTCTCAAGGGTCTTACCCCAAGTTGGCACAACAAGAAGGAACATGGTTAATTAACTCTGGATATGCTCTGTGAAAGCTCTATCTGGGGTGGCTTCTGCTACTCCAAATAGTTCCAGTGTTCTCCAGGTCTTTCTGGAGCACAGTCCTTAAGAACCTCACTGAAAACAATATGCATTGATGACATTTTCTGTGGTCAGTTTGCTAAGTTAAACTACTATATACAGCTTTAAAAATTTGAGAGCCGCTGGCTCAAGGCCTAAAATGTAACAGCAATGCTTAGAAACTGTTTATATGCTTGATTTGTTTTACAGTGTTTTTGGTCTTTAGCTTTGATTGGAATGCTTTACTGAAACATGAAGGGCATTTAGAAGGCAAGAAAGTGAATAGGATACATTTGCAACAATATGCCCCAAAGCAACATCTTAATGTCAGAAGTAAATTATAACAACTTACATTACTGGTGACATACATTATAATTCAAAGCTGGGAAAGGAAATCAAGGTTGTTACTCACTATGATATGGAAAGTGTTTTCTTTGTATCTTTTGCAACTAGATGAAGACCTTTACTGATGAAAATGATATCAACAAAAGCTAATAGAAGAAAATATCTCTCTCCTGGAATGCACAAAAGCATTTTTTTTTTCTGAAGCTTCCCAAAACCTTTGCATCTATTTCACTGAAATTATTCTTTATTTCATAGATAGCATGGAAAGAGTTGCTTCTAGTATTATATATGTGACTCCCAGGATGTCAAGAGCAAACATATCTAGAGTTTGTATCCATTTCTGATGTAAGTATTCAACTGATAATAGCACAAGAGGTGATGATAGTTATAGAATAATACTATTAAAACTGTTAGGAGCCTAAGTAATTATGATATATTTGTCTATACAGTCTTTAGCCCCTTTAAAAAAGAAAAAAACAGGGCCGGCCGAGTGGTGCGGTGGTAAAGCGCTGGCTTGGGAAGCCAGCAGCCTCGGTTCGGTCCCACATATGAGGGCCAGTAACACTGCCCTCAAAAAACCAAAACCAAAACAAAACAAAACAAAAAAAGATAACCAGGAAAAGCATGCAAGAGTTGTGTTTTTTGTTTGTTTGTTTGTTTGTTTGTTTTTGAGGGCAGTGTCACTAGCCCTCATATGTGGGATCCGAACTGGGGCTGCTGGCATCCCAAGCCAGCTCTTAACCAATGTGCACTTGGCTGGCCCCAAAACCTATGTAATTTTACTAACCATTGTCACCCAAAAAAATTTTAATACAAAAAAAAAACCAAAAAACGGAAATGTATCCCTTTCTTTTAACTTCATTTTACTATTCCAACTGTCCTGTGGGTTTGTCAGCTCCGTCTGCTGGTATTCACAGGACGTACCTGAGAATTCTGGATGTCAGAGCCGAAAGGAATTTGATCATCTAAGAATATCAGTGGCAGACATGGCGATGCACCCTCATGTCTCCCTTCAGGAGAGAACCAAATAATAATATTCGTATGCTCATATCGTATGACTATATACCATAAGGACTTTCTGAATTACTGGTATGTCTGTTGGTATGTTGGCATCTTTGTTCCCTGGAAAACCTAGAAGAAGGAACAAACTCTTCTGCTTGTTTTTTTGCTGATCGAAAGATCACCTTATATAGAGGTGCTACTATAATAGCTCACAGTGAGGGGCTAGGACAGGTGAAGTTCTTCACCATTTGGGATGATGTGCTTTTGAATATAAACTGACTCATAGCCCTGCTTGGGAATGAGCTGGCAACTTCATGACTATTGGAAAGAAAATGTGTTGGTTGGGGTCTGCTCATCTTATGAGATATCAATTGCTTTGAAACGATGCTATGTCAGACAGAATCACCTGGAGGAAAAGGTTAGTCAGAGTCAGGAGGCTGGAGTTCTGACAGTGAGTTTACAAAGACCACCTAAAGTTTGTAGAACACTCTTACCTTTTCTTATATGTTTATGAAACAGGAAGAGCTCAATAACCATGTTCCCAATGAGGAACTTGATTTCTAAACTTACTGAGTTAAGGTAATACAGTTCATTAAAACCAATGTCTTATTATGTGGATAGCCTTTTATGTTCTGTAGAAAATATATTGTCTCTAAACTGGAGGTATTTACAAGGCATAACACAATAGGTTTGAAAGGGATTATGAAACCATCTGGGTCAGTGTGTCTAAGCAGTTTATGTGTAGACATGGGAGCTCAGAAAGTTCTTGATGTTTAACCACAGGTGGGCCTGACATGCACATGCAGCCTGGGCCTCGGTCCACTGTTAAGCAGGATGGTGCAGTGACCATGGCCCCAGTACTTCAGGTTAAAAAGCATGGATATTATTACTGGTTCTTCCCTTAGAATCTGTGCTATAGAGAAGTACAGTCATCATCATTATAAAACTTACCATACTGGGTTGTGTAAATATTAAATGATGTCATGGAATTGAAATTCCTTTATTAATTCTCAAATTCAAGTTGTGCATTTGCAATTGTAATTATTTATCTTAAAGATGTATGTTGAGGCCATCAAGAAAAAGATGGTAGTGAAAATTCCAAATGATTTGTTGGATAATTTAACATTTCTCAAAGCTGTAACTCTCTGTAGATAAAGGGAGTAAGGATAGTCTCTTGATCAGTATTGACAAGTAATTCTTCTAAGCCATGAGGAAATACTGATTATATCTTAATTAAGAAAAATACCTATTATGTGTGTGTAACATAATGCCTCCTATTTGGCCTCAGTCTTTCTCTGCCCTTTAAACATTGGTCTTGCCATTATTAAAACTGACCACCCCCAAACCAAGAGAGTGAAGATGAAATCTTAACATCACCTAAAAACTGGATCTCCTCACAACCATTGACAAACTTTAATCAGATTTGGTTTTATTCAGAGCACTGTTGTAAAAAAAAAAGTCGACTGAATAAAATGTGTTTCCCCATACTAACTAATACAGCAAAAACAACTTAGGTTAAAATGTTTTCAGATAATCCTATAATTGAGTCTTCTTTTCCAAAAATAATGCATTATGTTTGTATAACACTTTACAAAGCATGACAGTCTTACATGTTATCTTATTTGATCTCCACATAATTACTCTGTGAAGGCATGTCAGGCCTATGGATGCCCAGGCTTTAGTAAAAGAAGCATGTCCAGACACTTGCACCAGGTTACACAGTTGCCAAGCAAATGGCAGGGCTTCTACTTAAACCAAGCACTTTGCCCTTAAATGCCGTGTGCATCATCTCCCAGCATGATCAATGTCTTTCACATACCATGTTCCTGCTATGATACCTGAGATTTCCCTGTTTAGAAGATTTTATTTAAGAATAGGATTCTTGGGCCAGCTGAGTGGCTCAGTTGGTCAAGAGCTTGCTCAAGAGTGCGAGCTGAGCTCTGAGTAACAGCAGTTCGATACCCAGCCCGAGCTGAGCTACCGCTGAGCTGCCAACAGGTGGCAGGATGGCTCAGCTAAAAAAAAAAAAAAGAATTGGATTCTTATTACATGATTTTCAATATACTGTAGACACTTGTGCTTTCTGACTTTAATGTTAAAATGCCCAGTGCCACAGTAGCTTTCATATCATTCACCCTATCCTTCCAAGCCATGAAATAAAAGCATTTTTTTCTGTCTCCAATATACATAAAATGCAGGAGACAATCATGGGTTCAGTATTGTTGGAGCTTTTTGGCTACATTTAAATCTAAGTAGAAAATGACTATAACTTGAAATTAAAGTGTTATAATAATTCTTTAAATGTTCTGGGCTTGTTTATCAACATAAAAACACAGTGCATGATTATTTGTTTTCTGCCTAGCTAGTAATGGCTTGGAACTTCTGTTTTCTTTCAGTGCTAATATAGACTGACATAATATAATACACGTTTATAGGCCAGTCTCCTCGAAATGTTATAATATTTTCATTCATATTGACATATTCAAGTCCTTGACTTCCTCTTCCAGAACCTGCATTTCACCCCCATCCCTCCCCAAAAAGAAAAAAGAAAAAAAGAGATAAAAAACAGTGAAGATTCAGGTGTATGAGCTTTTGGGTTTCCCCTCCTACATTTTGTCATTGCTTTTTATATTAGTGACAATCAAACATATTTGTATTCTGGAATCTTTATCTCTCTCTATGCAACAAATTTATATTGAGCATGGACATTCATTAAGTTAAATAATGAATCTTCTAAGCCTCCATTTCCATCTGTCTATGTTGTCTGTGTCTGTGTGTGGTGGGGTGTGACAAGGGAAGGTGAAGTTTTTCAAGGGAATGTTGATTGAGAAAGGTGAAGATGATATATTAATGTTTAGCCAGATTCATGTAGATTCAATCAACTTTCTGATAGATATCTCCATGTGTACAGTTCTAATTCTTCTTTGTCCTAGTTTTGTTAAGCAGTGATATGGCCTCAGTGTTTGTGTTCCCCCCAAAATGCATTGAAAAATCCTAACCTCCAAGGAAATTGTATTAAGAGGCAGGGCCTTTAGTAGGTGATTAGATGATTAAGGGTAGAGCCTCATGAATGGGATTACTGTCCTTATAAAAGGGACCCCAAAGATCTTTCTGCTCCTTCCACCATGTGAGGACAGCAAGGAACAAAGAGGGATCATCTATGAACCAGAAAACAGGCCTTCACCAGACACTACATCTGTCGATGCCTTGATCTTCTAGACTTTACAGCCTGTAGAATTCTGAGAAATAAATTTGTGTTGCTTATAAGCTGCCCAGTTTATGGTTATAGCAGTGTGAACAGACTAAGACAAACAGTATAATTTCCTTTCAATCCTAAGCAAAGCATCAAGGTGTTTTGGAAAAATGTTATGAGTAGTGAAATATTGAGTTGTACAACTTTGTACTAATTGGGTGATAAAAAAAACTTGTGAGCTCTTAGAAAGTACAGCTAACCTTGAACATGGGTTTGAGCTATGCAAGTCCACTTACATGCAGATTTTTTTTCAATAAATATATTGAAAAAAATTTCTTGAGACTTGCATCAATTTGGAAAAACTCATAGATGGACCACATAGCATAGAAATATTGGAAAAAAAAAGAAAAAGTTAGACAGGGATTTCTGATCAAGATGGTGGAGTAGGTAAACACTGTGCTTGCAACCTCTCGCAATCAGAATATTGTAACTAAGTTACAGAAAAACCATCATTGAGAATTGCCTGAAGTCTGGATAAATCAAAGTCCTATAACTAAGGACATACACAGAAGAAGCCACTTGAGACTGTTAGGCAGGACAGAGACATCAAATGGGCTGGTCCCTCACTCGCATATAACAATTAAAAATCAGGAAGATTACCTTAGCTGAGGAGGTTCCCCTCACAGGAGCCAGAAGTTCCAGTCCCTCATCAGGTTCTCCAGCCCAGGGTTCCAGTGCCGGCGAGAGAAGTCCCCATAACTTCTAGCTGTGAAAATCAGGAGAAAACTGTGGCTAAATTAGACAGAGGACTGCTGGAGTCCCAGGCATTCCTCTTAAAGGGTCTGTGCAAAGAGTTACTTGCTGATGGACTCACTTGCTCTAAGCTCCAGCACTGGGGCAGCAGCTCAAAAGGTGCCAGAGATATACGGGGAGGAACTGAATTATCTGGCTTCAGAATGAGGGCTGGAGGGACAGCTTTCTCCCAGACAGAAGTGCTGGCAGAATTCATTGTTTCTTTTTTTTTTCTTTTTTTTATTATTATTATTTTTTTAATTAGTTTCAGGTGTACAACACAGTGCAATAGTTATACATTTTACCCCTCAAAGTGACAACCCCCCACCCCCAATTCGCCACCCCACTCCCCCCCCCATATCATATATATCTATTACTCTTTCTCTGACTCTCTTCCACAGTATAATCCGGATCCCGTGACTATCTATATATATTCAAATACATTAGGTATACCACCTCCGCTTTAGTTATACAGTGCAGTGATCAAACCTCTACTCCATCCATGAAATGGTCTCCCTAACAAGACCTATGACCATCTGACATTCCACAGAATATTTACAACATTATTAATTATATTCCCCAAACTGTTTTTCATATCCCAGTGGCAATATTGTAGTTGCCTATTTTTACAGTCTAATCCCTTCCCCTTCTCCCTCATCCCCATCCCCCTCCCAATTAGCAACGCTGATTTTTCCTCTATGTCTATGAGACAGTTTCTGTTTACTTTGCTCATTCATACAGTTTTTCAGATTCCACATATGAGTGAGATCATATGGTATTTGCAATATTTTTACTGATACATCCCTACGGGCAAGGGAAGTAAAAGAAAAAATGAACATATGGGATTATATCAGACTTAAAAGTTTTTTCACAACAAAGGAAACCATTAATAAAACAAAAAGGAAGCCTACTGAATGGGAGAATATATTTGCCAACGATATATCTGATAAGAGGTTAATATCCAAAATTCATTGTTTCTTTATTGAACTCTTCCTCCTCTCAGGATGCAGACCCAGGAACTGCCATATCTGAGTAGCCATCAATCTGACTAACATCATTCGTTTGCCCCACCCTGGTGATTCCCTAAGACCCCAACCCAAATTTCAGGCCCACCTAAGCTGCTTCCAGTGACTTTTCCATACAAATGTCCTGCCATGGCTCATGCTGAAGACTTTTCAAAAACTCTCAAAGATTTACAAAACCCAATCAAGTAGCATCTGACTTCAGTTTATCCCATACCTCTTGTTGAGTAGCTCCAAGCCTGACATTAGCAGCAGCTAGCCTCAGTTCCCAGCTCAGCCTCTCTAGGTACTTCCAGGCCCAGTGTGAGTGGTGGCTGACTGTGGATTGTTTTGTGGCTCATTCCAGGGACCCCAGGCAGGGAACAAGCTGCAGCTGAACTTGACTTCAGGCAGAGCCCCCATCAGAAGGCCCTAGGATTGGCATGCCAAGTGGCTGGCTTTGGACTGAGCCCCATGTAGCTGCCTCCATGGCAGATTACACAGGCACCAGAGCCCAGCTATCTCAAATCCTTTTCCATAGACTCACCCCTTGCACAACAGCTCCTCTACTGTAATCTTGGCCAGTCCTCACAATCAATCAGCCTGAGTTTCTGTATTGGTCTCTTAAAGATGTGCAAACAACAACCAAGTTTCTGTATTGGTCTCTTAAAGAATATAAAATATTTACCAAAATCTGTACTTAAAATCTTGTTTAACCATATGAAATTGTAGCTGTGTGATCATCATTTGATCTACAAAAGTAGCAGTCTGTATGGTTGAATCTAAGATATCTGTAAATATATATGTAAATATATATATATGATTTTATTGGGGAATTGGAGGAGGGGAACAGCATTGGGGAATCGGGGAAGGGGAACAGACAAGTTGCTGTCTTTTTGTTCTTCAGTCTAGTTGTGGAAGACATGGCTTCACTGGCCCATGTTGGTATCATCATTGCACTCTTCTCGGGTGAGGCAGATCAGTCGCCGGCCTCCGGACAGCCGCTCACAGTGGCTCTTGGCAGCTCACACCGGCTACCAGCTGCTCATGGTGGCTGCCGGCCACTCACTGTAGCCTATGGCAGCCCACTGCAGCAGGGGCTGCAGCTATGCCGACCCGGGGAGTCACAGCAGCTCAGCTCCAGCTGGAGCTCACCATCTTAGCTGTAGAGGGCAGTGTCACTGGCCCTCATATGTGGGATCCGAACTGGGGCCACTGGCGTTCCAAGCCAGCTCTTAACCAACGCACCACTCAGCCGGCCTGTATATATATTTTGTGTGTACACACACACACACACACACACACACACACACACACACACACACATTCTCTCTCTCTCTCTCTTTCTCTCTCTCTCTCTCTCTCTCTCTCTCTCTCTCTCTCTCTCTTTCTCTCTCCTTTCTGTTGTGTGTTGTCTCTGTTTTTTTCTGAGTTTCTTGTTAGCATTGATTAACTTTGAGACCTAACTTTGATGCTAGAGGCTCTTCTAAATATCTGGTGATCTAAGAGAGAAAATTTACATTAAAGAATTAAGCACCTAGAAACTAAGTGTATCTTCTGTGTGTTTGAAAATGACTTGTGGATTAATTGGCTTCAGTGTAGGCAAATGATAGGTCAATGCAGCTATTTCATTGGTAAAGCCTCACATGTTATTCTTAATTAACATCTTCTCTGACACTGTTCAGAGACGGGTCTTTTAGTCTTTGCTTCAATGTATAGGCCTGGCTGCTGGACGTCTGAGAATCAGCTTGAGATCTTACTATATTACATTTTCTGCACATTTTCCCTCAAATTCTCTGTCTGAAATCCAGCTCTATCCTTTTGTTCTATACTGTGTCAACTGTCTCATATCCAGAGCCTGGTTTGTTCAATTTATGCAGAGAGTCAACTTCTACCCTTACATCAAGGTGGAAGAGTAGTCACTGAACCATCAGGGGTGGGACAGGGATCCTGGAGGTCCAACTACCTCCTGTACAGGCACACCTTTGAGGAATAATGGCACTTATTGCCATTTATAATGGTATAAAATTTATGAGCCTGTAGCTCTGGGCCCTTCTGATTTATGGATATTTTGCACATAAAGCTGTTTTACCAGAATTCAAATGTAAGGAAAATGCAGACAGACTGGCAGCCAGGGTATTCCTTTGTACCTTGGTTTTGGGATTATCTTGGTAATGCTTGCCTACTGATTTATTAGTACCAATGGGAAAGCAATCTTGAACCAAGTCTGAGTTGTCATTTTCACCAATCTTCAAAGCCAGGCTGTCCCTTTTGGCCTGGCTTGATCACCCCATTTCAAGCTCTACACTCTAGCCACCCCATTTGGAGTATCCAAGACCAATTTTGGAGACCTTCTGTCATTTTCTTAGGGCCTGTGTCTACTTGATTGTATCCACCTCTGCAAACATTTAGGATTTAGGTTCTTCTCTTTAATTTTTGTCATTGTAAATTTTGTTGGCGTTTATTCTTATTCGACTGTTTTTTCCATTCCTAGTCACTTTGCTCTTATGGGTTTATAACTTTTTTTTTTTTTTGCCTTTATATTGGTAGGATTTGAAGTGGAAGCAGATATAAATGCATGTGCTGTCTGCCATGTTTATCCAGTTGTCTTATACTTATAAAAATGTTTTTATTAAAACATTTACATACAATAAAATCCACCTGTTTTAAGTGTAAAATTTGATAACATGTTTAGATTTAGATGTTTGAAATGCCCCTGTCAGTACTGAAATGCAGAATCATCATAATTACATATGTCTTTACTACCTTAAACCTACAGAGATAAATACATACATTCCTCAGGGTGAAGGTGGAGGGAGAGTTATATGCCCTTAACAGTTAAAAGATAATAATTGTAGATGTTTCGCATAGATCTAGATGAAAATAAGTGAGAGTTCAATATAGATACAATATATTAAGAGCTAACTATAATGGCCAGTAGCAGAGCTATTGTCTATAAGTAAGCAATCATGGCAAAAGCAGAAGAATATCCTATACTGTACTATTCAATAATGCTTAATTGGTTCCTTTCCAAGCAGAAAGGAAATCCTCTAGTTTTCCTGAAGCAAGAGAAGAGAAAATGAGCAAAATTGGGATGTGACCAAATGATTCCTGCCCAAAGTGGAACAAAGGACTGTATAAAAGCAGGAGGGAAGCCAGATAATTGTAGCAGACGCTCTTTTAATGGCTGCTGATAAAGCATGACAAGCACTTTGAGAGCATCTGATACATTGCTCACAAGAAGCCCATTGTTCTCTCTGGAAATATTAGAGGGGAGTATACAATATATCTCCCCAAATTTCTGAACATGTGTGTTTTCATATTTTTTTATTTTAAGGCATGCATAAATGCAAAGATCTGTATTTATCTTTAATAATAAAGTCTTTAGTAATGGGACCACAAACAGAGATCTACTAAGGTCGAGCAGGTACATAAATCATACAGTGAAACAGCCTTCCAAAATACTCAGATTTAAAATATTAAAAATGTATAAAAATAAACAAATTAAAAAATGAAAAGATAAATTGAAAACAGATAATTAAATAAAAATAAAATAAACCCAAGTCTTTAGGTGCTTATAGAGTGCAGGTCACCTCTAGTTTAGGCAATGGTGGGTGAGTTCTCAAAACTGACAGCCTAAAGAAACAGCAGGTTATATCCTGAACCTAATTCTCACCTCAAAATTTACTTAAATTTTCTATTTGTCTTTTTCTCACTTTTTCCCTTCCTCAGAATACATTTATCTTTTTTCCTATTTGTCCAGTGTCAGCTCCTCATGCCTTTATCCTTTCTTTCCACTCTCTCTTATTCTCCCCTCTTTAACACATCAAGATGAAGGTTAACTCCAGTTGAATCTCCTCATAAAAAAAAACTTTGATGGCTTCTCCTTACCTGTAGTACAAAGACATTATGGCTCAGCCTCCTATTCAAGGTGTTCAACTGAGCCCGCTTGTATTACCAATCTTATCTCTTAGGACAGTAGCTCTTCCAGAGTCCAAAATCCACAAGGCCATAGAGCCAGTGAGCAAGCAATTCATACTACTTATCTACAGCTTGTTTGGGATGTACTATGAATATTGTAGGTGTTTAATAAATATGAATTAAATTTGAATTTTCTGTTACCAATTTGAAAGCAATTGAGTTGAGGTATTACTATCTCTCAACCTAATAATTTAAAAGCAAAATAAATTAAGTTGCATTTGGCTTATGATTAATGTTTTTTTCTCCTTAACATCAAAATAAATCTATTAAAAGTATAAAAGTCATCCTCATCTGCATTTCCATTCCCTATCATTTTACTTGTTTGATTAGACAGATGGCATTAGGCATTTGACTCTGACATGTGGTTGATGGGCATGGATAAAAAACAAGAAGTGAGATAGATTTCCAAGTTCAGACATTGTTGATTAGTAGACCATAGTTCACTTTCACTGCTAAGAGATTTTGCTGCCAATGTTTTAATCATTCTGGGCTCTTCTCCATTACATGAATTTGCTATATAAATTCTTATGTTTTCATTCACATAGTGCACCCTTTCTCTCCTCAATCCTCTGGGTAGACTCTTGCGAAGTAATTAAGGACTTTGTTTGCCCAAGAAGTCCACAATTTAGACACAAATGCAATAGAAATGTATACTTTCAAAATGACCTTGTGTCAAAGTCAAATATGGAGAATTAGTGTTCAGGAAATTTCATGATTCTTATCCAAATTTTATGCCTACTTCATAGAATCCTTTTCCTCACTTATATGCCCTGATGTTTTTATTTTGTTTTTTTTTTTTTTTTTTTTATTTGTTTTTTTTTTTTTAAGGGCAGTATCACTGGCCCTCATATGTGGGACCGAACCGGGGCCGCTGGCTTCCCAGGCCAGCGCTTAACCACCGCGCCACTCGGCCGGCCCCTATGCCCTGATGTTTTTAGAGACAGTAATTTAAAAAGAACAATTTAGGTTGTTTTAAAAAATATAAAATCTGATTTATCTGTGAGACACATTTCAGAACACAAACCAATTTTTCTATAGTAATTCTGTGTCAATATTTCTTGACAGAAGACAAATGTTGTTATTATTTCACCATTTCTTACCTTTGTAAAAGTTTAGAATTTTACAAAATGACTCCTCTTTACATGTCAAAATGGTAAGTTGATGAAAAGAAAGAAAGAACTGCAGTAATTTTTATACCTGGTGGCAATGATGGATAATCCAGGTGTGTTGAGTTATAAATGGGGCACATATCATATTGACAACTAAAAAAGCGAATATGATTTTAATGGAGAAATGTATCTTTTCATCAAGATCACTGATATAATTTTTATAAAAGCTTACTTTCACCTTTTTCACTTTTAATTTGATTGGATATTCTCCAAGATAGAAGATGGAAATCGGGACTATCTAAAAGTCATCAATTTCCATCTAGTAGTTCATTGGCTGGCATATAGAATACATAGCTGGGAAGTTAGCACTCAGCAAAATTGGAAAAGAAAAAAAAATTATGCTTCAGGTTTTCTATCTTCTATTTTTTAAGCATTTTTCTAGATCTCCTTGCCTAATATTAACCCCCCAACACACATACAGAGTTACTCAATGTATTCGTACTATCTTAGCCCTTTTCGTAGAGTAAATTTCATAAGTTATTCCTCGGTACGTGCTTAGGAATATAATGTGTTATAATGATCAGGAGATTAGAAGTTAACCAAAAAGCCCCAAACAGCAATTGTGGGATTTTAAGAAACAATTTGGGAAGAACTTTCTAGAACTTTAATCTCAAGATATATATGACAGGACTTTCTCTGAAATGGTGCCCATAATCTTATGAAGAAACAATTGTGTTACATTCATATTTTATGTGTGAACTGGAGCTTGTGATCAGAACAGCTTCCGTTTTCTGAGTATTTTAGCTGGAGCGCTCCTAGTAAATATTTACTGTTTCCAAGAGGATGTTACACTCAGTAGCTCCACTTCCTTCTAGACACATGTTCCTAATGCTACCTCCTTTTTATTTTCCATAGCGAAAAACGTACTCCACAGAACTTTTCTTATCTCCACATAAGCAGTTTTCCAAAATAAATGACTCTTTCAATTCCTTCCACAAAGCAAACTGATTCCCATGGAATACTTAATTCCTTGGTTAATCCCTAGGATTTCTAGATCTTTTTTTGTTTGTTTGTTTGTTTTTTTAAGCTGAGCCATCCTGCCACCTGTTGGCAGCTCAATAGCAACTCAGCTCGGGTTGGCATCGAACCGCTGTTGCTCAGAGCTCAGCGTGCACTCTTGAACGAGCTCCGAACCAACTGAGCCACTCGGCCAGCCCAGATTTCTAGATCAAAGAAATGTTTCCATCAATTTAGTTGTTTGTTTCCAAACCTTTATGCCAATTAGACTTGTTAATATAATTATTTAATTTAATTAACTGCAAACTATGAAAAATAACTATTATGCAAATATGAGAGTAAAAAAAGAGTACTGTGAAGTGTTTACCACTAATATTGGTTCACTGGTAAAACACACACATCAGGGAGGCAGAGACATAGATAACTCTGCTGCAGATTCCTCAGTGAAGAAATTCTTCTCTCTAGCTCATAGTAACCCTTCCAGCTTGATGCAAATCCATGGTGGTATGCTTTCTGGATTAGGCTGATTCCATTAGACTATAAATTCCAGAAGAGTAGAAACTTTGACTTTAAGCTTACAGCCCTGTCTCCAACATTTAGATGAGTGTCTGGAAGACACCCATCTTATACTATTGGCTGAATGAACAAATTATTCAGTATTACTATGAATACATCACTTTCCAATAAAATGACAATGAAATCGACTATTGAGCAATGGACCCAGGAATAAACAAGAATGATGTTCCATGGAGCTGAAACAGAGGGGAAGCTAGAAGCAGAGGATGATCATACTGTGGCATGACGAAGACTACAAGAACCAACTGTCTACAAAGCCAGTCTTAAAACTTGGACTTGGAGGATACCTAGTTTATTTGTCCCATTGAGGTTGGTTTCTCTTATATGTAATAAATTAGTTACTGAAATGAAAATTTACCTCCCAACTTGCATTTATTGTGGCAGCACACTTAATCCCTGAAATTTACACAAAATAAGCAACTGCAGATGAAACACCAGAACTTTGATAGGTGGGTGATAACTTTAGACCAGACAGTTTATCTCTAATGTTTCTATAGGTAACCTAGGATGTGTTCCAGGAAAGAGCGGTGTCATGGCAACACTCTGGCTCCCTCTAGAGGAAGAGTTCTCAGTCTCCTCTTCATCACCCACATGACAGATGACACACCCCTGGGCACACTCTCAAAGGTAAGTCTATGGTTATTCAGGGCATTATGCCATTTATAATTATATCTGATATTCTGGAACTCAAAATTCATATTGAAAATTAAAAATATGAAAGTTACCTTATTATGTAGACAATTTTGAATCCATTCTGTTTACTTTAAAGTAGTAAATCACTAGGAAATCTGTTTTCAGCTGTAGTGGGTATCTGATATTGAACTCACCCTCCGACTGTAAATTGCTATGAAATTGAACAAAATACATAAGAAAACTGTTGTTAGACACTGAGTAACAAGAGCACAGAACTGTGATCCTTGTGAGAATACAAACACACGAGGCTTGCTCCACATTCACTTACACTTTCTGCCACAATAAATGAGGTAGACACCCAGAACAGTTAGTGACAAAACTGAATTAAGGGTGTAGACATGGGCAATAAGCGTGTTAAAGCTTTTGGAATTTGGGAGCCATGTTACCAGAGAAGAGAAAGCTCAGGGCGGAGGTGAGCAGGGGAGGAGTTACAAAACTCTGTAAGAGCATTCCATGCAGTCCTAATCATGGTTTGAGATGTGAGAGCACAAATCAAGACTCTGCAGGGCTAAGCCAGAATAGTTGTTCGGGAGATAACTGCTAGACAGAATTACCAAAGATTGTGTAATACTGGGCGATAGAGGTCTGGCCCAATCAGAGTAAAAAGACTACATAAAGGTTAGCCTTAAGAGTAAAGACCATACAGTAAAGAAAGGGCCATCCTCTAGAATGAAGAACACATCCTAGAGTGAGGGATTCACCCTGGAACTACACCCTGAAATAACAGATAGAAATTTGATTCTACAGAAAATAATAAAAAGCACAGGAAAATGTAAAAATGCAAATTTTTTAAAAGTTTCTTTTTATTCCTTCTAATAATCATATTTTATGTAAACTGTTACTCTATGGCTATAATAAGTTAAGATGCATATTATAATAAAAAGAGCTAAAACTTAAAACATCAATCAATTAATTAAAATGGAATGCTAAAATATTCATTTAACCTGAATAAGTCAGGAAAATGGGAAGAGAGGAACAAAAAATAGATGGGACAAAGAATAAAAATACCAAAATGGTAGACATAAACACAACTACATAAAAAATTATGTTAAATGTATATGAACTAAACACCCAATTATAAGGCAGATATTCCCTAACATGATGAAAAAGAGAAACCAACTATTTGATGGCCAGCAACTAATAGACAGCAAATAGTTGGTGTCTACACTAGATTCATTTTAATTATGAAGACACAAAGAAAAGGAAAGTAAAAGGAAGGGAAGAGATATCCCATGAAAACTGAAAATATTACAGCTAGTAGGAATATATTAATATCAGACAAAGTAGACTTCAAAACTAGGAATATTAGCAGAAAGAAAGAAGATGATTTCATAATGATAAAAGAGCTAATTAATAAAGAATACATAAAAATTGTAAGTGTATATGTACCTATAACAGAGTTCCAAAATATATTAAACAAAAACTGGCAGAAATGGAATAAATAGATAAATCTATAATCATAGCTGGTGATTGCAATGCTCTTCTCTCAGTAATTAACTAACTGAATATGTAGACCATTTAAACAATATTATCCACTTACTTGATCTAGTTGATATTTGTGAAACAATATATCCAACAAATGCAGAATAGACCTTATTTTCAAACACACATGGTACAGTCATCAAGCAAAATAATAATCTGAAACATAAACAAAGTCTCAATGCCTTTTAAAAGATTGAAATTACAGAGTATATTCTATGACCACAAGTGAATTAAATTTGAAGTCAATAACAAACAAACAGTGGGCCAGCCCAGTAGCTCAGTTGGTTGGGAGTTGGCTTGGGAGTGTGAGCTCTGAGCAGCAGGGCCTCCAGTTTGAATCCCACATGGGCCAGTGACGCTGTATCCAAGCTGAGCTGCCAACAGGTGGCAGGATAGCTCAGTAAATAAATAAATAAACAAACAAATAAATAAATAAATAAAACAAATATATGGAAAACACTAAAATATTTGGAAATTTTGCAACACTTTTCTACAACACTTTTCTAAATAACCCATTGGTCAGATAAGAATCACAGAGAAATAAATAATTTCATACTGAATGTTAGGTAAAAGAAATATGTCAATATCTGTTGAATGCAGTTAAAACAGTCTTTAAAGAAAAGTGCAGCAGATAAAGAGAAGGCAATCAAAGCATAGCATACAGAAAATCATCAATTTGCAATATTAGGCACCAAGATATGACGAAAGGAACGAGGGAACTACAAAATAGCCAGAAAATAATTAATAAGATGACATTAGTAAGCCCTTACCTTATTAATAATTACTGTAAATGCAAATGCATTAAATTCTCCAATCAAAAGACATACAGTGGCTGGCAAAAACAAAAAGATAAGAACCAAGCATAACCTGTCTACAAGAGAATCACTTCATCTTTAAGCACACACAGGCTCAAAGTGAAAGGATAGAAAAAAAAAAAAATATTCCAGGCGAGTAGAAACCACAAGAGATAGAGGCAGCTATATTCGCACAAAATAGGCTTTAAGCCTAAAATGGTATTAGGAGACATAGAAAGTCATTATATAATGATGAAGGAGACAATGCATCAAGAAAATATAACAATCAAATAGATATGAACCCAATCAGAGCACTTAAATACACCAACCAAATACTAACAGTTCTGAAGGGAGTAATACATGTAGATGACAATACAATAATATTATGGAACTTCAATACCCCACTTTCAACAATGAATTGATCATCCAGACAGGAAATCAAGAAGGAAGCATTGGAATTTAACCATACTTTAAACTCAATAGACCTAGCAACAGACAAATACAGAACATTCCATCCAGCAGCAGCAGAATACACATTGTTCTCAAGCACACATGGAATATTCTCCTGGATAGATAATACAATAGGTCACAAAGCAAGTCTTACCGAAGGATTGAAATTATATCATGTATCTTCTCTGACTATAATGGTATGAAACAAGAAATCAATAGCAGAAGGAAAGCTGAAAAATTTACAAATATATGAAAATTGAAAATTACATTCCTGAACAGAGTAAATCAACAGACAAATCAAAAAATATCTTAAACAAACAAAAATGGAAATATAACACACCAAAACCTATGGGATTCTATAAAAGCAGTTGTGAGAGAACTTTGTAGCAATCAATACCTACATTAAGAAACAAGAATAATCTCAAATTAAAAAAAAAAACTAACTTTACATCTCAAGGAACTAGAAAAAGAAGAATGAACTAAGCCTAAAGTCAGCAGAAGGAAGGAAATAACAAAGATCAGAGCAGAAATCAATGAAATAGAGACCAGAAAAAAAATATATATAAAAAACCCAAGAGCTGTTTTCTTAAAGATAAACAATACTGACAGACCCTTAGACTAACTTAACAAAGGAGAAAAGACACAAATAATATCAGAAATGAAAGAGGGGGCATTATAAATGATACCACAGAAATACAAAGCATCACAAGAGACTACTAGGAAAAATTGAATACCAACAAATTGAATGCCCTTGAAGAAATGAAAAATTCCTAGAAACATGCAACCTGACTGAATTCCTGAAGCAGACTGAATTATAAAGAAACAGAAAATCTGAACAGACAAATAATGAGTAAGGAGAGTGAATCAGTAATGAAGAACCTCTCAACAAAGAAAAGCCCAGTACCAGATGGTTTCACTGGTGAATTCCACCAAACATATACAGAAGAATTAATATCAATCCTTCTCAAACTCTTGCAAAAAATTGAAGGGGATGGAACACTCCTAAACCCATTTTATGAGGCCCTCATTACCCTGATACTAACGCCAGATAAAGATGCTACAAGAAAAGAAAACAGGCTAATATCCCTGATAAATATAGATGCAAATATTCTCAACATAATAATAGCAAACCAAGGGCTGGCCGAGTGGCTTAGTTGGTTAAGAGCTCCCTCAAGAGTGGGAGCTGAGCTCTGAGCAACAGCCGTTCAATGTCCAGCCCGAGCTGAGCTGCCATTAAGCTGCCAACAGGTGGCAGAATGGCTCAGCTAACAACAAAAAAAAGAATAATAGCAAACCAAATTCTCAAATACATTAAAAGAATCATACAATGATCAAATAGGATTTTTCTCTGCGATGTAAGGATGATTTAACACATGCAAATCAATAAATGTAATATACCACATTAATAGACTGAAAGATTAAAATTCATGATCTTCTCAATAGCTTCAGAAAAAGCTTTTGACAAGTACAACATACTTTAATAATAAAAAAAGTCACAAATTGGGTATAAGTGAAACATCCCTCAACATAATAAATGCCATACATGACAATCCTACAGCTAACATCATGCTTATTGACAAGGGTGCCTACCCTCATCACTCTTATTTAACATAGTATTGGAAGTCTCAGTCAGAATAATTAAACATAAAAAGAAACAAAAGACATCCACATCAGAAAGGAAGAAGTAAAATTGTCTTTGCTTGCAGATGATACAATCTTATATATAGAAAATTCTAAGAACTCCACCAAAAAACTGTTAGATCTAATCAATGAATTCTGTAAAGTTGCAGGATTCAAAATCAATATTAAAAATCAGTTGCATTTCTATATACTAACAATGAAATAGCTGGAAAGAAAAAAAGGAAACAGTCTTGCTCATAATAATATCAAAAAATAAATATTTAGGAATACATTAACCAAAAAGGTGAAAGATCTAACACTGAAAACTAAAAGTCTCTGATGAAAGAAATTGAAGTCACAAACAAATAGAACATATCCCATGTTCATGAATTGAACAATTAATATTGTTAAAATGTCCACAGTATCCAAAGCCATCTATAGATTTAATGCAATCTCTGTCAAAATTTCAGTGGCATTTTTTACAGAAATAGAAAACTATCCTAAAATTATGTAGGTTGTTAAGATTGTTACGCTAAGTGAAATAAGTCAGACAGAAAAAGTCTAGAGCCATGTGATTTCACTGATATGTGATATATAAAACTGAAAACAACAAAGGTACAAGACAAATGAAGAAACAAAAACTCATAGACACAGACAATAGTTTAGTGGTTACCAAAGGGTAAGTGGTAGATGGTGGTAAACGAGATCAAATATATGATGATGGAAGGAGAACTGGGTGTTGAACACAGAATGTGATATATAGATGATGTATTACAGAATTATGCACCTGAAACCTATTAACTTTACTAAAAATTGTCACCCCAATAAACTTTAATTAAAAAAAAATTTGTATGGAACCACAAAATACCTTGAATAGCAAAATCAATCCTGAGAACAACAAAGTGGAAGTCCTCATACTTCCTGATTTCAAATAATACTACAAAGCTATAGTAATCAAAACAGTATATTACTGGCATAAAAATAAATACATAGATCAATAGGACAGAATTGAGAGGCCAGAAATAAACCCTTTCATAAATGGTCAACTAATATTAGACAAAGGAGCCAAGAATACTCAAAAGGGAAAGGACAGTCTCTGTATAAATGTTTTTTGGAGAACTGAATAGCCACATACAGAAGAGTGAAGTTGGACCCCATCACCACACACTTGATTTATCCACTGAAATGGATTAGAGGCTTAAACATACACCTGAAACCATAACACTCCTAGAAGAAACAAAGGAAAAAATTCCTTGACATTGGTCTTGGCAAAAGTTTTTTTTTGATATAACACCAAAAACACATGCAACAAAAACAAAAATTAATAGGTGGGCCAATATCAAACTAAAAATCTGTGCAGCAAAAGAAACAATCCACAAAATAGAAAAGCAACCAATGGAATGAGAAAAATATTTGCAAATCATAATCTCATAAAGCGTTAATACCCAAAATGTATAAAGAACTCATACAAGTCAGTAGTAATAATAATAATAATAATAATAATAATAATAATAAAAGAAAAACAATCCATTTAAAAATGGGAAAAGGAACAGAATAAACTGTTTTCCAAAGGGGGTATACAAATGGCCAACAGTTACATGAAAAGATGCTGAACATAACTAATCACAGGGAAATGCAAATCAAACCACAATGAGATATTACTTCACACATGTTAGAATGGCTATCATCAAAAAGACAAGAGACAATAAGTGTTGGCGAGGATATGGATAAAAGGGAACCCTTGTACATTGTTGGTGAATTGCAAATTGGTGCAGTCACTATGGAAAACAGTTTAGAGGTTTCTCAAAAAATTAAATTTAGAACTACCATATGACCCAGCAATTTCACTTCTGGGTATTTATCCAAAGGAAATGAGAACAGGATCTTGAAGGGATAATTGCTCTCCCATGTTTATTGCAGCATTATTCACAGTTGCCAAGATACAGAAACAATCCAAGTGTCTGGCAACAGATGAATGGATAAATAAGATGTGAGGGCCACATATATAAAATTCCATGAAAGAAAAGGAAATCATTCTATTTGTGACAACGTGGATTGATCTTGAGTGCATTATGCTAAGTGAAATAAGTCAGACAAAGAAAGACAAGATATGTATGATATCACTTATATGTGGAATCTTAAAAAGCTGAACTCATAGAAATAGAGAGTACAGTGCTCGTGTTACCAGAAGCTAGGGGCTGGGGGAAATGTGGAGATTTTGGTCAAGAGTGTAAACGTCATCATAAGATGAATAATTTCTGGTGATCTAATGTAAAACATGGTGATTATAGTTAATAATACTGTATTATATATATGAAAGTTGCTAAGAGAGTAGATCTTAAACATTTTCAGCACAAAAAAAGAAAGGTAATTAAGTGATGTAATGGAAGGGTAACCTAATGCTATGGTGGCAATCATTTTGCAATATGTAAATGTATCAAATCAACACATTGTACACCTTAAATTTACACAATGTTATATGCCAATTATATTTAAGTAAAACTGGTGTGTGGGGGGTGGGGAGAAATCAGAACAGAGATTGCCGATGGGAGTTGTAGATTGAGTGGGTGGAGATAAGAGGCAATTTTCTGGGGTTACAGAAATATTCTATTGATTGGTGTGATAGTCAGAACTGCATGCATTTGTGAAATCTCCATTAAATGGTACACTTAAGAGTATGCATTTCACAGTTTATAAGCTTTACCTTAATAAATAAAAATAGCATATTTCTTGCAAACTTTGGTTCTACCATTATCAGTAGCAAATTACTTAGGAAGTTTTTCACCTTATTACATAACAGGGTTAAGAATTGCTACTCGCAGCCATACACCAGGAAACCATACATGGAGTCATTCAGAAGAGGTAGATGGGGGATTTTAATAGCTAAGTAACCTTAGCAGAGGTGTGGGAGATGAGAAGCATGAGGGAACAGTTGTGGAGAATTATGTGGAAATTGGTTCCAATTGTCCACAGTTTAAGAAGCTGTAAGCTGCCACCAATGGAAGTCACTATTCAGCCAAAGATGTAATCAGTGTCTGGTATAAACTAGTACTGTCCTAAGCCCAGGAGATTCACTAACACCATGGGATCTATATCACAGTAGGAGAAAGAGCTATTTATCAAATTATCACACCAATGTATGTACTGATATGTACTAATTAGTACTAAAAGTACTAATATAAAAAGAACAATAAAGGAAATTTATAAAGGGCTATGAGAGCTTATAATAATAATAGAAATTCCTTATGTTTCTTTCTTACAACAACCTGTGAAGTAACTGCAGTCATCATCATTTCCATGTAATAGCAGAAGAACGTGTGGCAATGAGAGGATTAATAACTTGCCAAAGGTCATAGAGCTAGCTAGTGGCCAAACCACAGTGCTCACCCAGGCCTTCTATCTCTAGATTATGTGTTCTCTACCACAGTGATATAGTGCATATCCACCTGGCCTAGATGTTCAGAAAGATGTCCCTAACAACAACAACAAAAAAATTAAAATAACATTTAAGCTGAGGTCTGAGAGATGAGTAGGAATTACCCGGGAGAGAAGAGAGAAGAGCCTGGGCAAACCCCTGACATAGTTGGGAGCATGGCATATTTGCTGGGTGAAAAAGTTGTACATATTTATTACTGCTATAAAAAATAAAGAAGAGTCAAAGGATAATTAAACAAGTCAGAAAAGAGAGATAATACATACTACTTTAAAGATTCATTGGTTTGTATGCTTCCTAAATTAAAAAATAAAAAGACCTTCTAAATTAAGAATTACACTACAATGTCAATCAGCAGCCGAATCTCTTTGGTTTTCTGTCCCCAGTGGGGGTGAGGAATGGGCTGCCTTTCACTACTCTGTGACCCTTTCAAACTTATGTACCAGTACTGTTTACTGATTAAGCACTGTGATTTCAGTAACAATTAAAGCTTTACCCACAATTCTTTTTTTTTCTAATACAACTGGGGAAAGTTCTTCTCCCAATGACTGTGGCCCATTGTACAAATAATCTTCTCTAAAAAACATGAAACAGTTAATTCACCCTGCCAGACACAGCAGGAAGATAACACTTTTTTCAAATATCAAATCAGTCTAATTTCATTTAGTCTTAAAGGATTTTTCTGGCCCCTCTTCATGTAGATATCTCTGCAGTCCATTAGCACTGTCACTTTTAATCTTGTGCAGTAAGATCCTGGTCATTTCCCATTAGAGTTTTATGAAATAGATTCTTATGGCCTTGGCTGAACTGACTGCAGTGCAGTACCTGCAGAGAGCACACGAGCCATCATTATGCAGCTGGCATTTACTAAAGGTTAGACATTACCGAAAACCTTAATCACAAATTATGTTCCATTGCCTGAAAATTCACTCCTGGATTTCCTTGCCACCAAACCCAAATGCTCCTGGAATACTCAGGCTATGCCTGGTAGGAAAGGCACCTTGAATTATGTGTTTAAACTCAAAGCACTTTAAACTCCATGGCTTTTGCCTCAAGACCCAACGATACTGGAGCTGTCAAGGGCAGAAGCATGTGTATCGAACTGTAGCACCAGGTGCCTTCTAACTAAAGAGAAAGGAGGGATACTCATACATTGACATCAGGAAAAGACAGCCCTGTCATATTGTGGCTTTGGCCAGTCCAGTGGGCCTTGCAAATAAAATAACAATGGAACTATAGAAAATTGAAGGACAGATGGAGCATTTAGAAAACTTGTGTCTTCTAAGTGAGCATATGTGGCAAAGTTCGAGTGACTCAAAACATATAGCAGATACAAACTAGTATCCCCTAATAGAAAAAGCAATAAGCCAGGTGTCGGAAAACATGGCTTCCACATACTCAGCTCGAACTGCCGCTGTGGCCTTGAGAGTCGCCTGATTCCACAGGGCCTCTTGTTCTGGAAGTCCCTGGTTAAATGTCAATATAAATTGGGTGCCTGACAAGTGACGTGAGCTGATTAACACATGCTATCACGTTGGCAGAATGGGACAAAGGAGACAAACAGGACTGACCTAGTGCTCTCCAGCGAGGCTGGTCCTCTCTGTGCAGCAGATTCAGGCACAAAAGTCACTACTAGTCATAGGGGCAGAGAGACTGGGAAGACAGCATACAAAGACAACTGTGTCTGCTACATAGTTTTGTTGGGAGGCAGTGCTAGCAGATAGAGATCCATCAATACAAATCTTCTCATGGACTGCTGGCCTGGCCCCTTCTGTCCTTCCATCCATAGGCCCATTCAGTACGTTTCTCAAGCACTTGTTAGACAGGATCCCTGTCCTTGAAGGGCTTATAGTTTAGTAGGAAAAACATCAAGCTGTCTTTAGACAGATGGTGCCAGAGAAAATCATAAAACTCTTCGACCAAAATTCTTGGGCCGTATTCTAGGTTTGATTTCTCCATGTCTTCCCCTTACAAAGCTCCATCAATTTCCTCCTCATCTGCCTCAAGAATTCTTCATGCATGAACATCTAGAATCATGCATGATTATAATAATAATGCCTAACACTGGTATTATGCTTTGCATAGCTTGGAGATATTGCAGGTTCAGTTGCAGACCATGGCAATCAAGTGAGCATCACAATAAAGCAAGTCATAATCTTTTTTCTGGTGGAGGGTCTTACCTTCAATTTGCAAAAACTGGAACATCTATAGACTGCAACAAAGTGAAGCATAATAAAACAAGGGAGGTATGCCTATATCACAGCACCACCACAAAGAAAATATAACTAAGCTAATTTTATGGATGGAGAAAAGTGGTTGATAAAATTAATAGGATACTCAAACCCAGGTCTTTTGACTCTATGTCTCATATGCTTCCTACTACTCATGCTGATTAAGGTAGAGAGTGGACCACTTATTTTCTGAGATAATGAGCAGTATTATGAACAATGCGTGACTAGGGTAGCACCATAAATTGTCAAAAAAACTGGGATTTTTATGAAAAGCAACGGAGGTACTACTAATAATTCCATCAGGGCAAAAGTACTTTCTTCGCTGGCATTTTCCTCACTTCAGTCTCTAATCCCACAATATGATCCACGAACAGGTATATAATATCAATCCTATCCAAAGTGTACACAGATTTAGGTCATCCTTATCAGGAGACCCATTAGGGAAGAATTGCCCTCAGCTCCTTTCTCACCCCTGATTCTCTTCCGAAAGAAATATTCCCCTTCAGATCCTCTGGGCCAATTCTCTATTTATATCAAAGTACCTGCAACTTCTGACCCTATCCTTAGAAGGTTTGTTTTACATCATAATCACAGAGTAAATTTCAGTTATTCAGCATCTTTGCCACCAACTGTACATTTCATTTGCAGATGGCTGTTTGCCCACAGTATCTCATTTATTTAATTGATTGACTGTCTCCATTTTCAGAGTAATTGTTTATCTCAAGTGGCATAACAGCATGCTCTGTTCCTAAGCTGTTTTGGGGAAAAGAGTGCTGGCTGCTTGAAATAATTCAACATCTTATTAAAGAGACCGAAACTTAGCTCCAAAAACCCTCATCCAAGGTGAATGTTTCTCACAGCTTTATAGATTTCATCTTTTCCTGATGAACTTGCACACAGGAAGAGCACTTGCTCAAGTCTAAATCAATCAAATATTTCAGGGGAAACATGGACAGTTCTGTCTTCCAATCTGTTTAGCATCTTTCCTTTTCCACACAGATCATGATTTTTGCTGCCTGCTGTTAATTATTTCACCCAGTTCAGGAGAGTCTACCCTAGGGCAGCTGAAGATAAGGGTCTTTTTAAACACAGCCATAGGTACATCCTGTGTTTCACACCATACTTCTGAATTGGTAGTTGACTGACTTGAGACAGTCATTGTCAGCCATCACTGCATTAATAATACCAACTAAATCTGTGGTCCTTTTAATTTTTTTTTTTTTTTTTGAGGGCAGTGTCACTGGCCCTCATATGTGGGACCCGAACCGGGGCCGCTGGCTTCCGAAGCCAGCGCTTAACCACCGTGCCACTTGGCCGGCCCCTATGGTCCTTTTAATTATGATTGCAGCCATATTTCTCAATAGTTAAAAATTGAGAAATATGAAAATTGAAAAACACAACCACTTCTACCTGTATTCTATCCCAGTTCACTACAGGTGAGCTGTGATGCTATGGCGTAGCAAAGGTTATCACCACTACACTTCCACCAGCAATGGTCTCCTTCTGGCCATCCGGCCAGCAAGTGACCCCATTTTAGAATACCTTTCTGAGGCACTTATTCTTAGGAAAACTGGTGTAAAAACCTCTGGCAGATATTCTTCTAGATTGGGTGGTTCTAGAAAGATCTAAGTCTAAATGGGAGTGCTGGGAACACCACTAAGGAAGTGGGAAAGTGATACAGGGAAGGGGAAGCAGCCAAAAAGGAGTACAGTATTAAGCCTGTCACCAGAAATGGGAAACTGGGGCTGAATGGGGAAAATACACCTCAGCTTTATCCCACATGCATGGCAAGGGAACTGGGAGATTTTTATACCAATTTCTAAGAGTGATTGATTGAGAACATTTTTCAGGGATGATTATTTCCTGGTACTGGTAACTTGCCATACACAAGGACAGCCTGGCCCTCCAACCTTCTGGGTGTAGGTACTGGGGACCGAAAATCTCTTAGAGCACCTTGAAGTGATGGCGTCAGAGGGACATGAATGGGGACATGAACAACATCTGCTATGTCTATACTTTGAAGGATGAAATTGTTAAATATATTTAACAATTTAATTTAAGATTTAAACTAAATGGTCTAACTCAGTCCTGGTTCAAATTCTGTAGCCTTCTCTGCGTATTAATTATACACAAGGCCTGAATTTTTCCATAAGCACTTTCTTAGATTGTTGCTTCATTTAGTCTGTAATAAGCAGTAATGATACGGAAGGGTCTAGTTTGAGAGTCAGTGAGACTGGCTGTAAATATAATCTCTCCTGCTTGTTATCTGTGGTCTTTGACAAGTGTCTTAGAGCTAGCTGCTGGACAATTTGATTTTCTTGCCTGTAAAATAGGAATGATAGTACCTACCTCATAATAGTTTTATGATGAATGAAGACATGGAATATTTAAAGAATTTGGCACAGTGCTTGGCAAACAGTAAGCCCTCATTAAATAATAACCCAAGAGGATTCAGAGGTAAATTAGAATTTCCATTAATGTGATATTATTGTTTGCCCAAGCTTCAATAAGACTTGTCTGACAATTCACAGGTATGCTGATCTATTTCCCTAGCTAGATGTCTTCTGTTTCCCCACTAGATTCACCTTCTACCTTTTTCACCCTTCTCTGTGTCTCTGGAAGCTGATCCACATCTCCTGCTTTAGGGGGTTGTTGTGCCTCCCACATCCCTATTGGGTTGGCCAATGGGATGCAGAGGAAGGAGATCAGAGGACAGGAGGCATTGAGATCATGGTGCTTATCTCTCCATGACCTCCCTTCAGGGTCATCACAGGTTGGCTGTGTCCTTCTATTAAAGATCACAACCACTGGCAGATAAATCTCTTCATACAGCCTCCCTCTGGATTCCAGTAAATTTTCGGTCCCCTTGTTCCCTCCAACTTGGGAGTGATAAAGTCTCTTTATGCCCTCTGGTCTGCACTATACAGTATTGGTTTTCTAACCATATCCCTCCTCAACTATTCCCAGTTTGAGTATGCCAACTATTTCCCACTGGGATCCTCACTGAAATATTAACAAAGGGATGGGTTTCCCTCACATGGGCCTTATAGGTACAATGGGCATGTGTGTAGGGGGAGAGGGATATATGAGTGTATGCATGCATACACATGTGTGTAAATATGCCTCAGTAATTAATTTCAGTGTTTTCTCAAGGCATTGCATTAGGCACACATGCATACACACATACACACACACATACACACACACACACACACGCATACAGAATCACTTGTTGTGGGTGGAAAAGATATTGTATAACGAAATGCCAAGATCAGGAGTTCTCAACCATTTTGCTGTTTTGGGGTAGTTGATCCTTCCATGTGTAATTCTCTTTCACTATGCCAGTGATTTTTAGGTGTGTAGAGATAGTATTTTGGAATTAATGGCTTTCTTAAAGAGAGATTTTCAAAATTTTCTGGGAGATTCTGGCATAGCCCTTATCTTAAACATCACTTCTCAAGAAATGCTCCTTCTTGGGCAGACCGAGTGGTGTGGTGGTTAAGCACTGGCTTGGGAAGCCAGTGGCCCCGGTTCGGGTCCCACATATGAGGGCCAGTGACACTGCCCTGGGGAAAAAAAAAATCTGCATCAAGAAATGCTCCTTCTTTTAACTAGACTTTTGAAAATTAGTTTTCACATGGTGTCCTTTTATTCCTAAATAAAAAAAAGAAAATGAAGTATAATAAAAATAGTTGGGCTTTACACACCTGAATTTGAATCTCAGATTCAAATGGCTACATCTTGTCACTATTTAGAGTATTCTTCATCTGTAAAACTGGAATATTGGAATTCTTATAACAATAAAGATATGTCATGTGCATTATTTATTTTTCACACATGGATAAATACATTTGAAATGAGATTTTTTAAATGCTCATTATATGAATGAAAGGTAGCTATCAGTGTTGCTAGAACAGTAGACGCAGTATGTGGGCAAAAAAAGTGCACAGGCGACTAGATTTACCTTCCATTCTAAGATGGCAGGAATGTAGGGAAATCCAGAGGGAGCATATGAAAATGAATACAAAGAAGTTTCCGGGTCATTCTTCTGGACACTGAAAATCTGTTATTAGGAACGTCTGATCCAATGTTGTGTTCTGCCTTTTGTAGGCCAGTATTCCCTTTAGCTAGCTCCTTTCAGTCCTGGTATTCCTCAACAGGTCAGGGCTAGCCCCATTTTCCTGTATAACTTCCATGGACTGTTACTGAGAGCCACACAGGGAAAGCAAGGAAAGACCTCAATGTTTATTTATTTATTTATTTTTTTAGAGGGCAGTGTCACTGGCCCTCATATGTGGGATCCAAACCGGGCCCGCTGGTGTCCCAAGCCAGCTCTTAACCACCACGCCACTCGGCTGACCTGGAAAGACCTCAATGTTAAAACTGTCAAACACCCGGGATGTCCTATAACCCAGAACTACGTCCAAGAAGAAAAAAATAATATATGCTAAGATGACTTCGATTAGGAAACTGTACTCAAACACTTCCCATATTCCTACATTAAATATAATCTGTAGCTTCAGTGCTCAAGAAAAGGTGGCTTTATGGATTGGCAAATATGTAAATTGTATAGAGGAAACTATGTTATACAATTTCAAATGTAGTGTGAAGTGACGGCCTTAGAACAAGGTGTGTATTAAGGTTAATCTGACCAAAAGGAAGTTTACTGGATTATTTCCCAGCTGAGAGTATTATGTCTATCTTATCTATGAGTCTGTAAAAAAAAAAAAAAGGCCAATCTTCTCTCACACATTATTCCTGTTCTGCAATTGTCTTGGACCCTTTTGCCTCCTTTCATTCTTCTCGCTCGGCACCCTGTGTCATAGTTCTCTTGATTTGCAGCACTACATTTGAGTCTGACGAGAGAAGACAGAATTCACCTTGGTGCTCCTCAGGACAAAAGCTACCTGGGTCCATGGAAACAAAGCATCGAAACAAAGAGATTCTAGTGAATACCTAATATAGGATGCAAATGCAATACATAGGGAAAGGGGCAACTTATTTCATTGCACAGTCTTATCTCCACAATAACCTGAAAGCAAATCCCAACCATCAACGCCATGAGAACTATTTTAGAGTTCTCAGGCATCTTTGCTTTTAATCATCGCTTCTTATTTTTTTTAATAATATGATCCAGGATCCTATTTCATGCTCCCCATCAACCAAATTCTCTAGCTTGCCTTGAATTTGCCTTCTTTTCATAATTCCTCTACTTCTTCCTGAAAATCCTCTTAGCTCAATATTTTCTTTTTATCAAATTTTGTTTGCAGTAGCACTAGAGTTTAATGAATAAAGGTTCAGGCTTTAGAACCTGATAGATTTCATTTGATTCCATTGATATAGGCCCTTGGGATTTATGTTCAGCTGAGTGGGTGGAAGATGTGCTACAACTAGTTAGAAAGATGAGGAACAAGGTGTTCATCATCCATGGCTATTTTGGCTTAATTAGATAATGTGCATAAAACTTAAAATATACTAAGCATGTGGTATATTCTAAGTTTTAAATACGTATTATCTTGTTTCTTTATCTTCTATTTTTTGGGGGGCAATTTTTTTTCACTTTATCTGCTTAACTATTTCTGCCATTTTCCCCCCTGCTTTCTCTATATGTACATTTTATTATTTTCCTAAGATTTCAAAAAATATGGCAGGATGCTCTTCATATTAATGGTTACATCACCAGCTCAGCTGAGAAAATCCCGATACCCTATAGTTAAATGGAGTATGCAGAAAAGAATTTGCAAACTTTAGGAATTCAGCATCAATACCAGTGGGATGGAGGAATGTAGCGTGGTGGAAATAACCCAGAAAAGAGAAATGTGAGGTGAGGCTTCTTGGCCAACTCAGACATTAACTAGCTTTGTTCTTATTTTCCTTGTGTATTAACTAGCAGGTTGAACTAGATGGTATCAGTTTCCTTCTTGCTTCAACATTGTATGACTATTGAATTAGTTCTTTCTCTTCATAGAGCATAAAACACTTCAGGAAAATTTAGCCTCAAATCCACCCTAATTTGCAATCTACCTCCTAACAGGCTTCAGTTCCCAGAATATTTGTCAATCCTTAGCACATCAATTAAAAAATTTTCATTGCCAAAGGCGGTGCATGAGATACTAATAATGCAGGAAACAAATCTTAGACTTAGTCCCTGCTACCCATGCCTAAATTAGGCATAGCCTGCTATGTATGAGGATAGTTAGCAACACAAGTGTGATTACATATAGCTAGATCAGAGAACTAGCATTGGAGGCAGAGGCAGAGGCAGTTATTACCAGGAACTAACTCTTACTGAAAACCTACTCTCTGCCAGTCACTCTTTATGTATGTATTTATACTTTATTGGACCCTCACAACTCTACTGGGAAGGCATTATTATTCTTGCTTTACAGAAGTGAAACTGAGGTTAAATAGAAATAGTATATGGCACATTGAGATTCAATCCTGGGCACCCTGAATTGTAAAGCCCATATGCTTTTCATCAGGCCACACCACATGATTCCTTAATTAGAGATTGCTTCTTGGAAAAGGAGAGAATTGGCACCTTATGTATAGAGAATGTTTGCAAATAAATATAACTTTATCGACATGGAAAGTGCAGCTAAAGGGAATGAAAACATGTAGAAAATAGAAGCTTCTCTTGTGTCAATGTCCAACACATCTCAAGAAAGGAACTGTACATCCTTCTTTTCTTACATTTGGAATTAAGCAAGCACTAAAGAATATATTGGAATTGGAGTTAGCGAGGGTCTAACACTGTAGACTGCCAGATTCAGAACATTCTAGGAGGGAAGGTAATGACAAACACTCTTGCCAAAGAATGTCTTCAACAAATAAAACCCCTGCAGGTGGCCACAGAACATGGATGTGGGATTCTATTAGTGACCAAAGAATAAGAATTCTTACAGAGAGGATGAAACAAAAGAGACTCCCAAAATTTACCTAGCACCTCAGATTCCTTTTTTTTCAGAAAAAGAAAAAAAGTTTAAATTAAGTTTGTTGCAGCTGCTCTCAGGAACTTACCAAGCGCTACAGCCATCGGAGCAATTAAAAAAAATTGCACAGAAGGTAATTAAAAGCCTTACTGATTCTTGCAATTAGACTGACATTTTAAATGCCTCTGGATGTTTTATTGTGCCAATAACCTATTTCCCTCGTCTCCAAGAGAAATACAACTGACATCAGTAATTTACCCAAAGACTCTACAGGTAACATGTGCCAAATACAAACCTGCACTAAATTAGGGCCAGAATTCTCCTCTGTGAAATCAGTATGATACATCTTAATGGGAAACTGCTATTTGCAAATTTCTTCTATATGTTTGTATTTTCAGTACTCACCATCCTATTGGCTTGGCTTTGAGATCACCCTCACGATGACTGCTGGCTGGAATACTTCAGATCTATGAGCAGGGCAATCATTTCCAATTTACACTTGGTTATACAAAGACAAAGCTCATGGCTTTGGAGGACAGGGCTTATTTTGTCATCATTATTGAATGATGATGATTTATGGGAGAATGTGGATTTTTTAATCGACCACTCATGCCAAGGGAATTCTGCCTCCCCCCATTCCTCACCTATGCTTCAGGATTTGAATGCCAGTTTCTAATTTGGGTGGTGATATATTAAAAAGCCTGTCATATGATTGAATTTAGGAATTTATCCTGGCTTGGTGTTGATAATTTAAGGACCTATCCTAATCTGCAGCTTGATTTTATTTTTTGGGGGAAAGGCCCTCAGGGCATTCATGGGTTCTCTGCTGTACCAGGACAAGAAAGCCAGTCTTTCTTCAGGAATGAAAAAGCAAAAACAAACAAACAAACACTCACAACAGCAAAAGAGAAGAAGAAAAACAGAATTGAAGGTGGGCTAAATTGTTTCTTCATAATGGAATATTATGAGAAAATAAGAGTTAAAGTTATTTTTAAACATCAAAATCAGGTTTAAAAAAAAACCCAACTTATTATACAAGCTGGCCCAGCTTCTTCTCAGGAGGATCTAAAGTCTGAAGGTAAACTAACCTATAAGCACTTTTCTTTAGACTCTCTAGCAGCAACATTTTAATTTGTTCTCTTAATTTCTCTATGGGTGATTTATTTTTCCTAGAGTGCAGGAGTGATTTACAACTACTGTGAGTGGTTCTCAGCACATTTGCTCTCCTATTTGAGCAATCTTCTACACTGGTAAGTGGCCATGCTACCCAGCTATTCCCAATTCTTTCTAGAGTCCTCGGTCTATTTGTGTGTGAACTTAATCCTCAGTTCTTTGGCATCACAGACTACATGGTGGCTGAACATCAAATAACAATTTGTACAAGAGAAAATAGATTTTTTTAGCAGAGTTTGCTAGATTAAATAGCACCAGATTTAAACAAATAAGATGCTCAGATTTTATGAGCCTGTTGGGGAACTTCATAAAAAGAAGGCATCATGAAGGGCAAAATAAAAGATATTCAAAACCTCTCATAAAAGGAATTTAGATTATATAATGTGAGGATATCACAACAGAGAGAAAGATGCAATAAGCAACAGGGACAAATTCCTTTAACGTTGTTAAATATAATTACTATACAAAGAGTACTACAGAGTGATATGCTCAGCAGTATTATGGGGGTAAGCTACTCTGGCCTTTGAGTCCTTACTGAAAATGACAACAAAAATCAGAGTGAGGATTCTATGAGTCCATTGAGTAGCTCCCTTTGCTACAAGCAGGAACTTTTGTTTATATATTTTTTAATACTATATTCTCACAGAACTCCTGGAGACTGGCCATTCACCTGTCTGCCCACCATTTACAAATAAGTAGTAAGACCTAAGGACATTCTTAAAACTCTGGTGAATCGAAGGTGAATTCCTCCTTTCCCGTTTCCTATGTGTTCATGTATCTGCAGACACAAGCACTAGTCTATTCCTACAAACATAATGGAAGTGCTTTGAAAGTATGAGTTCTTTACACAGAAATGAGTAATAAAGCCAGATCATAAAATCTAGTACTCTATAAAATTTTCAAAAGAGGATAAATTCCAGTAGACCCAAGATGATTAAGGAGAGATAAATACAAAATCTTTCACCAAACTCAGTGGAAAAAATAAATAAAAATGGATTTAATTCACTGACATAAAGTTGATATAAGTATTTGGTCATTATTTTATGATGAAAAAAGATTAATTTAAATGAATTTTTATTTTTCCTTTTCTTAATTTAGTGTTGTAAAAGCATAAGTCATTTAAGTTAAACATGAGAAAAAACAAAATGGCCTCTTAATATACTGAATAGTCCAACAATGATTTAGCATCTCAAAAATGTTAATTGAGCTTATTTGATTATACAGCTCAACATGAGGAATCTGTGGTATTTTCACCATATCATCTAAAATTTAAATTAGTTCATTAAATGCTTTTTGTTAGGTGCAAAAACAGCAGTCTAATATAGAATGTATTTTAAGTGTATAAAGTAAACTTCACAAATGATAATTTATGCCAAAATTTCTGAAAGATTTTGGATTTTATTATTTATGTAGGTAATTGAAGTCATGGCTTTATATTAACAAATCCTTTTACATTCACTAAGAAAAATCCCCAATATTATATTTTCAAGTGTTTAATTTCAGATATATATATTATCCACACGCACAAACTTTTTAAAAAATCAGCAAATGAAATGAGACACAAATTATTACTTTAAAATAACTACTGATAGTGTTAATAACTGATAAGCATTAGATGGATAAAGTGTAGAAAATGCCAGAAGTGGGCAGAGATAGAATTCAACCACACTGAGAAGGCATGTAAGTTTATGCTGTTCTTACAGCAAATATTTGTACTCCTAAAGTAGATTTGAAACCTGCAAATTCATTAACCTGTCTGAGGGAAACAATTAGAAGTTAAGAAAAAGAATTATATGCACAAATATTTGGAATATTCCCATGTACCTGTGATCCAGTCATATTGAACTAATTGCCCCAAATAGATGGGAATGATGAAATACCAAATAATTGATTATAAGCTTCAATGTGACATAGTTATTGAACATCATGTTTTTGAAAAATTTTTAATAATATGAAAAATATTTTCTTAATATAATATTAAGTGATAAAAGCAAGATACAGAGTTTTTTAACTGATATGATTTCAAATGTTAATCATGCATGTGTCTACTCAGATGTTACCAATAGTTTATCTCTGGGAAGGGGGATTATGGGTGACTTTTTAAAAACTTTTGTACTTTCCACATATTCTAACTCTTACCAAGCTATTCTTGTTCCTCTAATAAAAAACACTACTGAAATATTTTCAATTACCTGTACCTCAATAGCTATGTTTTCATTTGTAGCCATCAGGTTGGCCATTTCTAAAATCCCTTTCTTTTATGTGCTTGATTCAGTGTGTGCCTGCTCCCAGGGCCATTCTTGAGGGTGTACCTTTTCATTGCCATCCACACGCATACAACAGGTAAGTTATGCTTAGTAGATGTTTAATGTCTCAGGAACCTATCCCTCCATTCCCATTGCCACTGCCTTAAATCATGTTTCAATCACTTTTTTCTGTTCATGGGTCTTTCTTGGACATCTCATAATGATAAAAGGAACAATACAACAATAAGGCATAACACTTATCAATATATATGCTCCAAATCAGGGGACACTAATATATATAAAGCAAATACTAACAGAACTAAAGCGAGAAAACACAAGTATAGTAGGGGATGCAAATACAATATTGACAGCTATGGATAGGTCATCCAAACAGAAAATAATAAAATAGTAGCCTGAAATGACAGATTAGACCAAATGGACATAACTGACATTACAGAGAACGTGATCCTAACACACCAGACTATACATTATTTTCTGGTGTACATGGAACATTCTCAAGGATAGACTCAACAAATTTAATAAGACTGAAATCATACCAAACATATTCTGCAACCACGACGCTTTGAAGTTAGCGATCAACTGTATAAAGAGAGCAGGAAAAAACACAAAAATGTGAAGATTTAACAACCTCCTACTAAAGAATGACTGAAACAAACAAAAAAAGAAATAAAAGGAGAGGTCAAAAGATACATAGAAGCAAATTAGAATGAAAATACACCATATCAAAATAGTTGGGATGCTGCAAAAGCAGTATTAAGAGGGAAATTTATGTAATTACAGGCCTATCTCAAGAAACAAGAGAAATACCAAATTGGCAATCTAATATTACATCTTAAAGAACTAGAAAATGAAGAAAAAAATGAAACCCAAAGTCAACAGAAGTAAGGAAATAATAAACATTTTACTAGAGCAGAATTAAATGAAATAGAAAACAGAAAGACAATAGAAAAAAATTAATGCAATGAAGAGATAGTTCTTTGAAAAACTAATAAATTGACAAATCCCTGGCTAGATTCACTAAGAAAAAAAGATTAAAGACTTGAATAGACCAAATCCAGAAATGAAAAAAGTTATGCAAGTACCACAGAAGTACAAAGGATCATACAATAATACTATGACAGATGATGTGACACCAAATTCAATAACCTAGAAAAAAATGGACAAGTTCTGAGACATATATACCTTCACAGACTGGATCATGAAAACTAGAAAATCTAAATAGACCAATCAACAGCTAGAAAATTGAAACAATCATCCAACCCTACCCATGCCCCTCCAAAAGCAAAAGTTCAGTGTCAGGTGGCTTTAATAGTGAATTCTATCAAACATTCAAAGATGATTTAATACCTGTTCTCAAACTCTTCCAAAAAACTGAAGAAGAAGCAATTCTTCCTAACTCATTTAGAATCAAAGGACAGATGAAGAGGTTCCCAGATAAGAAAAAATTCTAAAGGAGTTCATTAACACCAAACCAGTATTACAAGAAATGTTAGAGGGACTTCTTCATTTTCCAGAGGTACAAGAATGTCTCAACATACAAAAATCGATCAATGATACACCACATAAATAAAATAAAGGACAAAAATTATATGATCATATCAGTAGATGCAGAAAAGACATTTCATAAGATACAACACCTCTTTATGATTAAAACACTGAATAAAATGGATATAGAAGGAAAGTACCTCAACATAATAAAAGCCATATAGGAAAAACCCTCAATTAATATCATACTTAATGGTGAAAACCTGAAAGCTTTTCCCCTAAGATCAGGAACAAGAGAAGGATGCCACCACTGTTATTAAACATAGTATTGAAAGTCCTGGCCAGAGCAATCACACAAGAGAAAGAATTAAAAGGCATCCAAATTGGGAATGAGGAAGTTAAACTGTCACTTTTTGCACATGACATGATTCTTTATTAAAAAACCCTAAAGACCTCACCAAAAAAACTATTAGAAACAATAAACAAATACAATAAAGTTGCAGGATATAAAATCAACATACAAAAATCCATTGTTTTCTTATATACTAACAATGAAATTTCAGAAAAAGAAAATAATTCCTTTTGCAATTGCAAAAAAAGAATGAAATACCTATGAATAACTTAACAAAGGATGTGCAGAACCTATACACTGAAAACTATAAGACATTCTTAAAAGAAATTGAAGACACAAAGAAATAGAAAGGTATTCCATGTGCGTAGATTGGGAGAATCAACATAGTGAAAATGGCCATATTATCCAAAGCACTATACAGATATTATGCAATTCCCAACAAAATTCCAATGGCATTTTTAAAAGAAATAGAACAACAATAAAAAATTTAAAAAACTGTTAGATTTGCATGGAATCACAAATGACCCCAAATAGCCAAAGCAATCCTAAGAAAAAGGACAAGGCTGAAGTATCATACTCCCTGATTTTAATTTATGATATAAAAAGCAACAATAAACAACACAGCATGGTATTGGCAGAAAAAAATACACACAATCCAATCGAATAGAAGTAAGAACCCAGAAATAAACCCACATGTATAGGGACAGATGATTTTCAACAAAGGAACCAAAAACATAAAATGGAGAAAAGGGAGCCTCTTCATAAAATGGTGCTGGGAAAATTGGAAAGCCACTTGCAAAAGAATAAAACTAGATTGCTATATATAACTATACACTAAAATTAACTCAAAATAATCAGAGACCTAAACAGAAGGTCTGAAAAAATAAATTATGTAGAAGAAAGAATAGATACTAAACTTATGGTCCTGGATTCAGGGAGGATTTTATGAATTTGGCCTCAAAAATAAGGGAAGTAAAAGCAAAAATAAATTGCTTCTGCACAGCAAATGAAACCAACAAAACAAAAGAGGCAACCAACTGAATGGGAGAAAATATTTGTAAATAGCACCTCTGATAAGGGGCTAATATCCAAAATATATAAAGAACTCCTACAACTCAACAACAACAACAAAAAGAAAACAATTCAATTAAAAATGGACAGAAGACCTGAACAGATACTTCTCCCAAGAAGACATCCAAATGGCCAACAGATATATGAAAAAATGCCTAACTTCACTAGCTATTAGGGAAATATAAATCAAAACCACAATGAGATACCACCTAACACCTGTTAGAATGGTTATTATCAATGAGAAGTAATAACAAGTGTTGGAGAGGGTGTGGAGAAAAAAGAACTCTCAGACATTGCTGGTGAGAAGGTAAATTGGTGTAACCACTATAGAAAACAGTATCGAGGTTCCTCAGAAACTTAAGAATAATCTCAATTCTAATTTATGCCTATGTAAAACATAAATTGTGCCCAGAGGGAAAAAAAAAACAACTTAAGAACAGAGACTCTTGGAGATTCATGATGGCAGAGTAAAAACAGATTAAAAATATGAATAATAAAATAGCAATAGCTTCATATCTATCAACAATTACATTCAATGTAAATGGAATAAATGCTCCACTCAAAAGACATAAGAGGAATGAGTGGATAAGGAAACAAGATCCTTACGTATGCTACCTACAAGAAATTCACCTCAGACTGAAAAACACACAGAGACACAAAGTAAAGGTATGGAAAAGATATTTCATAAAACTGGAAATGGGGTCGGCCGAGTGGCACAGTGGTTAAGTGCTGGCTTGGGAAGCCAGCGGCCCCGGTTCGGGTTCCACATATGAGGGCCAGTGGCACTGCCCTCAAAAATAAATAAATAAATAAATAAATAAATAAATAAAACTGGAAATGAAAACAAACAAACAAAAAGCTGGCATAGCAATACTTATACCAGACAAAATAGACTTTAAAACAAAAGCTATAACAAGAGACAAAGAAGGACCCAGTAAGCCCACTTCAAAATATTTATCTGTAGAAATCCAAACGTTACTTTGAGGGGATATGTTCATCTATATGTTCATTGCAGCATTGTTAACTATGACGAAGATATAAAGGCAGCCTGGGTGTCTATTTGTGGAAGAATGGATAAAGAGGAAGTGGTACACATATACAAAGGAATATTGCTCAGCCATGGAATGGAATGGGTTCTTGCCATCTGTGGCAGCATGGATGGACCGGGGGGGGGGGAATTGTGCTGACTGGAGTGTCAGACAGACAGAGAAAAACAGATGCAATGAGATTTTGCTTTTATGTGGAATCTAAAGAACAAAATAAACAAACAAAACGGAAACAAGCTCATAGATACAGAGAACATATTGATAGTTGCCAGATGGAAAGGGGTGTTGGGGATGAGTGAAAAAGGGGAAAGGATTACAAAGTACAAATTGGTTGTTACACAGTAGTCATGGGGATGTAGGGTATAGCATAAGGAATATAGTCAATCATATTGTAATATCTGTTTATAGCATCAGATGGGTACTAGATTTGTTGGGGTGATAGGTGGGAGGGGGTTAGAGGACAGGGCGTAAAAGGGAAGTGAGTAAGAAGTACAAACTGATAGTTACAAAATAGTCAGAGGGATGTAAAGTAAAACATAGGGAATATAGTTAATATTGTAATTACTATGTATAGTTTCAGGTGAGTACTAGACTAGTCATGGGGATCATTTCTTAAATTATGCAAATGTCTAACCACTATGCTGTATACCTGAAGTTAATATAAAATAATATTGAATGTCAACTGTAATTGAAAAATTTAAAAAGAGGGGAAAAAGGTGAAGGGAGATAAGAGGTTCAAATCAAATAAGTCATGGGGATGTGATGTACAGCATGGGGAATATAGTCAATGATATTGTGATAGCATGGTATGGTGTCAGATGGTTGCTGGATTTATCATGATGATAGCTTCTTTAGGTATATAAATGTTAAATAACTATGGTGTACACCTGAAACCAATATAATATTGTATGTTAGCTATATTTTGATAAAAATATTAAAAAATTAGTAAAATAAAAGATAAAAAGGGCAGCAGGGAGAAGTCCACAAAACAGTACTACAAATTTTCTATGGGTAGAGCTATGTGTACAAATGCAAAGAAAGAGGTCTAGAAGGATAAACACCAAACAGAATAGTTGTTATCTCAAAAGTGAAGATATGTATCAGGATGGGGTTGAAAAATACAAAATAAATAAAGACCTTATCTTCAAAATACCTATGGTAGGTCTGTGAATATCTGAAAGAAATATTTTAGTGTGTGTTTGAAATGCAACTATAAATGCATAAATTATTAAAACTAAAAAAAAAACAAACCCAACAATTAAGAGTACAGTTATCATATGACCCAGCAATCCCTTTTCTGGCTATCTACTTGAAAAATCTGAAAGTATTAATCTGTAAAGATATATGTATGCCTATGTTCATTGTGATATTATTCACTGTCACCAAGACATGGAAACAAAGTGTCCTTTGATAAATGATTGGGTAAAGAAGATGTGGTACATACATACAATGGAATATTTGGCCATAAGAAAAGATGAAATACTGCCATTTGCAACAACATTGATGGATTTTGAGATTATCATACTAAGCGAAATAAGTCAGGAAGGGAAAGTTGAGAATCATATGACTTCACTCATATTTGGGATAAAAACCTAAAGGAGAACTGACTCTGGGTGGTGAACACACAATGCAATATATAGATGTATTATAGAACTGTACACTTGAAATCTGTGCAATTTTACTAACCATTGTCACCCCAATAAATTTAATAAAAATTAATATATAGGTATATGTTAATGCTTTTATAGACCTTAAAATTATATATATATATTATGATTATATATTATATATTATGATCATATATATGTATATGATCATATATATGTATATATTATGATTTTGTAGACCTTAAAAATAATTTCAGCAAATTTCATATGGATAAATTCTGTGCCATTTGATTAAAATATAAATCTTTAGGTATACCATTGTATTTTTTGCTACTTCCAAAAGGTTATTTTTTTACAGATTTTTTTCCCCACTGGGTCAAATATTTATTTGACTAAAAATGTTAAGTTCAATGGGTTGACTTAGTTCATTCAAGGAAGGAAAAAAAAAATCAATGAACTATTGTTGCCAATGAATAACTAGTCAGTTCATTTCAGTCTTGAAGATCTCAGCTCTTTTACTTCTGCCTGATTTTATTTTCCTGTGACCACAATGAAAACTTTTAGTATTAATGTTGCCTTAAGAAGTAGCATAACCAAATCCAAGGTTAAACAGCATCATCCCTGAAATCACCTTTTATTACTGTTCACCAAGGACCATTAATTTTTTTGCATTTTTGTTTGTTTGTGTTTGTTTTCCATTTTGTTTTGTGTTGTTGTTTTCTTAAGTCGGACATCCCCGTCATTATCTGGGCTCTGGTCCTGGTTCCTTTTTGCTAGCCTACTGTGTATCACTGGATGCCTGTGAAACAAAGGGATGCAGAATTGTGTAGGCAGAGGTAGAAAATTGGATTCAACTCAGAAATATATACTGATACATTGGTAGTAGATTATTATTTTATGTGGAGAAGGATTCTGAAATCATGTATAGAGGGAAGAAGAGTCATGACTGATTAGTAACGTCTGAAATGGGCACATGGAAAGAAGATATGGAATGGCTGTCCTTGGTATCAGGGCACTAGTGACAGACAGGTATGAGCCTCTGTTTAGAAATAGGACAAGTATGACCTGGAGCAAGTTACTTCACTCTATAAGACAAAGTTTCCTCATCAGTAAAATGAGAATAAAGAGGACACTCTACAAACTTTTTATTAATATTTAATTAGCTACAGAGTATAAAATGTTTTCATAGAACATATAATAATGGCTCAATAAATGGGGGGAAGAAGAAAATGATGATGGCAGACTCTCTTCAAAATTAGATTATGCATGGATGGATCTTGAGATTGTCATGGTAAACAAAATAAATTAGACAGAAAAAGTCAAGGACCATATAATTTCACTCATAAGTGGATTTAAAACTGAAAGCAACAAAAGAACAAGACAAACACACAAACAAAAACTCATAGACACAGATAAATAACAGCTTAGTGTTTACCAGAGGGTAAGTGGGGGAGGAGAGGTGGTGGAAGAGGGTAAAGGGGATCAAATATGTGGTGATGGAAGGAGAACTGACTTTGGGAAGTGAGCATACAATGCAATACATAGATAATGTATTATAGAATTGTACACTTGAAACCTGTATAATTTTACTAACCAATGTCACCCAAACAATTTAATAAAAATTGCACACGCACACACACACACACACACACACACACACACAGTGTAATACAGTAAAAAATAAATGGTCCATGTTTTAGTTCTGGCGTTTACCTGCTCTGTGCCTTGATAGGGCAAGGTAAATAACCAAAGTGAAGTTTCCTCCTTTATAAAATGTTGATGATGTAATACGGGCATGATAAAACTTACTCAAACAATAATTATTAAATGTATTACATCTAGCTTAATGTTGTTGTTTTTTTGCATTTAATTTTTGCCTTTGTTTCTTATATAGAAATAATGTGTACCGTACGTAGCACACACTTTACTATCATATAGGTTTAATGCATAGAATTAGTATTATGAATGTTAAGGGAAGGGAAAGTTATATTGAAAGATGTCTTCAAGACCCATTGTCTACATGAATTGGAAAACCGTATTATAACTCATAAGAATGTAAGGGACATCCATTTTGGGGCTGGGTTAGGAAGAAGGGAATTACAGAACAATATACGAATACTAGGTACCGAGTTTGAGGGGGATGTTGTCCATCAAGTAGAGTTAGAGTAAAACTAATAGGAGCACACAGTTCCTGCTAAAGATATAGTTTTATTTTCTTTTTACTTATTACAATTTGAATGTCATTAAAAAAAAAAGATTGTGACCTTTGCTCTCTTTCCAGGATTGTCTACTGTCAGATTAAATGAAAATTTGAATTCAACATGTTGACAACATAAAAGGTGGTCATTTTCCCAGTTAGGTAATAGCCCTCACTAGATGTTTCTCTGGCATGTCACAGGTCACCACGAACTCTGAAAATTATATACCATGGCTGTGTTTAGGTTTGAGGGGGATGTTGTCCATCAAGTAGAGTTAGAGTAAAACTAATAGGAGCAACAGTTCCTGCTAAAGATATAGTTTTATTTTCTTTTTACTTATTACAATTTGAATGTCATTAAAAAAAAAAAGATTGTGACCTTTGCTCTCTTTCCAGGATTGTCTACTGTCAGATTAAATGAAAATTTGAATTCAACATGTTGACAACATAAAAGGTGGTCATTTTCCCAGTTAGGTAATAGCCCTCACTAGATGTTTCTCTGGCATGTCACAGGTCACCACGAACTCTGAAAATTATATACCATGGCTGTGTTTGGGTTTCGTGGGCATTTCCCAGAATGGGCACCACCTTCTGTTTTGAACCCTCTCCTCATTCTCTCGTTTCTTCCCAGTTATCCTGCACTTGGATTTTTGTTCCATTCCTAGAGTACTTCAAGGATGCTTCCTTTCTGCACTAAGTTCTCTCCAGGAAGCTGCTTCTTATATTAGTGGCTCCACTATCTACACTATCTACACTGTTGCCCAGGAATTCCCCTCTCTTTTTTCACCCCAAAATTCTCTTTCCCTGTGTTCCAGACTTAGTTTGGGGAGGTGACTAAACTATGGTGACCCAGGTCTTAAATAAATAAGGAACACTTAATTTCCCAGCTTAAAGTATCATCTTCCACTTGACACGCACATACATCCTCATAAGTTAAGGCTGCAATTGTCTTACATAGTCACAGTATATGAGAATTATTTTTTATTTTTTACTTTTCTATAAGTCTGAAATTAATATCAACTAAAAATTTTTCAAAGTACAAATAAAATACAATACAATTCCCCCCAAAAAAAAAAAAAATCCGACTGCAATTGGCTTATACAATGTAGCATTGGAGAATCCAGGGGAGACACAGATGAGCCAGAGGTTACTTTATAACACAAGGAAAGGGACAAGATATTTCAGTGAGCTTGACTCATACCTGAAACGTTTTTCTGGGTATCTGGGGTTTGTGTTAAATGAATATCACCTGGGTCTATTTATCTTCCCTCACTTCTAAATCTATTTCTCACCTTTCTCATTCAAAAATGAAAGTCCTGAGGGCCTGTCATGATAGCAGACGTTTCATTCCTTTACATTTTCAAATTAACATAGCACTTGAATCATAGCCTCTGAGGGCTTTGGAAAAGAAGCATGAAGTTGGTACACATGAAAACAATAAAACTAGATGAAAGTTGTAAAGAAAAAAAAAAAAAAGCAAACAAATTCACTTAGTGCTGTAAGAACACAATTACCACCCCAGCCAGCCAGTATCTGAGAACAGTAGCAAAATAGTGTTTTGTGGGAGAAAATGGTTACTCTCTATAGTATCATATTCGTAAAATCAGAGGGAATAGTAATAGCTTGGTAGAAAAAGCAACTGACCTACTTGTCAGGAGACCTAGATTCTAGATATAATCTACTTATCTCTGAGATGAATCCTATTTGACCATTATCCTGTTTCCTAATGTGTATGACATAGAGGCTAGACTTTTTGAGATTCCTAAGAAAAATAAAGGGTTCTATAGATATTGGTATTTGGGAAGTGATACATAAAATAGCCCCCAAATTGGAGACTCGTGATTTCTAATAGCATATTAAAGGCACTGAGATAACATATAATAAAAGGACCTGCCTGACTTGTCTACCTCAACGTTGTTTCCACAATATTTTTGACAATCTGATATGTTTATTTAGAAGTGATCGATTGATTGATTGACCTCTGTTATTTACAAGGTTTATTTACCAAACATTTTGATCTGTATAATTTTAGCTTTATAGCTATAAACATATTCATTGAGACGCACTCTTTTTTTTTTTTTCTTTGAGGGCAGTGTCACTGGCCCTCATATGTGGGACCGAACCCCGGGACGCTGGCTTCCAAAGCCAGCGCCTAACCACCGCACCACTCGGCCGGCCCTAGCTATAAACATATTCATTACTTTCTAAAAGCAATTTTAAATTTAGCTAAATTTTATTAGTTTACTATTTTATTAAGTATTACTATTTTTGTTTCACCTAAATTGATCTCTTTGCAAGGTATTCTCTGCTTTTACTCCAGAATTCCATAAAGTTATTTACTTTATTCTTGATACTTTTTCTTAATTATCTAAGTAAATTATCTAAGTCTTCACCACGTTCATATTTATAATTATCATTAACATTCTACGACCACCATTTATTAATCATCCAGTCTGTGTGAGGGAATGCACTAGGTGTTTTGTATGCATTTTTCACTTAGTACAACCATCGTGGCAAGTACGTATTATAATTCCTGTTTTTACGTGAAAAGCATGAGACACTAAAAGCGGTAACTTGCTCAAGAGTCTCCCTGGCTTCAAAGCCTAGGATCCATTAACTCTACCTTTGTCCATGCATGCAACTTAAAGATAGCATGTCTTCATATGGAATCTAGGAAACCTACAGTTACCACAACAGAAGTGGTCAGGTGCCTTTACAACCAAGTAACAAACTTCTCAGCAGCAGCTCAGAAAGCCCTGCTCCTCTCCGGCATGCTGAAAATGAAACTGTTTTGTGCATCTGTGTCTGGACGATTGATTGAATAGCTTCTGCTTTCCCTCTGAAGACCTAGTCTAGCACATTTTGTTCATCCCAGATTTGGCTCTGGGATTTAATTTTGTGTTCTGGAATCTTTCTTTCTAGTCTTAGTTTTGAATGGATGATCCTCTTTTTAGTGTATTCTTTTTTTTTTTTTTGTAGAATGAATAAATATTGCTTCCACTGTTTTATTTCGCCATTCATTCCTTTGTGATCTAGTCTTAATCACTGTTCTGTTAACTCTTTGTGGGGTTTTTTTTGGTTTTGGTTTTTAGTTTTGGGTGTACAAAACAGTACAATAGTTATACTTTCCACCCCTCAATAAGTGACAACCCTAATCCCTCAATCCAACATCCTCCGATATCATATATATTACGATTCCATTGAATTCACTCCCCACACTATACACCACATCTGTGACTATATATATATATATATACATATATATATATATATATATATATATATATATATATATATAAAATTATAGTTGACATACAATATTATTCAATGTCAGCTTCAGGTGTACAATGCAGTGGTCAAGCCCCTACATCATCTGTGAAGTGATCTCCCTAACAAGACATGTGTCCATCTGACACCCTAAAAATATTTACATTATTAATTATATTCCCCAAACTGTCTTTCCTAACCCTGTGGAAATATTGTAGTTACCAATTTATGCTGTCTAATCCCTTCCCCTTCTCCCTCATTCCAACCCCCTCCCATCTAGCAACCAACAGTTTTTCCGGTATATCTCTGAGACTATTTCTGTTTAGTTTGCTCATTTATTTAGTTCTTTAGATTCCATATATAAATGAGATCAAATGGTATTTGTCTGACTGACTTATTTCTCTGACTGACTTATTTCACTTAGCATAATGTCCATCCATATGTTGCAAATGGTAAGGTTCTTTCTTCTTTATAGCTGAGTAATGCTACATTGTATAAATGTACCACAGTTTCTTAATCCAGGCGTCTACAGATGAGCATTTTGGTTGTTTCCAAGTCTTTGCTATTGTAAATGGTGCTGCAATAAACATAGGGGTGCATATATTTTTTCGAATTAGCGTCTTGGGTTTCTCCAGATAGATACCTAAGAGTGGAATTGCTGGGTCATAAGGTAGTTGCATTTCCAGTTTTTTGAGATACCGCCATACTGATATCCGTAATGGCTGCACCAATCTGCAGTCCCACCAACAGTGAGTGCAGCAGGGTTCTCTTTCCTCCACAACCTTGCCAGCACTTGTTGTTTGTCGATATATTGATGATAGCCATTCTGACTGGAATGAGGTGGTATCTCATTGTGGTTTTTATTTGCATTTCCCTAATGATTAGTGAGGCTAAGCATTTTTCATATGCCTGTTGGCCATCTGTACATCCTCTTTAGAGAAATGCCTCCTCATATCCTCTGCCCATTTTTTAATTGGGTTGTTTGGTTTTTGGAGGTTGAGTTGCATGAATGTTTTTTTATAAATTTTGGAAATCAACCTCTTATCAGATATATCATTGACAAATGTCTTCTCCCATTCAGTAGGCTTCCTTTTTGTTTCATTGATGGTTTCCTTTGCTGTGAAAAAAATTTAAGTTTGATGTAATCCCATATGTTTATTTTTTCTTTTCTTTCCCTTGCCAGAGGGGATACATCAGTAAAAATAATAGTCAGCGTAATGTATGCAAATTTACTCCCTATGTTTTCTTCTAGAGTTTTACGGTTTCAGGTCTTAAATTTAAGTCTTTAATACATTTTGAATTTACTCTTGTATATTGCTTACGTAGGTTGTCCATTTTCATTTTTTTGCACTTTGGTCTATTCTTTAACATTTGCTTTCCTTTCTCCACTTGTGGATCCCCCGGTTTTATCTGTGATTTCATTAGACTGTCTCCATGGTTGTCCTTTGGCGTGCAGACACAGCTTTGTCTCCTGTCCCAGCCACTTTCCCTCCTGAGCAGGAGGGAGGTTTCCAGCCCTGGCAGACCCTTGTTGCCACTCCTCGGCCCCCAGCACTGGACAGGCCTAACTCTGTGTGGCCCAACTAGATGAACCTTGACTCTGAGAAGACCATCCAAATCCCCTTGTCTATGTTATTGGCTCTTCTTTCAGTATTACTCAGCTGCATATGGCTTTATTGAGTGGGGGAAACTCTAACCACACACAACATCCCACTATATGAACACCGTGGGTATAAAGGGTCTGGGGTTGGGGAATTTCTTTTTTCTAACATGCTTCTTGCTAAGGTATCATTGCTTTGGTTACTGTAACAAATTCAGCAATTTTGTCCAGGAAAAAATCGTCCAATAGGTTTTCTAAATGTTTGTTTACCTAGTCATAAATCAAGATAAGGAAATCATCATTCCTGCTCCCTTTGAAAATTTGACTAGTAATTAAAATATCTAGGCCCCGTTTTTCCTCATCTGGGTATAAAATTAGAGGGAGTCCCCATCACTTGTTTCCACAGGGTGTTCCAAGAGTCTTTGTGTCTTGTGGCAATACTTGGGGAGGGCACTGGCACCAACAACAGGTGAAGATTGGGATGCAAGCTCAGGCTACAAGGCTGTTTTCATCTGTTTTACAAATTAGGTTTCAGGGTAGCATTGTATTTAGAAATAAAGGAAAGATTCAAAAAAATAAGTGTGAGCAGACCAGACCAAGAGCTTTCCCTGTCTTTGTCCCTTCATGGAAAACTGCCCCTTCCTCTTCCTGGTCTTTAAGATGTAGCTCAAATGTCACCCATTTAAAGAAGCTTTCCTTGGTTCTCTGTCTCCATAGTCCGTGTTCCCAGAGCTCTTCATTATTGTTTCTGAAATAGTAGTTGTCACATAATATTATAAGTTACATAATATTGTCTCCCCCAAGTAGTCCAATAACCATGATCCCTTTATCCCCTATGCTCAGTGCCCAGCACTGTGTTGGGAGCATACAAGGTGATCAACAAATATGTGCACAAAAGATGAATGACTCACCCAATAAAGTTGAGATTATTTTCCCTAAATCTAACACACTGCTTTACACTTGCTGAAACTGAAGCTCAGTTACTATTTTTCAGCTGACTTCCTGCCTTAGTCAGCTCAGGCTGCTATAAGAAAATACCATAGACTGGGTGGCTTAAACAACACACGTTTATTTCTCTCAGTTCTGGAGGCTGTGAAATCCAAGATCAAGGAGTCTGCTAAGCTTTTTCCTCACGAGGGCTCTCTTCCTGGCTTGCAGAAAGCTGCCTTCTTGCTGTGTCCCAGAGTGGCAGACAGAGGGAGGGAGGGAGACACTCTGGTCTCTCTTCCTCTTCTTATAAGAATATTATTCCCATCATGAGGATCCCACCCTCATGACCTCACCCAAACCTAATGACCTCTCAAAGGGCCTGTCTCCAAATACCATCACATTAGAAGTTAGGGCTTCAAAATGTAAACTGGGGATGGGGGCAGAGACACCAACATTCCATTCCTAACATTACAATGATTTGCACGAAGAATGAATGAGTCATCCAATAAATAAAGCTTAGATTATTTTCTTCAAATCTAACATAATTCCTTACATTTTCTGAACTAAAGCTCAGTTACTATTTTTCAACTTACTCCCCCAGTGTCTCAAGATGTCCCTGCAATTGATTCATGTCAGCCTGGCATTTCACTACAGGGAGGAGTTGGTGTCATCTGCAAATTTGGAGATGTCACTGTGCTCTCTCTCCCAAATCACATGTAACAATGTTCTCTGAGACAAACCCTTAGAGGATTTCTCAGTTTACATTTCCTCTATCTAGACCTATTTATTCTTATTCATTGTTTCACAGGTAGAACCTCAGTCTGTACAGATACATGATGACATTTTTTTTTTTTCAAATCTCATTTACAAGAAAAGAAAAAACTGTTGGGCCTGGTCAAAGACTTCTCTGAAGGTTAAGTCATTTGCATTCTTTCTGTTCCAAAACATGGAGAGTAGTGGAGGAATTTAGAGCTTTATTATTTTGTTTTCACCTCTGTATGGAGTCACAAACCCAGGTTACTTTGGGAGGTAATGAAGTGATGAATAATCTTAGGTTAATGCAATCTTCCTGGAGGTGTTATCTGACTGTATGATCATACCCCAAACTAACCATTCTTCACTTGAATATGTGTTCAAAATGAAAATGTGAAATTGTATATAGCTCTGTGGATACTTTCTAATAGCTACTTTAATCTTTCAGTTTACTGATAACTTGCATTACAATCTTACTGTGCAATCTAAGGTACAGCTTGAATTAGAATTCATCATAGTTTTTTCTGTCCCCCAACACACACACACACACACTCAAAGCACATAATGATAATTTGATCTTCAGTCATTGTATTTGTCTTCTATTAAGAAAAAAAAAATTATCCCTTTTTCATATTCATTTCCCCAGAATATATACCTGTAATCTGATTATTAAAGTATCTGTACAAAGCAACTTTATTTTCCAAGTAATCTATGGCCAGTATAGATTGTCAAATGTCAAACTACAGAATGAGTTTTACAATACCCCTCATCTGGAAGTACACACTATAGTTTTCTGCTTAAGATTTTTCATTTTTTTAAATTGCCATTACACATCACATAAAGATTCCAAACATTTCAGAATAATAATTCCCAAGTTGCATTCATTGTCTCCAGTAGCTTTTTTTCTCATTTAGCTTTTATTTCAGGTATTTATTCTAGTGTTCATTACTGTTAATTTACCTGGGTGAAATTGAATTTACTTTTGATAACCTTAATTTAAATTTACCTTTTCCCATCTCTCTATAACAACTTCATTGTTTATTTGGGGAAGCATATATAATATTGTATGCTATTTATTTCTCTTCACATGTTTTCAAAACTGCCATTAAGACAAGTTACAGCTAAATTTTTAATGAGCATTTCATGGACACAGCTTGCTAACTTTAAGAGGAAACATTTCAAATAATTTTCAGGAGTATCAATTCAAATTCTTTTTTCACTATCAGTTCAATTAAGTCAATAGTTCCATATTTTGAGAACGTCAGTCTGTGTCTGCACAATTTCTACTGCCCTATTAAAATTAACACACTGTATAAATCAAATTGGAGTCTCTACTACAGAAATCTCTCTAGGGTAATTTTTTTTTTTTAATTCATATTCCTAGTGCACTTACTCCAGAAAATGTCAATATAAAATTCTTGAGCTATAACAAAATGTGAACAACACCTTAGAATTTTTTGATAAAAGAATTGATTATATATACATACTCATTTCAGACTACATAATAATTCACAACTTTCTTTTATAATACAAAAGTCCAGATAATGCATAACCTTTACAATAACTAACTTTTACAATAATCACCAACACCAAGCTTTTCCAAAATGAATCTATGGCAGTCATGTTGATTTCTCCTTAATTTGAGTCTCTATATATGAAAATGGGGAATGTGCAACAATAAATTACAAAACCCCCTAATTAAAATGTTTTAGCCTTGATTGTGGTCTTCACTCTACAAATTGGGAAAGTCCTTTAGCCCTTCTGCCCTTAACTGTCCTATCTAGAATAATAATCTTTATATATTGGAATATGTGAAAACTTTCTAAGAGTCATGTAGGTGTGGATAATTTTAAGCAAAGCAATGTCTGCTCCTCCACTTCTAAATGTGTCTGTTCCTAAGGTTCACGGGCCTGAGAAGGTATCTGCTGTCAAGGTGTCATGTCAAGCGTTCTCTTTCCATCTCTCCTCTCACATTGCTTTTTTCCAATGTGAAAAAAAAAATCAGGGATTTCACCAATCCTCAGTCTTGGTATGCTACATTGCTCTGAAAGCAGAAAACCTCTGGAGGCCCCAGAGTTTCAGTATGAAACACTAGTATCAGCAAAGCCTTCTCTACAGCACCATAAACCAGAAGGAGGCTTCCTATCTGCCATAGCTCTTCCTTTTACATATTTCATACAGAGGCAACATAGCCTGGGAAACATTAGCCCATGTTGATATATTTTGAATTCCCGTATATGTCGAATGGGAGAGGGGAAGAATTTTAGGAACAATTACATTTTTAACTATTCCTTCACCTAACTATTGTCAAATAATATATCACACCTGAAAATGGATCTCAGAAGGACAAAGTACCAGAAGCTCTGGTAAAAGGCACTATGAGTAGCAACACCTTGCTTCATGGAAGTAAGATCCCATGACTCTATCTATCTATCTATCTATCTATCTATCTATCTATCTATCTATCTATCTAATCTATCATCTAACTATCCACCTAGCTATCATCTATCTTCAGGATTGAAATATTCAAGATTTGTAAATAGCATAATAAAAAACATCAATCTGCTATGAAATGATAAATAAGTCCTCTTTACATGTTAACCATTCTTAATAATGAGAACAGCTTGGTGAACATTTCCTATGTTTCGCATCATTTCAAAGACAAGAGGTAAAAAGTTTATTTACCTACACTAGATCAACATTCCTTTTTTTTAAAATTAGTTTCAGGTGTACAACACAGTGCAATAGGTATACTTTCTGCCCCTCAAAGTGACAACCCCCTCCCCCAATTTGTCAACATTGCATCTTTGAATGAAATTATATGTCAAAATAAATGACTGGTATTTTTCAGAATAAATACTCAGATTTGGAAGAGAAATATTTTAGTTTTCCTAAAATAATAAATGAACATTACAAATCCATGATTTTATTTTACCTTGGGATGAGTGTCCTGTTTTCTCTTACTCATCACCCACCTTCCTGCTCATGTATGTATCCCAACCTTGTACTTGTTGTGTTTACATTAAATTAGTGGGCTCATATTATGGATTCCATGCTAAAGAATGCATTCAACAATCATCATGAATATATCACTGATAAGCTTGAATCTACTTGTGGCCCAATACCATTCTTTTCTTTTGGCTTATAATTTCCCCAAAGTAAATTAACTGTAATATTTAAAGCAGAATACTTTCATCTGTGCAGGTGAAGAACAAATGTTCTCAAAATGCAATTTGGGACATAGTATCTTAAGCTTTAAAATTTTTGCTTTATTTAATTAAGATTCCTCAGATGTTGATAAATTGTTTTAATCTAAATTAGTATCATTCCAGCATGAAATAAAATCACTTATCTATGTATTTTTAATACCTTGTGTATCTTCCTATATGTCAATCATTTATACTTTTTTTAAGGCACAAAAAATATGAGTATGAAAACTGAAATTCATCACAAAACAGGTCTTCACAGCTAATGGGAAGAAATCGAAAATGAACAATATCCAGTCTTCTATATTTATTTATATAAAAAAGTTTGATCATTACCTAAAATGCAACAGTTCTTCACCTATAAAAAGAAAAACAGTAATAGAATTGATACTGAACTCTATTCAACTCTAGTAATAAGTAATATTTATGGATGAATACATTAATTAATTGAAAAAGAATCCCACACATTATATTTAGATGCACCTCTAAAAAAAGTTTAATTTGTACATTAGATAACTATATATAACTGTATAAAATTATAAATATGTTTTTTATTTTGATCAGTGGTATACCTATTACAGTTGTTATGAAATTCAATCCAGAATTTTAAACACTGATACCCTAAAGAGCCAGGAAAGTTTTTTAAATGATAATACTTTTAAAATCTTGTAATTTCAGAGAACGATAATAGGCTAATCAAGAAATAACTGTCAAGCATAAAATATTTTGAATTATAATAAAATTATGTAATCAAAGTGGATTAAAAATACAAGTTCAAAGATAAAAGGAACAATGAAATATTTCTATTATGGAAAAAATTGTCTGTTTCAATGGATGGCTTAAGTATCAAGTCACTATCATATTTAAGCAGTTTTAAAATGTGTCTTAAAGTAAAAGTTTTGTTTTTAAATTTCATCATACACAAGAGACCAAAATTACATGATTTAAACTCAAAAGAGAAAATTTTAAATACTTTAAAAATAGCAAGGGGAGTACATATTTTTCCAAATTCTTTTGGGAGACAGAAAATGTGCACACTATCAACATGGAAAGTGGACATAACCTTTGACCTGTCTTTTTTAAATGGCTTCACCAGTGGCATGATGTATGAAATACAAGGTATTATCTAAGATATGACTATGATATTCCAGATTGTTTTAGTTTTTAAAGTTTTAATTGGTTATGTCATGCTTTATATGATATTGAGCAATGCTAACTGCAGAGGTAATCAATTAAATGATTGTGGGCGGCAATGACCAAAACTTGACACTAATCTCTTTCACAGTTGAGCAGATTTTATGCCAGATCTTACTGGAATCAATTGCCTTCATTTCAAGAAACATTTCATTCAAACATTTCATTCACAACATTTTTTCTCAGGAAAAGGTGGGATTAAAATTACCCCTTGTTTTTCCCCATTAGAGTATGTACCAAGCTTTGGAACCTGAAATTTAGGCCTGTGAATTAGAAATTAAAGTATTGGTCTAATACATGAAATTTAAAATGTCTTATAATTCAAGAAATATAAACTTTAATTTTAACTAAAATGAGAATGAGAGACAGGTAAGAAGAAAGCTTCATTTCAAAATAAATGCAGTTTCTCCAAGTCCTATCTTAGTTATTCACTCTAACAGATTTAATTCCATGAAAATTTATTTCTTGTACATCCAAAAATATGCTACATGACAGTAGGTAACATATCAGGCAACAGATAATCCTTAGATATGTGAGTGATATATATATAAAACTTTTAAAAGCCATTAGAGTTTTATTTATATTCATTCATTTAAATCTTTCACTTCACAAATTGGGAATTAATTTTTATTCTTTAATACAGCCAGCCATATGTTTGTTTCCATTTTATTGAATTGTTACTGACTGATTGTAATTCTAACATTAACGTTCTTTCAAAATTAAAATACCTCAATCACTGCTATGTTATGTTCTCATCAATATTAATTTCAATTTTAAGATAACAATACAATCAACATGATTACTTCTTTAAGATGTGTGTGACTAGTATTGGGTTTCAGTCCTTTTCTTCAATAAACTATAAGACAAAATGGTACAGCAATATCCCTGCAAACATGTATTCTTCCTTAGCCATTCTGCAGTTCTCAATCTAGTCAATGTCAGAGTATTTAATATGACTCATTTTTCATAGAGAATAGTAGTCCCATTTACAGTACTGAGATTGATGGCACGGTATGCTATCAATCCCAAAAGCTCTGATGCGGGCCATAGACCTCTACCAAAAGATTCCTTTCTGGGCTATCAATCTCCCCACTCCCCACTGACTCTGAGCCCTAAATCAGACTGCTTGATATCTCTCCAGTCTTGTATTCCTGCATCAGCAGTCTGCCTAAGCACAACCATCACTCACGAGCACTGTTAACTGCACTTGCTACAGACGCTGAACCACTTTTCTCATCCTAAGGCCAAGTGAGAGATCCCTGCTACATTACATCACTTGCAAATTCTTTGCCAAGGAGATGTCATTTTGTCTCCTCAATTTTGAGTAACTGGAAATTTAATGGGCTTATTATTTTATTATTTATTTTGGTAGGGGCAACCTTGAACATAACAGGTAGCCAAATACTGAAGCCAGTATACTTCAAAAAGCAAAGTTAAAAAAGACTTATTAGTAAATAGGTTCTTTTTTTGTTTCCTATCTAGAAGTATTTCAGAGTAGAACTGCTAAGTGTTTTATTTAATAAAATTTATAAGGCCAATTTCCTCATTCTTTTTACATGTGTTTACTCAAAGCCAGTGAAGTCCTACAGAGGGCCTGTTGTAGGTGAAACAATGTCAGGGGGCTTGACCAGTAAAGCAAGCTTTCTCTGCTGAGATGCTTAAAGCATTTTTAATCCCATCTATTTCTCTATTGTCACAAATCAATTTTGACCTCATTTCAATTGATAGACATTTTTGCTCGTGTTTAGTTGGCCAAAGCAAGACCTGACCATGCCTCATTTCAAAGTGCAATCATTCCATATACATGGAAGGAGAAGATAACTGGGACTCAAAGATGACCACACAGGTAATAGGGAAAGTTACCTATAATCAATGCAAATCAACTAGTACTATGCCTAGAAAGTGGAAATTGTTCAATGAGTGGTCACTCTTTATTACAGTGAGTTTTTTTTTAATCAATTGGCTTCAGTAATTCAAGCAATTCAATCAGTTGCTACTTTCTGAAAATATATATCCCTATAATAATTAGAAACTTCTATTAGAGAGGCAGAAGGAATCTCTATGATTGAAGAAAGGAAATAAACATCCCTGGCACATTAGATAGTGCTCTTTGCCTCAGTAAAAATGATTTTCAAAATCTATTCCTTTCAGGGCAGGACTATCTTTCAACAAACTGAGAAGCATCAGGTTCCTATTTTAAAGGTCCAGTTATTCAAGTTATTTAATTTTAATTCATATAATTGTCAGATGCACATACATTACATCTATACCATATTAGTTCTACCCTAAAGAAGTCTAACTTTTTGCATTTTATGGCAGAATGTAAATCCCAAGAGACATAGCATGAGTTGGTTCATGCTATGAGCAATCGTTCTTGCATTTATCCAATGACTAACATGTATGTATGGGGTCTAGTTAGATTTCATATGTCCTAGAACCCCTAACATTTTGTAAACTACCCAAGTGGTCAAGTTTTTAAAAATTAAGAGTTCTCATTTACTCTTCCTTATCATATCCTCTTTGTTTCCAATAGAAAAATGGCACTCTCTCTCTTTCTGACCTTTTTCTTTTCCCCATTCATCTGTCCTAGATTCTATTCATTTAGGACTTTTTTCTCCATCTGAAAACGAGGTACTTAATCCATATTAAAGCCATAATTTGGGCTGGCCGAGTGGCGCGGTAGTTAAGTGCTGGCTTGGGAAGCCAGCGGCCCCAGTTAGGAAGCCAGGGTCCCACATATGAGGGCCAGTGACACTGCCCTCAAAAAAAAAATGCCATAATTCTCCCTAGTTATTATGTATTGCTTTATTAGGTCTATTACACAAAACTACTTCTTATTAGTAAGACTTGTATGGGTGTTGTACATACTCAACTGGAGCTAGAGAACCAAGTTTCTGCTTTAGTTGTGTCACCAAAATGGTTATAACCTTGACAAATCATAACTTCTGGGCCTTCATTTTCTATACTGAAAAAAGTGAATAAGCAGCTGAGTGCTCAGTTGGTTAAAAGCGCAAGCTTTGAGTGACAGGATCACCGGTTCGATTCCCACATGGGCCAGTGAGCTGTGTCTAAGCTGAGCTGCCACTGAGCTGCCAACAGGTGGTAGGATGGTTCAGCTGGTGAGAGCATATGCTCCTAACAACAAGGTTGCTGGTTCAACTCCTGCATGGGATGGTGGGCTATGCCCACCCACAACTAAGATTGAACATGGCACCTTGAGCTGAGCTGCCCAGAGCTGCTGACGGGTGGTTGGATGTCTTAGTGATTAGAGTGTGCACTGTTAGCAACAAGATTTCCAGTTCGACTCCTGCATGGGATGGTGGGTTATGCCCACCCGCAACTAATATTGAACACGGCACTTTGAGCTGAGTGGCTACAAGCTGCCGTTAGGTGGCTGGATGGTGACTGGACTTGAAGTTGAACCAGTTGCACCCTTCACAACTAAGACTGAAGGGCAACAACTTGGCTGTTCCCTTTCCCCAATTCCCCAATAAAATCTTAAAAAATATATATATATTTTCCAAATTAAAAAAAATAATAGTAATAATGAGCAGGCCTCATGTTATTGTTATAACTTTATACATGTTGTATTCTCTCTATGAAATGCTCCCTAACCACTCCCTACCCTCACATATTTACTGCTAATTTCTATTATCTTGAGCTTTATTTTAGGTACTACTCCCTACAAGAAGCTACCCTCCTCTCAACCCAGAAGAGGCTATGTACCACTGCCTGGGCCTCACAAAATATGGCTCCATCATTGTACTCAAAACATTGTTTGTCTTTGTTTTATATACATATATTTATAGACCCCTCTTACCCCACTACAATATATACTCCAAGAGAGACATGTCAATAATTCATCTTTGAGGTGCTTGGAAATAATTAGGCACTAAATAAATATATTCAGAATGGAGACAACCAAGACAGAGCAGTAGGTAAATGCTGTTTACCTTTTCTCACAACAACATCAAAAGTACAACTAATCTACAAAACAACCACTATTGAGAATCACCTAAAATCAAGCTGAACTGAAGCCTTGCAACTAAGAACATGCAGAAGAAACCACCTTGAGACTGGTAGGAAGGTCAGAGACATGGAATAGTCTCATCCCACAGCCACGTACGACGGTTAAAGGTTGAGAGGGCTATTTAGACTGTGGGGGACTCCCAACCCATCCCCTAGAGGAGCAAGAAATCCCAATCTCACTCCAGTCCAGGGTGAAGAAAAGTCCCCATAATTTTTGGTTGTGAAACCAGCAGAGATTGTGACTGAGTGAGACTGAATACAGCTGCACTCACATGTGCTCCTCTTAAAGGGACTGTACACGGACTTACCCACCAACAGAATTACCGGCTCAGAGCTCCAACTCTGGGGCAGCAGCTGAAAAGTTGGCAGGGACAAATGATGGGGAACTGAGTTGTCTGGCTTGGGACAGGGGTTGGAGAGGTGGCTTTCTCCTGGACAGGGGAACTGGGAGAAGCTATTGTTTCTTTGCTGAGCCTGCCACCTTCCCCACATGCAAACACAAGCAGCCGCCATTTCTGAGTCTCTGCCATTCATTTGCCGTACACTGGCAATTTGAGACCCGGCCCTGCCCAACTTTGGGGCACACTTTGCTTTCAGTGACTTTTTCGTGCAAACCCCTGCTTCAGCTCAAACTGCAGACTTTCCTAGGGTCTCTCAAAGGTTCATGGAACCCAGACAAGTAGCATCTGGCTTGAGTGTGTCCCACTCCTCTAGCTAAACAGCCGTAAGATGACATGAGCAGCAGCTGGCCTTGGTTCACAGCTTAGTCTCTCAAGGTGCTTCCAAGCACAGCACAGGTGGCAGCCATCTGCAGATTTTTTTCTAGCTCCCGCTGTGGGGGCCCAGGCGGGGCACAGGCTGTGGCTGAAATAGACCTACAAAGGATCTCCTCCAAGGTGGTCCTGGGGCTGACAGCCCCAGTGGCCAGCTTCAAAACAAGCTGGAGCATCACCCAGCCATCTCCAAGTACGATACACCCAAGTGGCAGATTGGGCAGACACCAGAGTCCTGTTGAGGCAGATCCTGCTCCATAGGGTCAGCCCCTGCATAACAACTCTTCCACTGTAGTCAGGGACAGTCCTCACAACCAGTGAGCCCAGGGGTTCCAGTGAGCCCAAGGGTCCCACAGATGTGCAATTGTCAACCAAGTCTCAACTACAAGAGGAGGTCACATACAACCCACACAAGGAACACACCTGGAGCACGTGGCTCAGGTGATCAGAAAGACTACACCACTGAGTCCCACAGCACACCTACTACATAAAGCCACTCTACTAAGATCTGAGGATGTAGCAGCCCTACCTAATACATAGAAACAAATACAGGGAGGCAGCCAAAACGGGGAGACAAAGAAACATGTCCCAAATAAAAGAACATAACAAAGCTTCAGAAAAAGAACTAAGCAAAACAGTGATAAGCAATCTATCAGACACAGAGTTCCAAACACTGGTTATAAGAATGCTCAGTGGTGTCAGGGAGAATTTCTGCAGATAGGTGAAAACCATAAAAAAGAATCAGTCAGAAACAAATGATATAATAATGAAATGAAGAATATGTTACAAGGAATGAACAGTAGATTATGTGAAGCAGAGGACCCAATCAGTGATGTAGAAGATAAAATAACAGAAAATATGCAACCTGAACAGCAAAAAGAAAAAAGTATCCAAAAAATAGAGGAGAGTTTAAGGGGCCTCTGGAACAATATCAAGAGTACCAACATTCTCATTTATAGGGGTACCAGAAGGAGAAGAGACAGGGCAAGGAATTGAAAACCTTTTTAAAGAAATCATGACAGAAAACTTCCCTAACCTGGTGAAGGAAATACACATTCAAGACCAGGAAGTGCAAAGAGTTCCAAACAAGATAAACCCAAAGTGGCCAACACCAAGACACATCATTAAAATGCCAAAGGTTAAATACAAGAGAGAATCTTAAAATCAGCAAGAGAAAAACAGTTAGTTACTTACTGGGAACACCCATAAAACTGTCAGCTGATTTCTCAACAGAAACTTTGCAGGCAAGAAGAGAGTTGCAGGAAATATTCCAAGAGATGAAATGCAATGACATACAACCAAATTGCTCTACCCAGCAAGGCTGTAATTTAGAATTGAAGGACGGATAAGGAGTTTCTCAGACAACAAAAAGCTGAAGGAGTTCATCACCACCAAATCAGCATTACAAGGAGTCTTAGAGGGACTTCTTTAAGATGGGAGGGGGGTTAAGGATGAGTGAAATGGGAAGGGATTAAGAAGTACAAATTGGGGCTGGCTGAGTGGCGTGGTGGTTAAGAATAGGCTTGGGAAACCAGCGGCCCAGTTAGGGTCCCACATATGAGGGCCAGTGACACTGCCCTAAAAAAAAAAAAAGTACAAATTGGTTGTTATACAGTAGCCACGTATTTTCAATGAGCCAAGTTTATAAAGTGTTTATGTTACATCTGTAGCATGTTTAAAAAAAAAAAACCTTTTTAAAATCTTTGACATTTATAAGCTAGATTTTGTTCCCATAACCTTTCTTTGAATTAGATAGTACAGAGAAAAGGATCACTTTTTAGAAGGATTTATACCCTAAGAATTAAGATTCTAATCCTAGTAAGAGGACCAAGTTAGACTCAGTTCCCCCAACCACTTGTATTCCGTTGCTCTTTCCAGCAAAACACATTAAATTCAGGACCCAACATATAGTTCCATGTACACACTTCTACCACATAAAAGTGGACTGTTAGCTAAGTACATAAAAGAGTTCTATAAGTTAAATACTAAAGGTCAGAAATTTCCTCCAAAGAAAGAAGTAAGTGCTAATTCTGAAGGCATTCTTTTATGTCTGCAGTTGGGTTATAGGAAGGCTATGATGCTGTTTAGTGTAGTTGCTTTTTGCTCAGAAGCACCAGGAAAAAGAATCATATAAGCTCCAGAGTACATAGCCTCATATTTGGCTCTGGAATATATAGAATAGATTAGAAAACACATATTCTATTTTATCTCTACCTTTGAAAGATTAAAACAAAAGACAAATCCAAACCCCCATTTTTTTTTTAATACAGCAGAGTTATCTTAACTGCCTGATCTACATAGATTGGATTCATTTAGCAAAAAATGTATTCGTCTATCAGAAATGCAGTCATTCCTTTTTTTCCCAATGGAAATCATTATTGATGCAAAATAAATTGATTGTACTTTAATTATCCATCTACTGTGACTATAAAGCAAACTATGTGAGTCTTGCAATTGAATCTTTACCACAGGCAAAAATGAGGATATAAACCTCTAAAATACAGTTCATTTGGGTCACAGTTTAAGAGCTTATATTTTGTCCGTACTCAGAGTAAATTACATTATGGTTATGATGCTATTAATCACATCATATCTTCTGCATATCAAAAGAAAAATACAATTTCTCTACCTATATTCCTTACTCAATAAAAATTGCTCAATTATTCTCAGTATTGAAGAAAAATTACAGAAGGAAGTTAATCGCTTACCTAAATGATACTTTATTTCTGACACCAAAACATTAACATATGGAACAACAATAAAAGTAGAGAACAGTAAATTACATAAACTAGAACCACACTTTAGTTTATGGGAGACAGAAAAAAAAAATAAAGCCTGACTGAAAAGTTGTTATTATTTATACATTAAAATGCTAAAAGGGCACAAAAATAAAAGAAACATTTCTTAAAAGGAAAAATTAAAACAGAGAATTTTTGTCACATTTATGACAATTGTATGATATTTATTATGGCAAGACATTTTTTTAAATGCAGTATGAGTTGAAATTTTGAAATTCAACCAGACACCTTATGGAAAAGGTGATGCGAAATTAGCGGAGTCAATCTGTGCTTTTAGAAATATTTTTCTTTAGGTAGCGGTTTTGTTTACACTGATTGTTAAGATCTGTATTCTATATTTATATATATATTTATAATATTTTTCCATTCTCTGGCAAGTGAGTCGGTCAAAATTTAGCTTGGAAAGATGAAGCTTATGTCTTTTCCTGCCTGTGTATTTAGTGGATGAAGAAGCACCTCAAATGTTTTTAAGTAACTCCTGTATATGACTGTCTTCTATTATTAAATAATTAACTTTTTAAAAAGTTTAAATTTAAATATATATATGGCCAAAAAAAGTATACACATTTTAAGAAAGGAAAACCTGTATTAAAATTGTAATACTCAATATATACTGATAACAAAAGATGAATACAAGTCATGTGTATACATATTTTCCCACCCTGATGTGTGTGTGTGTGTGTGTGTGTGTGAGTATGTGTGTGTGTATCTGCATGTAGTCTCAGTTTCCCAGTGAAGACACCCATCTCACAGCCTGTCATTGTGGAGAAACACTGAATTTATGGGCCAGAAAGTCTGGATTTTGTTTTTTCTATCATGTAAAACTTTGTATTGGGGCAAATCAATCAACTGTGGTTCCTCATTTGTGGAATGGGGACAATAGTTTCCCTTCTTAACCCAGGAACTGTGAGAATCAAATGAAATTGTATAACAAACAATATAAATGTAAGCTCATCTTTTATGAAATATAAAATGTATTCATCTACTTACCATTTCAAAATATATTTATTAGAAGCTTACAATGCACAGACCAATCAAAATAGTCCCCGTCTACAAAAGAGACAAATGTCAGGGTCCCAAGAAGTTACTTGTTTGTCTGGAGACAGTCTGTTCTAGCAGAGTTCATCTCCCACCACACACTTAAGCAAACTTCACTGCAGTGTTTCTACATATTTCTCTCTTTTACAAGGATCATTTTAGTCTTTACAGTTCAACTGTAAGCTTCTGAGAGTGACGTCTATAACCTGTTTGCCCCCAATAGACGCTGGAGTGAACACATACTAGGAGCATACCTTGGTGATTGTGAATGCCTGAGAAACTCGCTTGTGAAATGTGTCCAGATGGGTGGAAGTATACTCTGTTCTCAGCCTATCTATATGCATATTTAATATGCAAATCAAATAATGAGTGCTGCCTCCAGCATTGGCCACCTGATTGGCTACGGGACAGCCGAATGGATTCAATTAGATTCACAAAACTCTGCTATTAGTAAAATGCAGTGTTTCCAGGAGAGTGCCATTGAACATGTCCTGTGTATCCCTGACTGTTCTCATAAAAATGTGTGCTAAAATGTCTTTTAAAATTCTGTGATGTGGTGACACAACAAATTAAAATGAGTCACATTCTCTCGATAACACTTCTTGATACTCCAGAAATAGATGCATTCTTTAGCATCAAAAATGTTTCCAATGATTTCATAGACTTAATCATCAATTCCAGGACAATGACTTAAAAGGTTAGAGGACATGGATGGGTAAAGGTGAATTATCAAGTTGACAAATGGTCACTGGAATTGAACCCCAGTGATATGTGTTTAGGCTAATTGTTGACAACAGAAGGTATAGAGGCAAAGGCAGAATGGGAAGAGGAGAACATGGAAGCTAAAGGAGAGAAGGATGAGGATATAAAAGAACAAAAGAAAGAAGTGAAAACAAAAGAGAAGGATGGAGAGATCATTGAAAAAGAAGAAAAAGAGTAAAAGAAGCTACCATTTGAATAGCTGCTTTTTCCTGGTATTTTCTAGGAAAATTGTTTTCCGTGATTCTGGTTGATTTCTCCCAATTCTACTTTCCTCATCCATCTTGTCCTCAGTATGAGAAGACTATCTTTACATGAGTGTACCTTCCAAAGTTGCTTTCTTTTATCGCACTTAATTTTTTTTTGTGCTTTAACAGCTATAGTGCAATTAATTACTTTTCTCTATATTAAAAAGGAGTTTTGTCCTACAAACACACACATGGAATTGATTATTCTCCTTAAGACGGCCATCTATAGGGCTTTTGGATGCCACCACCTCAGGTGGCAGCCCCGTTTCTTACTGTTGATGAGGAATGAGGAGAGGAATGAAGCTGGTAAACAATGGGATACTAGTGTGGACACCTGTAATGAGTTTCATTTTATTTCTGCTCCTCCAGCATCTTATGACTTCCAATGGGATTTTGAGTCCTTCTTTCTGATTATGTAAATATTTGGGGAGGGGGCTCTTGGGCTTCCTAGAAGGCACTATACACTTTCACATATAATTTATCCAGTGAAAAGTATTTAATTACTAAAGAGTAATATGGACGATGGGAAAAATGTATATGCTCAATGTTGTGCGGCAAGGTCATATTTTTGAGATATTAACTCAGGTAGGTTTTTCTGTTTTCCCACAGTAGGCTAATAAGAGAAAGAAGAAAAGAATACAGCTTAATCTTCCCTGGCTTTGTTTTGAAAAGAACATGCCAGTTAAAAGGATTATGTTCAGGGTCTCTCAGATGGGCTTTAAGGCTGAAGGAGAGTTTAGGGAATGAGGAACATGGAGAGGGAGAGATGAGGGACTTAATGGGATGAATAGGAAATGTCAAAGGGAATGTGGAAGAACAGAGATTAAGTGGATAAATCCGCTAATCCTTTGAGAGAGGGTCTGTGCATGAGGAAGGGCCCTGGAGACAAAAGTGAGGTATAGCACAATCAAAGGACAATCCAAGAGCTATTGCCTCTGCCAATGGAAGCTGAATCCCTGTGCACAGCAGTTTTGGTTTCATGCAGGTGCACCAGCTATCCTTCCTGTTGCAGTCTTGAGCAGAGTTCCCTTTGTTAACCTCCAGAGGGCCACAGGCAGTGACCATCAGTTGTGACAATCAGGGCACAAGGCTGTTACAGCTCCATGTGACTTTATGTAGATTATCTTGCCCCAACACCCACATATACATCTACATAAACTCAGATACATACACAATGTCTCATAAGGGCAACACGCACAAGAAAAGCAGAGAAAGGGCTGAGAACCTTTACTTGGTTATTGAGGAGGAAAGTTTCTTTCATCTGAATTTGGGGCTAGGTGATGGATAGAACCAATTCCCAACTCCCCTACTCGAATCTGGAACACTTACCCAGGACACTACAACCTGTGGACTGAGCTTTTTTTTTTACTCCAATAGCTGTATTTAACACTTGAGTAACTCAATTGAGTTCAGGAAAATGGAAGATAGAAGGAATATGGAGAACCTAGAAATTAATTTAACATCCTTTAAATATAGGTAATGATTCTTGCATACTCTTTCATGTATTCATCCACTTGAGACCACACACATATGCACTCTGACATGCACACCCCCGGGCCCAGGCAGTCATTCCTTGCATTCTATGTAAGTCTTAATTACGGTGATGGCCTAGGTCTTTATTCAAAATCATAGGGTCAAACTAATGCCTGGAAGAAAGGACACATGGTTCCTCATGGGCAAATAATTAATTAATTAGTGTTTATTGAGTTGCAATATTCAAGACCCTGTACTGGCTTTAGGGGCTGACACATTGTGTTAGATGCAATCCTTGTTGTTGAGAAACTTAGAATCCACTAAGAGTGTAAAGAAAAGCATAGCACTGTAATTAACATAGTGGCTAATTTACATACATGAACAAGTAAATGAAACTCATACGAACATGTAAAAGGATGAATTATTAAAACATACACAAAAAATGTGAAAAGGAAAATTATTTTAAAAATAGATTTCTGTAACCATAGATGAGGAAAAGAGGGCACCATATATGCTATCCTTAATCCTCACATGGGGAGGAATAAACAGCTTTTTTAATTCAAGCCTGTTTAGGGGAGAATTTGGATGTGGTAGAGATGTCAGTTTTGAGAAAGGGTGTCAAAGGCATGAGGAGGGGTATTATATATTAAAGGTTCCTTAAGCTTGAAAAAAAGAGATTTGTATGTCAATAGTTTCTGGAAGTGAAGAATCCCTTAGGGCAGGGGTTGGCAAACTGCAGCTCACAAGCCACATGTGGTTCTTTGGGTATGTTCAGTCTCAAAAGTTTGCCAACCTCTGGAATAGCCAATCCTGTTCCTCACAACAATTTAAAAATTATTCGAGAGCCATAAATATATTTTTACATAATCACCATTATGTGAATAATATCCTTTAAAAATTTTATAAGTGAAACTATGATAGTTTTATTTTTATTTTCAAATTTACTTCAGAGCCTTTGGCTCGTGAACCACAGTTTGCTGACCCCTGGTGGTTCTTCCATCTCAAAAGTTTGCTGATCCCTGCCCTAGGGTAATTCTAACATGAGTCAATCAGGGAGCAGGAGAGATTTATGACCAGTGACTAGGGTCTCTGCCGATGAGTATGTGGTCAGAGGACTGGATCCTCTTCAGGGGCATTGCTGCCCCAAGCAGCACAGACAGTGGATGATGGAGAAGCCATGAATGAAAGACCAGGGTACTTCCTGACTTTCTAGTGCTATAAAATGCCCCAAATTTCTCAATGACATGGCGGGTTTCCTGAGTTACAGAACACCTTGCCAATCCAGGTATGCTATAGAAGAGATTCTTCCACTCCAAGTTCACCTGAATTTGAACTTCCCACCAAGAAGATAGTTGGGGGCTCAGAGGAGACTTATATGATGGAGAGAAATTCTAAAATGTGATAGATCTTAGTATTAATATTGATTTAGAAATAAGTCTACCACAAACTAAAAGATAAGGCATGTGTGATAAAAGGCATAAATATAATTCAAAATGTTAGGATAATTTAGAATTGATAATAAAAATACAAAGTAAAAGAGTCTTTACATCTGCCACAGACTAAATATTTAATATAGGTTAAACTAAGTAAATGATATAGGGTAATAGTTACAAAACCCAACAATTATTATTATTCACTATACTACCTGAAGCCAAGTCTAGGTCTCTTCTCTGTGATGAAGAAAAGTGACTAAAAAAAAAAAAAAAAAGGTTGGAATCTCAAAATAATAAGTTCCAAAGCTTCAATTTAAGACCAATTTAGCAATTCCATTAGACAGTACATCAAGCTCATTAAAAACAGCAAGCTAACCTGTCTACAAATTGCTTCACCATAATCAAATATTGGCAAAATAACTAGATAGGAAATAGGGTGTCTGCCTGAAATATTAGCAATTAATCGTAAAATAGACCATTTTTCTAAAATGTCATGCGTTTTACTATATACTAATGTTTGTTAAATTGAACTGAAATGTTTCCTTTTTATTTTTTTAACTTGTATCTTCTTTTTTTTCAAATACATTTGAGTTCGCTGTCTCTGCAACTGTGGATTCAATCCATGTAGAAATCAAACTTTGTCAATTAAGCAGACTCCTCCAAGCAAATTTGAATTGATAGGAAGACTACGTTTCAGGGATCAACAGAGTCCTGGATGGCCATTCCCTTCTGAAATTCTATGCAGATAGCTTAGAAACTGAAATCTTTTCTAAGTATTTGATCCAGCAAGGTATTCCTTAACTCAGGAAATGGCCCATTTCATTGCTAAGGTTGCACTACATGATATTAAAAGCTCTTTTTAAATTGAGTTAAAAGCAGGGTCTAGATTTATATAATTTTCACTCATTTACCCTAGCTTTTTTTTCAAACAAAACTCTTGTGTGTTTTGGTAACAAGAGCCTTAAGAACATTTGAAGACTGCCCATGCCTGCCATGGGTCCCCTTGCTTGCAGCTCCTTTAGCCACTTCCTAGCAGGACATGGTTTCTAAATCCCTTTACCCTTGGAGAGTGACAACTGTAGTTATGCTTATGGGTAAAATTAAGAATTGTATACATTTTTTTGTGTCATTAAAGGAAAAACCAAGGTTATGGAATCATTTTGGTTATATCCAAGTTGAGCTATGACTTGACTGTATCAGAAAAAGTCTCCTCTTTTTAGGTGAACGGGATATCTATATTTACCTAAAAGATATTAAAAATGTGCGAATAGTCATTAACAGGCTGGTCTATATGCTCAAAGTGTTTGTTAGTAGGCCTATTTCCCATAATTCAGAATTGTCTATGGAAATAGACATTTTTCACTATAAACATCTAATGAATCAACTGATTTACCTAGAACTTCTTAAATTCAATCAGCAGGTATTCGTTGGGTGTTGAGTATACACTGTGAACTGGGCATTTTGCTCGATGCTGTGACAATGAACAAAGACAGTTTCAGTCCTAGACCATAGAGGAAGGAGCCTTTGATAGAGGAGTCACACACAGTACTACTGTGATAGGTGTTATGAAGAAAACCTGCAAAAATCCATGAGGAAAAAGCAGTCCCATCTAGTCTAACCTGGGGGCTCAAGGAACGTATATTATCTCAGGCTGCTTTACAAAATACCATATGAGCTTAAACAACAGACATCTATTTCTCACAGTTCTGGAGGCTATGAAGTCCAAAATCAAGTAGCCTGCAGATTTGGTTCCTTGTGAGGGCCTTCTTCTAGGCTTGCAAATGGCCACCTTCTGGCTGTGTCCTCACATGGCCAAGAAAGCAAGCTTACTTATGTGTGGAATCTAAAAACAACAACTTACAGATACAGAGAACAAATTTGTGGTTTTCAGTTAGAGGGAGCAAGGTGGGTGAAATGGGTGAAGATGGTCAAAAGGTGCAAACCTTCATTTATAAAATAAATAAGTCCTGGAGATATAATGTACATCATGGTGACTATAGTTAAAAATACTGTATTGTACATTTTAAAGTTGCTCAAGGAGTGGATTTTAAAAACTCTCATCACAAGAAAAAATATTTGTAACTGTGTGGTGATAGATGTTAACTAGACTTAAATTGTGGTGATCATTTCACAATATGTACTAATATTAATCATTATGTTGTATACTTTAAACTAATATAATGTTCTATATCAATTATATCTCAATAAAAAAGAAAAAAAAAATTGAGGGATAGAAGGCAAGTAGTAGATTCATAATTCAGACTGACGAAAAGCCTCTTCTTATAAACACACTAATCCCATCATGGGGGCTCCACCATCATGACCTCATCTACACCTAATTACCTCCCTAAGGCCCCACCTTTTATTACCATCATATTGTGGGTTAAGACTTCAACAAATGATTTTTGGGGGCACATAACCGGAGGCTTGCCCGAGGAAGTGCCATCAGAGTTGTGACAGGAAAACTAAGTAAAAATTGACCAGACAAAGATGAAGAAGAGAGGACTGTGGCAAACAGGCAACTATGCATTGGGGTTCTGAAGCTAAAGGAAGCAAGGCATGACTAAAAGGCTCACTTGAACCCATTGTGCCTGGGACACTGCAGTGAGAAGTTGGGGACAGTAGTGAAAGATGACTTGGAAAAACCTGGCCTAGGCCAACCATGCAGGGCCTTGTGGGCCATAGACATTGTCTGCCTTATCCTAAGAATAATGAGAAGTCTTTAACAAATTTCATTAGAGAAGTCTTAGTGCTAAAAACTTTATTCTGGAAGCAGTATGGAGAAGGAACCAGAGTGGGGTGCAGGAAGGACATGACAGTAATCTAACTGAAGCCTGATAGTGGGTGTATGAGAGTGGTATGTACAGAGCTGAAAAGAAGTCAGCAGAGTTGAGATCTTTATGGGGTGAAATTGAAAGAACTTGAGGAATGGAATGCAGAGGTCAAGGGAAAACAAAGTGTCAAGGGTGATAGCTTGAATTCACCTTTGTGTAACTGATACTATGGTTGTACACTTGAGTGTGACTGGAACACACAGGGAGAAGCAGGTGTGGGAAGGAACAAAAGGAGTTTTATTCTGAACATGCAAAGTTAAAATGTCATCAAAAACTGCTAGTAGACAGGCCCAAAAGTGTTGAGCAGTAGATGGTAATCAGAAAAAAGCTCCCCCTTTACTATCCTTTAGAGATGGCACCATCTAGGCTTGGTACAGTGTGTGTGTGTTTGGGATAAAAACCCACTACCTCTCAAGTACATATATCGTTACTGGTAAGGCTGGGAAGGAGCTAAGCTCCATTGATATTTGGAATATTTACATATCTCTTCATGCCATGCAGAGCTACTCCCCGCAGTAGCCCTTGTTGAGGTCCCTTCAGGTAACCACAAAATGCTAACAATAGTTCTCTGAGCAATTAGCTTAAGATAAACTACCCTTGGCAAGCTTCCTTAGGACTGACATGTGAAATCTATTTCTTGACTTTCCTCCCTCATTTGAACAACAGTCTCTTCCTCCTATTGTAGGGCCTTTCTCAGAGGTGATTTCAGTCCATTCCTTCGCAGCCTCAAATTAGGAACTCAGAGGAAAAAGAACAATAAAACTGCAGTGGATCTTAGAGGCCACTCTTATTCCACAGATGAAGAAACTGAGGCTCCAAAGATGTATCGATATTTAGACCATGATAAGAGCAGCCTCTTCATCCTATTTTAGGTCCCCTTTTTTAAGATTTTTAAAGTGAGAACAGTACACCCTGATAGCATATTACGTTCATTTCAGCTTCTGGAAATAACCGTCTATTGGACTCAAGTAGAAAACATTGTGTTCTTGGCCTCTCTGTCTTCTGACAGTGCTGCCTGGCAATTAATAATAAAATTTTATTCAAGATATTGTGTTCCGTACTCACTGATGGAGTCAGGCTGGTCACAAGGGATGAATTTTCTAAATTAGTGAGTGAGGGTAATTTGCTAACCCTTTTAAAAGAAACCTCTATTTATTTCCAAATTATAAAGAAATTCAGAATATGCCTGACTCAACCTCCAACTCAATGGGTTACTCTTAGAACACAACTCTTAGGAAGTCCTTTACTGAGACTGTGAGCTTAAAGTTAAGCAAGAGCTTTGTCATCATTATCATCCTAATCATTGGCAAAGAATGAAATATTATTTATAAAAGTGAGTTACAGGCTTGGTTCTGCTTATTTCTAGGTTTTTGAATCAAAATCAATGTTACTTTTTAAAGTAAACCCTGGGTAAAGTTTAAAATGCTGAATGTGCATGAATTATACACGCACACAAGGTCTACAGCCTCAAGTGCACTGTGAGGAAATCAAGGCCATAAATAAAAATCCATTCCAATAGCTTATTTGAGGTGACTGGGACTGCTGTTCCATAAAGCACAATATTAACGCAATGGGTAAGAAGAGCACTGCTCACATGGAGAGATGTTGGTATCTTTGGTGTTGGTAATGCTATTGATAAAAGCTAGAGTAATGATGATTAAGAATACCTCTAAGCCATTTAACAATTTGGCCGTATACTTTTTTCTTTTTTCTTTTTTTTTTTTTGAGGGCAGTGTCACTGGCCCTCATATGTGGGACCTGAACCAGGGCCGCAGGCTTCCCAAGCCAGTGCTTAACCACCGCACCACTCGGCCAGCCCAAGGCCATATACTTTTTTTGAATGCCAACTATGTGCAAGTTCCCACTTTTGGATTGCCTCATAAATGATGAAGATTGGATTCTGTTCCTATCATAAATCATAATTCACTAGGTGGTTAATGCACCTACTTACAAAACAAAGAGCAGTGGGAGAGGTCATAAACTCAATTCAAATCGGCTTGTTTTATTTGCTTTCTAGGTCCCAGAGAAAATGTTTCTGATAGAGTTGCTATGTGTATTGTCCCTAAATTTTATTTGTTTGAGAGCTTACACAGCCAATGTATAATGAGCTAGTGGCCTGAAATTATCACAAAATTTAAGAACTAAGTGGTCATCTAGTTCCAATAGGTCTTTTCAAAGTTGGGCAAACCAGGGCTAGGAGAATTTAATGTCATGGGATAATTGATCATGTTGTTAATCTTATATATGTGCACATATATATTCACACATACTTATGTACTTATATATAAATATAGTGTATTATATATAAATATTATACATTAATATATTATATGACATAATGCACAGTTATATATATGATTTTATGTATTTATGTGTGTGTGAGTAGATAGATATAGATACAGATATATAGATATATAATTGCAAGATTATTTCAGAACCATTAGTCAATTATATTATGTTAGAATCAACTACATTGGATCCAAGGCATCATTTGCCAAAATAGCTACTTAATCTACTTTTTTTTTCTTTTTTTTTTAGCTGAGCCCTCCTGCTACCTGTTGGCAGCTCAACGGCAACTCAGCTCAGGCTGACATCGAACCGCCGTTGCTCAGAGCTCAGCTCGCACTCTTGAGTGAGCTCTTAATCATCTGAGCCACTCGGCCGGCCCCTTAATTTACTTTTATATCTCTCTTGAACTCCATGAGTAAAATAAGTTCTCTTAAGAAGTCTGGAAAAAATAAGCAATGAATGATAGAACTTTCACAGTCCTCAAAAAGTAGCATCCCCCAGGCTAAGTAATATTTATTATCATACTATTGCTTCCTCTGCAACACATATCAAAGTAATTAGCTTAAGGGACTCAGGTTTCTATAATGCAGGGAATGGGCTGATGGAGGGCTGTCATCCTCCATCTCATTCGAAATAGACTCCAAAGAAATAGTGACAAAGGGCAATTTAATTTGTAACTGAAGAGGCAGGGGTTAGATAGACCTGCGCTCTGAGACTTGCTGTAACTTGAATATGAGTCTTTTATGGCAGAGATTCATTAAACTCTATCACCTCTGTGGACTATCTCTTTGCCAAAATCAAACCCCATTCTGATATTTCCCCATGGGTTACATGAATGATAACAGAAAAGGCTTTGGCTCTGTAGCTGTAAAAACTATAGGCTTGTTTCCTATTTCGTTTGTATAATAAACTGTCCCAGGGGAGTCATGAGGCTGTAAGAAGAGACAGAGAATACTCAGATCAATTTCTTAGACTGGGACATGGAGACCACTTTTAGAGACTTCACAAGGTGAGAACAAAGCACTGACTTATCCTAATGAAAAACCAGATGTTGATGGGTCAGAATGAGGCCTGTATGACTAGGGCCAGAGAAAGTATAAGGAGAATAAATCATACTTGGAGAGTAAAAAATAAAAATAAACATAAAAAATACTACACATTATTTTCTTTTAATAGAATTCTTTCTTCTCAAAGCCTCAAAGGATTTTCCTTGTCTTCTCTCATTTTATTATCATTGAATTTTTCTGAGGTAAAGATAAATGAGATATTTCTTTATTTTATTGATCAGACAAGAAAAGCCAGAAGTAGTGATTTAAGGTTGCTAAGAAATAAACTGTTATCTGAGTTAGTGAGAGTGGTCCACGGCCTAACAATTTTGGATTCATGTTCTTAAGAATACTGAGCTTAATGTCTCACTTCCTATGTCTCCCATTCTCTCCTCTACGCAGACCACTTCCTGGATACAGGAGGCAGCTATCTGAGTTTTCTACTGTCATCTTCCCTCCACATATACCCCAAAATATCTGAACCAAATTTTACTATATGTACGTACCAGTTGGTTTCAGCTAATCAAGTGATTATGCCTGTCATATTAATGCATGTGGTAGAATTTTCTGGTAAATAATACATGGCATGTGTCAAAAATCATTTTGTGCCATATCTACTTCACTCATGTGCACCTTAATCCAATGCTCTAAAAGTTGAATAAATTATGCTGCATTCATAGGTATTAAAAGGATCACTTTAATTTTTTAGAGCCTCAATGTTTCTTGTGCTTTTTATTAATGTTCTTTTTCACTCAAGATTCTTCTCTTTTGAATTCAACTCAAGAAAAGAAGTTGTTTACTATGACACTTCCTATAAGGTCTCATCTTGCTTCTATCCTAGGATCTAAGAGATTTGGCTAGGATTCCCTTTGTTGATCTTCCTTTAGAATTTAGCTTTAAAAGCCTCAAATTAAGCAAAAGTGTTATTAAATTCTGTAATTCTCCATGGGGCAAAAAATAACATGGGTGAATCTCTCTCTTTCTCTCTGATTAGCCACAAATTTTGATATAGCAGGTAATAAACTTTCTCAGTGTACCTTCTAAATATATCAACTGCATTGGAATTTCGTTTCTTATTTATCTGAGGTAGTTCTTCATCTAACCAACTATTTGGTTAGGTTTTGTTCTCTTATCTTGCATTAGCACACTTATAAGAAATAATCTTCATTACCATCATTCTCTTGAAGAGAAATGGTGTAATTTGTCTGGTTCTCTGGGTACCAAAATCTCAGTTGTATTTGTCAGCTATTTCCATCAATTCCAGAAAATAATGATTGAAACAGTGGTGAACATTCATTGAACACTTCCAATGTACCACTATTCTTAAGGTTTTGTATATATTAACTCATTTAATTTTGATTATAACTCTATGACAGACTATTATCAGCTCCATTTTACATTTAAAGACACTGTGGCACCAAAAACAGGAAGGAAAGAAGGAAGGAAGGAAGGAAGGAAGGAAGGAAGGAAGGAAGGAAGGAAGGAAGGAAGGAAGGAAGGAAGGAAGGGAGGAAGGGAGGGATGGAGGAAGGGAGGAAGGAAGGGAGGGAGAAGGAAGGAAGGAATCATCTGACACCAAGGCCCTTTACCGCTAACCTCCATTGCCTTAATCTATTGCTTCTCTGTATGTATCAGATATGGGAGGTAAGTAACTTAGATCTTCAGAAATAGCACAAAAAAAATTCATTGTAAATGTATAACTCACCCTAAAGTGAAATTGTATGCAATTTATTCCACAGGTATTCTAAGCATGAACGTAAACATAAAAATACAAATACCCTATATTGGAAAAGACTCTATCTTAAAGTTACAATGTTCTGTTCTGAAAGCTATTTCCCAGCCCTAAGTGCAGCCTGTGTCTGCCTTATCCATCATCCTCTCTAATCACCTGGCCCTTCCACTCACATCATGGAAAGCCAGCAATGGCCATAATCTCTGTACCTTGAATTTGCTCAGTAGTTTATATAATACTTATCCATTCCACTTTCTCAACCTATCTCCATATTTGCACATCTTCTATCTTCTTCTGATTCTCTTCAATTTGCCAACATTTTCATTCCCTTTTCTCTTGCCTGTGCACCCATCATCACCTCTCAATTCTGCATGTTTGTAGATCTGCACAATCTCCGTAGCTTTGAGAAAGAGACTCCTTTAGTCTATTTTTGCAGAACTGCTGAACCCCCATGCCTGCTCCAGGTTGCCTGCCACAGAATATATGTTTACACTAGGCTGAAGTAGGTAGCCTGTGTTCCGATAATAGCCTGCATGTGCGTCTATAATTTCTCTGTGAAAATCACGTTTGTTTTCCACCAGACTGCAACATCTCTGAGGAGTCGTGTCTTCTTCAAGTCACCTGTTCTTAGCACAGTGACTGGCATGTAGCTGGGGAATGATGAAAGGCTCTCTGAACTGAAATAAAATGCGCCACTTTGCTCTGAAAAGTGGGTGAGGGAGAAGATGTGTTGAGGGAGAGGGTTACTAAGGAATAAGGCTCAGGAATAAACTAAACAAACACATTAAAATGCAAGACTGGGACCAGCCGAGTGGCTCATTGGTTAAGAGTTGGCTTGGGAGGGAAGCTCTGAGCAGCAGGACCTACGGTAGGGATCCCACATGGGCCAGTGACGCTGTGCCCTCTATAGCTAAGATGATGAACAACAGTTTATCCTAGAGCTAGGCTGCTGTTGAGTCACCCAGGATAGTGTAGGCTGCAGCCAGGCTGCAGTGGGCTGCCGTAAGCTACTGTGAGTGGCCGGCAGCCAGCATGAGCTGCCATGAGCCGGTGTGAGCAGCCGTCCAATGGCCGGCCACCAACTGCCTCAGCCAGGAAGAGCACAATGATCCCAATACAAACAAGGGCCAGTGAAGCAACGTCCTCCACAATTATACTGAAGAACAAAAGGACAGCAACTTGTCTGTTCTCCTTCCCTGATTCCACAATAAAACTTTTTTTTTAAAAAAGCAAGACTGAAAGGTCAAGAGGAATAGGGATGAAAGAAGTTCATTACCAGAGATAAAAGAATAGTTAAAAACTGTAATGACACAACTTAAGTGCAGGATAAAGTAAAGGTGTTGGGATGCAGCTCAACTAAAGAATCAAAGAAGCCATAAAACTGTGCTCAAAGATGTTTTGATGTTCACAACAATGTGTAATTATCAACCATCATTTCTAAGCACCCAGTATGGTTATACCATTAGGCTAGCCACAGAAAAATTATAGATGTGTTCAGAAAACTATGTCCACTGGGAGATTAACACCCTCCTTGGCAAATAAAATCAATGTATAAGGAAACATTATAAATTATAAAAAGCAGTATCTAATTATATATTAAATTCTGTAATGTGGAATAACTGCTTCATTCATTTATTCATTCAATTATATTGAAAGAACCCTATGTGTATTTTCCTCTGTCAGATACTCATTTAGAAAAAGAGATTTGGTGAACTCATGTGATAGTGCAAAGCATTTCTATGTTGTTACTGTTAAAAGCTGCCCAACCAATTAAAGGGGGGCTATAAACACCTACAACTACCAAGAGAGAGCCAGACAAAAGACCCAGATGGATTTTGTTGGATACGTGCTACAGAATACATCTCAGTTACCATGAGCACCTGCAGAGTTAGGAATTGTAGAATATTGGGATTTTTTGCTCTTTACATCGTGTTTCTAAATAATTTTATTGATCTCGAGTATTTGTAATCTACCACAAACTGACAGTTCAACCTCAGAGCAGTATCTTAAGTCAGTCAACTGTCTTAGAAACCTCTGAATTCAAACAGCTTTAGACAGGATGTTTGCTATCAGGATAATTTGAGATCTGAGTCATCAATCTCAATTTGAAGCTTACCAAGTTCATTTCTGAACTGAATTTCCCTGATGTTTCATTTGGGAAGACGACATATGAATTGTTGTGCTGAGATGAATATAAACATATGATCTAATTCAACTCCACGGCTGTGTTAAGTCGCTACTCAGCAGGACACTGCAACTGTGTGAAATGCCAATATGATGAAACACAGGTTGTAGGAAATAAATTTTAAAGGCTCTACATTTCTAAATCAGGAGGAGCCACTTTTATTGCTTTGTATGTTCCTCCAGGTGACAGTTTGTGGAATTCCAGAAATGAAATGACAAACAACTCCACTTTGGAATTCTATATATTGAATTGTGATTTACAGAATGGTCCATCTCTTTTAAGAAAAGAAAGTAAATCTAGCCTTGTAGTTTATTGCCACAAACTTTTCCCCCACAGTAATGCAAGTGTTGTTTGGAGGAAACCAAGCATCGAAGGAATGAACTAAACAGGGTCTAAGTGTTTAGCTTCCTACTGGCTCTTTCACCAAAAGTAGGTAAGCTTATTTTGAAGTTCACCCTCACCTCCCTACCCCGAGTCCAGGAATAGATTTGATCTGAATCAACCCATCTCTACTTACTCTCTTAACCCCTATCCAAGACATTAGATAAAATAAATTTCTCGAGTACTGTGAAGTACACTATAAAGTTAATAATATTTACAGATTAAGCTTAACTATTAAAATTTGCTCAATAAAATAATTATAACAATTTTTAAGATCTCATAATTCCTGCTATAACAGTTTTTTAAAATATCTCAACTTAATTCAACCTGGGAGCTTTGTTACAATTCAAGGTCAACTAAGAGAATATGAAACAAAGAGTAAAGTATAGTCAAGGCAAATAAAATAAAATGATTCACCAAAAAAGTTTGCAACTTGTAGAGAGCTCTAAAATAGTACACAAAGTTTCTTTCTATATCACACAGTTCTAAGAACTGTATCAGACAGCAAAAGAAACATTGCAAATTTATGCACAGACAGAACTCAAATTTCCTTTTTCCTGTTATTTTTGTATTTTAACTAAAGTTTAACATATACAATAAATGCACAGATCCTAAGTATATAAATTGTAAGTTTCAGTCTTTACATTTTGACAATTTTTAGAGCAATGTAACTACCACTCCAGATATAGAACATTTACATTATCTAAAAAGTTCTATCATATCCTTTTCATTTAATACTCCCCAACAATTGTGTGTATGTGTGTGTGTGTGTGTGTGTGTGTGTGTGTACTTTATAGTCTTGATATAATAAGTCCTTTATCAGATGTATGTATTGCAATTATTTTCTCTTAGTTTGTGGCTTACCTATTTATTTTGGGTGCTCTCAAAAAATGTTTAATTTTGATAATGTTCAAATTTTTAGATTTCAGTTTTTCTTTTCTGTTGTATGCTTTTTATGTCCTATTTAAGAAATCTTCACCTACCACAAGGTCATGAAGACTGTCCTTGTGTTCTCCTCCAGATGTTATATAGTATCTTTATATTTACTTCTATGAATTAAAACAAGTTAAATTTGTGTATGATGTGAGGTAAGTGTTAATTTTTTTCCATCTAAATACCAAGTTGTTTTAAAGAACCATTTCTTGAAAAGACTCTCCTTTACCCATTGGATATTCTTGGTGCCTTTGTCAAAAACCAGTTGATAATATTTGTGTCGATATATCTCTGAACTCTATTTGCTTTCATTATTTGTTTGCCTTTATCACAATACCACACTACCTTGATTGTCTTAGGCTTATAAGAAGTCTTGAAATCAGTTAGTGTAAGGTTTTCAAATTTGTTGTTCTTTTTCAAGTTTGTTTTGTCTATTATAGGTCCTTTGTATTTCCATATAAATTTAAAATGTTTGTGCATTTCTGTGACTAGCCTGCTGAGTTTTGACCAGACCACATTGAATTTATGGGTCAATTTGGGGAGAACGGACATCTTAAAAACAGTGAGTTTTCCAATCCACATGTGGTCATATCTCTTCATTTATTTAAGCTCTTTACATTTCCCTCAATAATATTTTTGTAGTTTCCTGTGTAAAGTTCTGCATACCACTCATTAGATTTGTTCCTTGATATTCAATATATTTTGATGCCTATGAAAATGTTTTTAAATATAATTTTCAGTACTTAATTGCTAGTTTTTATTTTGTGTATTCTATATATTGTGTGATCCTGCAAAATACACTTTAGTATATTTATGTACATTTCTTAAGATGTTTTATGTAAACAACCATACATTATATATAAATAAAGAAAATTTTAATTTCTTTCTTTTCAATTTTTATACCATTTTTTTCCCTGACTTACTGAATTAGTTTAGACTTTCAGCACAATAATAAAGGTAGCAGACCCTAAATGTAATTTTTAATTTTTCTAACTAAAGCCAGGACAATATTGATAACTAAAGCTAAAATGTCTTGAATAATTCATAATGCTGCCAGCAATATACAATAGTGCCTGTTTCCTTAAATACTCTCTAGAACCCAATGTTACAATTATTTAAAACTTTTTTTTTTTTTTTTTAAGATTTTATTGGGGAATGGAGGGAGGGGAAGAGCATTGGGGAATTGGGGGAGGGGAACAAGTTGCTGGGTTTTTTTGTTCTTCAGTCTAGTTGCAAAGGACGTCGCTTCACTGGCCCATGTTGGTATCCTCATTGCGCCCTTTCCAGATGAGGCAGATCGGTTGCTGGCCTCTGGATGGTCACTCACCACAGCTATTGGCAGCTCACACTGGCTGCCAGCCACTCACTGTAGCCTATGGCAGCCCACTGCAGCAGGGGCTGCAGCCTACACCATTGCCGGGACTCACACAGCCCAGTTCCAGGTGGAGCTGTTGTTAGCTGTAGAGGGCAGTGTCACTGGCCCTCATATGTGGGATCCGAACTGGGGCTGCTGGCGTCCCAAGCCAGCTCGTAACCAATGTGCCACTCGGCCAGCCCACTTAAAACTTTTATCAATCTGACTGAAGAAAAATTTTATCTATCATGTTTCAAAGTTTCACAAATATAGGACAGAACAGAATTTTAAAAACATTATTTTACTAATACAGTAAAACCTTGGATTAAGAGTAACTTGGTTTGTGAGTGTTCTGCAAGACAAGCAAACATTTCTAATACATTTGAACTTGGTAAATGAGCGATGTCTTGCAATACAATTAGTTTGTTTCCAGAACAAATTATGTTCATGCACCAAGGTATTACTGTATATCATAAATATAGAAAATTCAATAGATTTTTCTCTTTATTACCACTACTCAGAAATGGAAAATGGAAAGCTTAATAACAATTGCTAGCTCTTTTAATTGTTTGGAAATACATTTAATGAGAAGACATGGAGCCTATATGAGGAAAATTATTAAATATAAACAAATATAAAATATGATAATGTTATTAAATAAATGCAATCCCACTGTGAATCTTTTTGTTTTGTTTTGTTTTGTTTTGATTTGTTTGTTGAACTAGATTAAATGATACTCAAGAGGAGCTGGACTTCCAGCTATTAAAATTTAATGTGAAGCCATAATCACAGCACTGGGATAGGCATATAGAGTAGAACGAAATATGTAAGCCAGAATGGCATGATCAAAATTGGCATTTTAGTTCAATGGGATTTAAAAAGTAATAATGCTGGTGTAGATGGCTATTTATCTGGAAGAACGGAAAGCCAGTTCACCTTCAATTTTATACAAAGTGAATTTGATGCAATTAGTAATAGAAATATTAAAAAGAGTATGAAAGTATGTAGGAGGATATTTATATGACTTTCTATAGGTTACCTCCTTTAAGCAAGATGGGAAATTAAGAGGCCATAAAGAAATAAATATATTATCCCTTCTATATTTAACTTTAATAAATATTTAATGCTAAAGAATAAATGTAAATTTTATTCTATTTGCTAATATATTAATATATAGGACACCATTAAAAATAAAAAACTAGAAAGAAAATTGACAACACATATGATCGAAAATGAGTTATTAGAGCAAACATAAAAACATTTCATATACAGAGATAATGGGGAAAAGCATTGATAGAGAAATGTGAAAAAGGTTTAAGTAGACAAGTCACTCAAACAGAAACCCAAAGGGTGTGTCTGGTTTTGTGAAATTCTTTTATTTAAGGAAGTCAGTATTACCCATGTAAAAGTGATGACTAAACATTACAAAGAATATAGGCAAATAAGCAAAGTACTTAAAAAGGAAAAGAAAACCCCAAATTCCACTACCAAGAAATAGCACATATTAACCCTCATTGAACAAAATTCCAGACGTTATTTTTCATCTCCACAGATAGAAGAATGACTCAATAGATTGATAACCATAATTTTATAATCTCTAGAAAATGAATTTAAACACATGGAAATATGTGACAAATGACAGAGAAGTCAAGATCTGAAAAAACTCAATGAGATGCAAGAAAACTCAAATAGGCAATTTAATGAACTCAGAAACAAAATCAATGAACAAAATGAATATTTTCCCAAAGAGATGGAAATTTTTAAAAAGAACCAAATAGAAATTCTGGAGGTGAAGAACTCAATAAAAGAAACAAAGAATGAAATACCCAGTTAGGAAATAAAACAGACCAGATGGAGGAAAGAATTAGTGATATCAAAGATAGAAATCTGGAAATGACACAGATGGAAGAAGAGAGAGACTTGAGTGTTAAAAGAAATGAAAGAACTCTACAAGAACTTTCTGACTCCATCAGAAAAGCAATATAAGAATAATGGATATATCAGAAGGAGAAGAGAGGGTGAAGAGAACAGAGTGTCTATTCAAATAGTCAATGAGAACTTCCAAAATATATAGAAAGACTGGATCCTTGAATCCAAGAAGCAAACTTAACACTTAATTTTCTCATTCCTAACATTACCTCATTCTCTATATTGAGGCTGTCAAAAATTAATGCAAAGAAAGAATTCTCAAGGAAGTCAGGGGGGAAAAAAAGACAGTAACCCATAAAGGAAAGCCCATTAGATTATCATCAGATTTTTCAGCAGAAACTCGACAAGCCAAGAGGGAGGGAGTGAAATCAAGTATTCAAACTATTGAAAGAGAGAAATTGCCACATTCAAAGCTGTCCAGCAGTACCAAAATACAGAAAATTTGTTTTCTCATTTTTTTCCCCTCTCCATTCTTGTTTCTGTTTTCCTATACTTACACCCTTTTTAAGAGCTAAAATCTACTACTACTATTTAAATGCTAAGTATATGACAGGCACTTTAAATATATCACCTGTGATCCTAACAGCAACTCTGTGTGATAGAAACTACCTCTATTTTATGAGTATACTAAAGCTTAGAGAGTTAAATACCTTGCTATTATTCAGTAGTCACGATGTCACTTAATTGATAAGCAGTCCATCACATAGGATCATCTGTATTGTTCCAGACATAAAACTTTGGTTGCTGTGTTGTGAGAAGGAGTTGGTACCATGAAGACTGGTGTAGTCTTGAGCTTCAGAAAACATAGGTTTACCAGTATGGTAATTAATCTCTGTAATCTGTACCTCTCTATCATGTTATTCCCACTCCAGTGCAAACATTTTTCTAAGTCAAGACTATTGGCTAACAATATTTTTCATCTTGATTTAACTATGAGTGTTACAAACATAGACCCTTATGTACAACAGACAACCAATAAGTATATGCCAACTTATTGATAAAGAGACAAGAAATGTGCACTTAACTTCACAGCACTTACTTTATGTATGGCATTATGCCTATCTGTGAAGAAAACAGAATTTGCCTATTGTCTAAGTGTTGAAATGGTTGGCCTGTCTTTTTTTTTTTTTTTTTTATAACATTGGAATTTTTACAAAAACAATTACCCTTGAAGGGATGGAAAGTTTTTGTTTCTTGTTGATGTTTTCTTAGAACAGGTTTTGCCTTTTGGTTTTGGAATGGGCTCTAATGAAAATAGTTATAACCAGAGACAACCAAGATGGCACAGTAGGTTAACACTGTGTTTACCTTCTCTCACAACCACATCAAAATTACAACTAATCTATAAAACAACCATTATTGAGAATAACCTAAAATCAAGCTGAACTTAAACCTTTCAACTAAGGACGTACAAAAGAAGTTACCTCCAGGCTGTAGGAAGGTCAGACAAGGTATGGGCTAGTCCCACACCCGCATGTGACCATTAAAGGTCGGGAGGGCTATTTTGGCTGCAGGGATCCCTTCCCATCCCCTAGAAGAGTGAGAGATCCCAGTCCCACTCCAGCCCAGGGTTCCAGTGCCAGGGAAAGAAGTCCCCATAATTTTTGGTTGTGAAAACCTGCACAGATTGTGACTGAGTGAGATTGAGGTCAACTGCACTCCTCTGTTGTTGTTTTTTGTTTGTTTGTTTTTTAAAGATTTAATTGAAGAATTGGGGAAGGGGAACAGAAAAGTTGCTGTCCTTCAGTCTAGTTGTGGAGGATGTTGCGCTCTTCCCAACTGAGGCAGTAGATCACCGGCCATTGATGCCACTCACTGTGGCTCATGGCAGCTCACGAAAGCACACACCCGCTGCCGGCCAGCTGCACTGCAGCCTACACCGTCACCAGTGACTCATGATAGCCCAGCTCCAGGTCGAGCTGTTGTTCACTATCTTAGCTGTAGAGGACCTCATCACTGGCCTTCATATGTGGGATCCGAACCAGGGCCTTGCTGTTCAGAGCTGGCATCCCAGGCCAACTTTAACCAATGAGCCACTTGGCTAGCCCACAGGAGTTCCTCTTAAAGGGACTGCATGAGGACTTACCCACCAATGGAATCATTCCCTCTGAGCTCCAGCACTGGGGCAGCAGATGGAGAAGTGGCAGGGACAAATGGCAGGGAATTGAGTTGTCTAACTTGGGACGGGAGCTGAAGACTGGGCTTTCTCCTGGTGGAGACCATTGTCTTTGTTAAGACCTCCCCCTTCCCAGTGTGCAAACACAGGTGGGTGCCATATCTGAGTCTTCACATTACATTCAACACATCCTGGCGATTAGAGAGCTGGTCCTGCCCAACTTTCAGGCACACCCTGCTTTCAGTGACTTTTTCAGGAAGAATGCTTGCTTGGCTCAAGGTGCAGACTTTCCTAGATTCTCAAAGGTTTGCGGAACCCAGACAAGCAGCAACTGGCTTCAGCATGTCCTGTGTCTCTGGCTGAGCAGCCCTAAGCCAGTACTAGCGGCAGCTGGCCTTGGTTCACAGTCTGGCCTCTCAAGGCACTTCCAAGCACAGCACAAGTGGCAGCCATCTGCAGATTTCTTTCTGGCTCCTGCTGGGTGGTCCCATGTGTGTCAGGGACTGTGGCTAAACTTGACCTACAGTGGATCTCCTCCAAGGTGAACCTAGAGCTGGCACCCCCAGCAGCCAACTTCAAAACAAACTGGAGCATCACCCAGCCACCTCCAAATACAACACACCCAAGGGACAGATTGGGCAGACACAAGAGTCCTGCTGATGCAGATCTTGCTCCGTAGGATCAGCTCCTGCACAACAGGGCCAATCCTCACAACCAGTGAACTCAAGGGTCAGTCCATCCCATTAATGTGCAATTATCAACCAACAATCAGGTACAAGAGGAAGACACACACAACCCACACAAGGGAACACCTGGAGGGTGTGGCTCAAGTGATCACAAAGACTACACCACTGAGCCCCACAGCACACCTAATACATAAAGCCACTCTACTAAGACTGGAAGACATAACAGCTCTACCTAATCATAGAAATAAACACGGGGAGGCAGTCATAATGGGAAGACAAAGAAACACGTCCCAAATAAAAGAACAGAACAAAACTTCAGAAAAAGAACTAAGTGAAAAGGAGATAAGCAATCTATTAGATGTAGAGTTCCAAACACTGATTATAAGGATGCTCAATGATCTCAACAGAGAGATAGGAAGCATAGAAATGGAGATGAAAACCATAAAAAAGAAGTCATAAATAAAGGGTACAATAATGAAAATGAAGAGTATATTACAGGGAACTAACAGTAGATTAGATGAAGCAGGGAATCCAACCAGTGATGTTGAAGATAAGATAGTAAAAAACACCCAACAAGAACAGCAAAAAGAAAAAGAATCCAAAAAATTGAGAAGAGTCTAAGGGGCCTCTGGGACAATATCATGCATACCAACATTCACACTATAGGGGTACCAGAAGGAGAAGAGAGAGAGCAAGGCACTGAAAACCTATTTGAAGAAATAATGACAGAAAACTCCCTTAACCTGGAGAAGGAAATATACATTCAAGCCCAGGAAGTGCAGAGATTCCCAAACAAGAGAAACCTAAAGAGGCCAACACAGAGATGCATCATAATTAAAATACCAAAGGTTAAATACAAAAAGAGAATCTTAAAAGCAGCAAGAGAAAAGCAGTTAGTTACCTATAAGGGAGCCCCCATATGACTGTCAGCTGAATTCTCAACAGAAACTTTGCAGGCAAGAAGGGAGTGGCAGGAAATATTCCAAGTGGTGAAAAGCAGTGATATACAACCAAGATTACTCTACCCAACAAAGCTATCATTTAGAATTGAAGGACAGTTAAGGAGCTTCCCAGACAAGAAAAAGCTAAAAGAGTTCATTACCACCAAACCAGTATTATGAGGAATCTAAGAGGGACTTTTTTAAGATGGGAGGAGGAATAAGGGTAGGTGAAAGGGGAAGGGATTAAGAAGTACAAGTTGGTTCTTATACAGGAGTCATGGGGATGTAGGGTATAGCAATAAAGAATATATTCAATAATATTATAATAACTAGGTATGGTGCCAGATAGGTACTAGATCTATCAGGGTGATAGATGGGAGTGAGGTTGGGGGATGTGGTGAGAGACGTGAAGAAATATGGAAGTACAAATTCGTAGTTAATACAGTGTGGGGAATGTTGTCAACCATGTTGTAAAGATCATATAGGGGGCTGGCCAAGTGGCTCATTGGTTAAGTAGTTGGTTTGGGAGCATGGATCCCACATGGGCCAGTGATGCTGCGCCCTCCACAGCTAAGCTGGTGAACAACAGCTCGACCTGGAGCTGGACTGCTGTGAGTCACCGGGGATGGCATAGACTGCAGTGGGCTGCCGTAAGCTACCGTGAGTGGCCGGCAGCCAGCATGAGCTGCCAAGAACTGCCTTGAGTGGCCATCCAATGGCCAGCAACTGATCTGCCTCAGTCGGGAAGAGTGCAATGATCATAATACAAACATGGGCCAATGAAGCAACATCCTCCACAATCAGACTAAAGAACAAAAGTACAGCAACTTGTCTGTTCCCCTTCCCCAATTCCTCAATGCTGTTCCCTCCCCTAATTCCCCAATAAAACCTTTTAAAAAAAAGATCATATAGGGTGCCCGGTGGGCACTGGACTTGTCAGAGGAATCATGTCATAGAATATGTAGATGCCTGACCAATGCACTATACACCTGAAGCTGAAGTAGAATAATATTGAATATCAACTATACATGTCTAAATATATAGGTATATATAGTCACAGGATGTGGAGAACAAACAACATGGGGAAGATAGTCAATGGTATTGTAACAGCAATAGAAGACGTCAGATTGGGGGATGGGGAGGTTACTACTTTATGTAGGGTTTAAATGTCTATTACATTGCTTTGTACGCCTGAAACTGATAATAATTAATAATAATAATAATACGAAGAAGAAGAAGGAGGTATAAACATGTGATGATTTTAGATAACCCACTCTTTTTCTTCCTTATGTAATAACTAGTTATCTAAACACAGGGTGATGCAAATATGTGTAAGAGAAATAAACTAATAGCAGTAGATTTATCTCAATAAGTTGAAGTCAATATTAGTCATTCCCATTTTTGTCTGTATCTCATCAGCAGGAATAATAAATGAAATTTTATGGTAAAATCAGTGGACAAATACTTTTTTTAAATAAAATTAACAAAAAGTCACTGACATACCCTATTAAATTATCATATTAGCCCTCAACAATTTATGTTATTCTTTATTATAGGAATGAGTGATACAAAGTCTCTATCATATACAATGATGTTCCAGACTTAGCAATCCTTTCACAGCCTCTCGTTGTCCACAGGGTCCTTCCCAATTTTTCTTTTTTATAAATTGGGACCTAACAATGCTCTTTGTGACAAGATATAATTGAAAGTGCTCAAGCTGTAAAGCCTAGTAGATATTGGTTTCAATCCCAGTTCATCTTCGCCACTTGTGTGGTATCAGGCAAATTCTGTAATGTAGAATAGAATCTTAACATACCTCCCTGTTTTTAAGATAGGAGAAATACTAATACCTATTTCACAGAACTGTTTTGAGGATTCAAGAAATTATATATGGACCAGCCTGGTGGCGTGTTGGTTAGGAGCTGGCTTGGGAAGCCAGCTCTGAGCACCTGAGCCCCGGTTGGGATCCCACATATGAGGGCCAGTGACACTGCGCCCTCTAAAGCTAGGATGGTGAACAACAGCTTCACCTGGAGCTGGGCTGCTGTGAGTCCCCAGGGTGGCATAGCTGCAGCCCCTGCTGCAGTGGGCTGCCATAGGCTACAGTGAGTGGCCAGCAGCCAGCGTGAGCCGCTGGAAGCCAGTGTGAGCCGCCAAGAGCCTCCATGAGTAGCCATGCAGAGGCCCGGGGAGCGACTGCCTCACCCAGGAAGAGTGTAATGACGATACCAACATGGGCCAGTGAAGGAATGCCCTCCACAACTAGACAGAAGAACAAAAAGGGACCACAACTTGTCTGTTCCCCTTCCCTGATTCGCCAATGTTGTCCCCTCCCACAATTCCCCAATAAAATCTTTAAAAGAAATATATAAAGAGCCTATAAGCTCCCAGCACATAATAGGTCTGAAAAAAGTGTTGTTTTCTTTTTTTTCTTCTTTCTTCCCCTTATCAATATAATATTAAATGAGAATATTCACATTTGTTTCTGATTTCTAAATATTGTGATATGTTTATGGCTTGGATTTCACTAAAATTGTACTTACATTCTGAAAAGGGCCTGGTATCATGAAATGTAATAGTGGCGTGGCGTTTCAGAGAAAGGTTAAAATAATGAGGACCTTGGAGAGATGCAGCAAGTCTGACAACTGATACAAATTTTTAATGTATTCTTTAAAATCACCCCCACATTACACATCAGTTCATTGGTATATGAAAATATTCCTCTATCCCAGCTCTTACTTTCTGAGACTATCAAAAAATAAAATATAATTTTAAAAAGCACAAATAGGCCCAGCCGAATGGCGCGGTGGTTAAACGCTGGCTTGGGAAGCCAGTGGCCCCAGTTTGGGTCCCACATATGAGGGCCAGTGACACGGCCCTGAAAAAAAAAAAAAAAAAGCACAAATTAAAAACAAGACTCATTTCATTCTGATTTCATTTAAGAAGTCCTTACTCAATTTACTCAATGCCATGCACTGCTCAGGGACGTGGGGATACATCAGAGACCTCATGGAGCTCACATTCTAGTTTGGGGAGACAAATATAAGTATAAAGTAGATATTAGTATATAATACATTAAAAGATGACATGTTATATAAAAAGAAAACTGTTGAGGGCCATGGTCCCCAATATTGAGGGGCTTGCAAGCTGGCCTTAGTAGGTTTGGTGAAGCATAAACTTGTTTTTCTGCTTTCATTGTTTCTTTTGCACCTGGAGGGTGCTTACTACTTATTGAGGTATGTGGTGAGGACGGCCAGTTCCATGGGACACAAAAGAAAGATGGCTATCAGGGTTAATGGAGAAAAATTGTCTTGAGAAACTGACTCCCTAAGGTTTCACTGACCTGTAGGTTTCTGGTAAATAGTTAATGATCTACTTTTCACTGAGGTAATGCATATTTTTCCTGCTATGCTACACGTATCCCTGCATGTACCCACTACCTAAAAAATGTATATAAAGCCTGCAACAAATAAACTGGAGATCTCTCTCTCCATTTTTCTGTCTTTACTGCAACAAATGGTTTCTGTCTTTTATCGACCGCCGACGCCGTGTACACCTTCTCGAACCCTGGTCAGTGGAGGCTGGACCCCTGCAAGTGGCGCCCGAACAGGGACTTGAAGGTTAGTCTTCTCTATTTTTCCCGACACGGATAGGCTTCCACTGAGGGTGCCGCGGACCCCCTGGCTAGTGACGCCAAGTGAGTATAAGTGGTAGTCAAAGATTTGAGGTGTGTGATCTACGTCCCTAGAAAACATATATACTACTAACTGTTTCGTGTGCAAGGGTGTGATTGTGTGAGTGAGTGCATATAGTTCCACGGCTCTTCGCTACGGAACTTGAGTGGGCTCTAATCTGCGGTTCCGTAATCTGTCATACGGCATAACGGCGACTGACTCATTCACCTGTGCGGGGGCTTATACCGCAGAGCCTTTGCCAAGACAGACTTAGTCCCGCGAGGGGCGCGGCCAGACGAGCATCAGAGTGGACATCGAGTGATTGTTTCTTTCTATCCCTTATACTTACTAACATTAAATATGGGTCAAACCGAATCTAAGAAACTTAAACTCTTTATTAACTTAATTCGCTGCTCTCTTGCAGCCAGAGATTTAAAGGTTGGAACTTTTCAGATAGCTAAGTTTCTACTTTTTGTGGCCTTCTGGAACTTAATTAAAGATACACTCGTTCCAGAGACTATTTCTGTGCCAACGGCACTATCTGATGAACATACGCTGTTATTGTCCACTGCTCACTCTAAAACTAATCTGGCCTTTTCAGTTAAAAAATATACAGATTCAAACAATAATTCAGACAGTGAGGGAAAAAACCTCCCTCCCCCAGATGCTGCCAAATTGGAAATGGAGGCAGCCAACTATAATGAACAAGATCTATGGGACTTTCCCATTACTAAAAAGGAGGATAAGGGGCTAGGTCCCCCAAAATATTCAGCTAAAAATGAAGAATACGTAAAACCCCAACCTCCTTTAAAACATCCTGTAGTGCCTATGCCTCCATGTAATTCTAAACCCACATCTCGGTTTCGTAGAGCCATTCAGGAGGAAGAGGCAAACGGAAAATTTGATTTTACTCTTTGTTGCCCAGTGGCCTTTGATATGGATCAAAAAGGAGATGAATGGCCTTCCTGGGAGCCCCTGCCCTATAAAATCTTAAAAGAGCTGAAATCTGCATGCACAGAGTATGGACTTGTAGCATCTTATACTCTTTCTTTAATTAATACATTGGCAGGGAAATGGATGACTCCCCATGATTGGACTCAAGTTAGTAAAGCCTGCTTAACAGGTGGAGATTATCTCCTTTGGAGGACTGAATATGATGATAAGACAGAAAAATTTGTCAGTAAACGTGATTCAATTACTACAGATATGCTTAAGGGAAGAGGTGAATATTCTCATGCACAAGACCTGATCTATCTATCTAAAAAGGTCCTAGAAAAAGTCACTGATTGTGCTGTTAATGCCTGGAGAGCACTCCCCGCCTCCACGGGAAAGCCAACTACATTAACTACCGTAATACAAAGAGGTGAGGAGCCTTTTCAAAACTTTTTGTCTCAGCTCATTCAAGCAGTTCTTAGAGTAATTACCAACGATGAAGCTGCAGATATTTTAATCAAACAATTGGCATTTGAAAACACAAATTCTACATGTCAAAATCTACTCCAGCCTATCAGTAAATCTGACACTATTAATGATTATGTAGAACAATGTGCTGATGTCTCTCCAGCTTTTATTCAAGGAGTAGCAATAGCTGCCACCCTTAAAGGGGATGTTAAGACAGTAACTCAGTCAACGCAGGCCACTCCCAATAGTAATAACAGAAACGGTGGCTACAATTGCTATAATTGTGGGGAAATGGGACACTTTAACAGACAGTGTCCTAAGCCTAGACGAGCTCCCCAATCACAAGATATACAGCCACAAAGTGTTCCTAATGTCTCACAACAAACTTCATCCTTGATGCCACAGACTATACATCCACGATACAAGGGATTTCACTGGCTGATAGACTGCCATTCCAAATATCATAAAAATGGACAGTTATTGCCACCAAACAATCTTATCTCTAAAGTCTTTCTTTTTCAACCAACTGGTTGTCCCTTAGTTGGGAAAAGCTCCGGGGCCCCAGCCTTGGGCCCAGGCAACGATAGAGACATTGATTTGCAACCCATTTAGCAACAACAACTTATTTAACAATTTAAATCTGTCCCTGAGCTCTTCAGAGCAACCCCAGAGCACAGGGTTGGACCTCAGCTCCACTGCCCTTGCAATGTTAACCCCTGACTCTCCGGTCGTATTTTAAATATAGATACATCAGAACACTCATCTATGTATAAACATTGAAACTCTGACCTGTGTCAGCCTAGGGCTTTAGTAAAATGGAAGGACCTGTTAACTGGTACCTGAAAGGGACCGGACATACTGTAAACCCAGGGGAGAGGGTATGCTTAAGTATTTCCTCAGGACACAGACACTCCAGGTTGGATTCCAGATCGTTTGATCTGCTGCCTCCTGGTGCTCACACTGCCACCGCAACCACCATAGCAGCCCCCTGCCATGCCCAGGCCGCAGCAGCCCATACAGTTCACCGGCCACTGACGCCCCTCCCTTCTCCACTGCTCTGGAGTAGGCCTTCTGCTCGGCCACCCAGTTCTTATCCTCCATCCGTCTGTCTGGGAGAGCCCAGAAATCCCGGTCTATGAACACCAAAGCTGTCCCCTGGAAAATGTGCCATGGCAACATGCCAGTGAGATACAATATTCCTGGATTGAATCGGTACATTTTGGACTGGTCTCAAAGTGACAAAACGAGCTGGACAAGGGGACTAGCTGCTGGAATATGGAAATCTGACACTCAATACCAACAGAACTCTTTTTGGAAACTTGCAGGAGCAATGGGTGAAAACCTTCAAATTGTGACTGTTTGTAGACCAGATACTCCCTGTACTTCAATTAGTCGTTCTGTTAATGTATCCGCCTGTGTTCCCTCTCCTTATGTACTCTTGGTTGAAAACTTGTCTATTACTTTTAATGGCTTAAGATTTAATGTATCTTGCTATAATTGTACTTTAACAAACTGTGTCTCTTGGGTACCACTTGGGACCCGCGTTATGATATTTCATCAACCATCTTTTGTTATGCTTCTTGTTAATGTTTCTGGACCTTGGTATGATGAGAGAAGTCTATAGATTTTTAAAGAAATTGAACATGCTTTAAGTAGACCAAAAAGATTTATAGGGCTTATGATTGCTGGAATTATGGCTTTAGTTACTTTGATTGCAACTGCTACTACTGCTGCTGTGGCTCTTTCACAGACTGTTCAAAATGCTCATTATGTTAATAGACTTTCGAAAAATGTCACTTTAGCCTTAGGTACCCAAGAGGATATAGATAAAAAATTAGAACAAAAGGTAAATGCATTATATGATATGGTTCAATATTTAGGTGATGAAATTCAAAGTTTAAAAGTATGGTCTCGTTTACGATGTCATTCAGAATATCATTGGATTTGTGTAACCCCAAAAATGTACAATAGTAGTCAACATGATTGGAATAGAGTTCGTTTACATCTCCAAGGAATTTGGCATAATGCTAATCTGTCTTTAGACATGCTTCGGCTTCATGATGAAATACAAAACATGAGAGAAGCTGAACCCTTAAAATGTGATGCAGCTCAAGCTGCCTCTCAATTTGTTGATATGATAAAAAATGCTTTGCCGTCTTTACCCAATATTGGCCATTCCATTGTGACATTCCTTACATTGGGCATTTGTGTCTGTTTGGTTCTGTGCCTACTCCCCATCCTCATTAGATGTTTTCTCAAACAGATGTTGGACGTCCAAGCCAATATCCATGAGATCAAACTTAAGGCAAAGCCTCAAGTTTAGCCACCTGCTTATTAGCCCCTCTACCCCTAAGCTTCAGCGAGGACAGGCTAGCCAAAGACGGATAAGGACCTCCTTGAATGTAACTAACCTAAGACAGGGCTTGATCACCAGAGGATCAAGTGCCGATGACGGGTTGTTATTTCATTGGAGGACACCTAAGACAGGCACTGTGACTCACAGCCGCCTGGGGTCACAGGCGTGCTTTTTAAATAATAAAAAAGGGGGAGATGTTGAGGGCCATGGTCCCCAATATTGAGGGGCTTGCAAGCTGGCCTTAGTGGGTTTGGTGAAGCATAAACTTGTTTTTCTGCTTTCATTGTTTCTTTTGCACCTGGAGGGTGCTTACTACTTATTGAGGTATGTGGTGAGGACGGCCAGTTCCTTGGGACACAAAAGAAAGATGGCTATCAGGGTTAATGGAGAAAAATTGTCTTGAGAAACTGACTCCCTAAGGTTTCACTGACCTGTAGGTTTCTGGTAAATAGTTAATGATCTACTTTTCACTGAGGTAATGCATATTTTTCCTGCTATGCTACACGTATCCCTGCACGTACCCCCTACCTAAAAAATGTATATAAAGCCTGCAACAAATAAACTGGAGATCTCTCTCTCCATTTTTCTGTCTTTACTGCAACAAATGGTTTCTGTCTTTTATCGACCGCCGACGCCGTGTACACCTTCTCGAACCCTGGTCAGCGGAGGCTGGACCCCCGCAGAAAACAAAGCAAGATAAGGAAGAATGGAAGGTGTAGGGGCAAGAGGGATGTGTAATTTAAAATAGGGTAGTCAAGGTAGGTGTCAATGAACAAAGACTTGATGGACATAAAGAGAAAGCCATGAAGGTTTTTGGAAGCAGGGCTGACTTATCCAGTAAGCACAGAAGCACAGGGCCTAGAGCCCATCATACTTTTAGGGATATATAAATATATTTTACTTTTTTTAAGTTAAAAGAAAGAAAATGAACTCTTATAGTTGAAGAATGTTTAAAAACAGTTAATAAAGACTGGATTATATTCATCTTTATATCAGTATAACTGTAAAATATATTATAATATATACTAAATATATATTAATTTTATATGTGTGTGTGTTATATATGTGCATTAGTTTTTCATGGAGTAAACAGCCTCCACAGAGTAAAGTGCTTAAAGCACAGGAAAGTCATAATGCAAGCCTGCTTGGGAGTGAGGCTTCAAGTCAACTGTGCCATTGGCAACAGAATGGAATACATTAATGAGATATAATAGGCTATAGCAACTAGGAAACAATTTGGGGAAGAAGTTGCAGGGCTTTGAGACTTACAAAAGCAAAAATTCTTTTTCATTTAAATCCTGATACTGCATTTTAAGTCCTCAGACATCTAATTATACCACAACACATGAACTATAGGAGTTAAAAGTAGAAACATCTTTTTTTCCCATAGTCTATTTATTATGTCTTGTAAATTTTCCCAATATTTCTGATGGCAGTCACACTGATGAAAAGCCCACCATGTACTGCATACAGTTAGTATAGGCTGGCTTAAAAAACAAAAACAAAAAAACCCTCAACCTAATAATAAAAGAGAGAATTGATGGTAAATAATTTTCATTGAAATTAGTAATCATGGAATGATAATGAAGAGTTAAATTTAACTTATTCAGAATACCCCAAGGAGCAAGTAAAGGTATTTTTCAGTTTTCATGGAGAAAAAGAAAGTAAAGAGTAGGACAAGAAATTAAAATACTTGGAAGGCAAAAGTAATCTGATGAAAGATAAGGAATCCACACAAAATATCACCAACTGAATTTAAGAATTAATGGAAGTTTTTAAAAGTTAGAGGTCTCTGTTATTTTTATGTAAATTTGGGTGAAATTAAAAAATTCCGTTCAGGTTCAACCATTTTTATTTTTATCTTCATATAAAAGGGTCCCTATATTCTTTAGAGGATAGCCTAGTAAGTGCATTCAAATTTTGAAGAAAATCTCCCTAAACAGCTTTAGATTGTACTAAATAAATCTATGGGTGGGCTAGAGGTGTAGAGGTGTTCTTGAAGTGGTGGTAGTGGTGATAGGTAGGGGTGTGTGTGTGTGAGGCGGGTGGGGAGAGAGAGGGAGAGGAGATTGGCTGATTGATTCAGGGGATAGGAAAGAAGGGGACAATGTGTGAGTCCTGAAATTACAACCATAAAAAACAAAAATGAACCTTTTTTTTTTTCACATTTCTGATATGCATTTTTTTAAACAGCTCTTGTACCTCCTTATTACTCTGTCTTCCACTAATCTCTCCCTAGGGTCCCAGATTCTATTCCATCATAGGTTTACAGGTATATAGGTATCATAGTGATATAATAGTAAGGTTATCATTTTTATTACTTAAATATATCAGAAAGGAAAAAGTAGAAATAGAATAAGTGAGGCCATAAAGAAAATGCATGAATAGTGAGAAAATATTCTATAGAATTGTTTTGAGGATTCTCAAAATGATATATCTATATGTATATAATTAAATATATAACTGAAGATTAATTAACTTAGTGATTACTTGACATGCTTTTCTACTTTCACCTTCATTCCAATATCAGACAAACTTTCAATTAAAAGAATAAGTCATATGTACAGATTTAATGGTAGCTGACCATAGCTAAATGGAACACAAAGAAGCTATTCAGAAATTATTTCTAGTATGCCCTTCTCTATTCTCCCATGTACATGATCCAAACTTCTCTTAGACATTTATCATAACAATTATGACTGAGTATTATCATTTTTCCCTTTTAACTATATGTGTTAAAAATCCCCCTTCTATTTATTTTTGTAAGCTGCTTGCTTCTAATATACACCTGGAAAAGTAAAGGTCCATACTAAATATTTGGTTAATTAAATTAAATTTCAAGAAAGTAATTTACACATGTTTTTAATAATTTTATTTTACTTTTTTTTATTGGGGAACAGTGTGTTTTTCAAGGACCCATCAGCTCCAATACATTTGAAATGTATTAAATATCCAAGTCAAGTAATTGTTTCAATTTAGTTGTGGAGGGTGCAGCTCAGGGGCCCATGCAGGGATCCAACTTGGAGTTCTGAGCACTGAGTTATAACCAACTGAGCTAACTGGCCACCCTGAATTTATACACTTAATATGCTATCTTTCAGAGCATAAGAAATGTATTCCATGGTTACAAGGTGCAGCATGCATAATTTTATTAAGTGATAATTTAGAAATACAAAATATGTAAAACATTTCTCAATTTATGATATACCAATTTTGGGGAAATGCTGTATTATTAATAGATTTGTCACACTCAGAAGACCAAGATAAAAATTTGCGTGAAGAGACTTGAAGGAGAAAAGAGAAATACAAGACTAAAATCATGGATATTATTGGCATATGGATTTGCACCTCTTCACTGAACTTAAAGGACTCTCTATTCTCCTAGAGAGTTATTTGTTACTCTGAATGGTCAGATAATTGCCTGTTAAATAGTGAATGAAAACTGTCAGGGGGTGACTGAAAATGCAAGTCATTTACATTCCTCAGGAGAATTTGCAAAGTAGTATTACAGCTCAAAGTAGTTTAAAGGAAAAGTGGGTTGAAGGGTCATTGAAGAGATATGCAACTGATAAAGGTTGATTGGAATTTCTTGTCATATTAGCCAGTTAATGATGTATTTAAATTATCCTGTAGGCTCTTTCATTATACCTTAATGTTCAGAATTTAACTCTTTTTTAGTTTGAATGTCCTGGGTGGATTTTTCAAATTCAGGGATGAATATTACAAATATAGGAAGGAGAGTACTGCTTAGACCTACAGACAAGATGAAAAGAAAGAGTGATGTATTGACCACAAAGGGAGGGAAGGCAGCAAGGTAAGCCCTTTCTGTCAGAAAACTGCTACAGTAGTTATATCATTGGGAAATAGCATAGGATTGAGTTTGAAACAAAAATAGAAGGGCTTTATAATTTTATGTTGTATTTTGAAGGGATTTTAGAAGAAATCTGCACTATCTTGTAATACAAATTTTTGAAGTGGCTTTTTTTTTTTTTTGAGGGCAGTGTCACTGGCCCGCATATGTGGGACCCGAACCGGGCCACTGGCTTCTCAAGCCAGCGCTTAACCACCGCACCACTCGGCCGGCCCAATACAAATTTTTAAATTGTTTTTCTGTTACTTAGTAATTTTGTGTTTAGAGTGGTAGCTCATAAAATTTTTTGGCTACATTCTCCAAAAAATTAACCCAGATATTGCCCTGCAAAATATGAAATAATATTCAGATAAATGATTTTGTTCAACATTCTACAGATCTTCCAACATATATTTTCCATTCCTTATTAATATTGTTATTTAATATTTAAAAACATGTTAAAAATTGATTCAAAATCATGTTTTAGAGCAACTTTTCAATAACCTCTGCTGCTTTGCTCATCAGTCCTTAACTATTTCTTTGTTATAACATCGTCTTGTAACAGCTGTACCTGCTCAAACTGGTCCTATCCTATTTCTAAGAAAGCTGGGAACCAAAGTTGATGAGTAACACTTGTGCACCCTTATATGCTTCCCCCATGAAACTAAAGGACCAAAATGTTACTGGAACCTGAACCTGGAGCCTGGTTCAGAAAAGCCTGGTGTTGAAACCCCTTAAATCTGGCCCTGAATCCTGGATGCGGAGACCCATTTGAGCCTAACCTCCTGTTTCCTTGCTCAGTTGGCCTTGCAATGAAAGCTTTTTTCTCAAAAGCCAGTGCCACAGTATTGGCTTCTATGTGTGTCGGGCAGCAGCCCCTTGTTTGGTAACACTATTTATAATTTAAACACCACATCCTGGTAGACTGCACCCTACGTTAGGACCAGCTACTCGGCCCAAAATGAGCCACAATAGGTAATACCTCTAAAACATTATGTTTGTGGCTGCCAGCTTTTGCAAGATGCTGATTACGTGCTACCTCGCAGGTTTTATCTTCTTTCACTTAGAGATCTTCTTTCATTTCTTTGGGTACATTAGAAGAGATAGAAAGAAAGCATCTGTGCATTTGGTCCCTGGATCAGCAGCATCAGCATCACCCGAGAATTTGTTAGAAATGTCAGTCCTCAGGACCTGCTGCATCAGAAACCTTCAGGGTGGGCCACAGCAATCTGTTGTTAACAAGCTTTTCAGGTGATTCGATGCACACTCCAGCCTGAGAACCACTGAATTACCCATATATCCCATGATTAGTTTCTCTCCATAAAGAAGTTGGCACTTCTCCACTCAGCTTTTTGTTTTTCTTCCTTTTATCAATTATTTCAAAACCTGGAGCTACACATGAAACTACTCTCCTCAAACTGACAGTTTTTTCAGCTTCAGCCCCTAAATGTCTCTATTCTAGAAACTTTAGAAACTTGAATAGCCTATATTCCTAATGGGGAGCAAAACATTTTGCTAAGTACAGTCATACTTCGTCTTATTGCGCTTCACTTTATTACACTTCATAGATATTGCATTTTTTTATAAATTGAAGGCAAGATCCTCCACCAGCAAAAAGATTATGACTCGCTTTATTGCAATACTCATTTATTGTGGTAGTCTGGACTGGAATTCAGAGTATCTCCAAGGTATACCTGTATAGAAATAAAAGATTTCAGAATACATTTAAGTAGGTTTCATTATAATATGCATAGTTAATAATACATATCTCACTTTCTAGATTGGGCTGAAAATCAAAAATTTGAAGAACAAGATGCTAAAAGAGAAAACACCCCATCTTTCTTGGAAAGGTGTAGGAACAAAATATTTATTCTAGATTTAAAAAAATTAAAATGGTTTAATTGATCTTTCTCTAAATCTGGAGATAGCAAATAAAATCAATTTAAATCTAAATTTCAAGAGCATGCTCAAATATGTTTGTTTATAAATATTCTTTTAGAAATAAGTTTTTACCATTAATGCCTACAGAGTCAGTTTGTAATTGTTATAATTTTTTAAGGAGTGGCTAGAGGGAATCACTATATTTAATTCTCAAGTAACACACAGCCAGCAAACACCCCTGGAAATATCACTTGGAAAGAAGGAATGCTTGTTTTTTAAGCGCACAGTGGAAAGTTAGCACCTGCTGAGTGGGAAAAATTAATTATGAACTTTTCTTGTCCTGAGTAGAAAAATTCTAAGCAGCTTTCAGCATTTTCTTCCTTCAGCTTATTGCTTGGAAAGAAAAATAGAGATACCAAAGAAACTGCAAACTGTTGGGAAGGATTTCAACAGTGAATTCTGAAAGGGCAATCAGGGGTAAGATTACTTACCTGAGTCCTTGGGCTTTAACATAGCTAAGAAATCCAACATTGGACACTATCAATATTCTGATTCCAGATCCCACCTCCCATTAGAGCTCCCAGTGATCCCAATTCAGCACGCTTGAGACATGGCCCAGTAATTTGCATTGTTAACAAATATGCTGAGGTGATTCTGATAAGATGGTAAAAATCCACACTTGGAGCAAAATGTCCATTATCTGATGTTTCCATAGCTCACAAGATTAAGAAGCTGTGAGTAGAATTAGTAGATGCTGCGTTTAAAATGCTTAAGCCAGGATTTTCAAGAAAATATTTTCCTTGGAATATTAGTTCTGGAATGTTATGGGGTTGATATCCTAAAAACAAAAGGTTCTGTGGTCAAATATGTTAAGAAAATACTGCTCTCTGAATCTTCCCTTTGGGAATTTCATTCACTAAACCCATTAGCACATTGGATACCCCTGTAAAGCTCCTCAGTTTAAAAACAAGGTTTGCAGGGCTGGCCTAGTGGTGCGGTGGTTAAGCGCTAGCTTGGGAAGCCAGCAGCCCCAGTTTGGGTCCCACATAAGAGGGCCAGTAACACTGCCCTTAAAAAAATATATAAAAACAAGGTTTGGGCTTTATTTAATGGCTAACTTATTTGCAAGGGAATTTTTTTTTTCTTTACAAATTTAGCAACATTTCCCCAGAAGAGTTTTTCAGTAACACTTGTTTGGAACAAGCTGGGTCAAACTGTAAAATTCTATTCTGTTCTGGTGCAAATAGAAAAAAATATCTTATGGGGTTGACAAGTGTCAAAGATAAAGCCAGACACTAGCTAAAGTGGTAAGGACAGGTTTTAATCAGTAATATGCTTTTTCAATAGGGAAAAGGGTTCAGCATGAACTGAACTCAACTTCAATTTGTACAGAGGTGACTGGGCATTTTAAAGGAGGATAAAGGAATAGGGAGGGGGTGAGTTCAGTAGAGTCATGGAAGTGAAAAATTGCAAAAAGAAGGAAGGAGGTTGGTCCATGTGAAACCCATTTGGGGTTTGCCAACTGGTGTTATTTGATGTTAAGTTCCTACCCTCCCACAGAGACAGAAGACAAGGGCTGTCTTCAGGTGTTGACTAGAACAAACAGTAATTCTTTCAGCAGCCTTGAGTTTTCACAGGTGAGCATTTCAAGGGGCGGTAGGGTCATTCTACAATAAGAATGCAGCCAGGAGCTGTTAGAAACTATGATAGTGTTTGTTCAGTCTTTATAGTCCAAGGTTAAGGCCCAGTGAGAAGAGGGCTAAGAGGTGCCTCACTAGAGTTTGATCAAGGAAGAAATCTGTATCAGAAGTAAGTGGGGGGAGAGGGGAATAAAACAATTTGAAGCTCAAATTCAAATCAGGAAATTTCTCTAATCTCCCCCATCAAAAAGGAAGTAGATAAATTCTCCCCACTCTATCATTTTGGAGCACGACAAAATGCAAAACAGAGCACATTCTGAGAGGGAACAAAGCACAGAGTCAAGAAAACGATAGCAGAAGCTGCTTATAGATTGGAACAGTAACAGTCATAACTAGTAGTTTGAGCAAACACAACTCGTAGAATGTAATCAAGGAAAGTCAACCTTGATTGTTGACTCTCACATTCCCATGACAATTTATGCAGTTGTGTAAGATTTATCCCCTGCAGCTGAAAAACTCTGGAAAGCCCCATGCTCTTTAATAGTAAAAATATTTGAATGTGTCTCAATTAAGTAATCTAAAAGGCCCAGCCCAATATATTAATAATTACGATTATATAATAACATTTATATTACTATTATTGTATAATGTCATACTATGTATTACAAAATATAAAATTATGATAATTAACACTTTAGTCTTCATTCAAAAGTAAGACTTCTCGGAGCCGACATTGACGCATCCTCACGATTCGGCCCGACAAGCGCACTCTCGTGATATCATGGTGGCATACTGGCGACAGGCTGGCCTCAGCTAAATCCGATACTCCCAGATCTGTGCAAAAGCAGTGAGAGATGCTCTGAAAACAGAATTCAAAGCAAATGCCGAAAATACTTCTGGCAGCAGTGTAAAAATTGTGAAAGTGAAAAAGGAATAATCTACCCTGACTAAAGCTTGAAACACTGAATTTTCAAGGTGAAGATGTGTGGGCACATGTTATGGCAGATTGAAAATGATCACACTTCATGGAAAAAAATACCTGTCTTGTTCCTAGATTGACAATGTCAATAAATTGAAGTATGGTTTAAAAAAAAAATAAGACTTCTCCATAAGTCTGCCCCTCCACCCGCATTATGCCCCCTTGTCAATGGGAAGGATTGTGTGAAAACTTTCTTTCCCAGTTCCTTTATGCCTCAGCTGCTGTTGCAGATCCTGTCAGGGATGGAGCACAGGTTGCGAGGGAGAGGAAGAGAAACATACTTTCTTACTTGATGAACACACCATGTGTTACATTCACATTTGTTGATCCAGGTAGATGCCTAAAAATGACGCTTTGCCTTGTGAACACTTTTCTTGATTTCTTGGAGGTACCGGTTGTATCCCTCTCTGACTGGAGCTAGCAGGCACTCGGCAATGCATTTTCTCTCTCTGGTCTTACTCCTCCTTAGCCCAGGTTTTCAGGCAATCTTCCCCTCTGAGACTTGCTCTGTTGGAGTCCCACTGACCTCCCAAGTGGCCCTCTTACATAGAAATCAAAACAGCTCTGGTCCTAGTTTCTCTCTCATTTGGCCCACATCATGTTCACAGAAACACCCATTCTTTACCTTGATAAGTTCTGGGAGTGTAGACAGATTTCAAAACGACTCCTTCTTTTCTGCCAAAGCAGCTGGCTGGTTTCTCTTGCCCTCTCGATTTCCTGAGTACATGTCAACCAGTCCATTGTGTCTGCCATTCTCCTAGCAACTTCTCCATTAGGTCCTGCAGAAGCTCCTCTTTTAGATCTGAAATAAAAGTAGGCAGCACTCCCCCTTCTCTCGGGTGGGTAAGTGGCTGAACTTAAAGCACAGGGTGTGCTTTCTCCCAAATAGGATTACCAGATAAAATACAGGAGGACCAGTTACATTTGAATTTCAGGAAAAATGACAAATACTTTTTAGTATAGCTATGTCCCATGCAAGTATTTAGGACATCTTTATTCCAAAAATTTGGTTGTTTATTTGAAATTCAAATGTAACTGGGCATCCTATATTTTCATTTGCTAATTCTGACCACTTTACACCCAATAAACCTCTTCTCAAATCTTTTCCTTCCATATCATTCTCCAATTGTTTTATACTTTAAAAATAGGTGATGGGTTATAAGAGATATGAAACTCGTTCTCTGGATTTATCAACTCACATTGGCTGAGCACCATGCTCTTCAATTTCTAACCATCAGTTGAAATAATTTAACAATTTGTCACATTAATTATTAGCTGCAGGCATTTTGCAAAGCATTGGAAGCAGCATATCTTTATCAGAATATTCTAGATATTTTTAAGTCCACTTTGAATATTCACACACAGACACTGTTTGAGATAGTCATAGGGGCTTTGACACAAAGAATTAGTGACCAAGTAACAACAGCCTGAAGTAAGGACAAGGTGGCACACAAAGAAGTAAATGAGCAGATGTCAAAATGAAGATGAAAATTGTAGGGCTCATAGGAGCAGAGTTAGCTCTGTTAGCTAAAAGTTTCTTCCACTTTTTTAAGGACAAGGTAATTAGAATTAGTATAAGAACATTTTACATTTACAATTTTTGTACATTATATTATGGTAACTTTTTTGCTTCCAGTAGTTGCCAGTCATTTCTAATAAATCCTTTTTGTTGCTTTCATAAAGAGCCAAGTTAAACAATTCCTTCAAGTATTATTATAGGTCTATACCTGAACAGAGCAGCCTTCATCTTACAGATTGTGTTATTATTTGGGCTCATTTCAGTTTGCAAGTTTTCAAAATTGTTTAAGGACCGCCAATACCAAATTGAAGTAATACGTTTAGCACAAACTCTCAGACAAAATCTGTTGCTAAGAAAGAATTCTAGCTTTGTTAGGAAACAAGATTTCCAGGGTGGGGTGAGAGAGGCGGATTATGAAAAGGTGATAAACTATACACAAAGGTCTTTAAATATATTTGCCAGTTCTTTGGGGATGGTTTTCTAAAAGCGTGACTGCTAGGTAGAAAGGTAAACTCATGTGAAATTTTACTAGATATTGCCAAATTGTACTCACAGCTGTAAATATATGAGTGACTATTTACCGACTCTCACTACATAGCATGTGATAAAACTTTTGGATTTTTATCCATCTGACAGTTTATGCACATACTTTTTTATATTTCTTCTTAAATTATTTATTTTATCTTTTTCTTTTAAAAAATATTTAGGACCTGCTGAGTGGCACGGTGGTTGAGCGCTCGCTTGGGAAGCCAGCAGCCCAGGTTCGGATCCTACATATGAGGGCCAGTGATACTGCCCTCAAAAAAAAAAAAAAAAATTTAAATATTTTTATTTTATTTTTTAAATTTTTTTAGAGGGCAGTGTCACTGGCCCTCATATGTGGGATCCAAACCGGGGCTGCTGGCATCCCAAGCCACAGCTCTTAACCACCACGCCACTCGGCCATCCCAAAAAGGCTTAAATATTTTTAAATGAAATCTTTATAGTGGCTAAATAACTTTTCTTTACATATTCGAAGTTTCTAATTTTTTGAATGTTAGTTTTATATATTGTCATTTTAATAAATTCACATATTGTCTGCAATGGTTTTCCTTTGACTCTTAGGACTTTTCTAAGTATTCAATCATAATAGAGATTTTTGATACTCCTATTACAATTCTAATTTCTAAATATTTTATAATGTATTTATATTAGCTCAACTAACTCTTCAATTCTCTATTACATAGTAATGTAGATGATGTATGAATTTGAGTTATTTAATGAAACTGTCTCTAGTATTTCTCTATTAGAAAGATTTTGGTTTTGAAATGATGTACATATCAAGAAACACTCCTTCAGTTTCTATTTTCATATGTTTTTGTTGAAGATGGGTGTTGCATTTTGTCAAATGTCAACTGTCAAAATCATATGCTATATCATTATTATTATTATTATTTTTAACAGAAACCACTCAGACTGTGTTCTCTTCCTCTTCCTCTCCCAAAGGAAGAGAATGATCATGAATGGCTAATGGCAGTTACAAAAGCAACACCAAGGTCTGGCTTCACGCTCAGGAGACAACACTCCACCTCTTCCTCATGGTTTTGGGTGCTCTACACAATCAGAGAAACTTCTCTAATAACAAACTATAGAAATGATCCCTGAAAGTATAGTCTTCATATGCTATATTATTAATATTGAACTATCCTTGCATGCTTAAAAACATCTACTTGGTCATAGTATATTCTATTTTGTAATTATAATTTTTATTGAAAAATGCATATTATAAGGCACAGTTCAAGGAATTTTCATAAAGTAAACAGAGTTGTGTAATAGTATACAGATCAAGAAAAAAAAAACATAAACCTCTTAAACTCCTTCATGCCACCTTCTAGTCACTACTAATACACAACAAAATAACCACTATCATTCCTTCCAATACCATGGATTGGTTTATTACGTGCTCACTCTCTCTAGACCCTCCAACTCAACCCATCAGTGCAACAGCCATAATGCTTCCCTTTAAGCTGCACTGTCAAAAACAGTAACCACTAGTCACATGTAGCTATTTAAATCTAAATTAATTAAAATTAAAAACCAAATAAATTCAGAGGAATAAATATAATTAAAATAAAAGCAGAAATAAATAGTAGAGGAAAAACTAATAACATTGTCAGTTAAAGAACTGAAAAATTGTGGGGGTGGTCTGTTAGCTTAGTTGCTTAGAGTACAGTGCTCATAACACCAAGGTTGTTCGTTCAATCCCCCATGGGCTACTGAGATGCGCCCTCCACTACTAGATTGATAGAACTACTTGATTTGGAGCAGATGGGTCCTGGAAAACCACACTGTTCCCCAAATAGAAAGAAAGAAGAAAGAAAGAAAGAAAGAAAGAAAGAAAGAAAGAAAGAAAGAAAGAAAGAAAGAAAGAAAGAAAGAAAGAAAGGGAAGAAGTGAAAAACTGTGAAAAGTAATGAACTAGATAAATCACTGGTTAACCAATTCAAAGCAAAAAAAAGAAAATAGAGGAAAACAACACAAATATCTCACAATACAAATGATAATTGGGAAATATCTACAACTACAGAGGAAAATAAAAGAATTAGAAATTACTTCTTTGCTCTTTTTCATTTTTTGCAAGCTTGAATATATGGGTGACAGAGGCACTCTCTAGTAGAATTTAAATTACCAAAAATGATCTTATGTGGAAACAGAAAATGTAGAACCTTAAAAATTTTGTTTAAGCTTAATTAAATTATTGATTGAAACCATAGGACAGAAGCCACAATTTTATTCAACAGAAAACCTTCAGAAGGAAAGAAAGTTTTAATCCAGTTGCTTCTCAGAATATAAAGTTTTGGTTTTTTTTTTTTTACTTTTTATTATTAATATAATAAACTAGCTATAATAAAGACACATATAATTAAGAGCAGTAACAAAGAAAAAGTGAGTGTGTGTATAAAAAAAGAAGAGAGAACATTCTATTTAAATTACATTTCTCTATATTCTGCATCTTGGCGTCATAAGATTGAGTATATGTCTAGATCAGCTTATTATAAGAGCAAACTCTTGATATTCTACTTTTGAACAATAAATAATGTATTGCCATAATTTTTGTATGTGGTCCTTCACATAGGGGCTATAATTATAGCAAGCCTTAATTTTCCTTATTGTTATAATAAATTATATTAGTTTTAATGTGATGATTATAGGAAATTTAAGTTTATCACTTGTAGTGGGTTAAACGGTGACCCCTTGAAGGATATATCCACATCCTAACACACAGAACCTGTGTATGTGAAGTTAGTTGGAAAAGGTCATTACTGATGTAAAATATTTAAAATATTTTGCCTTGGATTCCTTAGTGGTGATCCGTTTGAGAAAATTAGTCATTTTAGCAGATTCATTTTACACCCAAATGCAAAGTTGTATCTTTGACAAGTTTGTATCTTTGACAATAAAATAAATTTCAAAACATAAATAGGACAGTAACCATAGAAGAAATTTGTCCAATCTCCTGCCCCTTAGCTACTTCCTCTGCCTCTTCCACGATGTTGGGTTCAGAAAAATTCACATTTAAAAGTTTTACACTTTCAAGTAATGCTAATTACACAATTGAATTATGTGATAGTAAAGTTCAATAGAGATAGAAGAAATGGTTTTAATTATTATAATAAAACTAATCTAATAATAAAGTAATAATAGTAGAAAGGATAATGATATGCCAACATATGCTTTTATAAATGCTGATAAAAATTTAGAGAATATGAAAGTAGGACATAAATAGAATAGATCTTGCCCAAATTATGTTTTAATAATAGAATGTTTCAAAACAAGCAAATAAAGCAAATCACCATTACTCACTTGGTCAAAGGGGAAAATAAAATAGTGAGTGGATCAACTGAAACCAAAATTGTGTTTATCAAGTTTTAACATCCTTAATTTTTAAACTTTTGAAGTAGAAATAAAGGGTAATAGCAGCATCATGTTTTATGATAAGATATTGAAGTAATTTCCACTAAAGTTACCATTTCACAATATTCTGGAAGTTCTATCCAATGTGATTAGATAGTACAAAAAAAAAAATGAGAAGTGTAAATACTTGAAAGAATTAATAAAAAATAAAAATATTTTAACATTATATAGTTCATTACATATAACATCAAGGTAATTACTAATATACAAAAACACCAATAATTTTTCTATACATAAAATATATGTAATAAAGAAAAGAGTTCATTATTAATAGTGAGAAAACAGTTGAAATGCATTGACAAAAGATTGGCATTTATTCTACAGAAATTATATATTAAAGAAATACTTAAAAATTATAATGAGGAATAGTAATATGTTTTAATAAATGGAAAAGATTTCCATTTATGGAAATATGTTGGAATATGTATGAATCTTTTTTAAAACATTGTTTTCTAAAAATTTTCTTTTAAAGGATAACTAACCTAGCTTTTAAAAAATGATCAGAAGAAGGACTTCAAAGTAGACTGAAAATATAACTCTGGAGATACAGCTTTTGCTCTGAGGGAAACTGCTTAACACTAATTATCCTGACCTTCTGTTTTCATGGCTAAACAAGATACTGGAGAAGGCATTTGGAAAGACTTATGAAGGATGGGAAATGTAATAGGCTAATAAGTTGAACATCTAAATGGATCACTTGGGAACAAGAAATCAACTTACTTCACAGGATGAGATGGCAAGAAAACTTGTCTGGCTTGACATTGGTGCTAATGAAAGGGGAAAAACATCTTCCCTGAGATGTTTGTTTGTTTGTTTGTTTGTTTGTTTGTTTGTTTTCTCACATCATTGTATGGCTTGAATTCACATTACCTGTTTCATTTAAGAAGCATCAAGTGGAAAATTAAAAGTGGTTGAAATCAGTAGGGCCACAAGCTAATTGGCAGAAGCAAAGGAAAAGGAAAAGGCTTCTTTTGAAAGAAAAAGGAAAAGGCTTCCAATAATTCTCTAAGATGAGATTCTAAACAATATACATTACTGTCTATGCTCATGAAACAATGAGTCATCAGGAAGATGTAAATTAAAATCACAATAACATAATACTGGACACCCACTAAAATAGCTAAAATTTAAGAGATTAACAATAACAAGTAGTGCTGAAAATATGGAGTAACTGGAACTCTCACACATTGCTGTTATACAATATTGTAATAGATTTGGCGAAATACTTAAAAAATTATTATAAAATGAATACGCACTTACCATGTAGCTGTGTAATTATACTCTAAGAAAGTTACCTAAGTTTAACATAGATATATGTACACACACACACACACACACACACACACACAAAAAATGTTTGTGAATGTTCATAGCAACTTTATTCATATTAGCTAAAACATGCAAAGAGCCAAAACGTCGATCAACTGGTGAATGGATAAACAAATTGTTGGACATTCATACAATGGAATATTGCTCAACAATGAAAAGAAACAAGCTATTAATATAAGCAAAAACATGTACTAAATAAAGATTGAGGTACCTAGGGAACTACTGCTAGGCAGCAGCTATATAAGAGAGGCTAAAAACAGAAAGCAAATTGTGGGTTCATTTGAAAAGGTAATCAAAGCTTATTTTTACACTAAAAAATAATACAAATAAGCAATTTGCCAAACAATGTACTCACCATCTCATTTCTTCATTTCTGATTTCAAAAAAGGACTACAAATATATGCAAATATAAATAGAAAGATGGATGGATGGATAGAGAGAAAGACAGATAGAGACATACTTAAGAATAAACAAAAGTCTAGAAAGATAAGTATAAACTCTTAACAGAGAGTGTATACTCTGGTAATGGGATTGTGTAGGACAGATAAAAGAGAGAAATGTAGAGGAATTTCACTATTTAATATGTAAAAAAGAAGAAAATCTTCTGGCCCTGGAGCATTGCAGGGGGCAAAAAACACTGATAGTGTGCAGACAAGGTAGATAATAGATCAATTTTATCTCTGATCAGACATGTTTTCTTACCTCCCCTGTCTGAGCATCCACATGTAGTGCAAGAAATGTTAGACACCTGGTTTCCTTTGGTGTAAAATCTGAATTGAGAGCCTGGCAGATTGGCAATGGGATTGATATTCAAAAAACCCAAGAAACAGACAGCTTGTACCATAAGCAATACGATTGGCATTGCAGAAACTTAGAAGGGCCTGCATCCAGCCAGAGCCAACGCATGCTCAGTCATCAGAAGAACTAAGGACAGCAGAACTGAAGACATCAAGAGAGAATGCCATCAGGGAATCCTGAGATGGGACTCGGTCAATCAATCATACCCCAGAGAATGCTAGGTATTAAACCTTCAACAGGTCTAGTGTGTAAAAACTATCACACATCAAGACCAAGTGGTTTTACCTTGGGAATACAAGGTTAATTTAACATTTTTAAAAAATATCATATTGCCACATTAACAGTGAAATAGGGAGAATGATAAATGCAGGAAATGAATTTGATCAAATTTAACACTCTGCATTGTAAAAACTCTAAGGAAACTAGGAATATAAGAGAAAGTACTCAATCTGATGATAAAGGATATCTACTGAAAAATCTACTGCTAACTTCAAACCAGGGTGAAAGACAGACTTTCCCTTAATATCAGAAATAAGACAAAATGTCTACCTATGCCACTTCTATTCAATATTGTACTGGAGGCTTTAGCTGGGGCAACATGGAAAGGGAAAAAAAATAAAAGGTATCTAGATTGGGAAGGAAGAGGTAATGCTATTTTTATTTGCATATATTATATTATCATATAAATTTGCATATATTATATTATCATATAAATTCTAATAAATCTACAGAGAAAACCTACTAGAAATAATTATGTGTAAGGCCACAGCTACAAGCTCCACATAGATTAATTAATATAATGCATAGAAAAATTAAATGCATTTCCATATACTACAAAGAATAATTGAAAGTAGAAATTCCAGTTGTGGGATCTTGATCAAATATTTTAACTTTTCTGAGTGCAACACTCTGGACCTACGAAGGAGTCAGAGAATATGGAATGATCTCTAAGACTCCTTCTTGCTTTAATTGCTAGTATTTTTTTTTTTTTTTGAGGGCAGTGTCACTGGCCCTCATATGTGGGACCCGAACCAGGGCCGCTGGCTTCCCAAACCAGCGCTTAACCACCACGCCACTCGGCCGGCCCTAATTGCTAGTGTTTTCACTAGCCTGTAACTTCATAAGATCAGAGATTCTATTTTGTTCACCATTTCATTACACAGTGCCCGAAACTGTAGGTATCAATACATTGTCTGTTTTATAACATGAGAATGACATGCTCTAATAGGCTACCAAAGAACAGTAGTGAGACACCACTTGTGCAGATTTTTATGAACTTAATAGCCTCCATCTGGAGAGCCTCATAATTCTAAAATCAGAGACTAAACTCTGTGGTCTCTTGTTTTCTTTTGGCTCTAAGAGTATGTGATTTTTGCTATCTTAGAATAGCTATTATGATAATGAACATTCAATCAGAAAGCTGTCATTTATGCTAATTTAACCTGGCACTGTTCTAGGTACTGTGAGGGAAGAACATTAGACCATTCCCTCCCAGAGACAGTCAGAGGCAGAAATCAGAATGGATTATAATTATGTTCTATTTCCAATGGCACAGGGGGCAGAAGCTCAACTGTTTGTAAAATTACACTCTAACTTCTCTATTTCTTGAAATCATGGGGAATAAAGACCTTTGGCTATAATAACTTCAAATCACAGAATACTTAACCTAGTTTAACATGTAATTGCTTTTGAAATTATCTGAGATTTGCATGCTTAATTATTCTTTTGACAACCAGACTGTAAAAAAACTGAGCATGTAAGCCTACAAAATGATCATTGTTAGAATGTGTAGTTCCCTGAGGTTAGTTATGCTTCATATCACTCCTGGGAAGCAGTTCAAAATTAAATTTTACTGGGGTGCGCACACACGCACGTGCACACACACACACACACACACACACACACACATACATACCAGTGAACTAAATCCAAGAATCTAAATAGTATACAACATGAAATTATTTCTATTGGGCCAACATGTACTGAACTCAGAGCCAGACAGCTCTAAAGAATCAGGTGTCAGGAGACCTCAGAAGGAATACATAAATAGCAGGGTACTAGAGCATACACACAGAAATTGAGCCAGATTCATTTCAGAGAGGTAACAGGAAAGGGTTTGGTGGTAACAAACAGATTAAATTTCAGACAAACCCTAACGGTCCCTAAATTTCCAAATGTATCCACATAGTCAAAAGTACGTACTAGGGCAAAAAGATATTAAAACGTGGAAATGTTAAACAAGATGAAGGGAGGGTACAATCATAAAGCAACATAATTTTTTTTCCACCTACTGTCCATTTAAAGCAGCTTTCTACTGTCCATTTAACACCCTTTCTGTATATATATATATATATATATATATATATATATATATATGTTTATATATACATACAACCCTTGCATACAGAGGGTTCCAAAAATATGTGTACATATTTTAATGTGTATACACATACCCGTGTGTGTATATATATATATATATATATATATATATATATATATATATACACATACACAGTCACACATATATACACATATATGTATACATATATACACACATATATATATATACAGTATATTCACATATATATACAGAGGATGAGTATATACACATATATATTAAAGAGGGTGCCAAAAAAGTATACACATTTTAAGAAAGGAAAAAACTGTATTAAAACTGTAATATTCAATATATACCAATAACAAAACATGAATACAAGTCTTGTGTGTATGTTTTTTTGGCACCCCAGGTATTTAGAGAGAGAAGAAGGAGTAGAAGGAGGGAGGAAGGAAAGAGAGGGAAGGAGAGAGATATTTCTAAGGAGCTGACTCACATGATTGTGAGGGCTGGCTGGCAAGTCCAAAATTCAGAGGGGAAACCAGCAGGTTTGGGACTCAGGTAAGACTCTTGAGTGTGAAATCCTCAGCGCAGGCCAGGCAGGTTCATAATTCAAGCAGGGCTTCTATACTGCGGTCATGGGGACAAATTTTTTCTTTAGGAAATTTATCTTGGCTCTCCAGGTCTTTAACAGATTGGATGAGGCCACCCACATTATGGAGGGGTATCTGCTTTACTCAAAGTTGACTGATTTAAATGTTAATCATCTCTAAAAAAGCACCTCACAGCAACACCTACAGTAGTGTCTGACCAAACTGGCCATAGCCTAGCCAAATAGACACAAAATTAATAATAATTTTTTACTACTGATTCAGTGTCTTCAATGGTAACAGAACTACTTGTGTTTTCTAATTATTCTTGAGTATTACTTATATTTTCTATATGAATTTGTTTAAATTACCTAAGGTCATAAATCTTTTTAAAATAAATTAATATTATGAAGTTTTAACATATGCAACATTTGAGGTGATGTTCTTGTCTCTTCTCTGACATCAGGGGAGATTCGTCCTCCCCATCCTTGTCTCTCTCCTCCCCCCCAAACCCCATCCATCACTCTAACCAAGCATTTTGTTTTTAACATTTGATGATCTGTGTATTTAACTAAAACATTATTTCCTTCTGCTTGACTTATATCCCTTAGATTTATTCTAGTATTAGTTTGTCTAAAAATCTTTATAGTTAATATTCATTCATGAACAGTACTTTCTCTAGGTTTGGAATTGAACTTCAGGTTGGCCATGATTTTCTTCCTGTACTCAAGGATATTAGCCTAGGGTTGCTTTTGTTGTTGTTGTTGTTGTTTGGTTTGCAATCTTTTCTGACTGTCTTTCTGTCACTCTTTGAAAATCGCATCTCCTCTCCTCATCCTATCCCTGGCTACTTTTACAATTTACTCCGTGTATTTGGCTTTCTGCAGTTTCACCACATTGTATCTGAGTGCAATTTTGAAAAACTTCTTCTGCTTGGTAATTCTTGGTCTTCTTTAATCTGTGGATTAGTATTATTTAGTATTTATGGAAATATTTTAGCCATTAGGCCTTCAGATATTGTCTCTTTCCAAATCTATCACTCCTTCATTCATATTCTTATTAAATTGTATTAAACCTTCTCATCCTATCCACACATTGTCTTAGATGCTCTTCTATTTTATCTCTCTGTGCTGCACTCTGTATAATTCCTATGCTTTATTTTCCCTGATTCATTCTTCAGCTATGTTTAATCTGCATATCTACCATCCATTATATTTAATTCCGCATATTTAAAATTTTACTTGTAAATACTGTATTTACCTTTTTTTCAGTCAGTTTTCATAGATTACTGGTTCCAAACGTATCTTCAGTCTCGTCTTTTATTTATTGTACTACCAGAAGCATAGTTGCTTTTTAGAATTAGTCTGACAACTGCAATATCTAAAACTTTTCTTGGACTGATTGTGATTTTGGTTTCTTTCTAACAATCTTACTCTGGTACATATATTTTTTTGTGTGCCCAATTATCTTTGACTAAGTGCTGGATATGTTATTTGGGGGAAAAAATAGGAATAATTTATGATCTTGGATAAAGATCCTTTGCTCTAGAGAGGCATTACATTTGCCCCTACCAGGCTCTTGGGGACAATACAGTAATCAGAGACCTATTTAGAGTAAGTTCAAGGTTATGAAGAAGACTGGACTTCATGCTGCAGTTCCACAAGAAGCCTGGTTCACTTCAGCTTGACTTTCACTCTGAGGATGTAGCTCTTTGGAATCACAGCTTATTGTGGTTAATGTTTCCTCCAAGGCCTGGGCTTTGTTTTTCCTCCCACTTGTCCCCAAACTATCAAACTAAATTCAGAAGAAAAGTAAATGCAAGTCAAAAGCAGTTTTTGTATTCCTTTTGGTCTCTTCTGTGAACATAAAAATATTTTAAACAGGGCTTTAAATTAGTTTTCCAGGGAAGAATAATTCAAATAATCTAGCCTAACATCATTTCTAGAAGCCAAATTCTCCAAGGCAACATGCAGCCTTTGAACGAACCTGCCTACTTACCAAAATATAAATAAAGTATTAACAATTGATTAAAATAATTAAATATTTTAACAAATTTTTAAAAATTGTTCTATAGGAGGACAGTTTATGTATGGTGAAAAAAATAAGAAAGTTTATGGTCAAAAATAATTTGCAAATGTTGTAATGAACAATTTTGGGGAGGATTTCTCTGAACTTTGTCTAATATGTGTACTTCTGTAAAGAAGATGTGTACCTATTGCTGTGCTTTATAATTTTGTTTTACCACAAATTTCTTTTGTACTGTAGCATTTCCAAGGACTGGTGTTCCACAGCAAAAGCTTTTTAAAAATTCCTAAAAATTAATAGCTACAGATTTTGGAAGCTGTGGCCACGTATGTTTATGATAATCTATTTTTCCTAATTTTTTATGCATCAAATTTTACCATTGCCCACTGTTAAATAGTATTTTCTCCTTTTATAAGACCATTTAGAAACTTTGTATAAATTGCAAAATTCTTGTTACAAGATCAAATGGCAGATAATAATTCTATTATTTTGTTGGCTCTAAACAGGTTTTTCTCTGTTTTCAGGTTGACATTTAAAGACCCTAAGAAATCTTGAGTAGATATGATTTCAAGATAAATATTTGCACACAGGATCTATTAATGATTTTCTAACAAGTCCATACGGATTCTAGTAGGATCTCTATTTTCATATTCAATTCTTTCAGAGGTGGTGGTAGCATATTAGCCCTAGATAGGAAAATTTGAGGAAATTTTGAGTGTAGAGAACATAAATGTGAAGGGTTTTTAAAAAAATCAATGTATAAATTGAATTTTAAGGAAACTTCCTGAATCATTTGGTTTGAGAATGTGACCCCACTTTACTCTATAGCTATCAGAATTAGCCCCAAGATATCTTACTAACATAGCTTGACACTTTGTTATTCAGAATAAATTCCTGCTTTCATAGGCAAGACTTTTAATTTTAATTAGTTTGCACTTGTGTAGTGTTCCTTACAGAATGACTGTCACTGTGGTTGGGAATATGGATTGATTTCTCAAGTAATAATGAGGATTACTAACAAAAGACCATCAAGGTTCCCATCACCTCCTCCCATCCTACTAATTTACAACATCAAATTTAACTTCCCCTTCTCATTTGCAATTATTTTCTTCAATTGCATTATATTAAAAGAAAAAAAAATTATGACTTGTTCTTATTTCTCTTACCTAACCTTGGATTACATTTCAAAATGATGATAATCAGCAAACTGTAGAATATGGTATATTTATAGCAACACAGTTACCAACTTAATTAAGTAACATCAAAGACGAATTGAAATCCCTATGTTCTTTTTCTTGATTCAGACAATTTTCTTCATGTTATGAAAATGCAGATGGAATTACAGGGCTTGATTACTTTTTAAAGTGATTATTGAGTTCACCGGATACTTACTGGCTCCTCGGGATAAGTTCTCCACATTTATAAAGTGTTATATCTAATTGGCAAATCTATTTCACTTACACTTTTTAAATTGCCCCATTGTTGATCAAATTATGTTTGACAGCACCAGACTCCATTATATGAATAAATTTAGTTATAAATATAATTTCAGGTTTCCTAAAGCTGTTCTGGTTACATGTGACGAGTTGGACGGCCTATAGCTGTTGTAGAGATTGGAGCTGCCATAATCATGTTCCATATTATGAAATCAGTCTATATTCTTTAAAATACAGACCCCAGTAACAGGTTAAAACTTGGTTTGCTGCATTATGGTTTACACTATGAGCAAACTCAAGGGAGTAGGCAAACAATAATACAAATAGTTCAATAGATAAAGAAAACCTAAACAATCCAGATTGCTTGATTATAGAAGCTAAGAGTTAAAAGAGACATCAATGATTATCTAGTGCAATGTCTAACTAAAGCAGAAATCTCTTCTGCCATGTACCTGATAGGGGCTGGTCAATTTTCATTTTAAAAAGTTCAAAAATATTAAAAAATCACTTGTTAATAGGGAAACCCATTACATTTCAAAGCATCAAAGAAGTATCACATCCTCATGGGTAAACTTGTAGCCTGTAAAGCCAGACTGTAGGTTCAAATTCCATTTCTGCTATCTCCTGACTAGGAAGCAAGGCTCATTTCATAACATCCTTATACTTCCATTTTGTGATGTGTAAAGTGGATTTCTATAAAGATTAAATATGTATAAAGATACAGAGTTAATGTATAAACACACAGAATAGCTATTGACATGAAACCAATAATATTTTTTAGAAAATTATTTCATATATTTTTTTGATGAATTAAATCAAATTCATCTCCCAATACCTTCCACTTATCTGTACTAGCTCTGATTCCAAAACTATACTATGCAAAACATCCCTCTTCTACATTTCCAGTCTTAGACTTCCATGCCTTCTTTTCTTCAGGTAGAGAGTTACCAAGTCTCTAATAATATATAAATACTGTCTTCAAGTCGGGGAGGCCATGGCTAAAGTGTTTCTCAACTTTTTTGCCCATGCACTGCACTCTACAATGACTTTTACAAATGCTTTTGAGATAGAATTGACATACGAGTTTCAGGTGTCCAACATAATGATTCAATTTTTGTATATATCATGAAATTATCACCACAATATGTGTAGTTAACATCCATCACCACACATAATTACAATATTTTTCTTATGATGGACACTTTTAACATCTACTGTCTTAGCTTAATTTTCAAATGCACAACACAGTACTGTTAACAATAGTCACCATGTTGTACACTACATCCTCAGACTTACTTATTACTTATAAGTGGAAGTTTGTACCATTTTACTTCCTTCTCCCATTTCACCCTCCCTCCCCCTGCCCCAACATCAACACTGCACCTCTGGCAACCACTAACCTATTCTCTGTATCTATCAGCTTGGTTGTTTTTGTTTGTTTGTTTGTTTGTTTGTTTTAGATTCCACATGTCAGTGAGATCATATAGTATTTGTCTTTGTCTGACTTATTTAACTTAGCATAATACCCTCCAGGTCCATCCATGTTGTTGCAAATGGCAACATTTCCTTCTTTTTTATGGTTGAATAGTATTTCATTGTATAAATGTACCACATTTTTTTTTTTATCCATTCATCCATCCATAGACACTTAGGTTGCTTCTATGTCATGGCTACTGTAAATAATTATGCAATGTACATGGGGCACAATAATTTTTTAAAGACCCTTAGCATATATTATATTTCTTCATAAAATTCACGTCCTTGTTTTAGCAAATGTTTAACTACTAAAATTAATGTTAGGAAGTATCCCACCTGCCAAATACATACACACATGTATACACACATGCATGCATTGTTGCCTGTGGATGCTTACACAGAGAGAGGGCACACTCTTCCGGAGCACCATTTTTCCAAGTGGAACTTCCTAAGGCTTAGGAAGGGCAACTGAATTAAAATGAATAGTAAATATTTAGTCATCTTTTCACCTTCAGAAATCAGAGTACCTCAGGTACCTCTTCAAGAAGTCACAGACACTCATCAGGAGGAAAATCCCACAGATGGAAATAATATAGATTAGTCCTAAAATTTAGACAATAAAACATAGCATATAAAGAATGGAGCACATTCTCTGAATCTACATAGGCCCTTCAGTCTACAGATGCAACTTGCCATCATATGGCCCTTTGCCATATATTTATGCAAGTTGATTTGCACAGAGGTTTTTGTTACTGCTCTTCTATGAACTATAAGACCCTAAACAAGCCATTCAGCTTCTTGCTGGTACTTCTGACAAATAGTGTTTATTTATTTATTTATTTTATGTTATTTTTTTTTATTGGGAACTGGGGGAGGGAACAGCGTTGGGGAATCAGGGAAGGGAACAGACAAGTTGCTGTCCTTTTGTTCTTCAGTCTAGTTGTGGAGGATGTTGCTTCACTGGCCCATGTTGGTATTGTGATCATTGCGCTCTACCCCGCTGAGGCAGATCAGTCACCAACCATTGGACCGCTCACGGTGGCTCACAGCAGCTCACGCTGGCTGCCGGCTGCTAATGGCAGCTTACAGCAGCCCACTGCAGCCCCACTGCAGCTTGCGCTGTCACAGGCGACTCATGGCTGCCCAGCTCCAGGTCAAGCTGTTGCTCACCATCTTAGCTGTAGAGGGCAGAGTCACTGGCCCATGTAGGATCTGAATGGGCAGCCCTGCTGCTCAGAGCTCGCTCTCCCAAGCCAACTCTTAACCAATAAGCCACTCAGCGGGCCCGACAAATAGTGTTTGAAAAGAAGCCTGCTTACCTCAAAGATTTTGGTTACCCTGAGACTGATGGTATAGATAGATAAGAGAGAAATGAGCAGGAGAAGGAGAAATTTAGCCCTGGTTAGAAATCTCTTTGCTGCAGCTCCTACTTGGGTGAATACCCCTTGCAGCTGCCCAGCAGGATTCCAGGCGTATGCATAACTCTAAATCAAAGAGAAGTGTGTTATTAAAAGTCAGAGAAGGGGAGAACACATCCTGTTTGTCAGGGCCACTGATACCTTACTAGCCCAACAGGATTCCTCAGGTTTTCACATACTGCAAGGAGATGTGTTTATCCAAGCCCCAAACCAAGGGGATGTGTTTACATATCGAAGAAATTCATTACTAAATGCGAGAGGACTAGGGACCCTGGGGGAAGGTGGGGAGAGAAAGAGAGATAGCAAAGGGAAGGGGGAGGCAATTCTACCCATAGAAATAAAAGCCTTCATTCAATATAAGGCGAGGTGAGGCTGCTTACCTCTCTTGGGTCAGCCTGCTCCATGTCTCAGAGTGTACTTTCTTTTATTAAATAAACTCCTTGCTGTCTGATTGCTGCACAAAATTTTGTCTCTTGATTGAATTCATTCCTTTGAGAAGATGCTTATGTGGAACATGTGCTCAGGACTCCCCATGTACTTGTGACTAGCAAGAGTCCTGCTATATATACTGTCGCATAAGGAGGTGTGAATCTCAGGATGCCTATGTTATAAAGCCTGACATTTACCAACATGTGATTTTAAAAGACCGTCTGATACTAGGTGATGGAAGCACTTGCCCTTACATCTAAAACACTGGTTTTCAACCATGGCTCTACAGATAAAGATCACTCAGGGAGCTTTTAAAAAGCACCTAAACCAGGGCTTCAAATCCCAGAGATTCAACTGGTCTGAGGAAGAGCTCATTATTTTAAAAGAGATCTTTAGACAAATCTCATGTGCAGCCAGGTTTCAGAAGCACTCAGCCTTGCCACTCCACTGTGGTCAATGGACCAGATGCATCATGTCACCAGAAAGCTTGTTAGAACTGCAGAGTATCAACACAACCCTGGAGAAACAGAATCAACATCTAAACAAGACCCTCCCCCTCCTTCCTTCAGTCATTAATGCATTAAGTACATTAAGGCTTGAAGCACTGGTCTGAAGAACCAGTTTGTGAAGTGTCTGTACCCCCACTGGAAAATTGTAGCATACATGTCCAGCACAGTCTAAGTGTGGTTTGGCATGCCTTGGGTATCTGTAATTTGTCCTGAAGCATGCACTTTTTGTGGTTTTTCAATGCCTGAGGAGAGTGTTCTGGGTATATGAAAACATTTATATCAAAAGACTTTTGGTTTGGGGGGCACATAGTAATATGGTTCTAAGGCCATTTGGAAGTGACTCTAATAGCAAGTTGGAAGGTTTCTTTATAAAACTCACATGCAAATTTTAATTCAAGAAACATGATACCCTGTTGTATGTTCTTGTATAGCATCAAGGTACTGTCTAAGGCTAAGTTACTGATTTTACTTGCTCTTACAGTCATCCTTATCTTTATAAAAATTATGCAAATAAAGTAATATTATCCCATTTTTGCAAAAGGAAACTATGGTCCAGAGGGTTAAATTGTCTGAAATCCTGCAAGTAATAAATGGCTAAGTGACAATTCAAACTAAGCCACCGAAACATCAAAAACAAAGATTTGTTCATTATTCCAACTTGATTCAACAGAATTGAAATCTTTCAATTCTGAAAGATTTAGTAAAACATCTCCTTTACACATCTTCTGGAATGTATAAATCATGGACTTTTCATAGTGTGAATAAATGATAATTGATTGTAACTTTCCCAAACTGGCCATCATTATCTGATAAAATGCCAACTACTCCATACTTTGTCCCGATATGCTCTACCTCTAATCAAAGTACTTATTTTTGGAGAAGTCACTTTTGAGTGACTATAGGCAAATTTGATGGGATTTGTCATATTTTGGAATCAGATAAAAAGTACCTGCTTGCCATTTCTAGTCCGTTCCTTAGTTCTACCAAATTAATTCAATTACAGCCCTTGTCAGGCTGCACAACGTTGAACTTGGGGTGCCTGAACCTTTTTAGAAATTAAAAGTGTGACTTTAGAGCTTTCTCATGACTCTAGACTTGATGTATACAAGAAGAAAGCAACAAAATTAAAGTAATAAAGCCTGTCTTAGAAAGGTATTTAGTCACTGTATTCTCTTTGATGGAAAACAACCTTGGCTGCATCTTTCATGCACCCTTGCATTTGGCTTAAAAAGCATAATTCATACAGCCATCAATTAGCTGGCTGTAGAGCCTGCAACAAGAGACAGTATTTCATATAAATCACTGCTGCTAAATTGCTGGGGCAATTAATAAAGTAGGAAATCTGTGGACATCAATTTGTAGGCAACACATGTTCATCAAAAGTAAATCAGTTTCCTCCACCTCTCGGAAAGAATTTGCACACAAAGAAAACACTAGATATTTAATCACGTTTCTCAGAAGGACTTGATCAAGATAATATTATTTATTGCTTTTATGAATGTGAACATAAGTGGCTAATTTATTTGGCTTAGGGCACTCAGTCAACAATGCCACTCTATGAATTGAAATATAGCAATCAAATAAGTATTCCTACTTATGAAGCATCTATTATCTACATGGGAACTTCAGAGTGAGATCTCTCATAGTTCAGGTCAGTCCACAGGGTAGCCTGTAGATGCCTTCAAAATTAAAATCACCTCAGCATGCCTTACTTCAAATGTTATTTTATTGTTTCCATGTGTGTCACATGTAGTCTACAGAACTTCAGTTTGCTTGGGTCTCTTAGAAGTAAACCAAACCTATGCTAGATAAAGCTATCCATTTTACTTTTTAAAAGATATATTAAAAACTAATTTTAAATCACATTCTGAACACAGCAATACCTTTTTTAATGACTGCTCAGACAAGTCATGTATGTGTTATTTTTATTAAATGGGAGAAGACATGAAATGTGGTAGCCTTCATACACAGGTCAATGATTATTACATGGCTGTCCATTAGAATCACCTGGAGAACTTTTAAAACCCATGCCTGAGTTCCATCTCCTGGAGATACTAATTCAATTAATCTAGTCTAAGGCCTAACAATAGTATTTTCTAAAACTCCCAAATTAAGTTGAATGTGCAGGCAAGTTTGGGAACACATTTATCAATATACTGTAGGGGCAGGGTGCCTCAAACTTGATGCATACAAATCACCTTGGTACTGAGACACTACATGTCTAAGCCCACAGATGATGCTGATTTCACTGGTCCTTGGACCACCACTTGAGAAGCAAGGGTACAGGGCAGTGATTTTCAAATTTGTTCAAATATTAGCCTCTGCAGGAGAGTTTTAAAAATATATTAACACTCCAACCCCAGACCAGGCTAATCAAATCAGAATTTCTGGGTGGTGGAACTAGACATGAAGACATTTGTAAAATAGCCCCTGTGATTTTTCTAAGTAGCTCAGTTTGAGAACCCCTGGTATTGATGAGCCTGGAAAGTCTGTCAGAAAGAGTCCAGGATTTAAAGAAAGGACAAAGCAAGGTTGTATCTTCATTGTACCACTTTCTAGAATTTTCACAATAGCAATAAAAGTATAAAATACTTTAAAAATAGCAATAAAAATAGCAATAAAAGTATAAAATACTAAAAACAAAACAAAACAAAAATATGGAGTCTTATACAACCAAACAAGACACAAAAGGAGATAATAATACATAAATTTTAAAAACCTCACAATACTTCTGGGTTATAAATTTTCATGCTTGACCAAACAATCTACAATTTCAAAGTCAGTGTATGACAACATTTTTTTTTTAATGGAAATGCATAGCTATACAACTATTAGAAATAGGCAAGACCAGGCAAATTTTTTGAAAAAAGAAAAAGTGAGAAATAATTTTTCAGATGTTAAAATATAACATAAAGACATAATCAAAAATAGTCAGGTTGGGCAGAAGAATAAAAAAAAATTAAACACACTACAAAACCCCCAAATGGGTCTATATACTATATTAAAATTTTCTAATGATAAAGATATCATTATAAATCAGTTGGGAAATAATTAGCTACTTAATATACACTGTTGAGATATTCTGCAAATAATAAAATTGGGTCTCTACCTCATTTTATAGACCAAAATAAGTTTTAGAAGGAACAAAAATTTAAGAAAAAAGAGAATTGTTTTAACCTTGTTATGAGGAAGGAGTTCTCAAAAAATATCAGAAACAATGAAAAAAATTGACAGATTTTGTTACACACACACACACACACACACACACACACACACACACACACCCTTACAGTTTTGTTCCCTGAAAGACAATGAAAACAAGAATTTTTAAGACAAGTGAGTTTCTAAATAAAGATAGGAGACTGAGCAAACACATACATAATTTTACTATCTCCTGAAACCTGAACATAAAGATATATATATATATATATATATATATATATATATATATATATTTAAGATTTTATTGGGGAAAGGAACAGTGTTGGGGAATTAGGGAAGGGAACATTGTGTTTTTCCAGGACTCATCAGCTCCAAGTCAAATTGTTGTCTTTCAGTCTTAGTTGTGGAGGGCATAGCTCAGCTCCAAGTCCACTCACCATTTTCAATACAGTTGGGGGGTTGGGGAGCAGCCCATCATCCCATCTGGGAGTCGAACCAGCAATCTTGTTGTTTAGAGCACGCACTCTAACCAACTGAGCCATCTGGCTGCCCGATGGCAGTTTGCCGCTGCTCAGCTCAAGGTGCCCTGTTCAATCTTTTTTTTTAAAGATTTTATTTTATTGGGGAATTTGGGGAAGGGAACAGCATTGGGGAATTGGGGAAGGGGAACAGACAAGTTTCTGTCTTTTTGTTTTTCAGTCTAGTTACGAGGACATCGCTTCATGGGCCTATGTTGGTATCGTCATTGAGCTCTTCCCGGATGAGGCAGATCAGTTGCCGGCCTCTGGATGATCGCTCACTGTGGCTATTGGCAGCTCATGCTGGCGGCCAGCTGTTCCCACTGGCTGCCGACCACTCACTGTAGCCTATAACAGCCCACTGCAGCAGGGACTGCAGCCTACACCATCACAGGGGCTCGCACAGCCCAGCTCCAGGTGGAGCTATCGTTAGCTGTAGAGGGCAGTGTCACTGGCCCTCATATGTGGGATCCGAACCGGGGCTGCTGGCATCCCATACCAGCTCTTAACCAATGCGCCACTAGGCCAGCCCTCCCTGTTCAATCTTAGTTATGGGAGAGCGCAGCCCACCATTCCATGTGGGAGTCGAATTGACAACCTTGTTGTTAGGAGCACGTGCTCTCACCAGCTGAGCCATCCTGCCACCTGTTGGCAGTTCAGCTTGGGGGCAGCTCACTGTCCCATGTGGGAATCGAACAGGCAATCTTATTGCTCAAGGCTCAGCCTCTAACTAACCTAGTGGGCCCCCCAAAATATATATTTTAAAATTTGTTTGACTTCGTAAGGATGGGGAGGATGACAGAGAAGTGTGGTTGGCAGTGTGCTTTTTCAATCTAGAAAACAGAAGAATGAGTATGGGAGCTGAATCAGAAAAACAAACAAAAATGCCCCCCCTCAATCCCATCAAAAACTGGATGCTAATCTGGAAAGCTAATAACTAAGCCATGTTTTAAATGACACAATCTCCAGTCTCACTGGCTGTGGAGTTGAATGAGAGGAAACTGAAATGAGGAGAACTAGTTGAAAACTACAGGAGAAGCAGAAGCAGCAGAAGCAGTTCCCCTCTTCATTATTGTCCCATCCCCAAAGCTAGAAGAGGAATAGAAGTTTGTTTTTGCTTTAAATAGAGGGTTTCTGGGATTGGATCATCGTGCATGAGGAGGTAGGGTACTGAACATGCAGGTTCAATGGATGCACGTTTACTAAAGGCTGATATCCTCCCAGCCCTCCCCTTTCTTCATCTGCTTTGGAATACTGCCAGGCAAGTCTTTATCCTACAGGCAGGGTATTGGATGGATCTTCCATGGAAAATCTGACCAGCACAAGAGAAAAAGACGTAAACAGATTGGTGAATGTAAGGGGCTTCCCAATAAAGCAAAACCATATTTTCCTGCATTGAATCCATAATCACCCAGTCCTACCCAACCATTTAAAGCTTCCTTCAGCTTACCCTCAACTCTTAAATATAAGCAGACCATCAAAGGTTACAAAACAGTGGAGGAAAGCCTTTGATAGGGAAGATGAAAATTTAAACTAAAAACTGAACAAAACAACTTGGAAGCAATAAGCCATGCAAAGAAAAGAAACTTGAAACAGAAACATACAATTATTGATATTCCCAGAGATGGATATGACACCAAAACCACAGGTAATAGAAGCAAAAAATAGGTAAGTGGGGTTCTATCCAACTAAAAAGCTTCTGTATAGCAAAGGAAACAATGTTAACTGAGCGAAGTGGCAACCTGTGGAATGGGAGAAAATCTGTAAACTACACATATGATAAAGGATTATTATCTAAAATATATAACGAACTCCTGTAGTTCAACAGCAAAAATAAATAAATAAATAAATAAATAAATAAATACACACATACATACATAAATACACAAATAAATAAATAACCTGATTAAAAAATGAACAAAGGACCTGAACAGACATTTCTGCAAAAAGGACATACAGATGGTCAATGGGTATAAGAAAAGATGCTCAAAATCAGCAATCATCAGAGAAATGCAAATCAAAAGTACAATAAAATATCATCTCACACTTGTTAGGATGGCCATTATAAAAAGGGAATCACAAAATAACAAACACTGGCAAAGATGTAGAGAAATTGGGACCCATACGTATAGTTGTTAGGATTGTAAAATGGTGCAGCCATTATGGAAAACAATATGGAGGTTCATCAGAAATTGAAACTAGAGCTACCATATGATCCAGCAATTCCATTTTGGGGTACAAATCCAAAAGAATTGAAAACAGGAGCTTGAAGACATATTTGTATAACTGAGACACAGACCATGATAAAGGTGAATGAGAGTAATCCCGAGGGTCTTTCTTACCAACAAAACTGATAAAAAATGCAATTCTGAGCAAATTGATATTTCCCAGGCTGCTTTTTACAAAATTCAAATATTCTAAGATAGGTAGATATACAAGAAAGACAGAAAGAAATGAAGATGAACAGACATATAGATAAAGCAAGAGGCTCCCTAATTTGCCATCTGTATGAAATAAATACTGATGTCTTCACAATTTTCCCATCAATGCCCTGTTTGCTTTGCTCTTCTAAGACCCTTTCTCCCTCCATCAGGAGCTTTGCTTCTTATAACAGTTTTTATAAATAAAAACTATCACTAGTCCTACTGCCCCACTGCACAAAATATCTGAATTCAGAACCTTCGAATGCAAGCCAAAAGGCCTCATTTCTAGTGTTCCGCTTTCCCTTAACAGAAATATGTATCTAAAGGGACTAGATATGGTGCCTTGGTCGAAGAAACCTTTTTTGATGCTCGTGGTTGAAGAAGCCTTTTTTGAATTGCTCCTCTTTGGTGCCCCAGAGAGTGTAATATCCGCTGAAGTATTCCACAATAAAAATCAGAATAAAAGAAAATTTCACCTTCTTTTGTTTGTAAAGCCAAAGAAGAGTGATTGTGAAGGTGAAAAGGGAGGGGAGACACAGCAGGCTGCATCACCTATAGACAGAACCTCGAGGTAGATCATTTATAGGGAAAACCCATATGGACATTGTGGATCTGGAAACTGAGTCTTTTAAAATGATCAGTGTGCTGCACAGCACCCCTTCACACACATTCAGGGATACATGTGTTTCAGTTTGACGTACAGCTTGGGTAGGGAAAGTTCTTAATTATTAAAAAAAAAAAAGAGAGAGAGAGAGAGAGAGAGAGGGTCCAGCAGAGTGGCGCGGTGGTTAAGGGCTGGCTTGGGATGCCAATGGCCCCGGTTCGGGTTCCGCATATGAGGGCCAGTGACACCGCCCTCTAAAAAAAAAAAAAGAAAGAAAAAAAAACGGTTTTTAATTAGCGTCTTGGATTCTTCCGGGTAGATTCCCAAGAGTGGAATTGCTGGGTCATACGGGTCATATGGGAGTTCCATTTCCAGTGTTTTGAGATACCTCCATACTGATTTCCACAATGGCTTCACCAATTTGCAGTCCCACCAACAGTACATCAGGGTTGCCTTTTCTCCACACCCTCGCCAACACTTGTTTGTTGATTTGTTGATGATAGACATTCTGACTCGGAGTGAGGTGGTATCTCATGGTGGTTTTTATTTGCATTTCTCTGATGATTAGTGAGGTTGAACATTTTTTCATATGCCTGTTGGCCATTTGTATGTCCTCTTTAGAGAAATGCCTCTTCATATCTTCTGCCCATTTTTTAATTGGGTTGTTTGTTTTTTTGGTGTTGAATTGCATGAGTGTTTTATAAATTTTGGATATCAACCCCTTATCAGATATGTCATTAGCAAATCTTCTCCCATTCAGTAGGCTGCCTTTAATTGATGTTGTATAATATTGTATGCTATATTGTACAACTGTAATTGAATATATAGAAAGTCATGGGATGTGAATTATATGGTGGAAGGGAGTCGAAGGAATTGTAATAGATAGTATGATATGGGGGGGGAGGAGTGGGAGGGGAGAATTGGGGGTGGGGGGTTGTCACTTTGAGGGGTAAAAAGTATAACTATTGCACTTTGTTGTACACCTGAAGCTAATTAAAAGTATATATAAATAAAATTTTAAAAATAAAAAAAAAAAGGTTTTTAGGACCTAGAAGGGGACCCTAGACTCCAAGGCTGCAGAAGGCCAGGGAAGAGCAGAAGCAAAAGTAGCTGAGAGTAGTCAGTTTCAAAGCAACTCTGTGCTCACCGGCTTTATGAAGAATGTTATTCTCCATTCTAATATCAGTGGGAATCCCCTGAAGTAAGTAAAAGTGGAACAAGGTAAGAATTACCACTTAAAACATTATGAAAAATAGATTTTCTTGGGAAGGATAGGTATAGGAAGAATAATTAAGAGACATTTTTATCATTCTAGAAGAGAGCGCAGGCAAAAATAGTAAAGGAGTGATGAAGAAAAGCAGACAGATTTAACAGATATTTAAAAGATAAAATCAATAGAAATTGATGATTTATTGGATGTGGGGAACAAGGAGGCAAAGGTATCCAAGAATGACTTCTAGGTTTTCTAGTTTGCAGATCTAGAAAAATTGTCATTATTTCCTCAATATTTTTCTGAAAACAATATATATGTGACATAATGGGAAATATAAAAATAAATGTTTAAAAGAGAGAACATAAATCTTCAAAAATAGGCAATTTTGTTTTTTTACTTATTTTAGAGAATCTGGAACTTAAGATCATGTTTACAATGTAATCATAGATAAGATAGTAAAAGGATTTTTAAAAGAAGACTATTTGATAACCCAAAAAATGTATTTTTTAAAATGAGATGTTGTACCCCAAATACCTTGCCTCCAAAATATAACATTGGCCATTTCTCCCCAGTCACAATGCCAGTACCCTTCCAATGCAATCTTCAAAGCAAAACCACGTCTCTGGCAAACAGTAGGGCTCCCATCCTAAAAAGTCAGCTCTGAACACCCCAGAGAAAATAATTAAATTCCATATCAGTGTTATTTTTTGACCTGTGCATCTTCCACTGTATGAAAACTGAAAATTATACTGTATCATCAAATTCTCCAGTTTCTCACATAGTTCATCTGGTCGAAGAGAATCAAATACCACGATGTTGAAACATTATCAATTCTCCTGTGGTTATTTTACAAATAAATTTCCTTTTCTCTACTTTTATGTAGCACATAAAATTTTCATATAGTAGAAATGAACTGTGCAGAGAAAAACGTAAATGCCAGCAGGCATCTAAATATTGTAGCATCTGTTATATTTTACACTCTGTAATCACAAATCTTATAAAGCTTCATTGCATTTGAGACTGCATTCAACACAAATTATTGAAGATTGATCGCTATAGTAATTGTCATTACACTTTTATTTTTATGATATTGAATTATACAAACTTTCTTTTGCCTTTTTTTCCTTTGTTGTAATGTCTTTTATTTTTCTAGAAAACAATTAATTTTCAATGTCTGCTTTTTATTTTCTTATAAATGCCTAAAATTTATATGATTAAAATTAACATTTTTCAGCTAAGTATACAAAATTTGTAGGCTGTGTGTGTACACATATTTGTGTGTGTAACCTTACTAGTTATAAAAGGTATTTTCTAGGGCATTTAGAAAAAATGGCTTAGAACAGAAATACTAACGTGTATGTCTCTGAAATAATTTAAAAACTGAAATGGAAAGTAACCACCTACTCTCTGATTTAGGTCTATTTGTCATGAAACATAAGCAGGACTAGTTTTAAATATTTAAAAATTTCACACTTGTGATAATATGCATATATCCATGCTGTGCCACCTGCCCTCTTAAGCTCTGCATTTAATACACGGAGCAAACCCTAGGTGTCACACAAATGCTTGGGCACCTCTCCAGATTGACCTAATTTTTTCTTGTCTTTTATGTTTTAGACCCTAAGTGAATGTTATCCTTTTTGCTATTTTTATCAACTTGTCAGATTCCATCTCATTTACCTATTTTCAGGGCTAACAGTTATTAAGCACCTAATATATTCTTGGTACTATGCTAAAGTGCTGTTATGGGAATAAACCCTTGTAAATGAGATTCCCTTATGGGAATAAACCCCATCTTCACAAAAGAGCCATATCTGGTAGGTAAATTCTTTTGTCATTGACAGAAGAACCCTATCTGTTAAGTAAAATCTCCATTTTAAAGATAAATGAAAGGTCACAGAGCCAAAAACTTTGCCCAACATGATTTAATCAGGTCTCCATCATTAGTTTACCCGAGGGCCACTATGTATGGTCACCTATGTTGTGTACTGCACGACTTCAGGAAATGTTATGCATGGAGCCTATTATATGAATTGCTCCTTTGCAAGCTATCCAGTGCTGCAACCCTGTATCTATCTCAAAAATCTTATCTCTGTTTTTACAGCACTATATTGCCATCTCACTAACTCATTCATATTAAAGTAAAAGAGTAGACAGAATAAGGGAAAGAAAATAATGAGTTGAGTCTTTCATTACACTTCTTGAAAACAACATTAATGTTTCTATACCATTATTTGAAATAATTGAATCTTTAAAGCAACAGTTCTCTTATTTCCATTCTTACAGAAAAAGTAATTTATCATCATTTATAAATAACCTAGGTATAAGCTAAACTATCATTATAGGCTGCCGTCATAAAACATGCTGTGCAATTGTTTATTATCATTGCAGGAACTAAGTAGGGAGCCTGAAATGATCTTTAGACACTTAGAATTAATCATATGTTGATATACAGGTTGACACTCATTTGAGGGGGAAGTATGTCTCTTTAGAATTTTAATCTACTTATAAACTTCTCCATTTATTCAAAATGGTACATCTCTACTTGATTACACAAATAGTGTGCTTTCCAAATAAAAGACATGTTAAATAGTGAACATCTGCAGAGACACGGTTAAATGAGCAAACACAATTCAGAGGCATTTTCTGTCCTAATTCCTAGCAAGTTGACAGACAATGCCCCAAAACTCTCTATCAGATACAGAATGAACTAATAAGCTAATCAGAGCATAACAAGTCTTCGCTGAGTGACTTCATAAGAAAGCTGTAAGTATGTTTAAGCAGCCCTCACGGGTATTTTTTGTTAAACATGCAAACTCATTCTGAGAAATGTTGTTAAATATTGGTAAATCCGTGGCATATTCTATTTTCACTAGTGATTAGGGCTCTGGGGTACAGAGGAAAATGAAGAGATAGATTAATTTCCTCCTAGGACTGCAAATTTCCAGACACTAAAGTCCTCAGTACGAGTCTGCTCAGAATGTCTTACCTTTCGAAGCTGCATCATTGAGGTTCCCACTTCCCTACTTATTGACGGCAACTCTTCAGGGGTTTATGATCAATCATATACAATTTTCTCACATTTCTGTCAGGCTATTGAAAGTTCCCTTCTCAGGAAAAGCCTTTTCTTCAATCCAAGACTGTAGAATACCAAATTTCTGAGGCAAATCTAGGAAACTGTAGAAATAACACAATTTGTTAACCAAAGTCATTATCATATGCCTAAGGGAGCTCGTAAATCATAAAACTCAGGATTAATGACAATTGCTAAACAGAAAATCATTCTCATAAATAAATATTAATAATTAAGAAATATAAGAAGTGGTTTTCAAAATGTTCCACTCATGGCTGCATAAGCGTTTGTTAAGTTACTTCAATTTTATTTTAGTGCTCTTTATTTCTCTTGTGGGGATTATTATCTATTATACATCAGCATAATGTTCAAATATGGGAAAGCCTTCTAGATCAATTTAACAATAATTGATGTGGCTATCTCTGCAAGGGAAAAAATAAGAATCACAGTAGAACAACATAAATAAATTGTGCCTCTGTTCTTTAAAGCAAAAAAAAAAAAGGGGGGAAATTTTCAAAGATATGAGAAAAGGCTATCAAAACATTCCTTTTCCCATCCTTCTCCTCCTCCTCCTTCTAGAAAAATCTCAAAAATATATTCAAGCAGTCACAATCAGAAATGATTCTAAATCTGTCATTTCTCAATGTTCTAGCTTTGAATTGTCACAGAGAATTTTCATTTAAATTTTTTTTTTTTTCTTAGCTGAGCCATCCTGCCACCTGTTGGGCATCGAACTGCTATTGCTCAGAGCTCGTTTAAACTTTTTTTTGAGTGTAAATATTTAGAGAGAGAAAATTCATTTCAAACCCATGGATATCAGTTTTCATGCTGAAAATCATCCAAAGCATGTCCAAATTAATTCATCCACCTATTCCAGACATGAGATGGAACAAAGGCATACTGCCTAACTTTGTGAGGAAACCTGGCTAATGGCCAGCTTACAGACTATATGCTACAACCAGCTGATACTGTTTTTGTGCTTTGCGTCTTTCCAAAGGATAGAAGAAACTAAAAAACAACCCATCCTGGAGACAAGATACATTTTACATGAGAAAGACGAACCTCTAGAATAATAAAAATTATGTCAAAAGCCTGCAACTGATAAAACAAACTTATATTCTCCACACGCCAGAGGTCACTTTGCTACACACTCAGGAAGGGCTTTTTTTTTTTTTTGGTCCATCTTTTCTTTTATTAGTTTCAGGCATACAAAACAACATAATGGTTAGACATTTACACCCCTCACCAAGTGATAACCCCGCTCCCAGTCTCCTACCCCTCTGACATCATATAAAGCTGTTACAATACCATTGACTATATTCCCTATGCTGTACTTTACATCCCATGACAATATATGTGTATACACACACACACACACACACACACACACACACACACACACACACACACAGTAAAACCTTGGATTGCAAGTAAATTGGTTTGTGAGTGTTCCACAAGACAGGAAGGGTATTTTTAATGGACTTCATAAACCTTCTCCTCACATTTACTCTCTTTCTCTCTTTCCCTTACTTGAAAAAACACTTAGGGAAGGTTCTCATAACCATACATATACATAAATAAATATACTCACATAGTTTGCAGAGAGAACAAGGCAATCTATAAGTACATGGAACATACGAGGTCTGATAATTAAATTCACAAACTTGTTGCAATAATGCTGCTAACCTTTTTTTGATATCAGAAGGATTATTCATTATGAATTTGTACCAACTGGACAAAGAGTTAACCAAGTTTACTATTTGGAAGTGCTGAAAAGGCTGCGTGGAAATGTTAGACTACCTGAACTTTTTGTCAACTATTCATGGCTCTTGCATCACAACTATGCACCAGCTCACACAGCACTGTCTGTGAGGGAGTTTTTAGCCAGTAAACAAATAACTGTATTGGAACACCCTCCTTACTCACCTGATCTGACCCCCAGTGACTTCTTTCTTTACCCAAAGTTAAAGTAAATATTGAAAGGAAGACACTTAGATGACATTCAGGACATCAAGGATAATACGATGACAGCTCTGATGGCCATTCCAGCAAAAGAGTTCCAAAATTGCTCTGAAGGTTGGGCTAGGCATAGCTTCTCAAGGGGAGTACTTTGAAGGTGACCATAGTAATCTTCAGCAATGAGGTATGTAGTACGTTTTCCTAGGATGAGTTCGCAAACTTCATTGTCCAACCTTGTAGATATCAAATGCAGCATGTCCAAATTAACATACATTAAAATAACATCAGATTCCCATCAACATAGCAACCTCCCATTGCGAAGAACCTTCTCCTGGCTCTATATGACCATTATATAACTAAACAGTGAGCTCCATGGGGAGTAGGTAGCATATGTATTGTATTCCCAGCACTTAGTACAGTGCCCGTTGCTCAACACATACGTGATGGGCAAAAAATATTGAACAGCAGGCCAGTTTTCTCAGTCACTCAGTCTTAAAACCTGGAAACTGGTAGTTTTGGCCTTACTGCCAAACGACTTGGTTTCTATTTCCATGCCTGGGCTTCCATAGATGAGTAACCTTGGTCAGATCACTACAAATTGCAGGGTGAGAGGGAAGCAGGCAACTAGAGAGTTTATTAGGAGAAAAAAATCTTCAAAATATTGATTCTAAGATTTATTCTCTTCCTAACCCCCCTATATTTAGGCCATAAGTTTATATAGTTTACCTTCAAAATGTTATTTGTGTCCATCTTTCCTTCCCTGTTCCCCTTACAGCTGGTTTTCACCACCTCAGGTTTGAATTAATAAAACGTAGGTATTCCTAATTTCAGTTTCTTAACCCTCTCCTTTCTCCATAGCACAGTGGAAAAATATTCCTTCAGCCTTATGCACCATGGTTTTCCAACTTTAGCATCAGAACATAGGGAGCTTGTTGCAGAAATCCATTCCCAAGACATACCTCCATGTACTTGATGCATCAAGCCACCTGCAGACCGCATACTGTGAAATTTCTTCATTGCAATGATTTCTAAACCCTTGATTTTACAAATGGAGTAGCAAACTATGTTTAAGTAGGCATAAGCATAATTCTCAATAATATAAATATTTATAATTGAAATAGGTATATGTACACATACATGTATATATTTTACTTTATTATTTTATTATTGAATGCTAACTGATCCTCTTGGGTTCTTTTTGATGCATTACCATCACAGGATTCAGATTCATGACCCATAACCTAAAACTTCATTTGAAAACTTACCTCCAAGTTACAAGAGAGAGGATGTCCCTACATTGACTATGTGTATGGCGTGTTTGTCATTACTGCTTCTCTGTGCCCTGTGAAGCATTGTTTATAACCTTCTCATTGTATGGAAAGGTAATGCTGGTAAATACTAATCTTTTTTTAAAAATAACTTTGTATTTCTGTTTTTTCCCTGTCCCTTTTCTTGTTATTCAAGCAGATGTCTGGCTCTGTGTCCACAACCTGAGCAGAGGGTTGTAATGGGGCAAAAACAGACATTTTTTTTTTTTTAGATGTTATAATCACATGACTTTAATTTTCTTTCTTTTTTTAAATTAAAATTAAGTGGGGTGACAATGGTTAGTAAAATTACATCTGTTTCAAACATAAGACCTGAAACAATAAACTCCACAGAAGAAAGCATAGGTACTAAACTTATGGACCTTGGGATCAAAGAGGATTTTATGAATTTGACCTCAAAGGCAAGGGAGGTAAAAGCTAAAATAAATGAATAGGACTATATCAAACTAAAAAGCTTTAGCCCAGCAAAAGAAACTGTCAACAAAATAAAGAGGCAACCAACCAAATAGGAGAAGGTATTTACAAACAATGCCTCCAATAAGAGGCTAATATCCAAAATACATAAGGAAATCATACAACTCAACAACAACAACAAAAAAAAAATCCAATTAAGCAATGCTTTCACAGGCTTTTCTTTGAGAAGCCCCGGGCAGGGGCATTCGGTGCAGAACAAAATGTCTTTGCCAGTGGTGGGGAGAATAGGGTTTAGTCCCATCCTTAGAGCCCAGGAGAGAGCAAAATGGAAAGCCCCATATCATATATGGAAATACATAAAAGTTATAACTAAAGCTATCAAACTATTAAACAAAATGTTTTATTCTCCTACTTTGAAAATTTACCTATAATGACAAATGTGTGTAAATTTACAGTTTTTAAGTGATTGAATGTTTCAAAATTTCAGATAACTGTCTACATTTTTGTGCACATCTGGTTGTTCTGTTTAAGTGCTAGTGATATTTGGATTAACAATAAGATATGGGTACATTATAAGTTATAAACTATTACATAATTTTTCATAAAAGTTATTTATCTTGCCTTTAGTTTAATACAATCACTAAGTTATTTTAGTCAAGATTTTCACAAATGTTCTGTTCTGTTGACAGTAATTAAAAAGTACGGTATACAGGCATCGCCCCGCCCCCACCCCCAGGTTTTGGGCCACACATGTTCCACCCAATGGGACCACCTCCTCCTTTCATGAGGGCTCCAGGACCAATCCACTATCCTTCTCAGGACCCTCAAAGGATGGGAGCTCATGCTGGGAAACACAGCAGCCCCTAGCACATTATCACCACTTTTGGGCTCGACGGAAGACAGGGCGCTTGGAAACCCCAGTAAATGAATCTTGGAATAAATATATTTTTCCTTCCTTTGTAGTTTCCATGGTAGCTAAATGTGTTCAGATGTGGGCCATCAGAGAATGACACCCATGCCTTGATTGATGGACCTCAGATAAGCTGCCATGAACACATCTGGTTACTATTATAACATTACTAATAAAACATAATGCCTGTTCCCCTTACTTCTGTGGGGAACAAGCAATGGGGTCAATTGGAATGTCCAATGGAGTGACCATCGCAATTATATGTTCATTTTGTATTTGGGGGTGGCGGGGGGGTGGAATTGACCTGCAGTAAAAATCTTTTGACCATTTTTATGTCCATTGGATATTTTCCTTTTTATCATCTAAAACAAAAAATTACTAGTACTAATCATTGTAGTGGCATGAGTGTGATTTTAACAGTTCTGAAGTCACACCCTCAGAAAGACAAGTGGAAACCGGCAGCTGGCACAGCCCAGGTCTCTTACCTGTCCTTTCCTCATTGATTGCTAAAGGAATCGGGCTGAGAGTTTTACAGAAGTAAATGCTATGCTTTCAGTAGAAGACACAAGTAAACATTACTTTTTATTCCTATCAATTGGATGGAAACAAATATCATAGAGCTCTGTATCATTGAAGAAACCTGGTGTCTGGGATGAAATTATTTTAAAGAACTTCCTGTAAAACACCTTCACCAACTGTGAAACAGAAAGCATTGGAGTGTGTTTGAATGGAAGACTTGTGACCTACAGCTGGAACTTTGACCTTCAGCATTCACCTTCATGTGTCTCATTTTCCTTCCCTGCTTCTGGGCAGGGGACTCTTTGGTCTTTGAATGTTTGGATATAACTGAATTGTAGATGGTAAAAATAATTTGATGTTTTGTTATGTTTTTTGTTTTTAAAAAATTAAAACGGGTCAATTTTCCAAAAAAAAAAAAAAAAAAGTACGGTATAATTGTTTTCAGTCTATAAAATTTAAATATATTTTCATAAAAAATGTAAATTTATGTAACTTACAAATTTTAAAACTAAATTATTTTCATTAAAAATATGGGCAAAGACCTGAACAGAAGCTTTACCAAGAAGGTATACAGATGACAAGCAAACATATGAAATGATGTCCAACACACATTATTATGGAAATTCAAATGAAAACAACAATGAGATACCGTTACACACCTATTAGAATAACCAAAATTCAAAACACTTGTAACACCAAAATAAGGTGAGGATTTGGAGCAACAGAAACTCTCATTCATTGCTTGTAGGGATGAAAAATGATATGGTCACTTTGAAGACAGTTTGGTAGCTTCTTACAAAACTAAGCATCTTCTTACCATACAATCCAGCGATTGTGCTTCTTGGTATTTACTCAAGTGAACTGAAAATTTATGTCCACACAAAAACCTGCACAAAGATAATTATAGCATATTTTTTTTCATAACTACCAAACTTGAAAGCAACCAAGATGTCCTTCAGTATGCGAATGGATAAATAAACTGTGGTACATCTAGAAAATGGAATGTTGTTAGTCAACTTTAAAAAAAAAAAGAGCTATTAATCCATGAAAAGATATGGAAGAATCTTAAGGGCATACTAAAAGTGAAAGAAGCCATCCTAAAAACTATGCATATTATATGATTCGAAGCTTATGACATTCTGGAAAAGACAAAACTATGAAGATAGTACAAATGTCAGTGGTTGCCAGTGGTTAGGGAGGAGTGGGGGATAAATAGGTGGAGTGCAGAGTAATTTTAGGACAGTGAAACTATCCTGTATGATGCTATCATAGTGGACACATTCTATTATACTGGTACATTTATCAGAACTCATAAAATGCACATCAAAAGTGAACACTAATGTAAACTAAAAACTTTGGGTGATGATATGTTAATGACGGTTCATGGATTGTATCAAATGTACCACTCTGGTGCAGGATGTCAGTAGTCAAGAAGGCTGTGCCTGGGTTGGGGGAGGGGACAAATGGAAACTGTATTTTCTGCTCAACTTTGCTGTGAACCTAAATCCGTTCTAAAAAACAAAGTCTACTAAATCATAAAAATAAAGTAGTTTCAAAAGTTATTTTTTTCTAAAATATTCAAAAGTTATCTATAAAAATTAAAAATATAAATCATAACGAATTGGGTATGGTCTAAATGTGTCCCCCCAAAGGTGATGGGTGATGATATTAGTAGGCAAGACCTTGGAGAGGTGGTTAGGTCATGAGGGTGGAACCCTCATAGATGGGTTTAGTGTTCTGATAAAAGAGACCTCACAGAACTCCCTGGCCTCTTCCACCATATGAGAATACAATCAGGATTGTATAAATCAGAAGGGGGACCTCACCTGACCACTGTGGCACCCTGATCTTGGATTTCCAGCCTCCAGGACTATAAGCAATAATTTTCTGTTGTTTACAAGCTACCCAGTCCATGGTATTTTGTTATAGCAGCCTGAACAGACTAAGATACTAACAAATACTAATTTTTTAAATAAAAAATAACTTTTTAGTCTAACGTTTTAATTTTTTGAAAATTTGATTAAAATTTATTAAATATATATTTTTAAAAATTCAACCATTTACAATTCTAGCATGAAATTTCCACCTATTGCTAATGTAAGAAGCTGATATGGGTCACACTTTTTACATCTACAAAAGTATGCTTCATACCTTTATAGATCTATACATTCAACAAATTCAAGAGCAATATAAACTGTTTAATACTGCAGAATGTTCCTCAGCCACCATGTACAAATTCTGTGAATATCCAACTATTTCCTGAGACCCTCTTTCTAGGGCCATGCATTGCACAGAGAAGTGAGACAACAGTTGCTCAAACCTACCAGGAAGTAGTACTTGCTACTTCATTAGACAAGAATTCTCTTCAATCCATCTGTCTGAGAGAAAGAATCAAAAGTTGGTTTGTTCTCTTGCCCATGTCCTTCCACTGCTCAGATCCTCCCTGCACACCTAAGCAGTGTCTCTCTCTGACTTCAGCACTGACACAATCCATGAGTATTACTGCTATTTGGACATAGTTGCCTTTTCTTTCCAGGACAGAGGGACACAAATGTGGAGAAGCATTTCCTGAGGCCTCGAGTATATTAGCTGAAAGAGTAGATGCTTAGAGGTACAGGTTACCCTTGGTTGGCACAGATACTCAGGTCCCAAGTAACAGAGGCACCCACATGGTATATCTTAGTGATATCCACTAAATTGTGGGGACCAGAGCAAGGGCTCCTTTGCCTGCATGTCCGGACAGCACTGGTAATATATGTTTTCCTACAGACTACAAAGATTAGCTCAAGTTGGAGGAGAGGAGAAAGGGGCCATTCCACCTGGAAGCACTGAGGCCATGGAGGAGGTGACATGAGGACACCCAAACCAGTGGTTCTCAATTGAATGGCATGCTAGTGTTCCCTGGGGAACTTCAAAAACCACTAAGCCCACAATGCCGCCTCCAAAAACCAACTGAACCAGTCTCTGCAGAGGTGGAGTTCAGGCACTGATATTTTTCAGTGAGGATGGAGAACAGCTAGACTAGATAAACATTGGCAATCTTGGAAAAAATTTCGGTGTCCCATCGCTCAGGGAGTAGCAGAAGGTGGCCAGGGCTGGCAGAGTATGCTAACCATGGACCATGGAAGTAATCTGCATGTCTTTGGACCCCTCCTGAAGCCCTTGGCCCTGCATAAATCCCCCAGGAATGCGATAACAACCACAAGGTGTGGGAACCCCCCAAAACTGAGGTTAGAATATTCAGCTGTGGTGAAATGGAAGCTTGCAGTAAAAATGAACTTACAAAATGGAAAGGAATTTATTGGGTTGTCAGAAAAGTCATGACATATTTTTTCTGTTTTTCAAAGGCCATTTGTTTATATAAAGAATAAAGATCAATCAATGATATATTGCCTATTTTGTTTGATAACCTTTTGCCATCTTTCAGTGACCTCCATAATTCCTCATTCACAGAAGTACCTGTCTTTATTTGCGAAAAACTGAACAAGGTTCTGATTTACAGCCTCATCTGAATTGAACGTTATACCACGCAAGGAATTTTGAAGAGAGCGAAACAAGTGGAAGTCTGATAGTGCAAGGTCAGGCAAGTTTGGTGGGTGTGGCAACACATCCTATCCAAGCTCCAATAATTTTTGATGGGTAATCAAACTTGTGTGTGGCCTCACGTTGTTGCGAAGGAACAACTCCTTTACGATTAACGAGCTCTGGACATTTCTGGATGATGGATTCATTCAAACTGTCCAATTGCCAACAGTACACATTTGAATTGATTGTTTAGTCCCTTGGAATGAGCTCGAAAAATACAACACCTTTAAAATCCCACCACACTGGGCCGGCCAAGTGGAGCGGTGGTTAAGCATTGGCTTGGGAAGCCAGCGGCCCTGGTTTGGGTCTCACATATGAGTGCCAGTGACACTGCCCTCAAAAAAAAAATTTAAAAAACTAAAATCCCACCACTCTGAGAGCATAACGTTCCTCTGATGAATGTCTGCTTTCGATGTTGTTTGAAGCGAATCATCACTTTGGAACCAAGACCATCTGCACAACCCATTGTTGTAAATAATCCACTTATCACCAGTTATCAGTCACTTCAAAAAAGGATCATTTTCCTCACGTTTAATGAGCATATTGCAGATGTTTCTGCACGCCATCAAATGAACTTCTCTGAGTGCCTGTGGAATCCAAATATTGAGCTTGCTTACATATCCCAGCTTGTTCAGGTGGTCGTGAATGCTTGAATGATGGATGTTCAATGTTTCTGCAATATCTCGTGTTGTGTAACATGGGTTTGACTCAATCAATGCCTTTATTTTGTCATCATCAACCTCGGTGGGCCTCCCTGACCAAGGAGCATCACTGAGATAAAAATCACCAGCATGAAATTTCGTGAACCATTGTTGGCACTGATGTTCTTGTAGAGCATTGTCCCTGTAAACTTTATGCAACTTTTCACAAGCTTGATGCGTGTTCTTCCCTTTACAGAAATAAAACAGTAAAATATGGCGAAAATGCACAATTTGGTCTACCATTTTCAACTTGTAAAATCTCCAAATCTCAACCAAATTGCTCAATTTTTTTTTTAGATTGAAGCTAGAACTGTCATCTGTCAAATGACATAGGAATAACATAAATGAGAATGACTCTAGTACTTCAAAAATGAACTAATGCCATCTGTTGCAAAAATGGGTCATGACTTTTCCAACAACCCAATACATTTTTTGCACACCTAGAACTTGTGGGTTATGTTTTTGGATTGTCCCATAGCCTCTAATTACAGTTACCACATTACACTGAAAGTATTCATTTACTTGCTGTCTTACCCACTAATGTGGCCATACTGAGGATAGACACTGCAATGCCAAATACCCGGTCTCTATCTTTGACAAGAGCTTCTACTCCAGGTCTTTTTTTCTCTTTTGATAAACTGGTAAATCTGAAGCCCATGACATAATTCAGCAAGCATGAAAGAAGGAGGACAACTGGAAGGATTGAGGCTAGGAAATGAATTTAAATCAAGGTTTACTCATTACTAAAATATGTGTTTCAGAAGGGCAGACAAATCAGCAATGTTCAGGGCTGCAATGGACTCAGGATAAACCTTAGTCAACAATGATAACAAAGTGAATGCTGGGGCATGCAATCTGGTGGGTTGGCCAAGTTACTATTTACAGTAATCATAAAATGGCTGAGACATAAAGATGAAGGGTCTGGGCTGGCCGAGTGGCGCATTGGTTAAGCGCTGGTTTTGGGATGCCAGCGGCCCCGGTTCGGATCCCACATGAGGGCCAGTGACACTGCCCTCTACAGCTAACAACAGCTCCACCTGGAGCTGGGCTGTGCGAGCCCCGGTGATGGTGTGGGCTGCAGCCCCTGCTGCAGTGGGCTGCCATAGGCTACAGTGAGTGGCCCGCAGCCAGCGTGAGTGGCCGACAGCCAAGCGTGAGCTGCCAATAGCCACAGTGAGCGACATCCAGAGGCCAGCGACCGATCTGCCTCATCCGGGAAGAGCGCAATGACGATACCAACATGGGCCAGTAAAGCAACATCCTCCGCAACTAAACTGAAGAACAAGAAGACGGCAACTTGTCTGTTCCCCTTCCCCGATTCCCCAACGCTGTTCCCCTCCACCAGTTCCCCAATAAAATCTTAAAAAAAAAAAAAAAAAAAGATGAAGGGTCCAACCCTGAGAAGAGAGGAATATCATATGCCAAACATGTTTTCAAGTCTAAGCAAATAAATTCAGAACTTGGTAGTAAACTGAAGTGATAAACTTGAAGGCTACCCATATTAATTGGTCTAAAGGTGTGAGACAATGGTACCTGGATGCCAGAGCTCCTTCTAGACACACAAGGTACTGAGTCCATAAGAGCCAGCGAGATGAAGGCTGGTTCCCAACTACAGAATAATGCATTATCTTTTCTTCCTTTTTCTTTTTTTCTTTCTTTCTTTCTTTCTTTCTTTCTTTCTTTCTTTCTTTCTTTCTTTCTTTCTTTCTTTCTTTCTTTCTTTCTTTCTTTCCTTCTTTCTTTCTTTCTTCTGATTATTTTCCATGAACAGTATAACACGTTTGTACATTTTTCAGCTGGATTTTCACCAGTTGTGTGTCTCTGATTGATACCAGGTTCTTCCCTGTCCATGGAGGTTGGGACAAAATGGAAGACACTGGGATCAATATTTCTTGTTAAGGGAGCCATTTATGCCATTCTTGTTTTTCATGTCTCCTTAAAGACTGAAAGAAAAGACAAAGGCTAAGTATTGGAGGTGGTGGTGGTGGTAGTATTTGTTTTAATCAGACTAGCTTGACTTCTAAATAATCAAATCACATTTTTAGTTCGTTTTACCAGCTCATCCCTAGGGTTTTGGAAGCCAAAGAACCTTACTCCCTGGGCCAACCGAGTGGCGTGGTGGTTAAAAGCTGTCTTGGGAAGCCAGCGGCCCTGGTTCAGGTCCTACATATGAGGGCCAGTGATACTGCCCTCAAAAAAAAAAAAAAAAAAGAACCTTACTCCCCACACAGGGAAGGCTCATATCTTGCATAGATCATGTCTCTAGCTGCTGGCCAGTTGAAAAACCTTGACAATACAAGCAGTGTTGAGTAAAGATCCATTCAGGGCAGGGAAAAGATGAGGTCCCCAGGTAAAGTCATTCTATAAACAGTTCTTTACCAGTGGTCTCAACTTCTTTTCCTTTTCTCGTATCAATTCTCTCCACAAGCACAATCCAGGAGCCTTCATCATAAAGAACAGCTCCTCAACTGAGAATTTTCTCATTTCTTGCTCTCAAGGGTGGCTCTCCCTTCTATGATTCAACTGTCAATATAGTTCTATGCGCCTTCTATTTTCCAAAAGCTTATCAAAACCTTTGCTCTACTGTTATAACTTCTTCCCATTATTTTCAGCCCTTTTATGAGAGACTTTCTCATTCTCTCTCTCTGCCATCCAAAGCAGAAATTCTACTGAGAGCTCTCACTAATACCATTTTATTTAGCTCAGGAGACATAGTAGCACATCCTGAAGACAAAATTCTGTTTTCATCTTTGTTTTACTACCCACTAACATGCCCCACTACACCATTATTCCCTCCCAAAGCCTTGCCCTGTTTCTAAACTTATCTCAACATCTGAGTAAAAATTATAGATTGAGAAATCAAAACTGGGGCAAGTCCCAAGGCATGACGAGACCTGATTATTGGGTAAGGCTGAGTAGTAAGGGTGAGTCTCTCTGGTTATTACTTGCTAAAAATGAAAAATAAATAAAACAATAATAATTTGTTTGGGGACTATTAAATATGTGAGGGTATGAATTTTTTCATAGGAAAAATGAGTACATCAAAAAACTAAGCTCAATGCTATACATTTTTTCATATTAACACTATTAAATCCCCTCATAAAAACATATCAACAAAGTATTATATTTTTTCACATTGGAAATGAGAAAGCTGAGCCAGAGAAGCTAAATAACTTACCCAAGTTCACACATCTAATAACTGGCTTAGGAAGAATTTGATTCTGCATGCATGACTGCCTAAATTTTCCACTTCATTATATTGCCCCCACTACTCTAATGACCACTGCTGGAATACATAGAGGAAGACTAGAAATAGAACATCCAGAACATGGTGGGGAAAATGGAAGTCAGTGTGTGGTGGGGGAAGAGGGGATGAGAGGTTCTGTGAGAGAAACAGCCTACAATCAAATATTGTTTTCATGTTCCAAAAAACTTGTGAGAAAATCTAATAGGTCCTAAGGGTTATCACCACACAACAAAGCAGCAGAAGTGCTACAAAATACCTAGTACAAAAAAATACCCTCTCTACAGTGAAATAGGAAATAGACTTGCAACAACATAGAAGGAGGTGAGAATGTTTATTTTATAAGGATGGTAGCAGGTATGGCATTTTAATACACCTGTTGTGACCCCTTAAGGATGTATCTAAGAAAGCCACATCCTGTAGAATCCCAGCTTTTTAGTTCTAGTAATCAAAAGAGCTAAACATTACTGAAATCTGCTTTGTAGGAGTTGACTGGCTAAGGAAGTGATTTAGAAAAATCAGAATTTTAAAAATATAAGAGTACACTTTAATAGTAAGAAATATACAAACATCCACATTGTTATGTAGTGATCTACAAAAACACTGGATTGATCAGGGTCACTCTTGTTTCTTAGTTCACCCTTTCCCCTTCCCTCAGGCACCCTCGCTAGGGTACTGAATTATTGGGGTTTCTTTGATTAATTTTAAAAATGAAGCATATGTCAGATTAATAATACTTTTCAATTCATCAAATTTTCATCATTAGGATGTTAAAGATTATTTTCTTGTTTTATTTCATTTCATTCTTATTTTATTATATTTTCCCTTTTATCATTCCTCCCCCCTTCTCATCCACCCAACCTTTCATCCAAGTGGTTATTTAGATGTATTGTGTCCTTGGGAATTGAGGCATGTTATTGATGTGTGCTTGTAATTTGCATAAGCCCTAATTTTATGTATCATGTTCCTTGCTATTTTCATTCACCAGTATTCTGTGCTATCCAACGTAAATCTAGCTCATTGTTGCTGACTGCATTCCAACATATACCTGTACCTCATTTTACATGGCCATTCCCTCAGGTTGCCCACAATTTCCTGCTAGCACAAGCAGTACTGCTATGAAAATTCTGCATCATGTTCTGTGATTTTCATGAGCTGGGCTGTAGGGTCCACACATATTTATGTACTGGGTGCTGTCAGCTTCTCTCAAGCATTGTTTACATTCCGACTAGCTGTGCATGTTGATGCCTCTACCACCAGCTCCGCCCTACCCTAACTTGCCTTGTAACTTCTGCTGATTTGTGATTATAAAGTAGTATTTTATTGTTGTTTTAATTTTTACTTCTGTAATTAGTAGTATATTTGAAAATCAATTCACATATTTATTACCCAGTTAGTTGAACTCTTCTTTCAAATACTATATTCATTTTTATAATTGTCATTTTTTAAGTAGCATGCATTCTTTATCATTGTAAATTTTATATGCTAAAATTTCCTACAGTATGTCTTTATTAAGCATAAAACTTTGATTTTGATTTCAGGCAGTCAAGTTTCCTAGTTTCTGGGTTTTTTCTTTTTCTTTTTCTTTTTTTGGTTATTTTGTTTTGTTGTTGTTCTTCCTTTTGCCTGCCCTTTTATAAGATTTTTAAATAGATACCCTTCCCTAGCTCAAAATAGAACATGACATTATCCTACCTCCCTTCCTCATCTTCTTTTTTTAATTCATAGACCTGTCAGATATCTTATTTACCAAATAAAGGCAATTAAAATTTCTACTTCGTCACTGACTGTCACCTCTGCAAAAAAACAAAAGGATATTTTAACACAAATTACGAGGAGATAATATCCCAATAATGAATCATCACTTATAACTGAATACATTTAGCACCTTGAAAAACTTGCCACATGTCTGGTTTTTGTTTGTTCGTTTGTTTCTTCTCATTTAACAGAACACTAGTTCATGGAGTCCTTGGAACCCACTGAATTAAGACACTTCCCTCCTTAGAGCAGAGGAGTGGATGAAGAGAGAACCTGCCTGAGAATAAATGGAAACCTAACAGCTTTCGTCAAGCACATCTCTAGTCCTTGTACCTTCACGTGTTGACCCAGAATCAACCCTAGGCATCCACTGATGTGCTGACACTACAAATTAGATTTGTCTCTTCCAGACTTTTATATAAATGTAGCCATGTAAATGGAATCATACTCTCTATGCTCTGTAGTGTCTGACTTCTGCACAGCATATTTTTGAGAGTTATCCATGTTGTTGTGTGTGTCAGTAGTGCATTGTTTTTTATTGCTGGGAAGCAGATATATCACTGAAGGAATATACCACACCGATTATCAATTTAGCTATTGATGCACATTTGGGATTCTTTCACTTTGGGGGCCATTATAAATAAAACTGCCATGAACACTTATGAATGAGTCTTTGTGTGGACGTTGGTTTACATTTCTCTTGGGTAAATACCTGGAAGGAGACTTTCTGGGTTAAATGGTAAGGGTATGTTTTACCTTTTAAGAATTTGCCAGTTTTCCAAAGCAATTACACCATTGTACATTTCAACAATTATGCGTCAGTGTTCCAACTGCTAGATATTCTTGATAGCACTTGATATTGTGAGAATTTTTAACTTCAGCCCTTCTAGTGAATATATATGTACTTCATTAAGGTTTTAACTTGCATTTTCCTAAGGACCAATCATATGGAGTATGTTCTTATATGCCTATTGGTTATTCTGTGTTTTTTGGAAAGTGTTCAGATCTTTTGTTTTAAATTGAGTTGTCTTATTATTGAGTTTTAAGAGTCCTTTATATTCTGGTTATAAATATTTCTGAGATAGATGCATGGAGAATATTTTCTTTCAGTCTGTGGCTTGACTTTTCAATTTCTTAATTGTGTCTTTGGAAGAACAGATCTTTTTAATTTTGATGGAGTCTATTTGGCATTTTTTTCTCTTTTAGAGCTAAAGTTTTATTGTTTCCTAGCTAAGAAATCTTTGCCTAAGTTAAAGTCTTTAATGCATTTTTATGTATGTTTTTTTTTTCCTAGAAATTACAGAGCTTTAACTTTTACATTTAAGTGTATGACACATTTTGAGTTAATTCATGTTTGTGGCAGGAGGTGGAAATAAAAGTTCGGGGTTTTCTTTGCTATTATTAACTCTTCCCTTCCCCTATTGAATAACCATGATACCTTTGTTGAAAGTCAACTGACCATATATTTATTTTATTTCTGGACTTTCAATTACATTATATTGATCTACATGTTTATCCTTACACCCATACCAAATTATTTTGATTACTATAGTTTTATAAGTCTTAAAAGCAGATAACATGAGTCCTCTAGGTTTGCTCTTTTTTTCAAAATTGTTTGCATATTAAAGGTTCTTGGAATTTAATATAAATTTTACAAACAGGCTGTCAATTTCAACAATGAGATGGCTGGGACTATGGTCAAGATTATATTAAGTATAGAAATCTTTTGAGGAAAATTAAGATAGTATATATCTTCATTTATTTAGATATTTTTAAATTTTCTCAGCAGAATTTTAAGGGTTTAAGGATATAGGTTTTAACATATGTTGTTAAATACATCTCCAAGATATTTCATATTTTAGATGCCATTGTAAATGGTATTTATTTTAATTTCAATTTCCAATTGTCCATTAGTAACATTTACAAATATAATTGATTTTTATATATTAACTTGTATTTTGAGACCTATTCATCTACTTCCTGGATCATGTATCTTAGCATTTCTTTCTTTTCTAACATAGCTTTTAATGTTATGAATTTCTTTGTGAGCCCTGCGTATCTGTATTTCATATATTTTGATATGTTTCTGTTTTATATTTAAAAGTATTTTCTGTTTTATCTTTTGAATTACTCTTGACCCATGAGTTAATTAAAAGAGCACTATCTACTTTCCAAGTATCTAGATTTTCCAGTTATCTTTCTATTATTCATTTTTTCTCATTTCTTTTGGCCAATAACTGCATATCATTCAACCCATTAATAGTTTTATACTTTACGTAGGAAATTTTCCATGACCTTTACTAAATTAAAATTTATTTTTCTCCATAAAATCTTGTGTCTTCTTTGTAGAGTTAATTCTAGATACTTATAGCTCTTGTTATTCTTGGAAATATTTTCATACCTATTATTTTTTAATTGTTGGTTTTTAATTGTTCGTTAATGATTTTGATTTTGTAAGGTAATCTTGTATCCAACAACTTGTCAAAACTATCTTAATAATTAAAATGTCTGTCTGTGACTTTGATTTTGTGTTATACCAAGGAATTATAGACAGGGTTATTAGTACCAGTGACACAGATATAGTTGGAGGAGTAGGTTCTTATGAGTAGAAAAATAGTAAAAAACACACAATTCTGTGAACTTTCATTATTCCATACCTTAGACAGTGCAAAGTTGGACTGTATGTGCCAGGTAAATGTTCCAAAACAAAGGGACCCTTCTTCTGTAATACTCTACACATTTCGAGGACAGGAGACAGGGGACAGTTTCACTGTATATACATAAAGGGAAGTTCTGAAAGAATCAGTAGTGTTTTCAGAAAGGAGGATTCTCTAAAACACAGCAACTGAATCAGACTGTTCTTTCATTGAACCAAATCAAATCTGCTTAGCTATCAGATGTGCCTCCAAAACAGGAGAAAAAAATAGGTATTCAGAGACATTTAGATTTGTCTCTCCTTAGTTTGCTATATATATAATCTGAAAATAATAGCAATTTTGATTTTTCTTTCTGTTCTTTCATACCTCTTATTTATTTTTCTTGTCTTATTTTTTCCAGTTCCAAAAGTACTATATGGAACATAGTAGCTCCATCTTATATACTTAATATTATTCATAAACTTAAAGGAAATGAATATATAAACACTTCACATTGTAAATCCAACTTTTTTGGTAAATAACCTATATCAGGTTAAGAAAGTTTCCTCCTATCCCTACCTTACTAAGAAAGGTTTCCAAATATTTATTGAAATAATTATGAGACTCATTCCAAAGGGCCATAAATGTCATACTGTGACAAAACTTCCTTTACTTTCTAGTACAAACCCTACTTGACCATGATATAATTTAAATCCATACATATATAAATACATAAGAGGTACATAAAGTCTTAGATTTTTTTAGCTAAACATGTGTAAAGATTTTCATGTCTCTGTTTATATGTTAAATCAGCCTATAATTCTGTATACCTTATTTATTCAAAATCAGGGTATTGAAGAATTAAATAAACAAAAGTGTAATCTCATAGCTGTTTAAACACAAGTAGTCTTATGTAAAAATAATCTGCCATAAAAATTATCTGAAAGTAGCAAACCTAAAAGTATAGGATAGAGTCAAACAAAAAGGTTGGCTTAATAAGAATTCTCATGACAATGCTATTATAACAAGAAAACATCTAGCTCTTATATAAGTTCAATTTTAATAATAACAATGACAATAAGTAATAATAAAAAACTTCTACACTCTTGGAAGAAAACCAGTTAGTAGAAAGCATTACAAAAAAGAATTGAACAAGCACAAAGAAGAGAGTCGGGGCCTCCAAAACTATCTCCATATTATACTTAACCTGACAATAGAAAGACCTGGAAGTCTTGGCTTAATATGCTTCTCAGGTTGTTGGTGCATCCCAAGGTAAGAATCTCAGAGAGAAACTGAGTAAAACAAGAAAATGATGAAAACAGTGTTCTTTTAACTGTTTTATAACATGTAAATTCTAACCTATGTGTTTTGGAACACGTTAGGTGCTGTACTGTATGATTGTTCATCCTTCTTCACTGACTCTTATTAGAGTCAGTGAAGAAAATAAACAATGTAGTTGTGTAGTGTTGACTTAGCTGTTTGACTAATTGGCTTCACTTTAAGGGGAAAAAAAGCCTGAGAAGAAGACTAAACAACCTGAAACTTAGGATATTCTCTTTGCTTTAGTTATGGTCTAGGGAGATTGACGCCACCTACAGGCAGCAGCCAAACAGGAAGTCAAAATTTAAATTTCATATTATGAGTTGTCCAGTTTTCTTAGTGCTTTTGATCCATTTATTTATGATAAGGATTTTCTGTGCCTTGAAAATTTGATAGTACTAGCTTTTAAAGGATGATTCTCTGCCTTTTGAGGGTAGTGAAGGGGAATGAGGAAGCAAGTTAACTAAACTTCTTTATTGTCTTTAGTAGTTATTAGAATATTTAAGTGTTATAATTCTTTTCATGCAAAATTATGTTTCCATAAATTTATTTCATCAAGATTTTCAAATTATTTGGGGTAAAGTTATTTATTATAGCCTCATGGTTTTTATTCTTTGTTATGCCACCAGTAATTCCCCTTTTTATACTACATTTTGTAGTATTTATATCTTCTGTCTTTTCTGTTGATCAAATTTACTAGAAGCTCATATGTCTTACTATACTCAAAGCATTGTTTTTCTTTTATACATCATCTCTGTTGAGATTTTGTTGTTCTCTATTTTTTTAATTTATGCCTTTGTAATTATTACTTCTGTCCTTAAGTTTGACTTTATGTTGATAAATTTTTTTTCTAGCTTCCTGATTTAAATGTCAGTTTCATTTGTTTTTTTTTTCTTCTGCTTGTTTTGTGATATAGTCAAATCTATACATTTCTATTTCACCAAACTTGTAGGTTCATCTTGCAAATATTAGCCTATAATCAAATAGTATGTGTATTAGCTCCAAGGATTCCATAATTTCTCTTATGATTTCTAAACAAAAGTTATTTAGTAAAATCTTATTTAATATTCAGGCATATGTGATTGTTTGAGCTTTCCTTTGTTACTTATTTCTAATTTTATTCCACTGTGATCTGAGCCTACATGGTATTGATGAATGAGGTTATATTGAGGTTTTCCTCTGCAGCCATTATCTGGTCCATTTTTGTAACTACCCTTTGTATATCTTTTGTATGAGTCTACAAATTGTTATGTACCTATTTGTCAAAGCTCACAGTCTTGTTGTATATTTTTGGTATGCTTGGTTTATCACTCTCTGAGATTTGTATATTTGTATAATTATCCAGTTATAATTGTTGACTTATCTATTATCTCCATAGAGCTACTAGCTATTATTTTGAATACATAGGACTAAGTATATAAATGTGCATGATTATTATACTGATTATTCATGTTACCAGTGCTCTCACTGTCTTTTATAATTGTTTTTTTATTTTATTTTATTTTTGCCTTAAATTCTATTTGTCTGATATTAAAACTGTTAATATGACTGTTTGGGGAAGGAGGTTGCATTCATTGACTATATATTAAACCATTTCTTCCCATTTTCCCCTACCTATATCCCTGTATTTTAAACACCTTTTTTAGATAAATATTGCTGTTTTAAATCACATCTAGAGAAACTTTTTAATCTTTGAGTTAATCTCGAGTTAATAAATACATGAAAACTACTATGTAAAGACTTATTTCTGCATGTTATTTTTTATTTACTACTTATCCTACTTTCTTTTTTCCATCCCCCTCTGATCTTTTCCTTCTCCCTCCCATCATTCATCTCTGTCATATTAGTATTCTGAAATTTTATTTGTGGATTGTTCTTTGCTTATTTGTGTTGTAGCCACTTATTACTTAGACAATAAACCTTCCTAAATTATAGGTCCCTACCTTCTGGGTTCATTTCTTTTCTGGCTAGATTACTATATCAATATGAAATGTTCTGGGCCAAAGTATCAAAAAACTAATTAATAGTGCCTTAATTAAGTTTATTTTTCTCACATAAAAAGGTAGCTAGAAGTAAGGGGCAATAGTTCACAAGCTCAACAATATCAGCATTGGCATCTCTGCAATTTTATTTTCCCCACCCTCTTAGTTGCAAGGTGGCTCCCACATCTCTTGGCATCATTTTCATGTACAAGGCAGAAAGAATGGGGAAATGACGGTGTAGGTGACTATTATAGGCTTAATATTTGTGTTCCCCTCCAATTCTTATGTTGCAACTGAATGCCCAAGGTGATAGTATTAGGAGGTGGGGTCCTTGGGAGGTGCTTAGGTCATAAGAGTGCTGCCCTCATGAATGGGGCTAGTGCTCTTATAAAAAAGAGACCTCACAGAGCTCCCTTGCTCTCTTCCCCCATGTAAGGACACAATAAAAATATGTTAATAAATAAAAATTTATTAACCAGTAGGCTCCCATCAGATATTAAATCTTCCAGTACCATGATCCCAGACTTCCCAGCCTACAGATGTGTGAGAAATAAATGTTGTTTATAAGCCACCCAGTCTATGATATTTTGTTAGAGAAGCCTGCATGGACTAAGACAATGACCTCTGTCCTTTTTATCAGTTAAAACTTTCTCAGACGCCCCACAGCAGGCTTCTGTTTATATCTATCTCATTGGCCAGAACTTCCCTGTACCCTTAGCTACAAGAGAGGTTGTTTAAAGTATTTTGCTTTGCCAAATTCATACGTCTAATTTGCTGTTGAAAAGAGGGAAGAAAGGGATGGATTAAGCAGACTAAAATGGATGCCACAAGTACTTTTCACAAATGCCTCACTATACTGTGCATAGATATGGGTTCTCTTGATGCTTCTTAATGAGCTCCTTCAATAGACTTACAACTTTCTATGATTTAAGGAAGAGTTCAGGCATTATTCTGTTCATTTCAGCTACTTTTTCTTCATTCTAGGGCTTTTTTAGAAAGATATCAACACATTAATTATACTCCTCTGAATTTCTTAACTGTTCTTTCATTTTTTCCCAAATCTTTATTTCTTCCCAAATGTGTTTCCTACATCATCTTTCAGCTGTATTACCTGGGATTCAATCCATCCACTGACTTCTTTATTTTAATAATTACATGTTTTATATCCATTATTTCCTAATAGTTAATCACAAATTCTTGTTACTGTTTCTTTTTACCCAAATCCTCAGCCATCTTTCTGAGAATATTCTTGTTTGGCCTCGTTTACTAGTCTGTGCCCTCACGTATAGATTCATACCTTGTTTCCTTCTTATAGTTTGTACACTCTTCATTATTCTCCCCAAGAGATTATGGGCATTAGGATTACAAGCTAGTTTTGCTTTACATGATGAAAGAGGACAAAGCTTAGGCCCCAGTTAGTGCTCCGCTAGGTGAATTTATGCCATTAGGCATGGTGCTGTGCCTGTGAGAGAGCCCCTCAGGTTATAATTTCTCATGTGTGATTGCTCATTTGCCCATGATATGTCAGATGACTTTGGCACTTCAAGCACCTCCAAATACCTCTGCCCTGGACTCTTCATTTCCAAGAGTTTCTACCTGTGTCATGTTCATTGACCCCAAAAGTGAAGGAAGGGAGAAGACGGAAGCTCCATCGTTCATCCACCCATCTCTATTTGCTGTGATAGACTCCCCACTTAACCTAAGCTCCAGGACCACAACACCTTTTAATGCCATGAGTACTGCCCTTACTTGTCCTCACAGAGTGGTAAGCCTGACGGTACTGTCTCTGAGAGAAGATAGGGACCATATTTACATTTTCAAATAAAACAGAAGGGGAGAATAAATACTAATGAGCAAACTTCATTGTCTGTCACAGATAGAAAGTTTGATTAAACTTAATTTTGATGAGACACCTCCCATAACCAAAAGAGTTAATTTGTAAAAGCAATGTAAATATGCACACCAAATATCTAGGATCTCCCTATAAAACAAGCCCTCATCTGGTCTCCTTAATGGGTGCACAGGGCAGAGCAAGGGCATTAGTTTGTGACTGTTCTGCATCCAATCCTGAGTTTGCTGCTCTCAACTGGTAACATTGGTCTTTATTCTTACCCTCATTTCTTTATTCTTACCCTCTATAAAAATGGTGATTAAGAGGCCTCTTTATATTGTGAAATTGAAAGATTATATTTGTATAAGCATCTACTACATAGAAGGAAATCAATTATAGTTTCCCAGTCTTTCATCCACTCAAAATCCTACCCAAATCAAATATTATCTCTTCACTGAAGCCTTCCCCTATTATTTCAGTTTTCACTGTCTTCTCCTAATTGAGAAATCTTGAATATTTCAGTACTCAGTTTTAGCAAATCAAAATATGTTACCACTTTGAAAAGCTCTTAGAAATCTGTTAGGCTTTACCTATTTCAGTAACATGTGTGCTCACTGACCAAGTCAAAAACATTGTAGAACTGGAATCCAAGTATTAACTCAGTCTACTACACAATGAATAATTCAATAGTAAATTACATTCTCTCTTCCTAAAGACTATTGCTTCTTCTCATTTATGTTGCCTCCACAGACAGGGTATAAATTCATTTATTCATTCATTTGTTCACTCACTAACTATCCATCAATTAGTTATTAATTATGTACATAAATCAAGCAGTATTCTAATTTTGGATATACAGATGAAAAACAAATGGAGCAGCTACCAAGTTTTATACCTATCCAATTATTGCACTAGTTATATACTGAGCATGTAATTAATAAATACTTGTTTGATTGATTGACCTTTAGAAACAATTGTATCTAGCAAGAACTAAATGAGTAATGATTTATAATTTGAATTTCAAAGTGGAAAAACACCAGTCCTCTCCTCCAATGTCTAGTACTTTGTCCCTGGATCAACTACTTTTCCTCTTCCTTCAGGATAAGTTTTCTTCCAGAAGACATCATTGGAATTTAAGCAGATAACCATAATTAGTACTTCTCCACCACTTTGCAAGATCCTTGATAAATAAAAAAAACAAAAAAAGTTCTTAAAAAGGCAAGAAGATGAAAACTGATTCCCTACCTCATATCATACAAGAAATGTGTTGAAATTGATCAATACTGTTCACTAAAAATTATTATAATGAAAAACATTCTTATGCAGATTGGGTTTTAATTGTACTTGTTTTAGACTAATTAGTTTTAGTTAAATAAATCTTCAGTGAATTGACTGGATAGAGGCAATAGGAAGCTTCTTTCTTGTAAGGATTCCCACTAAACTCCTGATATTTGGAAAATCAAAGTAGCAGGAAAATCTGGTATTTGTGTCTTGCATAAGTGGAAAGTGTCTGGTAAGGAACCTGTGTACTTTCTAAGATCAAAGTAAACTGGTTCTCATTGACCTCTTTCTCATGCACTTGACATCAGAACAACCTGCTGAATCATGAGCACCCTAAAGCTAACTTTTTTTTTTTTTAATCTGGAGGGAAGGCAGAAAGATTTTAGGACTGAAAACCACATATATAGTGGTATCTCAAAGACTGTCTGTGTTCTGGTTCTACCATCTGAGACTTAATGTCTTCACCTATAATATGTGATGTATAGCTCATCGTGGAAACTAGTAACTGAGAGCTACTACTTCTATCATCATTATCACCATCATCATCATCATCACCTACCTCCAATGAAGAAGATGGAAGAGTATAAAGTAGCTACTGGAACAGTGGCTACATAATTAAAAGTTATTTTGCACAGAAGAAGAGGTATACATCACTATAAGAATATATCCCTCTTACCTTAGAATAACTTGATGTAGACACCTGGCTAATGTTCCACTGGATGGTGCCCTCCTACCAAATTCTGTCCTTTGCCTTATTTAAGGCAGCTGTTGACTGCCCAAGGACCTCAGACAACTTCAATGGGACCTCAGTTCAGATCCCACATTAGGGCCAGTGACACTGTACCTCTACAGCTAAGATGGTGAACAACAACTTGACCTGGAGCTGGGCTACCACAAGTAGCTGGCGATGGCACAGGCTTCAGTGGGGCTGGCCAGCAGCTGGCATGCGCATTTGTGAGCTGCTGTGAGAGGTTGTCCAATGGCCAGCAAGTGACTGCCTCACCAGGGAAGAGCACGTTGGTAATACCAACATGGGCTAGTGAAGCGATGTCCTCCACAACTAGACTGAAGAACAAAACGACAGCAACTTGTCTGTTCCCCTCCTCCAAATCCCCAATAAAATTAAAAAAAAAAAATGCTAGTCACTTTTTCTAGAAGTTTAGTTTATTTTCCCTGCTCACTTTTCAGCATGTTTCAACATGATTGTATCTATTCTTCACAACAATTCTATGAGATGGCTACTGACAGTTTCCCTTTTTATAGATGGAGTAATAGGGCTCAGAGAAGTTAAGATTTTTTTACTTAATCAAGATATTTTAGCAAGTGGGGAAATGGCGGCTGTAAGGAGGGCTCCCTGAGTTCTCCCTTGGAAATAGGCGCAATTAGGGCAGCTGTAACTCTTCAAAGCATCACACAGAACAGCTGAGAGACTTGCACAGTGATTTCTTGAAGGTGGGCAGACTGGGCGAGTGGGGGAAGAGGGAGGCAAGAAGCTTGGAGGCCCGGTCTGCACCTGTGGCTGCTGAACCATGCAGGACCTCAGGAGACAGATTGGAGAGTGTTTCCCCCAGCTTGCTCCCTAGGCCTTGCAGAGCGTGTATTGGGAGCGCAACAGTTTGCAGAGTCTAATGCAGAAGCCTCGGGCTGGGCCAGTGGGGGAAGAGAGAGAGGAGACAGGCATGTGGAGACTCAGGGCCCCAAGAGACAGATGGAAGAGTGTTCTCGGGGCTTGCTCCCTGTGCCTCGCAGTCCCACAGAGCGTGCAGCAGGAGAGCGACCGTTTGCAGAGTCTAAGGCATAAGTGACGGGCGGGGCGAGTCAGGAAAAGAGAGAGAAGAGATGTCCCCGCAGAGGCATGGCTTGCACTTGCTGCTAAGGAGATGAGGGACCCTCCAGGAGGCAGATCGAAGAGTATTGCAGTGCCAGGATGGGCTCAGTCTCTGCGCCCCTGTGGTCCCATGCCAGGAGTGTGGTTGGAGTGTCTTAGGCAGAAGCCTCAGCTCAAAATGGCGGAGGGAGGTTTTTTGTTTGTTTTGTTTTTCTCTTTTTTTTTTCTCAGACAGAAAACAAAAAACAATTGCATAGATAAGAACCCACCCCCACCCTCACTCAGAATCCTGGCCCCTGCCATCCCAGAGTCTTAAACTGACCTCTGAATTGAAGAGGAGTGTCGGATTACAGAGGTGCTCCTACTCCCAGGGGATTGAGGAACTGGGCCTGAAAGAGGCTCCAGAGTGTGAGCCTACCTACCCTGCCCCTACCTCTTCTGTGTGGCTTGGGAGGCAGGGCAACTTCAGCTGCTGAGTCACTCTAAGGATGCCCGGCAGGTGGCTTTTAGCAGTTTAGAAATCTCACACCCCTCACAGCCTCCAGCGGAAAGAGAGCCCTAAAACACACATCGAGCCTTCTGGGTGGGCAGCTCTCAGTGTGCCTCTGGGCAGGTGACAGCAGAAATGCCATTGCCTTTCTAAAAACTACAGTCACATCTAATAATCCCACTCATCTAGACCTGCATCTCCAGGGTCACTCTAGGTGCCAGGTGGCCGGCTCTGCCCCAACAAGATGCAGAGGAGCTTTTGTACAACAGAGGCCAACCTGGAAATAGCTTGGTGGACTTTAGCCAAGACCGGCACTGGTCTTTTTTGGCGTGTTTTTTTTCTTTTTCTCTTTGTTGGGCTTTATCGGGTGTTTTGGATTTATTTTTTTGTTTGTTTGCTTGTTTTGGGTGTTTGTGTTTTTCTATTTTATTATCATTTTTAGTTTTTTTATATAGGTATATATGTGTATATAAATATGTCCATATATGTGGGTGTGCAGATATATATATATATATATATATATATGTATAAAATTTTCTTTCTTTCTTTCTTTCTTTCTTTCTTTCTTTCTTTCTTTCTTTCTTTCTTTCTTTTGTTTTTTTCTTGTCTTCCCTCTCTCTCTCCCTTCTTTTCTTCTTTCTTTTCAAGGTTCTACTTTTCCTCCTTTGAAATTTTCTGCAATTTCTTTCTTTTGTAGGTTTGATATTTCTGTACATGTTTAGTGTTGATTGTTGGTAGTTCCTTACATGTGAGAGTATCTGATTTCTTTCAGTGGCTGCTGTGGTCATGCTTGTTGATCTGTTTTGCTCTAAAATCACTCTGCAGTAGGGCCCAGCCAAAGAGGCTTAAGAATCATCATACCCAGAGGCCAACTTTAGAACAAACCAAAGCATTACCGAGTTTGACCTACAAGTCACACCCAAAGGGAAATCACAATGGGCACAAGAGCCCATAGGGGCCAAGCTTCATCGGAGGTATCAACCTTCACACAGCAGCTTATAAAACTGTGAACACAGCTAATCCTCACAGCTAGTCAGCCTGGGAGTCAATCCCACCTACTGAAAGCCCAAAGCAATCAAAGCTCAGCTTCAACAGGAGAAGACACACAACACAAGGAATGTGCCTGGTACACACGCACAGGAGAATAGGGAGACTGAGTCATTCAAATATAAAGGACACATACCACATAAGTCCACCCAGAAAATACTGAGAGACCTAAGGGATCTACTTAATACATTGATACAAGCACAAAGAGTAAGCCAGAATGGGGAAACAAAGAAACACATCTCAAATAGAAGAAAAGAAGAAACCTCCTGAATCAGTGGAACTAGAGGAAATAGAGGCAACCAACCTATCAGAGACAGAATTCAGAACACTGGTGATTAGAATGTTCAAGGAAATTAGTGAGAATATAAAGAAGGATAGAGAAATCATGAAAAACAACTAGATAGAACTAAAGAATGCAAATACTGAAATAAATAACAAAGTCAAAGGACTTACCAGCAGATTGGATGAAATAGAGGATTGAATCAGTGACTTAGAAGAGAAGATAGCAGAGATCATCCAAGCAGAACAACAAAAAGAAAAAAGAATAAAAAAACATTGGAAATAGTTTAAGACAGCTGGGTGATAACATTAAGTGCAACAATGGTCACATCATAGGAATTGTTGTATATCATAGGAATACCAGAAGGAGAAGAGAGGGAGCAAAGGACCAAGAACATATTTAAAGTAATAATAACTGAAAACTTCCCCAACCTGGCAAAGGAAATTGAAATACAAGCCCAGGAAATGCAGAGTTCCAACCAAGGTGAACCCAAGCAGGCCCACACAAGACACATTATAGTGAAAATGGCAAGGGTTAAGAACAAAGACAGAATCCTAAAAGCAGCAAGGGACAGACAGTAAGTTACTTACAAGGACAACGCCATAAGAATATCAGCTGACTTTTCTACAGAAACTCTGCAGGCCAGAAGGGAGTGGCAGGAGGTTTTCAAAATGATGAAAAGCAAAGGACTGCAATCTAGATTGGTTTATCCAGCAAAGCTATCATTTAAAATTGAAGGAGAGATAAAGAGCTTCTCAGAAAAGAATAAGCTAAAGGAATTCATTACTACCAAGCCAGCATTGCAGGATGTTAAAAGGGCTTCTTTAAGCAAAAGAAAGAAAAAAACAACCTAACTAATGAAGACCAGAAACACAAATAACTAAATGGCAATAACTATACACATATCAATAATCATGTTAAATGTAAACGGATTAAATGCTTCAGTAAAAAGACATAAGGGCAGGTCGAGTGGTGCGGTGGTGGCTGAATGAAAAAGAAAGCAACACCCTTTCATATGCTATATACAAGAGACTCACATCAGATCAAAAGACACATACAGGCTGAAAGTAAAGGGATGAGGTAAAATATTTCATGCAAATGGAACTGAGAAAAAATCTGGAGTAGTGATATTTACATCAGATAAAATTGACTTTAAATTGAAGAATATAATAAAGGACAAAGAAGGGCACTTCTTAATAATAAAGGGATCAATCCAACAAGAGGACAGAACCCTAGTAAACACCTATGCACCTAACATAGGAGCTCCTAAATATATAAAACAGATATTGGCAATCATAAAGATGGAGATCAACAGTAACACTATCATATTAGGGGATTTCAACACACTGCTGTCACCAATGGACAGACCTTCCAGACATAAAATCAATGTGAAAACAGCGGCCTTAAATGACACATTAGATCAGCTGGATTTAATTGATATTTTCAGAGCATTTCACCCCAAAACTACAGAATATACATTCTTCTCAAGCGCACATAGAACATTTTCCAAGCTAAGCCACATATTAGGCCACAAAACAACTCTCAATAAATTTAAGAAAATCGATATGATGTCAAGTATCTTCTCTGACCACAGTACTATGAAATTAGAAGTCAACTACAAGAAAAACACTGGAAAACACAGAAATACATGGAAGCTTAATAACATGTTACTGAATAGCAAGTGAGTCAAAAATGAGGTCAAGGAAGAAATCAAAAGATATCTTGAGAGAAACGAAAATGAAAACACCATGACCCAAATCTTTGGGATGCAGCAAAAGCAGTCCTAAGAGGGAAGTTCATAGTAGTGCAGGGCTACCTAAGGAAGCAAGAAAAATCTCAAATCAACAGGTTATCCTTATACCTCAGGGAACTGGAAAAAGGACAGCTAAATAAGCCCAAATGGGAGTACAAGGAAGGACATAATAAGCACCAGAGTGGAAATAAATGAAATAGAGACCAGAAAAAGAATACAAAAGATTAATGAAACCAAGAGCTGCTTTGAGAAGATAAACAAAATTGACAAACCTCTAGCCAGACTCATAAAAAAAACAAAAAAACAGAGGACACAAATTAGTACAATCAGGAATGAAAGAGGTGAAGTGACAACAGACACCATAGAAATACAAAACATTTTAAGGAATTACTATGATATGTCAACAAATTTGACAATCTAGAAGAAATGGATAATTTTCTAGAAGCATACAACCTTCCAAAGGTAATGCAAAAAGAAATGGATAGACTGATTACTACCGAGGAAATTGAATCAGTAATCAACAGGCTCCCAAAAAACAAAAGCCCTGGACCAGATGGCTTCACAAGTGAATTTTACCAAACATTCAAAAACCAATTAACACCTAATCTTCTCAAACTATTTCAAAAAATCCAAAAGGAGAGAAGGCTCCCAAACTCGTTCTATGAGACCACTATTACCCTGACTCCAAAACATAAAAAGACAGTATAAAAAGGGAAAACTACAGGCCGAAATCCCTGATGAACATAGATGCAAAAATCCTCAACAAAATATTAACAAACAGGATTCAGCAATATATTAAGATCATACATCATGATCAAGTGGGTTTCATTTCTAGTACACAAGGTTGCTTCAATATCTGCAAATTAAATAATATGATACACCACATCAACAAAATGAAAAATAAAAATCATATGGTCGTATCAATAGATATAGAAAAAGTACTTGACAAAATCCAGCAGCAATTTATGATAAAAACTCTTAGCAAAGTGGGAATAGAGAGGTCATATCTCAACATAATAAAGGCTATATATAATAAACCCACAGCTAACATCATACTCAATGGGGAAAAGCTAAAACCATTCCTTTTAAGATCAGAAACAAGACAAGGCTGTCCACTTTTTCCACTTTTATTCAATGTAGTTCTGGAAGTTCTAGCCACAACAATCAGACATGAGAAAGACATAAAAGGCATCTAAATTGGTAAGGAGGAAGTAAATTTGTCATTATATGAAGATGACATGATACTATACATAGAGAACCATCAAAGACTCCATCAAAAAGCTATTGGGACTGATAAATGACTTCAGTAAGGTGGCAGGATATGAAATCAATATTCAGAAATCAGTTGAATTTGCATGCACCAACAGCAAACTCTCAGAAGGAGAAATTAAGAAAACAGTCCCATTTACAGTTCCTTCAAGAACTATAAAATACTTAGGAATAAATTTAACCAAAGAAGTAAAACACCTGTACTCATAATTTATAAGACACGGAAAAGAAAATTAAAGAAGAACCAAATAAATGGAAATACCTACCATGCTCATGGATAGAAAGAATTAATATAGTTAAAATGTCCATACTGCTTAAAGCAATATATAGATTCAATGCAATTCCTATCAAACTACCAAAGGCATTTTTCACAGAAATAGAAAATATAATCCTAAAATTTAGATGGAATCATAAAAGACCCAGAATAGCCTCGGCAATCCTGAGAAATAAGAACACATTTGGGGGTATCACACTACCCAATATCAAATCATATTACAAGCCTACAATAATCAAAACAGTATTGTACTGCCATAAAAACAGGCACATAGATCAATGAAACCAAATAGAGAGCCTGGAAATCAATCCATTTATATATAATCAATTAATCTACAACAATGGAAGCAAGAATTTACATTGGAGTAAAGATGTCTATCTAATAAATGATGCTGGGAAAACTAGACTGACATATGAAAAAAAATGAAATTGGACCACCTCCTTACACCATATACAAGAACAAATTGAAAATGGATTAAAGAGTTAAATATAAGACCTGAAACCATAAAACTCCTAGAAGAAAATAAAGGCAGTAAATTTGCAGATATTACCCTAAGCAATATTTTTTACAGATATATCCACAAAGGCAAGAGAAATGAAAGAAAAAATGAACATATGGGATTATGTCAAACTTAAATGTTTCACAGCAAAGAAAACCATCAATAAAACAAAACAGAAGCCTACTGAATGGGAGAAGATATTTATTAAAAATATATCTGATAAGGGGTTAATATCTAAAATTTATAAAACACTCACTCAATCCAACACCAAAAAAAGAACTCAGTTAAAAAATGGGCAGAGAATTTGAAGAGACATTTCTCTAAAGACATACAGATGGCCAACAGGCATATGAAAAAGGGTTCAACCTCACTAATCATCAGAGAAATGCAAATAAAAACCACAATGAAATACCACCTCATTCCAGTCAGAATGGATATCATCAATAAATCAACAAACAACAAGTGCTGACAAGGTTGTAGGGAAAAAGGAACTCTGGTACACTGTTGGTGGGATTGCAGATTGGTGCAGCCACTATGGAAATCAGTACAGAGGTATCTAAAAGAGCTGGAAATGGAACTACCTTTAGACTCAGTAATTTTACTCCTAGGTATTTATCTTGAAAAACCCAAGACACTAATTCGAAAAAATATATGCACCACTATGTTCATTGCAGCACTATTTACAATAGCCAAGACTTGGAAACAATTAACATGGCCATTGGTAGATGACTGGATTAAGAAACCATGGTACATTTACACAATAGAGTATTATTCAGCTATAAAGAAGAATGAAATCATACCATTTGTAACGATATGGATTGACCTAGAGAACATTATGCTAAGTGAAATAAGTCAGTCAGAGAAAGACAAATACCATATGATCTCACTAATATGTTGAATCTAGAGAACTGAATAAACGAGCAATGTAAACAGAAATAGTCTCAGAGACAAAGAGGGAAAACTGATGAGGGCTAGATGGGAGGGGGCGAGCATGAGGGAAGAGGGGAAAGGACAGTGAGAAAACATAAATTGATAACTTCAATATTGCCACCGATATAGGAAAGACAGTTTGGGGAATATAATCAATAATGTTGTAAATATTTTTTAGGGAACCAGACGAACTCATGACTTTTTAGGGAGACTATTTCATGGATGATGTAGAGGCCTAACCACTGCACTGTACATCTGAAGCTGTCACTGAATAATATTATATGTCAACTATAAATATATATATATATATATATATATATATATATATATATATTCACGAGATGTGGAGTACAGTGTGGAGAGTGGAGTCAATGGAATTGTAATAGATACGCATGATATTGGGGGCCGGGGGTGGTGGATTGGGAGAGGGGAGTTTTCATTTGTTAGGGGTGAAAAGTATAATTATTGCATTGTTTTTTACACCTGAAACTAATAGTAAAAAAAAAATTTTTAAATACATAAAATAAAATAAATTGAAAAAAAACAAGTTTTTTAAAAAAAGTTAGCCATTATTAAAATCAAAACTTTCTAGGTCCAGAGAGTTTCTTCATATACTCAAAGAAATTCTGAGCCTATTTTCCTGGAGTACATAGTGTAGGAATTTTGGAATGTGTTGGCAAAGGCATCTGAGATTATAGACTCCCAGTGTTATATGACAACCCGGCATTTCCCTACTTCATGAGCAGAATCTTAATTCAGTATAGCAGCAGCTCAACTTGCAGTTGCTCACTGGGAAGACTGGAATAAAGATAGCCTGCAATGTTTATTTTGTGTTCATATTATTTACCAAGAGGAACCATGCTCAGTTGTCCCAAAAGAAGATAGTGATGACAAGTTCTTACACTCAGCATTTAATGAATAAATCCATAGTCTATGTGAATCCCATTATCTTGAAAGTGAGGGAAATAAAACCACCGAGAGCCTCATTGACTTCAGAATTATGGTAAGTCCCTGACTATATTACAGGCTATTTATCCAAATAAATTCTCCATCATTCCACAATATGTCAATTCTAAGTGCCTGCACACACACTTCAGTTGCTCCTTGGGGTCCATTTTTCTATATAGAACATGTTCCCTGAAAATACAGTACGTGACAAGAGAGCCTTGCCAAGCTGAGCACAATGAGGTTTTTGGGTAGGCAGTTATTCTTTAGGCATTAGGAAATTGTGAACATAGAGTCTGAAGCACTTAAAAATGATACTTGTAGGGCTGCCCGAGTGGCTCAGTTGGTTAAGAGTTGGCTTAGAGCACGAGCTCTGAGCAACATGGCTGCCAGTTTGATTCCCACATGGGCCAGTGATGCTGCACCTGAACTGAGCTGTTGCTGAGCTGTTGGATGGCTCAGCTGGTGTAACAACAAGATAGCCTGTTCGACCCACAACTAAGACTGAACTCGGCACCTTGAGCTGAGCTGCTCCCCAGATGGCTTAGTGGATAGAGCGTGCACTCTTAACAACAAGGCTGCTGGTTCCATTCCCACATAGGATGGTGGCTACGCCCATATGCAACTAAGATTGAACACAGCACCTTGAGCTTAGATGCCACGAGCTGCCGACTGGAAGCTAGATGGCGACTGGCCCTCCACAACGAAGATTGAAGAACAACAACTTGGCTGGTCCCCTCCCCCGATTCACCAATAAAATCTTAAAAAAAAAAAAAAATGATAGTTGTATAATGCAGATTTGGCTGGTGGTAGAGGCCCAGTTTAGGCAGGACTCCACAGTAGCCCCAAGGAAACAGGGAATCAGACCTGAACACCTTTATTTAAACAATTTTAGAAGCACTTCAGACAAAGTGGGTTAAATGATGGTGATTACTTTGCTAGGAAATAATATTAGTTGAGCAGCTTTAATGATTAAATTGCTTTAATTATTAAAAATATTTTTCTTATTATAAAATTTATGTAGGTTTATCATGTAAAAGAAATATAAACAAAAAAGAAAAAAATGAACTGCAATGTCAGTAATCAAAGAATGGTATTTTGCCATATGTATTTCCAGATTTTTAGAATTTATTCATTCAATATTATTTAAATATTGCCTATAAGGTAAGCACAGTTGTAGGCACTAAAAATACAGGAAAGATGAGATTTTCATCCATAGGTAATTTATGTACATATTTTAAACAAAAATTGGGGCCTTAGGATACATACATTTTAACGTTATTTTTTTTCAGTCAACAATGTATTATGAACACCTTTCCATGTAAATGAATAATCTGATGAATGTAATTTTAATGGCTATGTGTCATGACATTGGCCATGAAATGGTTTATTTAACTAATATGTCCTTTTTTTTCTTTTAGTTGTTGTCCAATTTATTACATTAAAATTATCCTGATGCATATATTTGTAATGCTATTTGTCCACGTTGCATTGGATAAATAATAAAATGTGAGTTTTAAGCATCAAAAGAATTGGTCAAGGGCCGGTTGAGTGGCGCGGTGGTTAAGCGCTGGCTTGGGAGACCAGTGGCTCCGGTTCGGGACCCACATGTGGGGACCAGTGACACTGCCCTCAAAAAAAAAAAAAAAAGGGGGGGCCAGTGACACTGCCCTCAAAAACATGTCAGGCAGAGTTCTAAGGTTTCAGACAGATTCCAAAGTTCAATACAAAAATATTTGTCCAAGTTGCAGAATTGCAAGGAGAAACATAAAAGCTCCAATCTTGAGTAACTAAATAAAATTTTCTTTTCACAAATTTTATGCTATCTCACTTGGTTGTATTTTGCCTTTTTTTGGATTACTAATTGGATGAAACCATTTTTCATAAGGATATTATTTGTTTGTATTTGTTGTTTTTCTATTTTCTAATGACTTTTTAAAAATTTTTCTAATGTAAATTGTTAGCAGTCACTCTTTAGGAAGTCTTTAGGTGTTTCTATCAGAATGCTTAGGATAAAAGGTTGAAGCTTATCTCCTTTGAGAAACTTATATTTGTTTAGGGACTAAAAATCACTTCAGAGTTTAAGAAACAAACAAGCACATACCCAAGTTAATGTTGTAAAAGTTGAGACCATAAATAAGTTGACATAGTGATGAGACAGATCGTTGAGCATCATGGCTTTCCAAGGTTGGGAGAGGAAAAGCCTCAATCTCCTAACACAGTGGAACAAGCTGAGACTGATTGGTAAAGTAACCCAGCTCCTTCACATGCCAGGCTTGGTAGTCTTAAGCACACCAATGAAGATGCCTGGAACTCCATTTTCTCATTTGTAATACAAAGGTAGATAAGATGATAGCCTACCCCTCTAAAATTCTATGTAGCATACTTAGAAGAGTTTACAAAGACATAGGAGAAAGAAATACAATATCAGACTTGGAGAAATTAGACAGATAGTAAATGGTGAGCCCATGGCCTCTTCATGTAAATGTCTTTAGCATAGAATAATGTTTCATAATGTGTGTGTTCCGTAGGACATTCTTTCCATAAAATGTTAAAGAATATTATTAAAAGCAAGAGTCCCGTGGTCATATAAGCCTGGGAAATTATGGATTAAGTGAAGTTAAATGCATTTCTGCACTGCACAAATTTTCAGATTCTTTAAGATGCTTATATGCTTGTGGAACCTATAGGAAGGAGAATAGAGTTAGCAGCTTTTATCAAGTTTATATGATCATAGGATCCTTTTCTGAATTATCTTTCAGGGCTAGGATCCCACAGAACACACTTAGGAAAACAAACATAAACAAAAGTAGGTTGACTAGGTTGGGCAAATCCCCCTTTTTGACTTATCTAAGCTTTCACCCTGGTTAAGCACCAGATAATCCTCCTCAGGTTGCCATGTCCCTGCATGGGCCAAGATGCAGTGTCAGTGAGCACGTCACCTAACTGTCACTAATGGCAAACCTCTGTGCTAGGCTACGTAGGGAGTATTATTTTCTGCTGAGATGTTAAAAACACCTGTAGTTGGGCCACTTTTTTCACCCTCACAATTCTCTCGTTAGAATTATGTTGAATCCAATACAGCCTCTTTCCAGTGATAAGACAGGAGTTATCACATAGTATCCTATTTTTTGTTGGTTGCACTTTAAGAATCAGAAAACATGATTTACATAAAATGAATGTATTCAGACATATTTGTTAGGTACCAATCATTTGTTAGTTAATATATCTTGCTTTGGAATAAGACCTGAACAGGCTTGATTTCAGTTCTTACAAGGTGGGTCACGGTTTCTTAGCGAGTGGGAGGAGAAAAGCAAAGAATGAATGGTTTAGCGTAAAATGATAAAAGCTACAATTGAGATATGGAAAGGTTGTTATGGGAACCCAAAATAAGAACCATGTGGCCTAGATCAGAGATGCTTATGAAAGCCTCACAAAGAAGGCAATATAGAGGAGCAGAAGATCCCCAAGGAGACAACAAAGGGAAAAACATCCCATGCAGAAAGACAGCTTGTCAACCACATAGAAATGAGAAAAAGCACTGACCAGAGCAAAGAGCTGGGTATTAGCTGAACACAGATTTTGCCCAGGATTAGTAGGAGATTAGATTATAGAGAAAAGCAGGACAAGATAATGAAGGACCATATACAGAAAATAGGGGTTTGGGCTTCCATCTGTAGGTTATGGGAGAATTACTGAAGAATTTTAAGTAAATGAGTCATAGGAACAGATTTGAGGAGTTTTATTAAAAAAATAAATAAAAATAAAACTTTGGCAGTGATATGGGACATGATTGGAAGTTTGGATGCAGGACCCCAAACACAGAGGCTGCTTATTGCAAGTTAAATTAAGAAATGATTAGGGCCTCCACAATACAGTGGCATGAACTGTAAATCACGTCCAAGACTAAAAGTTATCCCTAACTGAACGAACATTTCCAGAAGGAAGATGTTAATAACAATAATAGGCAAAACTTTAATAGAAATATTAGTTCCTTAAAATCTCCATTGATCAAAATTGGCAAATGTGATACCTCATTCCATGTTAGTTATATACTCAACCAATCTTAGTTAAACTAATCATAGCTGAAATTATCAGGAGAGTGTTTTTAACAGCCATATTTTGGGGGCATTTTCACAGTGCATAAAGTGCTAATTTGAGTGCTATAAAACCCTTGACTACTTTGTCGTTCTTCCAGTTAAGATGACTGTCTCTAGTTCAGGGAAGAACTGAGGAAGGATAGTGAATATGATGGGATGAATCTGAGCATTCCTCTAATCCACGGTCCAGAATCCACTGAAACTTTGAGGGAATCAAAACCTGGACTCACTCTCACTAGCAGAAATTGTTCTGAAGAGGACATGGTGGATGAAAACTCTTTTTTACCCTAAACATTGAGGCAGATCCATAGTCTTTTTGGTCCAGAGGATCAACTTTCTGAGCTGTGACTAGTTGCCTTTGGCCTACAAAAAAAAAATGCCCACTGATAATCATTGCTGGTGCTGGTTTGAAGTTGACTCAGGCTTTTTTCCCTGAATTCCTCACCTTCATAACCACCTTCCTGACAAAGCTTTCTGCTTAGAATATGCCTACAGAGATAATTTTGATCTTAGCTTCTCAATAAAGTCATTAAAAAAAAGAGTCCCAAACAATCTCAGCAATGATAGGCAGTTTATGTAATTTAATGCATTAAGGTATCAGTAAAACCTATGAAGTAAGTACTGTTGTCTTCATTTTACAGCTGAGAAAACTGAGTCAAAAGAAGCTAGTTAAATTGCTCAAGGCAACCCATCTGAAAAACAGCAAAACTGGTGTGAACCCAAGAAGTCGGGCTCTAGAGTTTTTGTGCTTAAATATGGTGGTTCTCCACCCATTAACCATCAGGCTCATTGCTATTCTGCCATGCAAAGAGACATTAGTCAATTTCACAAATGGTCACTCTAACTACCATATCAAAATATCAGCTCAACTGATCATTTAAAAGCAGAAATTTGTCAAGATGAATTGTAAAATTTTATTTAGGAAGTGGTCACTTTCAACTGCTCAGAATGGTCACAATCCAGACAGTCTCAGGTGCCCAACAAATTATAGGGAGAACTTTTCTGAGAACTTAGAACACTGACTTTCTCAGTAGCACTGAACTTTCAAGAAAGAGAGCAATGACCCTCTTTGTAAGGATATCTTGAATTCAGACATACATTAGATTTTATTCTAAATAGAATAATTGTATGATGTCCTAAGACATCAGGTTATTGCATTGATGTAAGCATTATGACAACAGTTACTTATTTAGCACCTATCAGATGAAAGTCTTTGCATGTACATTTCTTTTTCAAGAGTGTTGCAGCAATAAAGCCACAAAATCAGAACTCAGAAAAGAGTTAGGGGAAGGATCTTTATGGTCAGGGGAAGGAAGACAGGCTTAAATACACACACATGCCCTCCTCAGGACATTTTGATGACACAGTGTTCTGTGTCCTACTACTTAACACCTAAGGTGTGGGTACTCACACTTCTACCATTACAGCAACCCATATGTCTGTTACCCATGAGGGTAATTGAACTCTTCTATTCTAGCTTATTATAGTAGAAGAGGTCTAAAAGGCCCCAATCATAAAGCCTTGCATAATGTGTGGACTCGATGATTGAACTTTACTTCAGGATTTGCATAAGACTTGGAGTCTGTGAAAAATACAAGTAGTGATAACAATAATGGTATATGGGATATAAAAATGCAAAATGTTTCTTTTGATGAACAATTTCTAGCATGCATACATACATCTTACATTGAGAGAAAATATTCACTCAGAAAGTGGTAATTGACATTTTAAATGCATCTGAGATTTCAACTATTTTTAGTGGTACAAAATTTTTACAACCTTTGACTCAGTACCTCCTACTAAATGCATCTTTTCAAAAGCATGAAATGTTGAAGGTCTGTCTATATTATTCAAACCAGCAATTAGAACCAGATGTTACTGCACTTTATATTTAGACACTACATTTCAATATCTAAAAAAGAAAGAATACTCATGAAGGACAGAAAGAATAATTTATAAATGCAATTAAAGCATATTGTTTAGATTCCTTGTCACTAATTTACCTGATTGCAAAGTAAAATTAAGTGATTTCATATTTAAATGCAAAATTGGGCCAATGAGTAATGGAAAATTTTAAACTGTGTGTCTAAGGAAAAGAAGATACCTGGTATACTATTGTTGCAACAGGTATATTTCTTTATTAGTTTTATATCTTTACTATAAAGTCTCCCATCTTCTTAACAAGGCAGTCAAATTCTAAATAGTATAATGTCTAAATTTATATTAACTTTAAAGAAAAAATATGGACTGGTTACAAAAGAGTAACCTTAAACTAACTGTATATCTATACAATATCAAAGCTTTTAATAGGAATCTGTAAATGTAGCAGATATCATACACTTTACCTGAACTTTAGCATGTTCTTCATTTGAGAAAATACTAGAATGATTTTCATCAAACATAGGCATAATATACAAAATAGAACTCATTCTTAAAGTTTAGTTGACCCAAATTATTGGTGCTTGGAAGGAAATAGAATGGCTAAGCACCCCATTTCTTAACTATTGAATAATCTGGTAGGTACTTGTTTTAACTCAGTACATTATGGCATTTTCTTGACAATGAATTTTCTTCCTAATTGAGGTATTTGGCTAATATTAAACAGATTGGTCTTTTCTGAATGTATGCTAATAGCCAGTGGCCCAGGAATAGCCTGCTGTACATGCCAGTAGCAGAAGAACTTGCAATGGGTTAATAGCCTGATGCTATGACAGATGCACAGGATTGAAAACTGAAAGCAGTGACTATGTGAGAAGTTGCTGAACTAATGAGTGGAGAATGGCTATTGATTCCTGGGGCTCTACGACAAAAGGACACTATTGTATCTAGATTATCACCAAAATACAAGGCTAATAATCCTCTTTGGTGTTGGAGCATTTGCATTAATTAGGATTAGTTTCTTATGTGATCTCAAAAATATAAAAATGATTATAGCTTAAAAAATAATAACTATTATTTTTTTTTTTTTTTGAGGGCAGTGTCACTGACCCTCATATGTGGGACCAGAACTGGGGCTGCTGGCTTCCGAAGCCAGCACTTAACCACCGTGCCGCTTGGCTGGCCCTTAATAACTATTATTTATGTAGTAGTTTCCATGTGCCAAACACTGCTCCAAGCATTTTACATATAGCATCTCATTTAATCCTTATAGCAACATCCAAGGTTAAGTGCTATTATTAGCCCATTTTACAAATGAGGATATGAAGGCACCATTCATTCGATTTGTTAAAAAGTCACATGGCTATAGACCAAAGACCAAATCAAACCCAATCTGGCTTCTGAGTCTATGTTCCTTACCATGGAGTTAGATTTCCCTCAACTAAATAAGATTGTATTCTATTCCATGTATAATTATAAGTAAGCAGGTCAAGGCAAGCTAATGTGTGAATACACAACCACCAAGGCCAAAGGGTTGTTGTTGTTTTTTCTTGTTGTTTTTCTATCTTCCATATACAATTTCAACATCATAGTCCAAAATGGCCACTTTAACACCAACCATTTCAGTCAGCCAACAGATAATAATAATAATAATAATAATAATAATAACTTAGGTGGTTAAACTTTTTTCTTCTCTAAGTTCCTTTCCAGAAGCTTCATGAGCAACTTTGCATATACCCCATTGGCTAGGACTTAGTCATGTGATGATCACAGATTCGGGAATGTATGGTCATTAGTCTAGGTGACCCATGCCCAGCTATTATTTGAGAATCTAAATATTACTAAGGAAAAGGGGGAAAGCAGTATTCTTTATCAAAATATTTGAAAGCCAGGCCCTGAAACAATTGTTCCTTTCAGAATATTCCTGCGTTTGCCCCTGGTGTTTTTTTGTTTTTAGGTCAGATTCTTTTTAATCCAGATGCCTTTGGGTTATTGGTAGACCTTGATTCTGCTGCCTCTCCCTCATATGCTATCTGATCAGTGCATAGCACCTGTCCCTACATCATATTGACAAACTGGAAACTAGCAACACCCCTAAAGCTATATCAGTATTTCCTTGTATCCATCTGGGGAAAAACTGATTAAATGAATTTTCATTAGAATAAAGTACCTCTATCAATTGGGATTAAATGGTTTGTTTATTGACTGTTTTATTATGTATTCATTTTTATTTCTGGGATATTACATAGACCAGGTAACAATAATATAGTCATTGATTAAGAATTCGGAAAGAAGATACCTATCAGATTCATGGTAAAACATATTCCTGGTACCATACAACACATAAAGAATGTGCTATTGGTTTGGAATGTTATGGCGATTTAGGACACTTCCCTTCCAAAAATGTATCCTCATCAGTGGTCTGGAGCGCCACCTCATTTCTGATTACATCAGGGAGATATTCACCAGTAAACTTAATTCATCCTTTTTTTCTATTTTCTGGAAGTCTTTAATCATATTCTTCTTGAAGTTGGAAGATTATGAGTAAGAGCTGTTAATATTGCAAAGCAGGAGGCCAAAGCCCAAAGTTGCAAATCACTGGAAATAGTTTAAAGTAATAGCGAGAAACAATAGTCCCTCTTCTTTCCAAGAATGTTAAAAAAGTAGTTACCCTCAAAGGATCCTAGAAGTACATGGATTAACTTAGAAACATCAAATTCTGACTTGGCAACAATGCTACCAATATAAAATGGACTGGTTTGTTTTTTTGATAGTCCTTACTTTGACTTTCTGAATCCTTCCATGGGCCTGCTTACTTCTGCCTCCTTATTCTCTCACAAGCTCTCTTATGAATTCTCACTCCTGTCAAAAGGAAAGCACCAGAAGCCACCAATACCTTATGTCCTACTTTCATGAATTCAAGAGGGCAAGACCCTTGTGAAAGAAGTTTCCAAACAGAAGAATCCAAATGAGTGGCTGTTTCAAAGAAAACTTTTAGAGTTCTAAAACTTAAGAATAGAAAGTATTTTGAGTCACTATACTCCTAGTATCACTTTCAGATTTCTTCATGAGCCAGATAGTTCCATTCTTGGCTTCCCTGAGAATCACTTGGAAGCTTTCTAAACGGTGCTTCTCTGGCTCCACTTAAAACTCTCACCAAATCGAAATCCTTAGCAGTAAAACCCAGGAATTTGTGCTTTTAAGAATTTTCCAGCCTTTTAAAACCTATAATCCATCTGAATGATTGTGCTCTAAAGTCAAATGTGGAAACCACTGACATAAGGTAGTACATACCTTGTGGAAGATAAGGCTGTCCTTGTTTGTAGAATGAAGTTGAGAGAAGATTTGCATGTTCTTGGAATCTACAAAACAACACAGTACTCCATTTTGTCATATGCAACTCCATGCATTGTCCGTTATTAATCATCCAAAGAACAAGAACACTAATATGAATACAATTCTTGTGTTCAATACTGTCTAAAGATAATTGAGGTTCATACTAATAACCATAAGCCTCTACAAGAGCCTCAAGTACCCCTGGCATTATCAAAGGAAGATTAAACTCATTCAGAATTATTTTAGGTAGTTCTAATTGTATTCTAGTGCTTAGGAACTAGGTATTTTTTATGTATTATGGTGACTTTATTAGTCAGAATAATAACCTAAATAACCCAGCACCCAATTATGCTGACATGGGAGTTTGCTGGTTAGGATAATGCCAAGTGGTTGATATATGGCCTTAAAATGTTTGGCAATATAAGAATTTAAAAGACCACAAAGCACAATAGGGAAAAGTGCAGACTTTGAAATCAATAGACCTGGATGCTAATCCAGATTCACAACTCATCAGCTGTGTGTATTAGAGCAAGCTGTTTAACCTCTCTGAGTCTGATGTCTCTCTGCACAATGTGAAAATACCCTCTTCTCAGGATCCTGAAATTTCAAAAAGATGTTTGCAAAGTGCTTGATACATAGTCAACATTAAATATTGAATAGTAGCTATTACCATTTGGGGGAAACACAAATGAAAAAATCAGAAGTTGTGGACACACGATATCTAAAATTGGGGTCATCCCTTGGGCTTTTTAAAAATACGAAGTCCAGATCCCAGGACCAGAACCAAGAAAGGAGATCTGGGATGGACCCCAAGAAGCTGAATACTTAATAAGCATTTCAGGTGTTTTTTGTTTGTTTGTTTTACGATTTTTTTTTAAAGATTTTATTGGGGAACTGGGGGAGGGGAACAGACAAGTTGCTGTCCTTTTGCTCTTCAGTCTAGTTGTGGAGGACGTCGCTTCACTGGCCCATGTTGGTATTGTGATCATTGCGCTCTTCCTAGGTGAGGCAGTCACTCGCCAGCCATTGGATAGCCACTCATGGCAGCTCACGAAAGCAGATGCCACCTGCCAGCCAGCCCCACTGCAGCCTACACCATCCCCAGCAACTCATGGCAGCCCAGCTCCAGGTCGAGCTGTTGTTCACTATCTTAGCTGTAGAGGGCGCAGTGCCACTGGCCCTCATGTGGAACCCAAACCAGGGCCCTGCTGCTCAGAGCTGGCACCCCAAGCCAAGTCTTAATGAACGTTTCACGATTTTTATTGGGGAATTGGAGAAGGGGAACAGCCAGTTGTTGTCCTTCAATCTTAGTTGTGGAAGGTGCAGCTAGCTCAGCTCTAAGTCCAGTCACAATCCAGCTGCCCATCAGCAGCCCACAGCTGCCCAGCTCAAGGTGCCATGTTCAATCTTCGTTGTGGGTGGGCATAGCCCACCATCCCATGTGGGAGTCGAACTGACAACTTTGTTGTTAGGAGCATGTGCCTTCACCAGCTGAGCCATCCTGCCACCTGTTGGCAGCTCAGCTCGGGCCCAGCTCACTGGCACATGTGGGAATCAAACCGGCAATCCTGTTGCGCAGAGCTCGCACTCTTAACCAACTGAGCCACTCGGCCAGGACTTTCAGGTATTTTTGATGGACCTTGTCAGCAAACCTCACTTGGAGATTCTCAGCACTTCAAGATTGTGAGCCCGGTGGCTGGAAGGCTGCTTTATATAAGTTTCCATGATCCTATTCCTAAATAGTCCCCATTTTGAAGAAAGTCTTTCTCCCTGCCCCCTAGCAATTGAGCACTATTTCATTTCTGTGCTTAGTAAGAACACCATGGAAGTCAGCTTGGGAAATGGCAGTTTGTCTCTTCTATTTTAAGTTGATTAGAAATAATATTGACAGACTTGTTTTATTTTGAAACACAATTGTGTGCATCTTAAACAGTTCTGAGAGACCAAATAATGAAACAGCTTCATAGTATCCTTAACTTCTCCATTTTCTTCCAATAAAATTTGTCATTCCTACTTGAAAAGACATGTTAGCATATGAATCAGCCTGCATTGCCAACTCTTAAGTGATATTAAGAAGGGAGGATGTTATAAAAAAAATTAAGCAGAATTTCCACTTCTGGGTATTTATCTGAAGAAATCCAAAACACTAATTCAAAAAGATAAATGCAATTCTATGGTCCCCTGCAGCGCTATTCACAATAGCCAAGATATGGAAGCAACCTAAGTGCCTATCAATAGATATTGGATAAAGGAGATGTGGTACATATATACAATGAAATAGTACTTGACCATAAAAAAAATGAAATCCTGCCACTGCAACAACTCGGATGGACCTAGAGGGTATTATGCTAAGTGAAATAATTTAGACAGAGAAAGACAAATACCATATGATCTTACTTATATGTGGAATCTAAAGAACAAAACAAACAAACAAAAAACCATAAACATACCCACAGATGCAGAGAACACACTAATAGTTGCCAGATGGGAGATGGGTTGGGGGGCTGGGTGAAAAAGGTGAGGGCATTAAGAAGTACAAATTGGGGGCTGGCCAAGTGGCTCAGTTGGTTAAGAGCATGAGCTCTGAGCAATAGGGTCACCGGTTTGATTCCCACATGGGCTAGTGAGTTGCATCTGAACTGAGGTGCTTCTGAGCTGCCAACAGGTGACAGGATGGCAGCTTATGAGAGCACATGCTCCTAACAACAAGGTTGCCAGTTCAACTCCCACAATGGGATGGTGATCTAAGCCCGCCCACAACTAAGATTGAACACTGCACCTTGAGCTGAGCGGCCATGAGCTGCAGACAGGAGGCTAGATGGCAAATGGACTTGGAGCTGAGCTAGCTGCCCCCTCCACAACTAAGATTGAAGGACAACAACTTGGCTGTTCCCCTTCCCCAATTCCCCAACACTGATCCCCATCCCCAATTCCCCAGTAAAATATTTAAAAAAAAAAAAAAAGTACAAATTGGTAGTTATAAAGTAATCAATATAGAATACAGAACAGGGAATATAGTCAATAATATTATAATAACTATGTATAGCAAACTAATCAGAGGGATTACTTCATATATTATATAAATGTCTAACTTAAGGTACACATAAAACTAATATAAAATAATATTGAATGTCAACTGTAATTAAAAAAATAATTAAGGAGCCATGAAATGTGCAAATCTAGTCACAAGGTTCGAAATACAGTAGTAAATCTCATCTCTAAAGTCATAGGTCACATTTTCTACCCTATGAAGTGGGGCAGTCAAGACTATGGATAAAGAGAAAAAGATCCCCATCTTGCAAATTAAAAAACAAAACAAAACAAAACAAAACAAAACAAAAACGGTAGCTGATATAAAAGGAACAGGGAAAAGTTCAGGTCTCCGTGGAAGAAGCACCTTGATGAGAACAAAGTTGCAGGGCTGGCCTCCCATATACACAGGGATATGAAAGGCACTGTGCAGATAATTATGAAGATTCTAAATGGTTATAAGAGTTTCCTACAGTAAATATTTTGAACTCTTAATTTACCTGTTAAACCTTCTCCCCACCTCAGCCTTCCCAAACTCGGTAAATGATAACAGCATCTTCCAATTGCTCAGTCCAAAAGCCTCAGTCATCCGTGATGCCTTTCTTTGTCTCACATCCCATGTTCTATATATCAGCAAACCCTGTAGGCTCTAGCTTGGAATCAGAATCAGATCACATCATATTCGCTCAACCTCTGCCACCCTAGCCAAGCCGCCAGCCTCTCTCCACACTCTTGTCCCACTCCCCTTGGTGGATAGTGGTTGCTTCTTATTTGGGGGCAAAGGGCTGGATGGTTCTCTGTTGTCCTGATTCAGCCTCAGTCTTAGGCAAGTCCTCTGTCATTGGGTCTTGGCCATAGGGCTATTTATACTATCTTCTTGCCCATTGTTGCCAAATTCCACCCTACGTCTTAGACGAGCCTCCTGCAGGATAGCATCTCCTGCCCTCCTTCAACAGTAGGAGACTCACTCGGCCCTGACTAAAGAAAGTTTCCTGTCTCTCCCCCAAGGACAACCTTTCCTTTTACCTTCCTCCAAGCAGCAGTGCATCTTCCCCTGTGCCTCAGAAAAACTGGGTTTGCTGCCTTTCCCTCAGTGGCCTCAGGCTGGTGCTCATAGGAGTAAAATGTCCTGACCAGGATTTAGCCCTTTTCTGGGAGTCTTCCCAAATGCCTTGTCTTTTTTCCAATCTTTCTCTAGAAAACCCATAGAGGGTCATAGAGAAGAGCCTACAAATGACTGCCAACACCCTGTGTCTGTAGCTCCCAGGGGTCTGTTTAGAATTCTTTAAAGTTTTTAGTTGAATGCTTCTAACTCATATGTATGATAGCCCTAATTCTGCCCATACTTTGTCACAGGTAAATTAGTGTTCAACTTCTAGTTTCTTGGAGGCATCTGACCTTACTTAGAATTCAGACTAATTGGCTACCCTGTGAATTCACCACTCTGATGATATCAGCATACGTTAAGATCTTGTCATCTATCTATCTGGTTTGTTCTTATTGTTTGGCTGGGAAATGCTCTTTTTGCCCCATAACTATTTGCAATGCTCTTACCAATTAGTTTTCCTATCATAGTTCTCTCTCCCATCTCAATTTTTTTTCCCAACCCTTCTTTTATTATGTCCTCCTCCAAAACATTCAATGGTTCTATATTTCATAACCATAAATTCTTATGCTATAATCTGACATTCGCAGAAGCATACTTTATAGTGCTAGGAAGGACCTTCAGAGCTGTTTACAGTCTAATTCCAACTACATTTAAAACCTTCTCTCTTTTTACCCTTTAACCCAAACCCCTTCTCCTTCAGGCACAATTTCTCAGTCTCAACACACAAACATTCATTGGATATGTGATTATTATGCATAACATTGGGTACTCTGGATTCAGAAATGAATCAAATACAAACCCTTCTTTCATGAAGCTACAGATCAATGCATATTTTGCTGATTTTCATTCAGCTTTGCTTCTTCTGTGCCATTCCAAATGGCTTTCCATATCCTATCCATGTCCCCATAACCTGTTCTTCACACAGGCTTTAGTCCAAGCATCATGATCTCTATGATATCTTCGTTAACTATTGCAGACTTATCCTTTTTTTCCCTTCCTTGTGCTTTAAATTGCTTCGTTTCCATCTCTATATTTCTAATTATAAGCCCTATGAAAGAATGGACCAAACTTTAGCAAAACTATGTATCACACCATAGTACTATCTGACACTTTAGGTGATCAATACATACTTATTAAATGAGGTTATATATCATAGTCATTAGAAATATGGGCTGAGGTCAGACAAACGAGTTAAAATTCAGACTTTGTCATTGTGTTATGTGAGGCAATCTTTGTAACCACAGCTTTAATTTCCTGATTTGAATAATGAAAAATACAGGTTTGTTGTAAAGATAATGAGATGTTGTATATAAAATGCTCAATATGTAGTAAAGATACAATAAGTAAGAAACACTAGCTTATTAGTTCTATATTATAGTGTAGTATGTTCCCAAATGCAGTCATAGACAAGATTTACCCTGGTACAAAGGGGAGGTCACCAAATGAAGTAAGTCTGAACTTTAAACCATAATGGCTTCATCAGTAGTTGATGCAAAAAGTATTGTCGACCTTTTATGTGTCTTTCCAATCACAACCATGCACACAAGTAGCAACACTGACAGCAACATGGTCTCACCCTTTATGCCTAAGTGAAAATAACACTATGAAACTGAGATCAAAATGTTTAAATAAAAGTTCAAAACTCCTTAAAGGTCAAGTTCAGAGTGAACCAAGAGTAAACATTGTAATCGGAAGCCTAAGGGAGAAATTCTAAGTCTATCTAGATGAGGGGAGAGGGAGAACTTAATTGCAAAATGCATAGGTTTTCTTTTGCTTTTTAAGATAGATTTAGGGAGCAGCATGAAACACTAAACTTAACAAAGGTCAACATTGATATTTATTGGAAGAGGCACCAACCCCTAAGTTGATAGGTTTTATCTCTCTTTTCAAGAATATGCTAAACAATGAGAAGAAGAAGAAAAAAAAGAAGATGAGGAGGAGGAAGAGCTGGCTTGGGACACCAGCGGCCCCAGTTCGGATCCCACATATGAAGGCCAGTGACACTGCCCTCTACAGCTAAGATGGTGGACAACAGCTCCACCTGGAGCTGGGCTGCTGTGAGTCCCCAGGATGGCATGATGGCATATCTGCAGCCCCTGTTGCAGTGGGCTGCCATAGGCTACAGTGAGTGACCAGCAGCCAGCTTGAGCTGCTGGCAGCTGGTGTGAGCTGCCAAGAGCCTCTGTGAGCAGCCATCCAGAGGCCAGTGACCAATCCGCCTCATCCAAGAAGAGCACAATGATGATACCAACATGGGCCAATGAAGCAATGTCCTCCACAACTAGACTGAAGAACAAAAGGACAACAACATGTCTGTTCCCCTTCCCCAATTCCCCCAAAAAAATCTTTAAAAAAAAAACCTGCAAATTGAAATCACAGTAGTTAAAATTCAAAACATAGACATCAAATACTAGCGCAGATGTGAAGTAACAGGAACTCTCATTGTTGGTGTAAATGCAAAATGGTACAGCCATCTTGGAAAGGAGTTTGGCAGTTTCTTATCAAACCAAGCCTGCCCTTTCCACACAATCTAGCAATCATAATCTTTGGTACAGTATTCTTTCCTTGTTGAAGTCTTCATATAGTCTCCATGCTGTCTGGAGCAACACATTACTGTCAATCCAAACACAATTTCTGTTTATGTCTTCCACCCACAAATGTAATGCCTTTTCCATTTTAACTAAGCACTTATGCACTGTGGTTGTAACTTTTGCAGTTTGAGATGTGACAGCAAAACAAGCACAAATTTCTTTTTTCCTTCTCCACAATTTCACAGATAGATTTGTTCTTGACATAAATCTTAGCAACCGCAGCATACAATTTTTTTTCTTTATTACAAAAAGAGCTTTCACCTTATCACTTAACAGAAATACTTAATGGCTTCTCATTGACATATCTGAATTGCCAGCATCACTGCTCTTGCTTTTTGGGGCCATTACTAAGTAAACCAAGGCTTACTTGAACATAAGCACTGTGAAACCACAATAGTCAATCTGATAACCAACACAGCTACTAAGTGAATAATGGTCAGGGAGCATATACAGCATGGACACACTGGACAAAGGGATAATTCACATCCTGGGTAAGATAGAACAGGACAGCATGAGATTTCATCATGTTAAGAACAGTGTGCAATTTGAAACTTATGAATTGTTTATTTTTGGAATTTTCCATTTGGTATTTTCAGCCCACAGTTGACCACAAGTAATTGAAACCATGAAAAGTAAAACCATGGAAAAGGGAGAATAATGTGTTTATCCAAATGAGGTAAAAACATATATCCACACAAAAACCTATACATAAATGTTTACAGGAGCTTTATTTATAATTGTCAAAACTTGAAAACAACCAAGGTGTTCCTCAAGAGATGAATGAATAAACTGTGGTATATTTAGACAATAAAATATTACTCAGCTCTAAGAACAAATAAGTTTTCAAGCCATTAAAAGACATGGCAAAACCTCAAATGCATATTACTAAGTGAAAGAACCCAATCTGAAAATTGTACTGTGTAATTCCAACTATATGACATTTGGGCAGAGGCAAAACTATGGAGACAGTAAAAAGGTGAGTGGTTGCCAGAGCTTAGAGGGTAGGGAGGGATGAATAGGTGGGGCACAAAGGACTTCGATGGAAGTGAAACTACTTTGTATGATATTATCATGGTGGATACATGTCATAACACATTTGTCAAAACCCACACAATGTACAACACTAAGAATGAACACTAATGTAAACTGTGGGCTTTGTTTGATAATGATGTAGCAATGTTTTCAGGATTCTAATAAATGTAGCACACTGATGTGATATGTTGATGGTGGGGAAAAATGGAGGGGAACAGGGGGATGTGGGAACTCTCTCTACTTGCCCTTCAATTTTTTGTGAACCTAAAACCACTCTAAAAAACAAAGCTTATTAATTTTTTAAAAATTAAATTAATCAACCAAAGAGAAAAATGAGAGAACCAGAGTTTATCAACATCAAGAGATCTGTGTTTCCTTCTGAAAAATCAAATGGGGAGTTAAAGAGAAAAAACGTGGAAGAAACCCAATAGTAAGGAGCACAAGAAGCACCAAACAGACCAGATACAGTGATTTCAGTTAAGGCCAAGTGGCAATGCTGCCCACCACAAGAATAGTAGGGAAGACCTCTGACATCTAAGAAATAATCAGAGTGAGTGGCATTTAAGTAGCAATTTAAAATAAGTATATAGAAATGAGAATGTATTTATCTGGGCCAAGTTGTAGCAATCACTTAAAAATCCCTTTGTAAGTATGTGAATATAGGTAATTAGTGGTCAATATGTATCTAGTTTTTTGTGTTGTTTTTTTAAACAGTGATAATTACATGACTTTAATAAAAAATACTGCAATTTGCTTTCTCATGAGTGTTAAAAGTTTAGCTCTCACTTCATTCCTTGGACTTTTGCTAATCTAACAAGGATCATTCTAAAGAATGTTATCAAAATTGCAGGTAGGCATTTTGTTTGAGATGCTCTAACTAATTTCTTGGTGTTAGCCCTAGCTTATTTAAATTCAGTGTTTTTTATTCTATCTATCATTTATTCAGCAGAGAAGTATTGAGCATCTAGTTTTTCCAAGCTCACTGTCTCACAAGTTATTTTTCTGCCTGCCCAAGAAGGAGCTGACTCTCTTTAGCTTGCCATTAGATGGTAGCTTAAATATATACATAAAATCACAAGATTGGAGAGGAGGCTAGCTGCAAGGTAATTAGACCAGCTACCTGAATAGTACCAAACAAATCTGACATTGAATCCTCCTCCTGCCTCATATGAAGAACAAGATAACAGGTTCTGATGTTGCCAGTATAAGGGTCTCAGTTAAATCTATTCACATGGTATGAGTGTGTGCATATGTATGTGTGTACATGTAAGTTTTTGTGTGTTTTTTACAATACACAGACACATAGATTAGCATCATAGTGATCAGTGTCACAGGCCTGAGAAGGCTTACACCATGAAACAGGACTCATCCTGGTAGATTAAGTTTGGTGGTAAAAGTTTCAGACTGAACTAGGAGGCTTGGACCCAAAGGACAGGCTTAGAGCTCTAATAGGAATAGAAATGCTTTGAAGTAAGGGAGGGCTTATCAGGAAAAGAAAAGAGTGTGGCAACATGGTACAAGTGACAGAAAGAATCAGGGGACAGCACAGTGTCAGGTTTCATCCAGATTCTGTGGGATTACACAGCCCAGTAAAATCTCTCAGTGTGGTCAGCAGGAAGCAACAAAATCAAGGACCAACACTGGCAGTAAGATGTTGCATGGTGAGGGGGTGACATCACCTGGCAAACAGAGCAGATTAGAAAAAAATAAGGGCAGACGCCTCATACTGGTGTGGAGTGTTTGCTGGGACACATGAGTGGGACCATCCATGGGGGAGGTCAGAAATTGGTGGGCCCGTGGTGCCTTAATAACTGCCTGTTACCTCAGTGGGAGAAAGCAGGTGCCTGCCTAAAGATTCTTCCTCTCTGTTTTTGGTTGTACTTACACAACAAATAGCTTTGCCCCTCTACTTCATGAATGCAGATTTCAGTTTCATTAGATATGTAAAATCTCCCTGTGGGAGGACAGTAACATTTAATATGAAAATTATTTATTTATTTATTTATTTTTAAAAAAATTTTTTATTTTTTGAGGGCAGTGTCACTGGCCCTCATATGTGGGACTGAACTGGGGCCACTGGCTTCCCAAGCCAGCGCTTAACCACTGCGCCACTCGGCCAGCCCAAAATAATTTATTTTGATTGTTATACCATGCTTTTAGAATCAGGTTCTAAAAGTTTGTTTGTGGGCCGGCCAAGTGGTGCATTGGTTAAGAGCTGGCTTGGGATGCCAGCGGGCCCGGTTCGGATCCCACATGTGAGGGCCAGTGACACTGCCCTCTACAGCTAAGATGGTGAACAACAGCTCCACCTGGAGTTGGGCTGCTGTGAGTCTCCGAGACAGCATAGCTACAGCCCTTGCCATAGGCTACAGTGAGTGGCAGGCAGCCAGTGTGAGCTGCTGGCAGCCAGCGTGAGCTGCCAAGAGCCACTGTGAGCAGCCATCCAGAGGCCAGGGACCGATCTGCCTCACCTGGGAAGAGTGCAATGATGATACCAACATGGGCCAGGGAAGCGATGTCCTCCACAACTAGACTGAAGAACAAAAGGACAGCAACTTGTCTGTTACCCTTCTCCGGTTCCCCAACGCTGTTCTCCTCCCCCAATTCCTAAATAAATAGATAAATAAATAAATAAAAGTTTGTGCTTCTTACAATCACCAGACAGTAATACTAATGGCCTGATCTATTACCCATTTTTGTGCTAAGTCCACTAAGGATTTGGTATTAAACTCCCACTTAAATGAAAATCATTATACTGGGTTTTTTTAATCCCTTGCTACATGGTTCACATTTTAATGTATTATATTTATGAAGGCTTTATGCAATGTTAAAACTTTCTTAGTTCAACAGATATTATACATATTTCATAGGTGTTTGGAGAGGGACCCTTTCATTTGTGCTCCAGCATTTCAGCCTGAACCCATTCCTGAATAAGAGATTGATGTCATTGGTGGAGATCAACTGAAAAGCAATTGAGCATGCTCATTTTGGGCCGTTTCTCCTGTATCTGGATTAACTAGGATAAGTGCATTCTTCTGTGCTTCTGCTACAGGGGGCAACCACACATAGGTCAGGACCAAGATCTACTTTCTAGAAGTAGCTATGAAATTCCATCTCATTTCCTGTTTGGGGACTCAGATGTATAATGCAGTAGTCCTCAGTGAACATGTTTGCTTTGGAAAGACAATCCCAGCCTTTCCAATACTAAAAATAATGTTTCATTCTCTGTCTTTCTGACTCTTTTGCTTATTTACACAAAATTATACAAAACTCAAGAAAGGAAGAAAAGTGTGCTACAGATTAGGCCCCTAAAAATCTCAACAGTTTTATTGCCTAGTTTTACTGCTTCCAGATTTATAGACGTTCTTTTTGTGAATTCATATTACACTCAGGTTTAAAGATAATTTAGGTTTCTACCAGGGATGAATAATTAACAAAGCCTCTATTAACAATTCAAAACAATGTGGTTATTCGTTTACTTCATTGCTGAAGGGGTATGTATTCATTACAAGTCCTTAGTGACCATTAGGAAATGAAGTTTTTTTCAGTTCCTAAGGCTTTGTTCAAACTTCACAAATCACTTGAAAAACTCAGTCAACACCTTCAAACAATAGCATCTCTCTAATGAAGTCAAATAACATAGAAACTAGACCAGAACAATATGGCTGTATGGGCCAGATAGGAAGTGAAACAAGTGGGACTGGTAGAAACTTCATCATTGAAGTGGGCAGAACCAGGGGAGTTGACCCAGCAACCAAAGCCACCAAGATTGGCCATCTCCAGGAGGCTGGTAATTATTAAGAAGGTAAATTCTATTTCCTTTTTTTTTTTTAATACTTTTTTGTAACTTTATGGAATGGTGTGTTTCTCCCAGGGCCCATTAGCTCCAAGTCAAGTTGTTGTCCTTCAGTCTTAGCTGTGGAGGGTGCAGCTCAGCTCCAAGTACAGTTACTGTTTCAATCTAGTTGTGGGGGGTGGCACAGCCCACCATTCCATGGAGGGAGTCGAACTGGCAACCTTGTTGTTAAGAGGTTGTGCTCTAACCAACTAAGCCATCCAGCCACTCACCGGCAGCTCAATGGCAGCACAGCTCAAGTCGTTGTCTTCAATCTAGCTGCAGAGGGTGCAGCTCACTGGACCATGTGGGAATCAAACTGGCAACCCTATTACTTAGAGCTTGCTCTGTAACCAACTGAGCCATCTGGCAACCCCAAATTCTATTTTCTTTTGAACTTTTTCTTATGATCAAATGAAATCAAGATTGACAATGACGTAAATCCAGTGAGAACAAAACAAAAACAAACAAACAAGAATTTGACCTGGTAAGATGGAGCCCCGTAATAGCATTATACCTCCAAATCCTGCTACAGTCCTCAGTTTTTTAGTTATGAGAACCACAAAATATATGATTTTGTTTAAGGAAGTTTCAGGGGTATTTTTTCACCTCATGATTAAATACTTATCAATACAGATGGTCTACTTATACTTTTCAGTTTTCTTTATGCAAACATTAAATGTTATAATGAGATATCATATAGCTTGAAGGAGAAAAATAAAAATTACTCTAAGGGGCCGGCCAAGTAGCGTGGTGGTTGAAAGCTGGCTTGGGATGCCAGAGGCCCCGGTTCAGATCCCACATGTGAGGGCCAGTGACACTGCCCTCTAAAAAAAAAAAAAAAATACTCTAAGTATTTAAAACAGGAAACGTAATACTGGAAATTTGTTCCCCAGTTGATGAAAGAGCTGAAAGACAAACCAGCGATGGTGAAATGACCTGACGATTAGCAGAAGCTGGTGGTCTGGAGGAGGTAGGTAACTGGAGCCTGATGGCCAAGGTTACTTGGGGGAATTTGAAACCACGGAGGATCTAGCCACTGTGAACCAGAGCCATGGAACAGAATCAAACACTGAGAGAGATGTTGCCTGAATCAAGGAAGGGGAGAAATACCTTGACCTTTCGCCTTCACTCTCTCTCTCTGATTTCCTGTCAGTGCCTCTCACTGGCTAAACCTAAGTAGAAATCAACTGACAGGAGCCTGGGAAACAGCCTGCAGAAACTACTCCTACCCACCCCCACATCCAGTGATACGAAGCAAATCATGAGTGGGTCTGAAAGCAAACAAGTTGAGGTCCAGCACACACAATATTTGTAAATTAGCAAATACCTTATCTCAAAGTGCTGAATGCTTTCTAACTAGAAAATAAAGTGCAGAAGAAATACATGCTCGTCAATACTATTTTTTCCCTCATTTCTGTCTCCCAAACCTTAAGGAATAAAGCAAATGGATCTTATATTTTTAAACGTTTTCCAGATTATGTGTGTATCACTTCTCTTCTTTTGATACCCCTGACCTGGAACCACTGCTCTACCTAGGTCAAACTTCTAAATTTGAGCAATGGTATGTTCAAATGCTGATATTATTAATTATTTTTCTTTCTTTCCTGCTTTAGAATTGGGAGAAAAATAAACCCCAACAAATGAACAGATCCAAGGAAATGGTTTTCTATGCTAGAGACTCCAAGACCACTGAACTATTGTTATTTCTTAATTATATCGATGCTTCATACCAGAGAGTTTATAAAACTGAGAGGGAAAAAAACAAAGAAAACACAGTGGCATTATGTAACACTTCAAAACAAAACTTTTTTTTTTTAAGTGTGATTTTAAGATATAAATGGATTTGTATGTTTCAGAGGGAAAGAAAAGATACTTCCTGATCTCGACACACTGGCACCATCTATAATGATTTGGCCCCAATCCTACCTGTAATAGTAAAAGGTAGAGGCAATAGAATTCAGGTCTGAAACTAAGGGACAATTAGTTCCATCCATTAGTTGAAATTTTATGAGTTCAGTAAATGAGAAGTGTCTGGTTGAGTGCTTGGGAGGAAAAGGGGAATTCAGTGTAGTAAAGTTATAATATACTACTTATTCTAAACCTTCTCAGGAATCTAAAGGTCATCTGCCTTCCAGTCCCAAAGAAATACAATCCTGCAGAAACCTCCCCGACCATTTATAAGCTACCTGGTTAAGCCTACCCTTGGGGTTCCAAAGACTGACCCATCTGCTGTCTCAGGCAGACGGACTATCCTGAGGCCTTTTTTAAACCCTTATATCCGGCCTCATCTATCCTGCACAGAATATGAGGCTAAGACAATATCCGTGGATGTGCCCAGGCTGCAGTAGTCAGATTGAGCCCCTATTTTGGGAAGTGGTGTTTGGGCAGGTAATTAAGGAGTCACCTCAGTGAGAATTCAAAAACCTAAAATCCAGTGATGAAACATGATCATAGACAGGAGAGAGATTCAGATATTAAGTGGCCCTGACAAACCTTTTCAACAACACCTTCCCTATCAACCTAAAAAAGTCTTGATTGGGATGCCTGATTCTGAAAATGCCCTTTGTGGGTTATTTGTGCTTTTAAAATAATGATAAAATTATTTTGCCACTTGTAAAGTCATTTATAACCCAATCTTAATACAAATTTTCAGGGAAAAAATCTTTCATTTTAATTTTTTAATTCAAATTTTTATTTGTTTACATTTAGGTACTTGTTTTTTTATATTATAAAATAATTTTAGCATTTATTTGTTAATATATTATGGTATAAGAAATTTTATGTAATAAATAATTACAAAACACAAGAACAGATACAAGGTACAAGAAATATTATGTACTGATAACAAATTTACAATATTTACTCAAACTAGAAGGCCAAGAATTCTTCGTCGTTGCAAGTTCTTCGTAAGTTCAACAAAACTGATGATTGTAATCAAGGGTATTATTTTGCATGCGGATATCATTATTGATTTCTAGAGTTACACTTTTAACTCATAAGCATAAATAAAAGAATTAAAAACATTTATACAGATACGGAATTAGCATTACCCATGTATAATGTGCATCCTTATTTTCCCCTCACAAATTTGGGCAAAAAAGTACACATTATACATGGCAAAATACGGTAATTTATTTTTATTTATTAATCTATAATTAATTGATACCACCTTATTCAAAATTGATTAAATTTGTTTTCTAAGGACATGCATATTTTATTAAACTAATATAAATTAAATGTGTTTGAGAAAGAAGAAAGTAAAATTAGGATAAGACGTAAAATGCTGCTGGAAGTGAAGCTAATGCCAAGATACACACACACACACACACACACACACACACACACACACACACAGAATTCAAAACAATTGCATGGCAATAGGTGGCCTAGAAATTTATCTCTGAGTTTCTAACAGACAACATAAAAATGAAAACTTTGCCAGTTGATACATCAGAAAATTTATAGGGTTCATTAGAAAGAAGCAGATAGTCTTATACAAAACCTAAAACAAAATCCCCTCATACAATGTAATAAACTTATAATAAAAGTATAGGAAACATAATTATAATTTTTAGGGCGATTTCTTATAACACTCTTAGATATAAGCCGATATCATGATAAGCCCAATTCTCCCAAAGAAGTGGGGCCAGGTCACAGTGACAGAGGTTAGCTCTGTGCTGGCATAAATTAATAAAGGAGTAGGTTTAAGAATGTGTGGAAATAAGAATGGATGCTTAAAGTATAATAACTCTTCTTTAAAGGTTAATTCTTTCAGTTAGGCTTTGGCAGCCCCAAAGGGCAATGGGTTTGTTCTCTTGCCCCGGAACACTGTTCTTTTGTGTTGTTAATTGGAAACCAACTTCTATGCCTTGACAACAGAGCATGGATTTTATAAGACAGCACTCACTCATAAAAATCTCATTTTACAAGGACTTGCACCTACCTGGAAGACACCCTCTTGGAAATAATCTTCTATCCTACTGTTCTTTTTGCCTTTTAGTAATTACTGTATCTGTGGGCAGGTGGTATAAAGGCTATGAAGTATTTTAATTGATTTTTTACTTTCATTATAAACTGATACAAAACTGAAGTGTTACCCTTCTTAAATGTAATCAAGGAAAGATTACAGGTTTGATTAAGCATTGAATAGGTCCAGAAACATAATCAGGTACTTGCCTATTTTGTCAACCTCTGATTTAGAGTCTTTGTAGCAATTGAATGGCCTTAATCTACTAACAAATAAGATACCTGATTTAAGTAGATAAGGAAAAAAATGGTTTTGCTACGGAAAGCTTCCTCCTCTTTTATGCAAAGAAATGGGCTAAAATCTTCCTAATAGTCTATTAAAGATTGTAAGGATTTGATATGAAAGGTAAAATGACTTTCAGTATTCTGATGTAAGTTATGATTTTTTTATCACCTCTTTTCTCAAATCAATCAAAAATATTTCTTGGACTCTTGCAATATAAAGTACCAGAGAGGAAGGATTATAATCCCTAATAATCCCTACCCAGAAATGTTCTTCTCATTAGAAAAATAATAATACTAACCTTTCTATGAAAGTATAAAATTGTGCCATACAGACAATAAATCTTTATTTTCTTTCTTTCTATTTTTGTCACTCTTAAGACCTTTTAAAATAACCCTCCTGCTAATATTGGATATCTTTAGGGCTTATTTTACCATTCTTTTCTCTACATAGCCCTTCAATGATATCATCTTTTCCCATGGCTATTAAATAATACAAATTCTGGTGCTTCCCAAATGTTTTTGTCCAATATAGATCTCAAACACAATAGTCTGCTGCTTATTCTATATATCTGCTTAAATATTTCAAATGACCTTAATATTTAACATCTCCAAAATTGGACTCTTGATCATCCTTCCCACAGACCTCCATCACTAGACTTTCCAACCTTGATCGTTAAAGTTAGAAATCTGAGATTCATCCTTGAGACCCTACTACTTATCCTTAACTCCTATATCTAGTCCATTATAAATTCTGGTCAATTTAACTTCCAAAATATTGCTTGAACCCATCTCCATCTCTCTTTTCACTCTGCTTGCTTATCTGGTTTCCCAGCATCTGTCTTCCTTCCTTGTTCACAGCAGCCAAAATGATCAATTTAAAGAGAAAGTCAAATTATTTCATTTTTTCTAAAAGCTTTCAAATATTTCCTTTGGTATTTAAGATAAAGTATGAGTGTAATTTGAATGATATCCCTTGCCACCTTTATGGCTCAAATAAAACCATTATTTTTGTTCACAAAATTCATTATAATTTGTTAATATATTTCATATGTGTGGTTCTCATTTTTGCTTTAGTTTTATTGGTTTTTCTCTTTATCCACTCCTGCTAGACTGTAAGTTCCATGTAGCAGGGACCATGTCTACTTAAACACTTGATCTCATTTCATACTCAAAATATCCCTGTTTTATTTATTATCCCTATTTTACAGATGAGGAAACTATGACTTAGGGAAGATGAGAGGCTTTCCTGAGGACACATATCTTATATAATGAAAAACTGGATTTAAACCAAGATCTATTGGCAATTGAGGGCTACATAGTTATCTATGATGCTGTATCATCCCCTTCTGGAAATGTCCACAATCACAGCCATACTAAGGAGCTTCCTCTTGTAAATTGTTAGTAAACAAAAATCCACATGAAAGAAAGCCTCAAAAATGTCAAATGTCAAACAATTTTAATTGCATGATTGTGAGGGAGGGAGGGTAAGAAACTGGTTGTCTCACTTTTTTAGGGGATGCACAGGGAATTTTACATAGAGAGAAACTTCAAGTGCTAAGGGCTTTCAAGAAAGACAGACCTAAATCTCAGTGCCTCTATTTCAGTTTCCTAATATGTAAATAGTAAATTTGTTATGTTAATACATTAATATGTACCATATTACATATTCATATTATATGTAATATGTTGATATGTAAATTTAAGAATTAAATGTCTGTGAAGCATTCAGCAGAGTCTTGCATTTAAATATTACTGGGCCGACCGAGTGGTGCAGTGGTTGAGTGCTGGCTTCGGAAGCCAGCGGCCCCGATTCAGGTCCCACATATGAGGGCCAGTGACACTGCCCTCAAAAACAAAACAAAACAAAAAAAACCTAATGCACTCTAAATATTACTTATTGGGGCCGGCAGAGTGGTGCAGTGGTTGGTTAAGAGCTGGCTTGGAATGCCAGCGACCCCGGTTTGGATCCCACATATGAATGCCAGTGACACTGCCCTCAAATAAATAAATAAATAAATAAATAAATAAATAAATAAATAAATATTACTTATTATATTAGTCTTTCTTCTAGCACAGATGCACAACCATACAGTGAGAAGAAGAGACAGAAGAGAACGTCTTCTCTGTTTTAAGTCTCAGGGTACTTATGGTCAGGTAGCAGGAAATATGTAGTGACTGCAGTCAAGCAAAATGGAATCTCCCAAGTTTTGGGATCTGGAATGAGCTCCGATTCCCTGTTCTTGATGATGACTCCTTCTAGAACCTATGGCGAACTTTATAGATGAGTTCAGTTCATGGTTTTTTCAAGCCCTCACTCAGTTGTAATTATGGACACCCTTCCTACTTTATTCTGTATATTTGAATCTCTCCTTTAGTATCCTTCAAGGACCAGATTATGCCTTGCTCTTACCAACTCTCCTCAGGGACTATATTTCTGATACCTACATCCTTAATTCTCCTTCTTGGAGCCAATTCTCCCAGGGCTGACTGCCTGGACTGAGACATATCATCTAAGGGAATGCTGGATTTCCTGTTGCTGTCCTATGTGGTCCTGTACAGAAACCCTTCACTGAGTTACAGTGATCGCTAGTTGTCAGTAATCATGTTTTTGGACTCCTTGTTCCACTGCTAATACTCTATTCATCCTCACCCTTCTCTATCCTCAAACATGGAGTAAGTTGTGATGTTCATTGAACCACGTATGGATGTAGTAATGAAATCACGTTCAATTCCTTTATTTTATTTAAACATAATTATTTATTAAAAGGTTAAAATTCTAAAGACCCAAGACATACACAATGGACACTTACAGAGGAAAATACTTGGGGCATAGAGAATTTCTAGCATGCTTCCTGAATATAGCTAATATATTCAAAAGCAGTTAATTAATAGCAAAGCTTCTTAAAACCACAGGGAAACTGCCATTTCTTTTGAATTAATATTAAAATTTAACTAATTATGAATTATAATCTTTAAAACTATTTCAGGAAACAATTTTAAAATGTTCATATGTATTACTGGTCTTGGGGAAAATCAGACTCATAAGCCTTCCCAAATTTTCTGTCAGTGGTACTTTCATTTCTGTGATTCTGGTTTAATACCCAAATACCATCTCTTTCCCTTGTGATGCATAGTCACCACCCAACAGAGACACTTCTCCAATTGGTCGTCTATATTCATCAAAGCTCATCACCACTATCACAGACATTTTCTTCTCTGGCTAGACCACTTCCTACTGACTGCTCTTTCCTAACTTGTTGCTGTAACTCCTATAGAATCTTCTTTTTATATCTAGTGTCATAGGGCATAGAATGAATCCAGTGCTTAGACTCTGCTCATCCACTGAGTTCTATCATGCCTGCCCCATATTCCCATGTGCATTCATTTCTTAGTTGGATGCTACCAGGTAAGCAACTTGCTTTCTTCTTTTTAACTATTTGTGAAAACAAATGAAAAAATGACAAGTAAATTTTGCTAAGTGACCAAGCTCTGCCTAGAGTCACATTAAAAACTTTTGTAACATGACTTCAAGTTTGTCATTCTCCTCTCTCTCCAGTTTTACTAATGGGGGAAAGGGAATTGAGAATCCATGAGTCCATGATCTCTCTCCATTGACATTCAAAGATATGAAAGTAAGTCAATGAATTGGCAAAGTCCTGACCTAAGGCAGATTATAAGTGCAATAGGACACCTGGGGGGGGGGTCGGGGCGGAGGGTGGAACTTAACATAGAAGATAGGAGTTTGGAAGCATGAGTATGTCTGTTTATCAAAGCTATGAGTGAGTTGATAGTATTGCTTCCCCCCACAGCAGTGAGGCAAGGATGTTAGGTTCTTGATAAATTCATAGAGCAGAAAAATACAAGATGGAATTTTCACTCAGTGTTTGGCACCCAGACTAGAAGTACTGGAAAAGCTGGGGGCTGGATAGACCACTCTCCTTGTGGCCTTTCCAAGGAAGTTAGCTTAGCCAAAGTATCTCTTGGTGTTCCTTCTGTCCTGCTAATTGTTTCTTCTCAGCCATCTTAAGTAGGTTACTTCCTCAGCCTTCTGGCCATTTTCCAATGTCCTGTCCTTTGCCTTCATCCTCTACACTCTATCCCCAGCTAATACAAGTACATTTACCTCGCAATTTTGCTAAGTGACCAAGCTCTCCCTAGAGTCACATTAAAAACTTTTGTAATATGACTTTAAGTTTGTCATTCTCCTCTCTCTCCAGCATGCTTATGATGTTTTGGAGAAAAAAATTATACATGTTGAAAAATACACATTTTACTCAGGTATTCCTCCTTCTCTGGAAAAAACTGTTCCTCCTTCCAATCGCATGTGATAATGTGTGCCGAGTATTCAACACAGTCAGCCCTCAATAAATACTATTTTCAAAACAGAAACAAATTTTACATGTCATTTTTTTCTGAGATTATGTCCAACAGTCCCAGAAAGAACTAACAATTGCCCCTTCCCTACAGCTGATCATTTAGGTGTATTTATAATAACATGTGTCACATTGTATTTGAGTCAGTTGCTTGTCTGTTTGTCCTGTGTCCCTCTGGTAAAATTGGCACAGGAATGCGTGTGTGCATATGCACGCACATACGGCTTTGGAGCCCCACTCTTCACCCTGCTTGTGCTGCGTAGCCAGGGAAACACCGGGTGGGTTCACTCCAGCTCCATCAGGCTATTCATTGAGATGCAGGACTTCAGGAGCCACTTGGGTCCCCGTCCTCCACACTGCATGTGCAGAGTTGCCAGGCTGGCTATTGGCTGTTGGATTGCTCAGCCTGATCTGTGAGCAGCTGATTAGGACAGGCTGAGACTGGGAATTTTCCTAGGGGCATTGGGACGTGAGCTGTATGCCTGCATGATCCAGCCAGGGCTTACCTAGCGAGTTTGTGCAGGCTGGTTGCCAGTGCAGGAGTGCATGCTGCTCTGACTTGCTGGGGACCACTGACCACATCCCATGGTGCTTTGGGGGCCAGCCCAACCCACCTAAAGCTGTGTTATCAGAGGCACCCTGAGGCCCCGGTGCCTGGCCCCCACCTCTGAAGGCCACAGAGGCTTTTTGCAGCAGCAGGCAACCCACAACAACCTGTGAGGGTTTTTGGTAGTGATCACAGTTCCAGAGCACACAGCAGCTAATTGCAGGAAGCTCACTGCAAGCCTGAGAGGGAGGCCGGTGCATGATATGTTGAACCTTTCTCCTCAACAGCTGGTGTTGACTCGCCCAGAGACTCTATTGCTGAGCAAGTGGTCTACAGATTAAAGAGGGCAGAGAGGCCCTCCCCTTTTTCTTTTCTTTTTCTTTTCTCTTGTACTTTTTTCTTCTTTTTTCTTTTTCTTTTTTCCAGATAATCTAATACATTGAAGCAATCACAGAGCTACAGCCAGAATGAAGAAACAAAGAAATATGTCTCAAGTAAAAGATCAGAAGAAACCTCTAGAAATGGAACTAAATGAAACAGAAATATCCAACCTTTGAGAGACAGAATTTGAGAACTCTGAACAGAGTTTGAAGAACACACTCAAATGAATCACCAGTAGATTAGATGAAGCAGAAGTTCGGATCAGCAATTTTGAAGGCAAAATAGCAGAAATCACCCAGTTGGAACAACAAAAAGAAAAAAGAATAAAAATAGTTTAAGAGACCTGTGGGACAAAATCAAACACAACAATATAAGCATCATAGGAATACCAGAAGGAGAAGAGAAGAGGCAAAGGATTGAGAATGTATTTGAAGAAATAATGACTGAAAACTTCCCTACCCTGGTGAAGGAAATCAACATACAAGCGCAGGAAGTGCAGAGACCTCCAAACAAGCTGAACCCAAACAGGTCCATGACAAGACACATCATAGTTAAAATGACAAAGGTTAAAGACAAAGATGGAATCCTAAAAGCAGCAAGAGAAAGACAGCAGGTTACAGACCAGGAACTCCTATTAGACTAACAGCTGACTTTTCTACAGAAACTCTGCAAACCAGAAGGGAGTAGCAGGAAATATTCAAAGTGATGCAAAATAAAGGCCTATAACCAAGATTTCTCTACCCAGCACGGCTATCACTTAAAATTGAAGGAGAGATAAAGAGCTTCTCAGAAAAGAATAAGCTTAAGTAATTCATTACCACCAAGCCAGCATTGCAGGAAATGTTAAAAGGGCCCTTTTAAACAGAAGAAGGGGAAAACAAGCTAACCCAGGAAGACAAGAAATACAAATAACAAAATGGCAATAAATATGCACCTATCAATAATCACTTGAAATGTGAATGGGCTAAATGCTCCAATCAAAAGACATAGAGTGGCTGAGTGGATAAGAAAATAGGACCCATGCATATGCTGTCTACAAGAGACTCATCTCAGATCAAAAGGCACACACAGACTGAAAGTAAAGGTATGGAATAAGATATTTCATGCAAATGAAAATGAGAAAAAAGCTGGGTTAGCAATACTTATTTCAGACAAAATAGACTTTAAAATGAAGACTACAATAAAAGACAAAGACGGGCACTACATAATAATAAAGGGATCGATTCAACAAGAGAACACAAGCCTAGTAAACATCTATGCACCCAGCATAGAAGCTCCCAAATATATAAAACAGATTTTGACAGACATAAAGACAGAGATCAATAGTAATATCATAGTACGGGACTTCAACACCCCATTGTCACCAATGGATGGATCCTCCAGACAGAAAATCAACACGGAAAGAGTGACCTTAAATGACACTTTAGACCAGCTGGATTTAATCGATATTTTTAGAGCATTTCACCCCAAAGCAACAGAATATACATTCTTCTCAAGTGCACATGGAACATTCTCCAAGATAGACCACGTTAGGCCACCAAACAAGTCTCAACAAATTTAAGAAGATTGAAATCATATCAAGCGTCTTCTCTGACCACAATGCTGTGAAACTAGAACTCAATTAAAAGAAGAAACCTGGAAAACACACAAATACATGGAGGCTGAATAACATGCTACTAAATAGCGAGTGAGTCAAAAATGAGATCAAGGAGGAAATCAAAAGATATCTTGAGACAAACAAAAATGAAAACACCACAACCCAAAAATCTCTGGGAGGCAGCCAAAGCAGTCCTAAGAGGGAAATTCATAGCAGTGCAAGCCTACCTAAAGAAGCAAGAACAATCTCAAATCAAAAGTCTGTCTTTACACCAAAGGGAGCTGGAAAAACAATAGCAAAATAAGCCCAAAGGGAGTACAAGGTAGGAAATAATAAAGACAAGAGCAGAAATAAATGAAATAGAGACCAAAAATACAAGAGATCAATGAAACCAAGAGCTGGTTCTTTTAAAAGATAAACAAAATCGACAAACCCTTAGCCAGACTCACCAAGAAAAAGAGAGGACCCAAATTAATAAAATCAGAAATGAAAGAGAAGTGACAACAGATACCACAGAAATACAGAAAATTTTAAGGAAATACTAGGAGCAACTATATGCCAACAAATTTGACAATCTGGAAGAGATGGATAAATTTCTAGAAGCATACAATCTACCAAGTCTGAACCAAAAAGAAACAGGACATCTGAACAAACTGATTACTACCAAAGAAACTGAATCAGTAATCAACAAGCTGCCAACAAACAAAAGTCCTGGACCAGATGGCTTCACAGGTGAATTTTACAAAACATTCAAAAAATAATTAATACCTATTCTCATCGAACTATTTCAAAAAATACAAAAGGAGGGAAGGCTTCCATTTTATGAGGCCACTATTAATCTGATCCCAAAATCAGACAAAGGTATTACAAAAAAAGAATTAGATATCCCTAATGAACATAGATGCAAACAAAATAGTAGCACACCGAATTCAGCATCACGTTAAAAAGATCATACACCACTATCAAGTGGGATCATTCCTGGTATGCAACGTTGGTTCAATATCCACAAATCAATTAGCATAATACATCACATTAACAAAATGAAAAACAAAAATCATATGATCATATCAATAGATGCAGAAAAAGCTTTTGACAAAATTCAGCTGCCCACTTTCACTGTTTTTATTCAACATAGTTCTGGATGTTCTAGCCACAGCAATCAGACAAAAAAAAAAAAGAAATAAAAGGCATCCAAATTGGAAAGGAAGAAGTAAAATTGCCATTCTATGCAGATGACATGATACTATATAAAGAGAATATCAACAGCTCTACCAAAAAAAACTGTTCGAACGGATCAATGAATTCAATAAGGTAGCAGGATACAAAATTAATATTCAGAAATCAGTTGCATTTGTATACACCAATAATAAACTATCAGAAGAAGAAATAAGGAAATCAATCCATTTTACAATTGCTTCAATAAAATATCTAGGAATAAATTTAACCAAAGAAGTAAAAGACCTGTACTCAGAAAATTAAGAGACACTGAAGACAGAAATCAAAGAAGATACAAATAAATGGAGATACATACCATGCTCATGGATAGGAAGAATTAATATAGTTAAAATGTCAATACTACCTAAGGCAATATATAGATTCAATGCAATTCCAATCAAACTACTAAGGGCATTTTTCTCAGAAAAGAACATATAATCCTAAAATTTAAATGGAATCATAAAAGACCCTGAATAGCCATGACAATCTTGAGAAATAAGAACAAAGTGGGAGGTATCATGCTACCTGACATCAAATCATACTACAAGGCTACAGTAATCAAAAACAGTATGGTACTGGCATAAAAACAGACACATAGACCAATGGAACAGACTAGAGAACCCAGAAATAAACCCATCTATATGTGATCATTTAATCTATGACAATGGAAGCAAGAACTTACATTGGAGTAAATATAGTCTATTTAATAAATGGGGCTGGGAAAATTGGACTGACACGTGCAAAAAAATGAAAGTGGACCACCAAGCCATATATGAGAACAAACTCAAAATGGATTAAAGACTTAAATGTAAGATCTGAAACCATAAAACTCCTAGAAGAAAACATAGGGAGTAAATCTGTAGACATTACCCTGAGTAATATTTTTACTGATATATCTTCTCAGGCAAGGGAAATAAAAGAAAAAATGAACATATGGGATTACATCAAACTTAAGAGTTTTTTCACATCAAAAGAAATCATCAATAAAACAAAAAGTCAGCCTACTGAATGGGAGAAGATATTTACCAATGATATATCTGATAAGGGGTTAATATCCAAAATTTATAAAAAACTCATTCAACTCAACACCCAAAAAACAAACAACACAATCAAAAAATGTGCAGAGGATATGAAGAGGCATTTCTCTAAAGAGGACATACAGATGGTCAACAGGCATATGAAAAAAATGTTCAACCTCACTAATCATTAGAGAAATGCAAATAAAAATTACAACGAGATACCGCCTCACTCCCGTCAGAATGGCTATCATCAATAAATCAACAAACAAATGCTAGTGAGGTTGTGGAGCAAAGGGAACCCTGGTGCACTGTTGGTGGAACTGCAGATTGGTGCAGCCATTATGGAAATCAGTATGGAGGTATCTCAAAAAGCTGGAAATGGAACTACCATATGACCCAGCAATTCCATTCTTGGGTATCTACCCAGAGGAATCCAAGACACTAATTTGAAAAAATATATGCACCCCTATGTTTATTGCAGCACTATTTACAATAGCCAAGGCTTGGAAACAACCAAAATGCCCATCAGTAGACAACTGGATTAAGAAACTGTGGTACATTTATACAATGAAGTATTACTCTGCTATAAAGAATAAAGAAATCGTACTATTTGCAACAATATGGATGGATCTAGAGACTATTATGTTAAGTGAAATAAGTCAGTCAGAGAAAGACAAATACCATATGATCTCACATACGTGGAATCTGAAAAACTAAATGAATGAGCGAAGTAAACTGTAAGGGACTCATAGATGTAGAGGAGAAACTAATGGTTGCTAGTTGGGAGAGTGGTGAGCATAAAGGAGAAGGATTAGACAGCATAGATGGGTGACTGCAATACTGCCACAAGGATATGAAATACAGTTCAGGGAATATAATTAATAATGTTGTAAATATCTTGTGAGGTGTCATATGGTCACATGTCTTGTTGGGGAAACCACTTCATGGATGGAGTGGAGGCTTGATCACTGCGCTGTACACCTTGGGCTGATGTTGTATAATATTTTATGCCAACTGTGGTTGAATTTGTATATGGTCATGGGATGTGGAGTATAGTGTGGGGGGGGTCAAGGGAATTGTAATAGATATGTATAATAAGGAGGTGGAGCGGGGTGGTGAATTGGGGAAGGGGGGTTGTCACTTTAAGGGTTAAAAAGTATAACTATTGCACTGCGTTGTACATTTTAAATAATTTAAAAAAATGTTTTGGGGCTCTCTAAGTGGCTTACTTGCTTAAGAGTTGGCTTAGAGCGCGTGCTCTGAGCAACAGGACCTCAGGTGCGATTTGACATGGGCCAGTGAACACTGCACCCTAGCTGAGCTGTCGCTGAGCTGCCAACAGGTGGCAGGATGGTTCAGCTGGTGTAACAACAAGATTGCCTGTTCATTGACGGGCTATGCCCACCCACAACTAAAGATTGAACTTGGCACCTTAGCTGAGCTGCTGCCCAGATGGCTCAGTGGATAGGGCGTGAGCTCTTAACAAGGCTGCTGGGTTCGCCTCCTGCATGGGATGGTGGCTACGCCCATCCGCAACTAAGATTGAACACAGCACCTTGAGCTTAAAGGCCACGAACTGCCGAAGGGATGCCAGATGGTGATTGGCGCCCTCCACAACGAAGACTGAAGAATAACTTGGCTGGTCCCCTTCCCCAATTCCCCAATAAAATCTTTAAAAAAAAAAATATTTCACAATGAAAGAATTAAAAATAAAATTAGTGTCAGGTGTACAGCACAGTGCAATAGTTATACTTTTTACCCTCAATGTGACAACCCCCTCCCCCAATCCACCACCCCACTTCCCCCCATATCATACATATCTATTACAATTCCATTTACTCCACTACCACACTGTGCCCCATATCCTGTAACTATCTATATATTCAATTATAGTAGACATACTATATTATACAACATCAGCTTCAGATGTACAGTGCAGTGATCAAGCCTTTTTTTTTTTTTTGTAGGGTGTCAGATGGTCACATATCTTATTAGGGAGACCACTTCATGGATGGGATAGAGGCTTGATCACTGCACTGTACACCCTACTATCTTATTTCTACTTTTCACATATTCACAGAAAAACTCCTGCCCACCCTTCTTTGACTGAAAATCTTTGAGAACAGAGACCAAGCCTTACTAAATGCAATTCCTAGCATATCACACCACACCTAGTTCATAACAGGCACTCAATAAGGGCTAAAGAGAAATGAGGGGGAAAAAAACACCTTCCTTGCTGTTTTGACCCTCCCTAAGGCTCAAGCTCAAAAAAGAAAAAAAAGATTATAAAGTATTCCTGGAGTGCTTGCCTTTTCACAGATTTCAACACTGTAAGCCCTTTACTACTTCCTCCAAAATGAGTCTTCCTCTAAAAAAGAACTCTTCTAAGGTACAAGGTACTTGACACTGAAATAGTTCACATGCTTTCTGGAGTTCTGCATTGTACTGTGGCAATCCTGGAGCAGAGGGGGATGGGGGTGCGGGGAACAGGATTTGATTCGGTCCAGTTTTTTTGTGTTTTTTGTTTAATATACATAATTTTATTACAAAATATTTTTAAAAAACAAAATGCAACATTCTAAAAAAAATCTCAAATTTCTATTGATACTAATTCCTATGTTTGCTGTACTACCATACACAAGAAATTAAAGAAATCATGAAATATTTAGAAACATTTAACATCAGAAGCCTTAAAATCTAACTGTATGTAATAGCCCCTCACCAAGCTACAACCTGCATTTTTAAAAAAGTATTTTCTCTACAAAGAATTTTATCAGCTCTACAAAAATCTGTACAGTTTTTATACTGAAGCTAATATTGAGCTGCACTTGAATTCACAATCTTAGCAAAACAATTGCCTGAGCATACGCACACTCCACACACATCATTACAGGACAGCCATTTATTCTTCATCTTCCTCCTTTTCCTTCTCATCATCATCTTCGTCTTCCTCCTCCTCATCTGGTTCATTCTTCTTCTTTGAACCTGTTGGCCTGCCAGGGCCCTTCTTTCCTGCTTCAGTTTTGCCCTTAGCGCGGTATATGGCAATATCCTTTTCATATTTCTCCTTTAGCTTAGCTGCTTTCTGTTCATATGGTTGCTTATCTCTGGCTGATTGTTCAGACCACATTTCACCCAATTTTTTTGCAGTATCCCAAGTGGATAAGCCAGGGTGTTCACTTTTGATCTTTGGGTGATGTTCAGAGCAAAACAGGAAGAAGGCAGATGGAAGCCTTTTAGGAGCATTGGGATCTTTTTTCTTTCCTTTCTTATCACCTTTGGGAGGAACATAATTTTTCATCTCCCTGTCGTAGCGACTTTTGTCACTTTTTGCCATATCTTCTAACTTTGACTTTTCCTTTGCAGACATAGTCTTCCATCTCTCCGAACATTTCTTGGAGAATTTGGCAAAATTGACAGAAGAGTCTGGGTGTTTCTTCTTGTGCTTTTCCTCGCAGGTTTGCATGAAGAAGGCATACGAGGACATCTTGCTCCTCGGCTTGTTCGGGTCTCCTTTACCCATGGTGACCGACAGCGTCTACCTGCTGGTAGCTTTTCCTCAGTGTTCCGCAGAACTGCAGGACTCCACAGGCACTGCCTGATTCAGTCCAGTTTTAAAAAGGAATAACAATTGTTACTGCTTCCCCAGCAAGCAATAGCAATTCCCCATAAAATCATCACCTTCATCTTCCTCTTATTCTTTCTAACAGTTACAGTGGAGCTGAGAGGTCTCTCAAAGTACCAAGATTCTTGTTGCTAGCCTTTTTAAAAATTAACATCGGAGATGAGCTTCCTTCCAGCATGCATATGAAAGTAGAGAATTTTACTTAGCCCAAATAAATTTGGTGCATCTCATTATGAAAAAAGGGAAAAAGAAAGAAAAATGCACCACCTAGGAATATGAATACAATTTTTCAATTGCTTTGAGATTCAGAGTGAATTTTTTAATACTTAATATCCTAAGTTGTTTGCTTCATTTCTACAGAAATAACTCTGCAAGTTCAGAGTTTATTTTTTTAAACTACCTTTTTTTTTAAATCAGTGGGGAAAATTATAATCTTTCAGTTATATGAAATAGTTTTACAATTTAGCACTTGAAAAACAACCCCCATCAATCACTAGCATAACTGAAGAACTTTATGTACCAAACAACTTAAACTGAAATTGAAATATCTTTGATTGGTGGCAAAACAATTTTTTGTCTTTCTAGCTTCTGGCATGTCTTCTCATCAATAGGTTGTTACGTCTAAGGTAAAGTCAATCTCATAGCCCTATTTAAAAGGACTTAGGGGGTGAGTGACAGGAAAATCCTATCTAATTATTAAAAAGTATAATATAACTACATATGTTTTCATGCAAATACTTGCTGCCTGAGGAAAACTCCTTAAAGACATTATTATTTTTCTAACACCTTTACAAGAAGAAATATTTAGCAATCTGATTAAATACAGGTTAAAACTGCTAAGTGATAAAAGCACATTTTGGAAGGAAATAAAATAGTTTACTCCTTGCAAGTTGGCAGTGAATTAACAACCAAATCAGTTATCTTCTCCTCCTTTCCAACCCCCTATAAAAGATAAGTCAGTCTTCTTCTGTGCTTGCCTATGATTTTCCACCAAAATGTTTCATCCTGTCTAGTAGTTAGGGACAGAAAGTTATTTTCCTGGGAAAACATGTTGAGGCAGCATTATAGAATTTTATTGTTTACAGATACCAATCTACAGTATAATAAAAGATTAATTCTATATGAAGAAATTTAATTTTCAATCTAAGTTATAACATGCATATACATTTTTACTAACACACACTTAAATTTTCTTTTTAATTTTTCAATTACAGTTGACATTCAATATTATATTAGTTTCAGGTATACAGGGTAGTTATTCTGCATTTATATAACTTATGAATTGACCTCCCCCCAATCAGTCTAGTACACATCTGACACCATACATAGTTATTACAATTATATTATTGACTGTGTTCCCTATGCTGTACTTCATATCCCCATTAACATACATTTTAGTTCTCCACATATAACAAAAGAAATCATATTTTAGGAACTTTTCTAAAGAGAAAAGAGAGGGCTGAATAGTAGATTTGCAATATGTTTGTTTATTCTTTCATTCAACAAATACTTGTTACAAATTGTGGTGTATAAAACTTACAGTCTAAGGAATAGCTTGTGATTCTGGGAAGCTAAATGTTCATTCAAGAAGACCATTCTCCCCAAGTCCTCCTAGATCTGAAGAGAAAGATTCTTAAACATTTGACATAAACCCCACTTCCTCTCCCTTTCGGTCACTTGATGGATATTATAAACATAGCAGACATTTCCCAACAGAAAAGTGAACCAGGGATATAAACTACAACAAAATCATGATCAAAGTGTGGAGTTTCTTATAGGTAATAATTTTAGTTAGATGTTAGATTTTATAATAAATTACAGAGATGGTGTTAAAAAATTGAATAGTTTCTAAATCTGAGCTTTCATTAGCATATGTTAAATATTATTATTTATTAGAATGTTAATAATTTATTAGTTTTTAAATTAATCAAATCACTTTACACAATTAAATCTAATTTATGCAGAGGGGTATTTGAGGGATGCTCTTCTAAAATCTCTCTCTCTTTTTTTTTTTAATTAAGAAAACAACATGATTTCAGGTCACTACACAGCCCTTCGGCACAGTTCAATTATTGGGCAGGGAGGGAGATTTGTATAACAGCATTTTCATGGTTTGGGCAGAAGGAACACTTCCCCACTCAGGAAACCATGTACTTCTCAGGGTAAGCACATTGTAAGGTGAGAAATGTAGGGGTTCGTAAGAGTGGCTGCTTATCAGTTTGGAAGACAATCCACAGGTAACTCTAATATACCTTCCCTTTCTACATCTGAGTTGATAACTGCTGCACTGACCTTTCTGAGCTCCTTGAGGACAGGGTGATTGATGTCTCATTAATCTCTACAGGGTTCTGTCCATAACAGTACCTGACACACCTGGACTTAATGCTTGTATACCCACAAAATTCATATGTTGAAACCCTAACCCCCAGTGTGGCTATATTTGGATTAAGAAAGTAATTAAACGAGATCATAAGGATAGAGCCTTGACCCGAGAGAATTAGGTGTCCTTATAAGAAAAGATACTAGAGAGGTCAGTCTCTTTCTGTGCAACCAACAAGGAAAGACTATGTGAGGATGGTGAGAAGGTGGCTGGCTGTCTGCACCAAGTATCAAATCAGCCTGCACCTTGATCTTGAGATTCCCTGCCTCCAGAACTGTAAGAAAGTTAATTTCTGTTGCTTAAGAAACCCAGTCTGTGGTATTTTGTTATGGATGCCTGAGTGGACTAATACACCAAGTAACAACTATGATTAGTTGTCAGATGAACAAATAATTTCTTAAAAAATTCGAGGCTCTCTCATCCAAACATTTTTTGAACACCTTCTGTGTCAGATACTATGGCAGTCAGTGTTATGTAATGAAAGAGAACTGCAATTATCTGTTTCTGCATCTGTAAGATGAAAACAATCTTCTTGGGGTTATGAGGAATAAATAAGATAAAGAGACCTTAGCTCAGTGACTACACATAAAACCACTCCATCATTTATCATTATGTCTTACTTCGCATGACACACCACAGCTAAAAACTACAAACTTTTTTCTCTTTCTGTTGACATAGATGCCAGGAATGTTGCTCAGCCCACCTGCCATTTTCCTGAGTGTATTCCTTATAGTGGCTTGGGGAACAAGGTTGGGACTTGTGTAAGGCAAGAAGAGACATAAATTTAAGGAGGCACCCACTCTCTTGGTCATGTGAGTACGAACTTGTACCTGCAAGACACAGAGAATGAGTGTCTCCTTAAATTTTGTACTCTGGTTGCCTCCTTATCTCCCAATCTTGTTAGGGAATCTCCTTTAAGGGGATGAATCATCTTAGGCTACTGGGAGTAAACTTCTTTAAGGAATGTGGGACATCATCCCCATTTTGTCAGGAAAAGAGGTATGATAAGACCATTTGGATTTTGAGCATTTAAGAAGAAACTGCTTGTACTGGGTTAATTAGTGTCCCTCCCTTCCTCCCACCCCCAAATTCATTTCCACCAGCAAGCTGTGACTGTGACTGGATTTGAAAACTAGGTCTTTGCAGATGTAATCAAGTTAAGATGAGGTCATAATGAATTAGGAGGGCCCCAAATCCAAAATGACTGGTGTTTTTATCAGAGGAGGAAAATTTAGACACAGAGTCAAAGACACACAGGAGCGAAAGTCATGTGAAGATGGAGGCAGAGATTAGATTAATGAATCCACATGTCAAGGAATGCCAAGGAATGCCAGCAACCATCAGAAGCTATCAGAGGCAAGAATGCACTTTTCCCTAGAGCCTTCAGGGAGCATAGCCCTGCTGACATCTTGATTATAGACTTCCAGCCTCCACAGCTGTGAAAGAATAAATTTCTCTTGTTTTCAACCGTCTAGTTTGTGCTAATTAGTTACAGCAGTCCTGGAAAACTAATATACTCCTCAAATGCTAGCTGTGAATCCCTGGGAAGGGAAGAATAGCATAGTCTGGATCTATGGGGTGTGGGACAGAATAAGTCATGACCCAGTGTTTGCAAGACCTCCTATTTCCCTGGGAGGGAGCTACTCATGTGCACTGAAAGACTGAGCACTAAGATCCAAAACCCTGGTAGCTACCAGTGGGACAGCTGTGACTGAGCATAGTACTGGTGTTGGTGGTATCATACTTCTAGAAGCCCCTGGAAGCATCTCCCCATCATTGTCAGGAGAATAAAAAAGCATCTTCTTTTTTTTTTTTTTTTTTTTGAGGGCAGTGTCACTGGCCCTCATAAGTGGGACCCGAACGGGGGCTGCTGTCTTCCCAAGCCAGCCAGCGCTTAACCGCGGCGCCACTCAGCCGGCCCAGAAGAGCATCTTCTGACATATCTGTAGCTTCAGTTCTCCCCAGAGACCACAAATACCAGCAAGGGCCAATGGAAACAGTGTTTGTCTATCCTGGCAGGTATAGAAGCTGGACTGGCTAGCCTCTTTTCTCTGGGCTAGCTATAATTGCTGAGATCCTGGCAGTTTTCAAGTGGGTAGGCCTAAGACAAACTGAAAGCATGAGAAGGAGGAACCACAGAGATTTTGCATATGGGTCACTTGTACACTAAAGGACAAAAAGGAGTCAGCCAAGAGAAGAATGGATGGCAACTTGAGAAAAAGATAGCACACTGAACATCTGAAATGAATTGAGGAAGACCAGACAAAAGACTAAATGTAGGAGTTCAAAGGCTCCATGAGATGGAAAAGTAAATGTCTTTATGTGGCAAGGTGGGGAAGGAGTAAAGCTTGTGGGGGTGGAGGAAAAATATTTGACCCCAAAAACAGTATCACCATGGAGGTAACTGAAACTCCAAACACATTAATGTAAATGGTTATTGTTTTATCGATACTATTATACAACACTACAATCACATTGTGTGTTGAGTAAATGTTAGTGGGCTAGCCTAGGAATTATGTAAGCATTTTAATAATGTTTCTGTGGATTATGATGCCTCTAAATTCCAAACAATCAAGTGACAAAGTAGCCCAATCCATTTCTAAAAGGCAGACTAGTTATACTAGTGACATGCTACACCCTGAAATGGCCTCAAAATTTGGAAGGGGATACAATTCAGCATAAATTATCCTCTACTATCAATGCATTTGAATTGTTGATAAGCAACATTATTACTTTTCCTTAATGTTCACATGCTATTTTTTTATTGAGATAGTCAGAAACACCACAATAGATCTGGATAAAACTGAACTGGCGACCAGAACCAAAGTCCAGTTAGAAACACCCCCTTCCACCTTATTCCTACCACTGAGCTGGGAGGGAATTAGACAGAGAACCTCTTTCAACCCCTTGACCACAGCCTGGAGCTCCTTAGAAAGACCACAGAGACAACAGTATTCTCTCCAGAAAACCCATCCTCTTGGTTACAGCGTGAGGGAAGCTACAAACCTGTGCTCCTGGACTTAGCAAAACGCAATCGAGATTGAATAAGGGTGACAGCGGGCTTCCTTGAATTCTCTTCCTGTCCATGAATTAAATCTCTTAGAGGTGAGACTCTCATTATCACGCAGCCCAGGGGAAAGGACATGACTGATTGAGTTCATATTATAATACCTGGTACCTCTCCTGCCTCAGGGAAGGAAGCATAAAATAAAGATGCCTGTGCCCTGAAATACTCAAATATGTTCTTCAGAATTCAAGGACTTAAATTATTCATCGACTGGGGCATTTCTCTTTTTTTTGAAGGAGAATAAAAGGGAGAAAAAGAAAAACCCCTAATCCTTCTGTCACAAAATAAAATATCAGCACTAATGTTCAAATTCACCCTCAAAACACAGCATAATCCCATATTATAACCAATTTTGTAAAAAGTGAAAATGTATGCAAATGAAGATAAACAAAAGGAAAAGAAAACAAGTGAGTACAAGAAAATAGCTCATAACAAATAATATTTGGAATGAAAGATAGAAAACTCACACTATTTTGTTCTATAGTTAAGGGGACTGAGAGCAGAAATGCACTGGAGACATTTGATAATCAATATAACATTACCCTGAGGGCACCATATACAACTATAATCTTAAAAAACAAAACTCAAGGAAATGGAACATTTAAATTAGAAGTAATTTTAACAGCAAAATAGCATAAAGAAAAAAAAAGCTTTTATGTCCTTTTATATCAGGGAATTCTTAACTTAAGGGTTATTTTTCACAGCCAGTTTTTGCCAAGAAACACAAGGAAGGAGAGAGAGAAAAAAATTCTTAGATCTTTCCTGTCACTGCAGTCTTCATAATCACCACAATTCAATATGACACCATGACTTGTAAGAAATTCTCCCAGGCATCCATTTAAGTGGACACTAATTGGAAAGTTCAGTGAACAGAAAAAGGCTGTGAACAATATATATTTCAACATACTGTACCCAGTCCTGACCTTAAGTGACAAGGAAGGAAAAATGTTTCAACACAGCCTCTGCATTCAGCTGTGTATTGTGAAGCCACGTGAGTTGACTCCTGGAAAATCCCCGGGCTCATGGTAAAGTGGCAGTCAAACCCAGAAACTTCATGAGAATCAATCGGCTGCACACACATGTATCTATAACACAGTGTCTGGGTACCCAAACTGAAGGCAGGGATTCCACAGGCAGGCAAGGAGGCAATGGTAAGGTGTCATTGAAAAAATGAATTCTGATGTTCGATGAACAAGGATTTCAACCTTTCTCCACCATATCCTAGACGTGTCACTTTGAGCAGAGAGCTTCACCTCTCAGATTTATCATATGTAGAAAGGACAGAGTAATAACAATGAGCTATTGTGAGAAATAATGTAGATGACATGAATACAGCACAGGACCTGCCACACAGTGTTGCCTTAATGATAGCTAACATGCAGTGAGAGCTGACGACATCATTGAAAAACTTTTGTCTCTCAGAACAACCCAATGAGTTAGAGATTATGATAATCCCTATTTTACAGAGTAAAAGGACAAGTAATGTACCCCCAAATCACATAGCTGTCTAATGTTAAGCTGGCATTTAAATCTAGACCTACTAGTTCCAGTCTATATATACTTTTTCTCATTTAGTTTTAGTAAATGAATAAATGAATGAATATATGAATGAATGGTAACTATTGTTTTAATTCTTGAAGATTTGATAATATTATTGGGATGTAATAGGCAGAAACATTGTAGCCATAAAATAAGATAATACACAATCAATAACTACTTTTAAACTGCCAGAGCACCAAGCTGTATCAACAAGAAATGCAGACTGAATAAGTAGTGAAAAGCATTATGAGAGTTACCTCAGCTCCAGCTCAGGAAACACCTGACCACTTACCCAAGATCCTGGGCAACCTGAGGTTCAGAGCGGCTGCCCCCCGCCCAGATTTGGGTAGTCTCAATGCTCTGCTCGTTCTTCTCTTCCCTGGCTGGAGTGGGAGAACTCACTGTTATTTCACACTCTGGATCCCAAGATTCCCGCCTGGACAGGGTCTGTGTGCAGTTCTACACACAGCATCTAAACTTATCCTTGGGATATGCAGTCCCATGATTGTAGGAGACATTGAAAGGTTATCTTTCAGAAACATTAAGCCCTGGTCATTTGGGGGACAAAGAGTAAGAAACTTAACACATCATATTTTCATAACCCGTTTAACTTATGGTACTTCATCCATGCCAAAGTCCTGCATAAATGAGAGGACTCTGGTCCCAAGCCTGAACTCGCACAGGTCACAGAGCACACATCAGAAGCGGACTCTAACTGCCACTCTTCTTGCTCTAGATACCACCCTCTTTCTCATGGTCCCTTACAGCTTCATAATATCAAATCCATTCCCAAGCTGGAATTATGCCTTGCCCTAAGATTAATTCTGGAAATTCCAAGAATTTTAGAAGGCTGTTGATAAGAAACTGTTTGGTTGTCTGTCCCATTAGTACCGGGGTTGCTACTAGAGTTTTGACACAGCAATGAGTACTCCAGGAGACTATGAAATCTATTGGTTGGATCACATTTGGTGAGCACTGCCTTCTGCTGGCAGCTTCTACCTCATAGTCATTGGGTTCAGCAGATGATCTAGGCCTGACCAATTATGGAACCCATTTCCCTCAACACAGTGGTTAACTCAGATATAGACACATAACCCAAGGGAAGCTAATGAAAATCTTTTTATGGATTTGCTATAAAGATATTGGGGGAGAGAAATTCTCTATCAGGTGAGATTTCTAAAATGTAAAGGTGTGAATCTGGGGTCTGCAGTGTATCTTCCAGGTCCATACTTTCTTTCAGTGTCCCTATTCTATGCCATGGGTAAACAGCCTATTTTCAGAATGCAGGCAAGGCAAAACAAGTGAAAAGGTGAGACAAATGGTGACATTCCTAGCAAGGTTCCAGTGCTTGAGGCCTCTGTGACAACAGCTCTTCCTTCAAACCTGTGAGCCCTTCTCAGTAGTCTTCCCAGCCCTGGGAGTTAATATATTTCTTTTCTTGCTTAAGCTAGTTTGCCATTGAAATCACTGTAAGGTTTAAGGTTTCATGAAACCCAAGCCCATCTGAAATCACGCTGACTTATTTACCTTGTCATCATTTGTGTCTACCCTCAATCCTACATTGGAATGTATATTCTGCAGAGGGAGAGGAAAGATGGTGTGTCTTAATCACTGCTATATCTGAGACATCTAGGAGAGAGCCCTGCATATAAGATGCACTCCATAAAAAGCGGTGAAAGAATGGATGGATAAATGGGTGGATAAGGTGGAGAAAAGACCAAGACCCCCAAATCTCTCTGTGTAGAGCTGCTCCATGAACACACACCAGCTCTCTACCTGTGAGGTGCAAGAAAGCTCACTGGAGCTTTGTGCAGACTGAGCTCCTTCAGAGACTTACAGAGGCAACTCGCCTATTCCCCTGGTGGGAGAAGAGTGAGCAGGGTTTTCTCCATCCACTAGGAGGCCTCAGGCAGATATCTCTAGACTAGACAAGGGGTCTTCACTAACAGACCTTCCTCGTCGTAGAACTAGAAAAAAGTCAGTTTTTCTGAGGTCTGTGAGAGTTGCTGAAATGACATTACAGTGAGGTATGGCGATCTCCTAGTTCTTCAACATGTGTATGAAAAAGAGGCTCTGTAATAAATATGACAGAAAGCAACCTCACAGGGTGATCTGATCATAAATTCCTAACTGGGCAGATCGAGGTGGATAGTCATGCCCCCAGGCCTATGAAATTATTTATCTTTGCCTTAAGCAAGCCCTGTCCATGGTTCTTGTGCATCTAGGTTAACACACCTTTGAAATGCCAGAGAAATCCTCTTTTTGACCCCTCAGAGGCACATAATCTTGTTATCTATCCCATACCCTGCTTTCTTTAATGTTATCTTCCTTCCTTTCCCTCCTTAATTCCCAATGTATAGAACAAAATTTTTCTGTCTGTTGAGATCTTGCTTCCCAGTATTTGGCTCAAATAAACTCTTATACATATTTTCTACAGTTTTGGACACTCATGTATACAAACACCATGAAATTCAGTTCTGCCCCTTCTTAAGCATGTACCATGTACAAACTATAGAGTTAGGGATTGTAAGGATAGCCAGTAGATGACATCCTCTCCCTGCTGTGATGCAATCTTAAGGAGATTAAGACACTAAGGGAAGATCTCACATACTAATCAATAAGCGATAATGAGCTGCAGGTTTCCTAGGTAGAAAAGAAGACAAAAGTGAAGTAATAACCCCCAAAGATTTTATTTTCAACCCTATTTTTCTGTCATTGATATTCTCAAGACAAAATCATTTTCATTCAGTTGAGGTTTTATGTGCCTCTTGTGGGATTTGTTAGGTGTTCTGCAGCAATCTTTTTGAGGAGAGGAGGGAATGGGAAAGGAATAAACTCCAACAAATGACAATAGGATACTGGTCCTTTTAAAAAGGTTGTTATAAAAGAAAACAAAATTATTTCATGTTTGAATGTTAAAAACCTATGTCCCCCACAAGTATTGGCTGAAACTGGCTGCATAAAATGATTTGCCAGACCATGAGATTTGAAATTATGAGCAATGTAATCCTGTCACAGCCACCCTATCCTCAAGGTATTTGCCTCCCCAAGTGGGGGAGAGCCAAAATTAATATTTGTTGGGTTCATATATGGCCAGTCACTGTGTAAATGTATTATCTTATTTAACCATTACAGCAAACAATGAGAAAGATAGTAGTAGAATATCCATTTTTCAGAGAAGCTAATCAAATTTCACACAGCCAGGCAGAGCTGGGCTTTGGAGGAAGTCAGATTCCGGTACTTCTGTTCTTACCCATAAATATTTTTTCATGGTAGACTGGCTGCCTAGTGAGGGATTTCAGGCAACTTCATTACAAACAAAAGGAAGAGTCAATGAAAACGTTTTTTTTTTAAACCAAATTTAGCAATCCATATTGGTTAAGGTAGGTATACATTGAAGGAGACCAGGCTGTGAGACCCCCTACTCTTGCCTTGTATATGAACCCCAATCAGCACATGATGAAACAATCCTTCCCTCTCCCAAAACACTACAAATGTTTTGTAAGTCTTCTAGACTTTACTGATGGTTTTCTGAAGAGAATGGAGTGAGGGTTTGATGGCACCTCAGAGAAATAGAAGTCTTCAAAATTCCCTTTAAACATACTTTTCCCTTTCCCAGAAAAACATTTTCTCTCCAGAACATCCCTATTTCCTCTCCATCGTCCCACCCTCCAGCCCCAGTCTTTAGCCCGAGTTTCATGCCCCATATGTCCCTTAACACCCCCTCACCAAACAAAATCCTGCTAACTGACAGAGAACTATCAATGGGATAAATAAATAAAAAAATAAACAAATAAATAAGCCAAAGCTAACCGGGGGAATGAGGAGAGCCTTCAATCATCCTTCCCCAAGTGAGTGATGAGATGTAATATTTTAAGCATGTACTATGTGCCAGGTGTCCTTGGTCCTGGGGATACAACCATGAACAAGACCGCCTGGAGCTTCTGCTCCAGAGAGAGGACCCAGACACCAAATAAGTAAACAAATCCACCAACCAAATCATTGCAGGTCATGCTGAGTGCTAGGAGGGGCAAACATTTGGTGCTATGCTAACAATGAGCAGATTTGGTGAGAGAGCTACTTTGTTTATTTATTTATTTTTTTATTTTTGAGGGCAGTGTCAGTGGCCCTCATATGTGGGACCTGAACCAGGGCCACTGGCTTCCCAAGCCAGCACTTAATGACCGCGCCACTTGGCCGGCCCAAGAGAGCTACTTTGTATTTTGTGTTTAGTGAAGGTTTCTCCGAGGAGGTGACTTTTGATCTGAGTCCTAACAAAAAGGGAATAGCCATGCAAAGATGTGTATTCTAAATGGAGAAATTAGCAAATTCAAAAGCCATGAATCAGTCTTAGAAGGGTCATGGAGGCCGGTGTAAAGTGAGTGAGCATGAACAGGAGAAAGATGTGAGGATGGAGAGGTATGTGGGCGGGACCTCATAGTTTAGAATAAAAGGTGTGGATTTCATTCTTCATAGAGTGGAAAACCTCTGTAAAAACTGAACAAAAGGGATTGACATTTTATAACTACTGTTTGGAGAATGACTGTGGAGTGTCATGAAGGATGGATAAATGGAAGTTTCCCACACCCTCAACCCCAGGCTATTTGTCACTGACTTGTCTTGCTCATAGCATTCAGCTGGTTTATTTCATGAGCTGCCTACTGTAGGATTCCAGGTACCATGGGGTTTAGAAAAGAGTGATCAGTTTCTATGAGAAAGTGGATGCATTTGTGAAAGTAAGGCGACCAAACCAGCTGTGAGTTAAGACAGAGGTGAAAGATGTCTCTCAAATTTTCAGATGGAAAAGTATTAGGGGAGGATTAGTTAGTGTGTAAGGAAGGGCAAGAGAGATGAGAAACAGTGTTGAGACCAATATTTTTAAAACTCTATTTTAACCTAAGGCACATGTACTTTATTGGCTTGGCAGTGAAGAAGCCAACAAAGGATATTTACTTGTCCACCTCGCTTTTAACAACTTTTATATTAAAGTATAATTAACGTGATAGGTTGGTTTCATATGAATGCCCCTCACTCACCGGTCCCATGCTTAGTGCATTGCTCTGCTGCTGAAATTCTTAATTTTATTTTTGAACTTGTGCTTTGCAAGTGAAGTCCAATGGAATGATGGAGCATGTGTGTGAATAGAGGTTGATGAAATGTGTGTCTACTGTTTCTTGCTCTCCCATTTGTATATAATGTTCATGATGCTCCAAGAGCACAGAATTCTTCCACTGGACTCACCCTTTATTAGGAGTTCAGGGAGATGCAAAATGAGTACAAAGAAAGCATATTATGGAAGTCAATGGTTTCCAAAGAGCATTGGCAGAATGTGTGTGAATCAAGAAAGAGACTAAAATTTATTTGTTATTCTATTATTGATGGGCATGCAGGTAGGTTTTCATGAAATAGTGCTACTATGAATATTCTTGTACATATCTTTTAATGCACATATTTACCCATTTCTATTGGGTGTTTATCTACAAGTGAAATTACTGGGTCAGAGGGTATGCATACACTCAGCTTTAGTTGATAATTGCAAATCTTTCAAAGCAATTATATAAATTCTGGTTTTTTTGCCAGGGATTATAAAAGGTCTACATAAAGGTCTCCCTGTTCCATGTCCCTCCCAGCACTGGCATTGTTTGAGCTTTTAATATTAGCCATCTTAGTGAGTATATAGTGGCATTTCATTGAAGTTTGGGTTTTCAGTTCCTTAGTCTCCTCTTCATTGTTTAGCACCTCTTCATTATTTATTGGTCATTTACAGATTATCTTTTATTAAGTACTTATTAAAGTCTTTTACTAATTTTTCTATTAGATTGCTTGCTTTTTTCTTATTATTTTGTAGGAGTTTGTTATATATTCTATACTACTCCTTTGTCAGAGAAATGTATTGCAAACATCTTCTTCTAGTGTGTGGAGTGCATTTTCATTCTAGTATTATATGTACTCAACTTTGTTTCATCTTGTTAATTTTCTTGTCTAATCTTGGCCCTCATGTATGGTATTTGATAAACAGATGAAATGATAATTGTGGTATTTTAGGAATCTTGTAGTATCACAGATGTCTGGACATGGTGTGAAGGATGGATTGGTAAAGACCAGAAAAAAGAAGTGAGAAGGCTAACTTAGGTGAATGATGATAAGGGTCCACTACTTGATATAAGAAATAAAAATGAAAAGACTGATCTAATGATATAACAAAAAGGAAGGGAGAAGTCAAAGATAACTGAAGGTTTTGAGGCCTAGATAACTGACAGATTGGTGAGGACATTCATTGAAATAAGAAAGATCATCAAAAGCTGGTTTGAGGAAAGAGAAGATTAATTCAAAAGTCAATATGTGGAATCTAGAGGATTTAAAGAACCATAGCTAGACGTGCCCAGCAGACAGCTGGGAATGGTGGAATGGAGGATTAAAGAGATCAGGGCTGGAGATAGAGAATTGGGATTATGTGTATGTTGATGTGTCATAGATTAGATGGGCTTTCAAAGGGAAAAGGCCTGAAGAGAAGATAGGGAAAGGAAGGAAAGTAGATATGGAGATAGAAGAAAGAAACCAAAGTAGAGACAGATAAAGAATTTGAAGAAATAATGGCAGAAAACTTACCTAGCCTGGTCAAGGAAATAGACATTCAAGCCCAGGAAGCACGCAGAGTCCAAAACAAGATGAACCCAAAAAGGCCAACACCGAAACACATCAAAATTAAAATGCCAAAGGTTAAATACAAAGATAGAATCTTAAAAGCAGCAAGAGAAAAGCAGTTAGTTACCTACAAGGGAGCCCCCATAAGACTGTCAGCTGATTTCTCAACAGAAACTTTGTAGGTAAGAAGGCAGTGGCAGGAAACATTTCAAATGATGAAAACATTTCAAATGACATACAACCAAGACTGCTCTACCCAGCAAAGTTGTCATTTAGAATTGAAGGACAGATAAGGAGCTTCCCAGACAAGAAAAAGCTGAAGGAGTTCATCACCATCAAACCAGTATTACAAGGACTATTAGAGGAACTTCTTTAAGATGGGAGGGGGTTAAGAATGGGTGAAAGGGGAAGGAATTAAGAAATACAAATGGGTTGTTATGCAAGAGTGATGGAGATGTAGGTTATAGCATAAGGAATACAGTCAACAATATTGTAATAACTAGGTATGGTGCCAGATAGGTACTAGATCTATCAGGGCAATAGATGGGGATGGGATTGGGAGCAGGTGAAAAAGATGAAAGCATTAAGAAGTACAAATTGGCAGTTAATATAGTATGGGGGATATAATCAACAATGTTGTTAAGATCATGTAAGGTGCCAGATGGGCACTGGATTTATCAGAGGGATCATGTCATGGACTGTGTAGACGTCTGACCAATGTGCTATACACCTGAAGCTGAAGTAGAATAATATTGAATGTCAACTATAACTAAATATATAGGTATATATAGTCATGGGATATGGAGTACAACGTAGGGAAGATAGTCGATGGTATTGTAACAGCTATATAAAATGTCAGAGGGGTAGTAGTTTGAGGGGTGGGTTATCACTTTATGAGGGGTTTAACTGTCTACTACATTTATTTGAACATCTGAAACTAACTAAAAAATAAATTTAAAAAATGCAGACAGAACGGGGCCAGCTGCGTGGCTCAGTTGGTTAAGAGCTCGCTCAAGAGTGCGAGTTCCGAGCAACAAGGTCGCTGGTTTGAGCAGCCAACAGGTGGCAGAACGGCTCAGCTGAAAAAAAAAAAAAAAAAAAAAAAGGACAGAGGAAGGAGAGAAAGAGGAAGAGAAAGAATAAGATTTTAAATTTCAGTTAATAGAGAGGGATAGCCATATCCTTATTCTAATGTTGAATCCATGCATTGTTCAAGCATTCCACTAAAAATTACCTTGTTGGGGAATTCGTGGGGAAGAGCCTTTGAGATTAAACTTCCCTTCCTGATGTGCTACTCTGTGCCTACTGCTGTCCCCTTCCCAGCAGAAGACCCATGGGCTGGTGTGGAAATAATTGGGGGCCCCTGATTTCCTGTCAATGTGTGTGTACATTGGATGGGACAGCAGGCTAGTGGGTACTGATTCCTTACATTATTAGAGTGCTCTTCTGAAGAAGAATTAATGCATAAACTGATCGACTTGGGGATCAGGGAAAAATGTATTGCATGGTGTAATAAAATCATAAGAATAATGTCCTGCTTCATAACTGTACTCAAGAATTTTTATTACATTGCTTATCTTCTATTACATTTAGTTAAATTTTGGAATGTTGATGAGTCACAAATAAGGGACATTAAATATTCCTGATGGCCCATAGACAAGGTTAATTTACACCCTGGAAGCCAGATGAGGAGTTAACTATATTAGGTTGCACTTCAGTGGTTTGAAAGGTAATTGTTTTACATTCTCAGAGCTTAAAAGGAACTTCCAAAAATAGAGTAGACCATCAAATACAAAGAGACCATAAAACACCTGAGTTATTGCTTTTTAAAAATTCCTTTCCATTCTGTGATTTATCTAACACTAGTCAAAGTATTTCAAACCAAATAGATAATACTGAAAAGCATCTGAAAAAGTTCTACCATCATTGATTAGAGTTTTGTACCAACCTTTGTTTTTTTGCTTAAACAAAATTAAAAGAAATTAGAAAATTTAAAAAAACAAACATGAATTTTTCCATCTAGATAGACCCTCGGTATAAAATTTAAAGACCTGAACAACATTTAGCAATGTCCATTCCTCTTATCTCTCTGATCCTTTGGGGAAAACATGCTAAAAGTGAAAAGTGGAAGAATCTTCTTGAGTAGTTTATACTAAAAAAAACGTTCCTTACTTGGGTACTGAGGGACAGATTTAAGCTGACCAAAAAGTCCCAAAGCATTTTTCTCCCCTCCCCACTTTGTTAAGAATATTAATAAGTGAATACACCAAGTGAACTTGCAATGACATACATACACACATCCACTTGCCCAGAGGTACTGTATAATGGCTGGTAACTTGATTACCAGAGTAATTGTCTTGTGACAGTTATTATGACAATCAATAGCCAAAACATTTCTAGATAGTTTTCAAGAACCAAAAAGAAATTGGAGTGCAGCAATCAAAATTACAATGCAAAAACAAGACAAAAGGATTTAGCCAAATGAATAAGCCCAGAATTATTTTTGTATTGAAATATCCATAATTATTTTTGTATTGAAATATCTGGCCATAAGATAGATTTTCACTCCTAACACCTCAAATGTCATATATGAGTATCTTTGTACTCTCAAAATAATAACAGTGATAAAGATCAAGTACACACAATTTTTGCTTTTCCTTCACAAACAGTAACTTTAAAATGTATGTGTGAGAAAGAGGGGTGGTGTATGATATGTACTTAATCCATTTTTCTGTATTTAGTTATCTTGAGTAATGAAAGTTAAATATATTCAAATAGATATTTCAGGCATCAGAAGTCAATTTGTTAGAAGAAATAAAAATCAACTTAATAGAGACCTAGAAAACTAAGAGACACTTTGGGGAAGTATCTCAAAATGTTGATTTTCTAACCAGAAAATGAATCCTGAAAAGAAACCACAGCCCAATTATCATCACTCATGACTTTATAAAGTCTTCCTTTAATGTTTTCAGGAATGCAACAGCTTGAGTTAAATTAAAATTAAAATTAAAATTCAGAGGTTGAATTCACTATGTACTTGAACACTGTGTAAATTCACTGAGCTGAGGCCCACATTTGTTTATGTGAGAACTTTTCAGTCAAATCCTTAAAATTCACTTGTAGCTCCAAATGCCTGCTAAAAATGACAAATTCTAAAGCTACGAATATTTGTGTTTGTATGTGTGTGAAATGGTACACTGAAATTAACACTGCACTTTTGGAATAAAACACCAAGGTGGTACCTAGAAATGTCGCCGATTTTCTTGGCTAAGGAAAGAGAGCTAAAGCTGTGTCTATCATGTTTCTCGGTAGCGATTTCTTAAGGCAGCACCAGAAAAACTTCCAGTCAAAGAGAGGAAAAGCCATCTCATGTTGGGCACTCTGTGAAAAGCATTCCACTATACTCATCCTTCACTTGCAAAACACCTGCCAGGATTCTTAACATCGCCTATTAAACTTTCCCCAGCTCTCCCCAAATCACAAAACCACATTTTATTTTCAAATGGAATGTATCCCACTCAAATTGTTTTCAATCCCCATTAATCTATTAGAGAGCCAATATGAAAATGAAAGACCTTTGTAATTTGATGATGACAATAATAATGGCCAACACATATTACATACTTAGCCTGTGCCCAGTACAGCAATCACCCTTCACCTATGTTATTTCATTTAATCATCACACAGCCTATAGGGCAGATTCTATATTTCATCATTTCAAAGAGACCATTAGCACACTATGATTTTTACAAAATGTACAAGTGAAAAAAGGGGAAAATGCTGCCAAATATAATGTTATGTAATGTTTTCTTGTCACTTGTTGAAAGCTTTTGTATCACACTAGCCTTTCATTGCTTCGCAATTTTTTTCTCAGTACAGTCGTCCCTGCATATTCATGGGTTTTAAAATCAGTATTTGCAATCCATGGCTGGGAATCCACTGATACTGAGGACTTACTGTATCCTTGTTCTGTGTCGTTTTATTTAAGGGTCTTGAATATCCACAGGTTTTGGTATCTGTGGGGAAATGGTCCTCAGGCCCCTGGTCCTAGAATTAATTTCCTGCAGATAACAAGGAAGAAGGATTGACTTTATATCAAGGGACATGGTATTTCTCCTATTTTCAGTTGCCTAAGTTGGTGTGTGATACACAATCTTTTTGCTGCACCTCAGTAACAAAATGTACATAGTTTCAGCTACCTGTGGTTATCTTCCTTTCTTGGGCACAGAAAAAAAAACCCTTCTTTATTTCTTTGCAAGAAATCCTGGCATGATGATTATTCCTCTAATGATGAATATTTGCTTCACAAATATCAACCTTAAACCCCACTGCTCTGTTTTTAACATATACAATAACCACTTCCTCTTCATCTTCTTCTTCTTCCTTTTTTTGGTGGAAAGAAAAGCAGGTTTATTCCAAATGCCAGCATTAAGGGAAGACAGTGGACTGCTAGTCACAGACTGCCTTCCTGCTTTTAATCTACAATAACTTTTTGTCTTTAAGTCAAATGCACTGTAATCTTTCTGAAGATAATTTAAATGGTAAATTAACTCAGTATGTGCAGTAACACCAATGTCCGGTACTCTGGTAAAGTGATGACAACGGGAAATGATGGCATGTATGCGCGCGCGTAGGCACACGCGTAGGCACTCAGGCAATGCTAGCTATGTCTCAGCTGCCACATGGCTGATAGTGATCATAAAATACCATTAATTGTATGACTAATTTCAATTTCTGAGATGTACATAAGTAAAATATTGTTTTTTAGAATCTATGCAATATAGTGTCCAAAACATTATATAATTTTTAAGAACTCAAGCCAGAATCATTATCCAGGAAATCAGAATCTGGACCACATTTTCTTAATTGCCACCTTACTAGTTTTTAAAAAATGAAGAAAATAAACCCATACCCTTATCTTAACTTTGCCATAATGAACTAATGTTGGAATATATATTAACTTTCACCTTAGGTCTGTGGATTTAATTTCAAACCTTTGCTGCTGCTGCTGCTGCTGCTTGTGCTTTTATTAAATAGTGACACCAATCTTAGTACTCTGTATGAAGAAGTGACAGTTTCTGACTGGAGAATTTATGATCTAAATTAGACAGGACAAAACCATGAAAATGAGATGACACAAGATCGTGAGAAGTTGGTCTTGATTTCAATTTGTTTCATTTTATGGTGCCAATTTTCTTAATGCTTCCTCAATTCCCATTTCCCATCTCTTTTTCTCCCAATATTTTTGAGGAGTGTCAAGCAAGTAGTATGTTCTGTTTGTTGCAGGTAAAGAATCTGAGTATAGCCATATTCACACAGCTAGTAAGACAGTTCTTGCACTCAGATTATCCCTATATTTGGAATCCATCCAATTATAATCTTATTGCCACATTTAACAAACGTATAAATACAATGATCTTATCTGATTGATTCTGTAAGAAAAGATTTTAACCAAGTACCAGATTTCAGACATGTACCTTGAATTTAATGAAAACTCAGCAAGGTGGAGTAGTTAGGAGCGTGTGCTCTGGAGCCAGTCTGCCTTGGTCCATAGCCTGACTCTTCCATCAACCAGCTTTGTGAGCCTGGTCAAGTTACTTAACTTCTCTGTGCCACAGTTTCTTTATCTATTAGGAGGGGTTTATAATAGCAACAAAAATTCTGTATGTAAAGAACATGAAAGGCTAAAACTCCTATCTGCATACAGACTAGAAAGAATAGTCTTTAAAACAGACAGAAATTTAGAAATGATGGGTAAAGAAATTTGGGAGGAAAGAGGAGGCACTCTCTATTGTTATATTAAATTTGAATTGACTGCCAGTTCACCTTAGGTTTTTATACATGTTATTATTCCTCTGTACATATCTAATCTTTCTAGTGGCCCTCATAGGGTTATCAATTCCCAGCCCAGGTCTTTGGCTCACTGAGTAATACTTCTGTTTAAATTTCCAGAAACATATCCACACACCATTTCCATAGTCCCAGTACTATTTGTTTATGCGCCTTGGCAAGAATATCTGATAAACACACGCTTTTTTCCCCAAAGCCCCACTGGTTCTTTGGTATTTGTGAGCACACTCAGGAGACTTCCTAAGCAAATGAATGCCTATTGAATTCCTCCTTTCACCTATTTTCTTTTTTGTTAACAGAGATAGTTACCAGCCCTTTTCAGGATTGTTAAAAAGCATGTCCACATGAAGATAGTATATGGAAAAGTAATTTCTCATTCATGGCAGTATTGGAGTGCTCCAAAATGGTAATGATGAGGAAAAATAGTACAACTGTGGTGAAATATCTTAATTCAGCAAGAAGTCTGTTTTCCCAGTAGAAAAATCTAGGCTTAATATATATTGCATAGGTATAGAACTACAACTACTGCACAATACGTGTAAGGTGAGAAGAGAAGCAAAATCAGAGATGAGGGCATGTTACATCTCCACAGGGCACCATTCATCCCTTACTCTACCTTGTGTCTTACCAGGTGCCATTCCCCTAGAATACCATGTGAACAGTGCTTATGGAGGTGTGCCACAAAGTCGTCTTAGTGAAGAGAAAAAACCCATCTAAGTCATTTTGAATATGCAGTTCCAGTCTCTTGCAACTGAGGGTCATGAATAATACAAACTTCCTATAACAATGCGAAATGCTTTTATAAAGATAACCTCCTTTCACACAGAGTATGCACCCATTTTATGGATGAATTTAAGGATTTGTCTGATACCATAGTGATGCATTTTTTTTTAATACAGAGGGAAAGAATGAGAATTACATCTAGGTCTCTTCCATGTGCATTGAGCAAGTTTTCCTCCAGGGCATACTATGCCATATTTATTTGCCTCCTAATTCAGGCTTGGATTTGGTTGAAGAGCGTTCCTGGACTCTCACCCACTCACTGTTGATTCTATGTGCTCTTCATTCCTCCTGCTCACCCTCTGGGTCAGTGCCTGAAGAGAAGCTCACTGTTGAACCCCTGTCATATTTACCAATGCCTTTTTAATAGTTCACATTCAGTAAACATTTACTGGGTACCAAGCACTGTTCTAAGCACTTATTTTAATTAGCTTAGTCCTCAGTAAATACTTGTAAGGTAGATATTACAATTGTCCCTGTTTTATGCATGAGGAAACAGAGGCACTGAGAGATGATAGATTATGTAATTTGCCTTGGTTACTGAGCTAATAAGTGGAGGAGTGTGGATTCAAATGGGGGAAATGACACTCCAGCATCCATCCTTTGCCTAGATGCTCATTACATGGTGCTCAGGTGTTCTGCCTTAACTTCTGGATACATTTTATATCGCCTGTGCACCTACCCTTTTCAATGTCCACTCTCGTATATAATTCCTGCTGCATGACCTCTATAACCTGTGGGCCTAGGCCTATGAAACCTGATTGTTCTTCCTTGTTCTACCTACTTTGGCTCCATTTACATCTATATAGCCTGCGTAACCAAAGGTAAACTAATGCTCATCAAATCTGCCCAGATAATATTTATAACACTTGATCCCACAAACTGACAATAGTAGGATGCACCAAAAGTGAGCTGACACCACACTGAACTAACATTGCCAGCAGGGAATTCCTGGAGAGACCCTCAAGTAACAAAACTGTCTCTAATATTTGCCTCCCTGCCCTCCCCTTTTTAATCCCTGTTGACCTGTAATGTGAAGTACCACCTGAGATAAATTTTCTCCTCCTGATAACTCTATATCTAGTTATCTGGGTTCACTCCCTATATTTACTAAAAGAGTTTGCACTATATTTGCAAAGAGTTCAAACATCAAAGATAAATTTTGGAAAACTTAAAACTATAATTCATGGGAGGAATAGCAGGTGCTAACAAAATAGAGGAGAAATTGGAAAAGTATTGCTTTGAGGTTGATAAAAGGATACAAATTTTCAGTTATAAGATGAATAAGTTCTGAGTATCTAATATATATAGCATGGTGACTATAGTTCATAATACTGTACTATATACTTGACATTTTTTGACAGTAGATCTTAAATGTTCTCACACAAAAAGATAACCATGTAAAGTTATGGGTATATTAACTCATTTATGGAACTCATTTCACAATGTATTCATGTCAAATCATCATGCTGTACTCTTTAAATATATTACAATGTTATTTGTCAAAAACGTAAAAGAAAAGAAAACTAGGCTTTGAGACAGAACAGGCAGAACTGCAAACCAAGATAGCTCAGCTTACTCCTGGGTCCAAATCTTGGAATGAATGAGCTTCAGATAACTTTTCTTGACTTAACTCAAGATTTTGGGCAACACCAATCAACTTACCTTGAGTGATCTGCCTAGCTTGCATCTGGGGAAGGGCAGGACACATGACTGATATTTCTACTCACATTGCCCACCCACATTCTTCCAAAAGTCACAGTAAAATTAAAAATAGCTTATGGTTGTTAGGCAGCCAAACAAGAACACAGCAATGTCTACTCTACAGTACTGACTTGAGCACCACAACATTGACCATGAGTATTGGGTAATTTATTTCCAGTTTCTGTATCTATGAAGGTCAGACAACTAAGTTCGTGAACTCATCCTAGAAAAAGTGCTACATATCTTATTGCTGAATATTGCTATGGTCACCTTCAAAGTACTCCCCTTGGGAAGCTATGCCAGTTCCTAGTCTATACTTCAAAGCAATTTTGGAATTCTTTTTCTGTAATGGCCATCAGAACGTTGTCGTATTACACTTGATGTCCTGAATGTCATCAATATGTCTTCCTTTCAATGTTTCCTTTATCTTCAGGTAAAGAAAGAAGTCATTGGGGGGGCAGATCAGGTGAATAGAGAGGATGTTTCAATACCATTATTTGTTTACTGGCTAAAAACTCCCTCACAGATGGAGCCACATGAGCTGGTGCATTGTTGTGATGCAAAAGCCATGAATTGTTGGTGAAAAGTTCAGGTCTTTTTCATCTAATTTTCTCATGCAGCCTTTTCAACACTTCCAAATAATAAACTTGGTTAAGTGTTTGTCCAGTTGGTGCAAATTCATAACGAATAATCCCTCTGAAAAAAAAAAAAAAATTAGCAATAAGTTCTCAAACTTAATTGTCAGGCCTTGTATATTTAATGGGACCTGGGGGGGGGTGCCTTTACTCAGAACTTCATGAAGATGGCAAAAGGATTTACTGAGATCAAATAACTTCATATTTAGAAATGCTACCTAGATACATGTTAAAATACAAAAAACTAAAAAGGATACATAGGGGGTCCTGAAAACTTATTTATCTCACATAGAACTTATAATAAACCTGGAGCAAGGAGGCTAAGGGAGAAGACTGATCCAGAACAAGGCCTCCTCTCTGGATTCCATATTTTACATGCTGGGAGATCTATTTCTGTCTTAATGGTTCCACATCTTTACTCTTACACTTGTTTAAGTCACTCTCTTTACGAGAAGGAAGGTATACCTTCTTTCCAATATTCTGTTACACTTAGCTTTGTAAAATGGCAGAACTCTGCCTCCTAGACCTAAACACTCTGTGGCTGTGGCTGTTTTCTTTGATGATTTTCTTCTCTTCTAAGGATTAATCATCTCTGGGCTGGAAGTATACAATATAGTATAGCTTTTAAAAGAGAATCAATTCATTGTTGACAGACCAACTGAACACCAATTTTCCTTTCTAGGACACATGGACACCATGATAATTTCTGAACGAGATTACTCAAAATCATTGATCTTTGTTCACTTTAGTCCTTGCAGTGAAACCTCAGGGGTAGGTCACAAATATTTTTTTAATATCTTATGGTATACACTTCCTTTCTGGAAGCCATTCCACTTATAGAATCAAAGTAAATCAAAACCTCACCTTCTCACTTGATAGTAAACATGACCTCCCTGATTGAACAGATGAGCATTTATTTCTCATACCAAATCATTAAGTCAAATTTTAAAACTTGAATTTTTCATTGTGAGCAAATGTTCTTCACAATTGTCAATCAAGGCATTACACAAGTCCATCAACAAATAAATACATTTAGATATCTGGGGTATATTTTACTATTAACTGAAATTAACAGATACACCAGGATTAATCAAATAACATCCCATATAAATTCTATTACTTTTTTTTTCTTTTTATACTAGTGAGAATAGAATACACTTGGGCTATGCCATTGGTGCTCAAATTTTGCTGGCTTTGGAGAACAGAAGTTTATTTCTCACTTTAACCAAGGTGGCTGTAGATCCCAGGTGATCTCCAAGGCAAAACTCAGCTTCTTTTATTTCCAGAAATTAAAGCTTTCTGGAGACTTTTTGTTATATTATATTTGTTCATTCCCAGATTTTAGACTTTCCTCTCTCTCTCTCTGAAAACTATCATCAAGCCTTAAAATTCAGCTACCTCCCCTCATTAGTTCTCCCTCCCTCTCTCATACTCTTCCCTCACATACTCACATATGTCATTTCCTCCTCCACATTTTGGAAACTCCCAACGAAGATGCTCATCAATTACTTAGTTACCTTGACTACTGCCACCTTCTTCTCTGCCAGTTCTCCTTTGTCACATATCCAATCTATTTAAAACTCCTCTGCCAAGATATTGTATTCACACAGGGAAGACCAAGACAGCTATGTCTTCCCACCCATCTCTAACTTCCCTTTCCTCCCTGGTTTCTAACTTCTGGCTACTTTCAATCCATCAATCAACAAGTTGCTTTCAGGATTCTATAAACTGTGCTAGGAACTCTATTCAAAAGAAAAGGATAACACATGGTTTCTCTCATCAAATATATTGCAATGTTTCGGGGATGATAATATAAATGAAAAATGAAACAAATATATTTTTAGTTACTGCTATATATGTAGTAGTACATGGCCACCAGAGAGAGCTCAGTAGAAGGAGATAGATACTTGGCCTTTAGAATTTAGAAAGAATCTAATTCAGTGGATTCCAACCATGACTGATCATTATCTAGGAAGGTTAAAAATAAACTCCTTCAATACTGTGGAAGGGAGTCAAAGGAATTGTAATAGATATGTATGATATGGGGGGGGAGTAGGGTGGCAAACTGGGGGAGGGGGGTTGTCATTTTGGGGGGTAAAGAGTATAACTATTGCATTGTGTTGTATGCCTGAAACTAATAAAAAAAATGAAAAAAATAAATAAATAAACTCCTTCAGATTACTGATTCAGCATCCCTGGGAATAAAGGCACTGGAATCTGTAATTAATAAATGTTATTTATGTAATATATGTAATGTATACAATATAGATATGGCATGTGTGTGAATATATGCATGCACACATATGTATATATACATGTATGTATAGTGTATATATGTATGTATATGCATATATTCATACATTATGAGTAAAAATAAACACTTCCCCAAGTGATTTTCATGATTGCTCATGTTTATGATCCAAGTCTATTCCATTCTTATAATTTATTAATCAAAGCCAAAAATGAAAAGTGTTGCAGAAAACTTTAAGTGCTATAGCCAAACCATACAACTAGTTACTGACAAAACTAGGAGCTAAAAGCAGGTTTCTAGACTCTTTGTCCCCAAACTCCTGCAATGCTGTGTACTCTTAGAACATGTTAGGATAATTTGGAACTTAAACTGAACCTTGAATTATGGACAGGTTTCATAAAATGGGGAAAGGGTAGAATATTTCAAGGAAAGTTTCTTCCCACCTCAGCTCTTATCCAACAATTTCAAATCAATGAATGTTTAGCATATTTATCGAGAGGCTAACACATATAAAGCATAGACCTACACACAATGGGAGATATAAATATAAACAAGCTACCACCACTGGGAAGAACTTACCTTTGAGAGGACACTGTCTTTCAATATCTTTTAGCATGGGAACTCTCCTGGGGAGCTTTTTTAACATGCAAGGTCCTTTTGTCTAACTCAGACTACTGAATCACAATTTCTGGAGATGGGATACAGCAATATATATTATTAACATTTTCTCAGTTGATTCTTTTTTTTAAATTTATAAATTTTTATTATTATTAATAGTTACAGATGTACAAAACTATGCAATAGTTATCATTTTCACCCCTTACAAAGTGACTACCGCCTCCGCTTCCCCTGTACCCCCCACCAATATCATACATATCTATTACAATTTCATTGACTACCTCCCCACCCTATATTCCACATTCCATGACTATATATGTGTTAAATTATAGTCAACATCTAATATTAATCAGCGGCAGCTTAAGATATACAGTGCAGCAGTCAGGCCACTACACCATCAATGAAGTGGTCTCCCTAACAAGATGTGGATCCAACCGGTCCACTAAAAATGTATTTACAACATTATTGATTATATTCCCTAAACTGTCTCTTCTGTCTCTGTGGTAGTATTGTATTACCAGTTTATGTTGCCTCATCCTTTCCCCTTCTCCCTCATGCCCACCCCTGTCCCATGTAGCCCTCATCAGTTTTTCCTTTGTATCTCTAAGACTATTTCTGTTTATTTTGCTTATTTATTCAGCACTTTAGATTCCACATAGAAGTGAGATCATGTGGTATTTGTCTTTCTCTGACTGACTTATTTCACTTAGCATAATGTTCTCTAGGTCCATGCATATCGTTGCAAATGGTACGATCTCTTCCTTCTTTATAGTTGCATAATACTCCCTTGTGTAAATGTACCACAGTTTCTTAATCCAGTCATCTACCGATGGACATTTCGATTGTTTCCAAGTCTTGGATATTGTAAATAGGGCTGCAACGAACATAGGGGTGCATATATTTTTTCGAATTAGTGTCTTAGTTTTTTTTAGGATAAATACCAAGGAGCGGAATTGCTGGGTCAAAAAGTAGTTCCATTTCCAGTTTTTTGAGATACCTTCATACTGACTTCCATAGTGGCTGCACCAATCTACAATCCCACCAACAGTGCAGCAGGGTCCCCTTTTCCCCACAGCCCCACCAGCACCTGTTGTTTGTTGATTTATTGGTGATAGCCATTCTGACTGGAGTGAGGTGGTATCTCATTGTGGTTTTTATTTACATTTCCCTAATGACCAATGAGGTTGAATATTTTTTCATATGCCTGTTGTCTATCTTTATGTCCTCTTTAGAGAAATATATCTTCATATCCTCTGATCATTTTTTAATTGGGTTGTTTGTTTTCTTGGTGTTGAGTTTCATGAGTGTTTTACAAATTTTGGATATTAACCCCTTATAAGATATATCATTGACAAATATATTCTCCCATTCAGTAGGCTTCCTTTTTGTTTTATTGATGGTTTCCTTTGTTGTGAAAAAACTTTTAAGTTTGATGTAATCCTATATGTTCACTTTTTCTTTTACTTCCCTTGCCCGTGGGGATGTATCAGTAAAAATATTGCTCAGGGCAATGTCTGCAAATGTACTCCCTATATTTTCTTTTAGGAGTTTTATGGTTTCAGGTCTTACATTTAAGTCTTTAATCCATTTTGAATTTGTTCTTGTATATGGCGTAAGGAGGTGGTCCAGTTTCATTTTTTTGTATGTGTCAGTCCAGTTTTCCCAGAACTATTTATCAAATAGACTATCTTTACTCCAGTGTAAATTCTTGCTTCCCTTGTCATAGATTAACTGTCCATATATGGCTGGATTAATTTCTGGACTCTCCGTTCTGATCCACTGATTTATGTGCCTGTTTTTATGCCAATACCATACTGTCTTATGTATGTTTTGATGTCTGGTAGCGTGATACCCCCAATTTGTTCTTATTTCTCAGGATTGCCGAGGCTATTCGGGGTCTTTTATGGTTCCAAATAAATTTTAGGATTATATTTTCTATTTCTGTGAGAAATGCCCTTGGTAGTTTGATAGGAATTGCATTGAATCTATATATTGTTTAGGCAGTATGGATATTTTAACTATATTAATTCTTCCTATCCATGAGCATGGTAGGTGTTTCCATTTATTTGTATCTTCTTTTATTTCTTTCTTCAGTGTCTTATAATTTTCTGAGTACAGATCTTTAACTTCTTTGGTTAAATTTAGGGCCGGCCGAGTGGCGCGGTGCGCGGTGGTTAAGCGCTGGCTTGGGAAGCCAGCGGCCCCGGTTCGGTCCCATATATGAGGGCCAGTGAATTATTGTTTATTTCCACTCTGTTCTTTATTATCTCCTTTCTTGTACTCCCCTTGGGCTTCTTTTGCTGTTCTTTTTCCAGTTCCCTGAGGTGTAAGCATAACCTGTCGATTTGAGATTTTTCTTCCTTCTTTAGGTAGGCCTGCACTTTTATGAACGTCCCTCTTAGGACTGCTTTCACTGCATCCCAGAGATTTCGGGTCGTGGTGTTGTTTTTTTTTGTTGTTGTTGTTTTTGTTTTGTTTTGTTTTTTTGTTTGTTTGTTTTTTTGAGGGCAGTGTCATTGGCCCTCATATGTGGGACCGAACCAGGGCTGCTGGCTTCCCAAGCCAGCGCTTAACCACCACGCCACTCGGCCAGCTCTTTTTTTCTTTTTCTTTTTGGGTGGGGGGGGGTCATGGTATTTTCACTTTTGTTTATCTCAAGGTACCTTTTGATTTTCTCCTTGATCTAATTTGTGACCCACTCGCTATTAGGTAGCATGTTATTTAACCTCCATTTATTTGACAGCTTTCCTGGTTTCTTCTTATCATTGATTTCTGTTTCATAGCATTGTGGTCAGTGAAGACACTTGAAATGATTTCAATCTTCTTAAATTTATTGAGACTTGTTTTGTGGCCTAACATGTGGTCTATCTTAGAAAATGTTCCCTGTGCACTTGAGAAGAATGTATATTCTGTAGCTTTGAGGTAAATTCTCTGAAAATGTCTATTAAATCCAGCTGGTCTGATATATCATTTAAGGTCACTGTTCCGCATTGATTTTCTGTCTGGAGGATCTGTCCATTGGTGACAGTGGCGTGTTGAAGTCCCCTACTATGATAGTGTTACTGGTGATCTCTGTCTTTATGTCTGACAATATCTGTTTTATATATTTAGGAGCTCCTATGTTAGGTGCATAGATGTTTACTAGGGTTATGTCCTCTTGTTAAATCGATCCCTTTATTATTATGAAATGTCCTTCTTTGTCCTTTATTATACTCTTCAATTTAAATCCATTTTATCTGATGTAAGTATTGCTACTCCAGCTTTTTTCTCAGTTCCATTTGCATGAAATACTTTACTCCATCCCTTTACTTTCAGCCTGTATTTGTCTTTTGATCTGAGGCGTGTCTCTTGTATACAACATATGCTGGGGTCTTGTTTTCTTGTCCATTCAGCCACTCTGTGTCTCTTGATTGGAGCATTGAATCCATTTACATTTAACGTGATTATCGATAGGTGCGCAGTTATTGCCATTTTGTTATTTGTGTTCCTAGTCTTCCTTAGTTAGGTTATTTTTCTCTTCTGCTTAAAGAAGCCTTTTTAACATTTCTTGCAAAGCTGGCTTGGTGGTAATGAATTCCCTTAACTTCTTTTCTGGGAAGCTCTTTTCTCCTTCAATTTTATTTATTTATATATTTTTTTTGAGGGCAGTGTCACTGGCCCTCATATGTGGGATCCGAAACGGGGCCCTGGCTTCCCAAGCCAGCACTTAACCACTGCACCACTCGGCTGGCCCTGTCTCCTTCAATTTTAAATGGTAACCTTGCTGGATACAGCAATGTGGATTGTAGGCCTTTATTTTTCATCACTTTGAAAACCTCCTGCCACTCCCTTCTGGCCTGCAAAGTTTCTGTAGAAAAGTCAGCTGATAATCTTATGGGGGTGCCCTTGTATGTAACTTGCTGCCTGTCCCTTGCTGCTTTAAGGATTCTGTCTTTGCCATTTTCACTATAATGTGTCTTGGTGTGGGCCTGTTTGGAATCATCTTGGTTGGAACTCTCTGCACTTCCTGGGCTTGTATTTCAATGTCCTTTGCCAGGTTAGGAAAGTTTTCAGACATTATTACTTCAAATATGTTCTCAGTCCCTTGCTCCCCCTGTTCTCTCTCTGGTATTCCAATGATCTGAGGTTATTGCATTGATACTGTCTCCCAGCTCTCTCAAAATATTTTCAATGTTTTTCATTCTTTTCTCTTTTTGTTGTTCTGCTTGGGTGATCTCGGCTATCTTGTCTTCTAAGTCACTTCGATTTTCTACTTCATCCAATCTGCTAGTAATTCCATCAAATTTGTTATTTAATTCAGTAATTGCATTCTTAAGTTCTAGCTGGTTGCTTCTCATGGTTTCTCTATCCTTCTTTATATTTTCATTAATTTCCTTGAACATTCTAATAATCAGTGTTCTGAACTCTGTCTCTGATAGGTTGTTTACCTCTATTTCCTCTAGTTCCACTGATTCAGGAGGTTCTTCTGTTCTTTTGTTTAGGTTGTATTTCTTTGTCTCCCCATTATGGTTTACTCTTTGTGCTTGCTTCGATATAACAGATAGATCCCCTAGGTCTCTCAGTCTTTTCTGGGTAAACTTATACAGTGTGTGTCCTTTATACTTGAATTACTCCATCTCCCTATTCTCTTGTGTGTGTATATCTGTGGTGTTTCTTGTGTTGTGTGTCTTCACCTGTTGAAGTTTAGCTTTGATTACTTTTGGCTTGTCAGTAGGTGGGACTGACTCCCAGGCTGATTAGTTGTGAGCATCAGCAGTGTCTGCAGTTTATGAGCTGCTGTGTGAGGGTTGACCCCTCTGATGAGGCTTGGATCCTTTGGGCCCTTGCACCTCTAGCGACTTCCTTTTGGGTTGACTCCTGTATGTCAAACCCAGAAATGCTCTGGTTTTATCTAAAGTTGGCCTGTGGGTATGATGATTCTTGTGTCTCCAGTGCCGTTCTTGGCTCAAGTCCACCAAGCTCTCTTCAGGTTGTCCTCTGCTGTACAAAAGTTCCTCTGCATCTTGTGGGAACAAAAACGGCCACCTAATTCCTAGCGTGATCCTGGCACTGCATTTTTGTTGTACATGAGTGTGGTTGTGATGTGATTGGTAGTTTTTACAAAGTCACTGCTGTTTCTGCTTTTGCCTGTCCCAAGGCAGGCTGTGCACCCTGCATGCTCAATGAGTGTCTTTGGGCACCCTTTCCATTGACAGCCATGGAGAATGAGAGAGTTCTTTGTTGCCAAAAGCCAACTGCCAGGAATGTGTAAGTTAGTGCCTCAGCAGCTGAACCTGCCCTACCTCCCAGGCCTTGCCAGAAAAGTGGGAGCGGGGTAGTTAGTCTTACTCTGCAGCCTCTTCTGGGGTGGAAATTCTCGACCCCCTACAGATAGGAATACCTCTGTAGTCTGCCCTTACTGCTCCATTCGGGGTCAGTTTAAGACTCTGGCTTGGTGGGGCCAAGGTTTCTGAGGGAGGCTGGGGGTGGGTTTTTATTTTTGTAGTTGTTTTTTGTTTTTCTCTCTCTGTCCAAGAGAAGAGGAAAAATAAACAAACAAGCAAAACAAACAAACAGAACAAAACAACAACAACAAAAACACAGTCCCAACACTGTTTTGAGCAAAGGCTTTTGCCTCATATGCTCCAGAGGAGTTCCTGCTGCTCTCCCAAAGAGACTGCCAGGGTTTAGGGGGCTGCGTGCACCCTGCAGCAGCTCAAATCTCTGGTCTGTCTCCCGGGGTCCTGCGTCTCTGCCCGGTGCGCTGCGTTCCCCACTCCCACCCCCCCACCCCGCAAGTATTCTTTCTTTCCCTGCTCATCCGGTTTCAGACTTCTGCCTGGAGTCTGTGAATGCCACGGTTTTCCTGTTGCTCTCCTGGAGGGACTGTCGGGGTTTAGGAGACTGCGCGCACCCTACAGTGGCTCAGATCCTTGCTCCGTCTCTCAGGGACCTGCGTCTTTGCCGGTGCCGCACTGCATCTCCTCCCTTCACCCCCCCGTCCAGTATTCTTTTTTACCCTGCTTGCTGGGTTTCAGGCTTCTGCCTCGGAGCCTGCGCACTCTGTGCGGTGCTCCTGCTGTGCTTCTGGAGGAACCGCCGGGGTTTTGGGGACTGCATGCACCCTACCGTGAGGGTCAGGTCCCCGCTCCGTTTCTCGGGGACCTGCATCTCCTCCCAGCGCGTGCTGCATCCCTCCCCCCGCCCCCCCGCGTGCACGCAAGAATTCTTTTTTCCCCCTGCCCACCCGGTTTCAGGCTTCTGCCTCAGAGCCTGCGCGTGAGGTGCTCTTGCTGCGCTCTGCGGGACCCATTGGATGCAGAGACTGATCCCTGAACCGGGTGGGTGCAGGGATTGATTTTGCCCTGTCACTGCCGGGCTCTGCACCCTGCTTCCTGGGGACCCGGGGAGCTGTGGGTGCAGCTGTGTGTCTCCCTTTTCTCCTCCCCCACCTGCCCAGCCTGAGGCTTCTTCCTCAGGGTGCAGATCGTTATGCTCTTGCTGTACTCTAGGTGGGCCATGGGGCGCAGGGTGTAAGCAGTGGGAACACTCACCCATCTGCTCTCTGAAGCTCTGTGCCTCTGCAGCTGTGGGTGCGGGCTGCACCTCACACCTATCACCGCCTTCTTCCCCCACTGCCCGGCCTGCCCACCTTCCAGCAATTGTTGTGTGATAGTCTTAACTGCTCTGTGTGATGAGTAGATATCCCTTTGAAGAGTTACAGAAGTTCAAATTGCAGCTATTTCCAGGGGAGAACTCAGGGAGCCCTCCTCACAGCCGCCATCTTCAAATCCTGGCTCTCAGTTGATTCTTACGTACAGTGAATTCTGAGAAACATCAGAGTTGGAAATAAAGACAAGAAAATGGCACAGATGATGATTAAAATCAAGATAAGGGTTTTCAGTCAGAGGTGTAAAGAGAGGGAAAGAGTGTTGCTCCAACCTTGTAGCAAGGACAAAGCTGTAAAAACTGCAAATTAATGACTTTTCTTGAATCCATTAAAGAACTGAGGTTGCAGAGTCATCAAGTAAAACAGATAGATGCCTTTGGGGAGAAACAGGACCAAGTACTTGCTTACCAGAGGCAGATTACACTAGATACAATGTTAAGCAGATGCGGCTACTTTCTTTTTTTTTTTTTTAACAAATTGCTAGAGGATAAGGGTGAGCTAGCACAAGAGTGCCAAACCATTAAGGATCTCAGCTATAGGATCCTTCACACCCTCTTGCAGGCTTAGACCCCTATGTACCCCACCAGGCATTCCCGGAGGATCAGGGTAAATTCTGAGAAAGCTTCTCTTAGGGTGTTAGCTAGGGGAGGAAACAGTAGCTGCTGCTAAAACCCTGGTTCAACCCATCACCTCTATTTCCCCTACAAAACAAAAGCCTTCATGTTCAGAAGGATGAACAGTGAAAACTGTCACCTTGGCACACTGGGAGAAACCCAGTGATGCTGGGGAATGGAACTGGAGAAGGAAGCAGGGACTACCCCTTGGAGAGGAGCAGGAGCATATAGGAAGGCCATACCTCAGAAACCCAGGGACACAGCATCTGACTAAACTTGAAGCTTAATCAGAATATCAGAGAAAAACTGCTTCTCCTACCACCTATCTCCAGGTTAACAAGAATCAAATAAAAATAACATTGGAATATGGCTGGGAAAATGAAAAGAAACAGAATATCTCTTAGGCACAATACAAAGGAAAGACCCTAAACCAGGATAGGAGTAGACACAGAGAAAACAACCTTTGACACATCAGCCCACACCCTAAATGCTAAAGGAATCACTGTAGGAATTCTAAACCTGCCAATACTGAGAATAACTGTAGTAATAACAAACCTCAAATGTAGCCCTGACCAGGCTAACACACACCTGTACTAAAGGCCTACCAGAAGGGAAGGTACACTCATCTATGAGTACAAAAAATACTTACCTCAGTGTTTACATTCCTACACAAGAGGTCTTGCTTTCCATAAAAGATTAAGAGGCATTTAAAAAGGGAAGAAAGGGCCGGCCAAGTGGCGCGGAGGTTAAGTGCTGGCTTGGGAAGCCAGCGGCCCTGGTTCGGTCCCACATATGAGGGCCAGTAACACTGCCCTCAAAAAAAAAAAGAAAAGAAAAGAAAAGAAAAGATAAAAAGGTAAGAAAAATGGGCTGGCTAAGTGGCACAGTTGGTTAAGAATTAGCTTAAGAGAACGAGCTCTGAGCCACTGCGCCGCTGGTTCGATTCCCATCTGGGCCAATGACGCTGCACCCAAGCTGAGCTGCTGCTGAGCTGCCAACAGGTGGCAGGATGGTTCAGCTGGTGAGAGTACATGCTCCTAACAACAAGTTGCCTGTTCGATGGTGGGCCACACCCGCCCGCAATTAAGACTGAACTAGGCACCTTTAGCTGAGCTGCCACCCTGATGGCTCAGTGGATAGAACGTGCACTCTTAACAACAAGGCTGCTGGGTTGACTTCCACATTGGATGGTGGCTGTGCCCACCCTCAACTAAGATAGAACATAGCACTTTGACCTTAGGGGCCAAGAGCTGCCGATGGACAGCCAGATGGTGACTGGCGCCCTCCACAACTAAGACTGAAGAACAACAACTTGGTTGGTCCCCTTTCCCAATTTCCCAACACTGTTCCCTTCCCCCAATTCCCCAATTTTTTTTTTTTAAGAAAGAAAGAAAACACACTAAAAATACAAAGCAATCATTGAAACCACACTCAGACATGACACAGATGTTGAAACTATCAGGAATATTTAAAATAACTTTTTAAACCTGTAAAGAGCTCTAATGGAAAAGCAGATGACACACAAGTTCAGACAGGTAATTTCAGCAGAGATGGAAACTAAGAAGGAATCAGATGGATATGCTAATAATCAAAAACACAGTAAAAAGATGAAGAATAACTTCAAAGTTCTAATCACTAGACTCAACACAATGAAACTGAAACACAAATAGAAAAATAAAGTGGAAAAAAAAACAGAATAGAGAATACAAGAGCTGTGAAACAATGTCAAGCAGTCTAACACCTGCTTAATGGGAATTATGTGGAAAAGGAAAGAGAGGGAATGGTGCAGAAGAAATATCTGAGGATATAATGGCCTAGAACTTCCTGAACTTAATGAGAGACACAAAACTGATCCACAAAGCACAGAGACCACACAGGATATAGACCTAAAAGCAAACAAGCAAATAATCCAAACATCAAAAACAAAGCCAAACCACATCTAGCATTCCATAGTTAAATTGCTAAAAACTAAATACAGAGAAAATTTTGAAGGTAGCCAGAGAATAAAGACACATTACTTATAGAAGTATAACGATAAGGAAAACTTTAAGAAGTAGGAGATTAGCATATTCTTAAAGTAACTCCTCCAAAATATTTATTAATTCCTGTGTTTTAACATGTATCCAAAAACTCTTCAGTTCCCTCCAGGAACTTAATTCTTCTTCTCTTAAATGAACTTAGTGACTCGCTTATTAATTTGCTTCTGATGAATAGACCATGGAAAAAATAAATAAATAATTTTACAGTGAAGAAACCTGGAAGCTATCACTTAAACCAAGTGATCAAGATAAATATAACCAGTAATTGGGCATATTAATATCATACGCTTCTCCCTCATATGCTGAGATGGGAAGGGGACATTGCCTCTCTGGCATCTTTCCCCCAAATTCACAGCCTCAATCTAAGCTTAAAAAAACATTGAACAAATCCAAAGTCAGGGGCATTTTACAAACACGTGACTAATATTCTGCAAGAATATCAAGGTCACAAAAGAAAGAAAAGACTAAGGAACTGTCACAGATTATAGAAGACTAAGCAGACATGATGACTACAATGCATTATTCTGACAGAACACTTTACATGGAGTAATTTGTGGAAGTGGTAACATTTGAGATGGCCAAGGTTTTGGAGAAAGGACCTTTCTTCATAATTACCACTCTACTGACAAACACATCTCTTCCCTCCCATCTGTTCTATCCTCCTTGCTTTCTTTAGCTTCCTTCCCGATTACATTCCATATTAGGAAATTTTCTCTCTTGTATCTGAGTTTATACCACCAGATTAAGCTATTACAAAAGATTTCTGAGATGAGATACACCTTAAAATGATGTGCCTATCTGGATCACTGAATTATCAGGCCACCATACAGTACAAAGGGGAAACAACAGTCTTAACTATGATAACTCTGAAGGTCAGGGCCATGATTTTCTTTCTGAAAATGGACATACTAGAGACAATGCCATTTCTTTCTCTTGAGGACACAAAAATCCTCCTTGGTGGGTGAGATTTTAGCAAATATAGAGAATTGCACACCTTGAACAAGTACTCTTGGATAATAAAAGATCTCCTTTGAGTTGTAACTTCTCAAGAGATCATGGACATAAATTGACTGGACCAAAAAAAATAGAATAATAATAACTTTTATATAATCCTGTGTTTGTACACAACATTCATTCATTCACACATTTATTTATTAATTCAACATACTTTGGAAACTTATTAGTGTCAGATGAGGAGATACAAAATGATTAAATTATGATCACCATCTTTGAAGAACTGTCACTCTAGTGGAATTCAAAGACTTATTTCAGAACCCAAATAACTTACTTATCTACCTGTTCAACTTCTATAATAGTCCACTAAAGGAATTACTGTAGATAAGCTTATGTGATTATATACATGTTAAGCCAACTGTATAATATACAGAAATTGAATTATCGGATCATATTGTAATTCCATATTAATTTTAATTTTTTGTGGAATTCCCATACTGTTTTCAATAGTAGTTATGCCAGTTTGCATTTCCAGACCCTACCAATTCTTAATTGTATGTCAAACAATTAAAGATTTTCAAAATGGATATGGGTATAATATATACTCTGCAAGAATATTAAGGCCATGAAAGACAGAACAGACTCAGGAACTGTCACAAATTATAGAAAACTAAGGAGACATGACTATCTTCTGGTTCAGAATTTAGATATGTATATTTGGTAATGTTTTTTCTTTTTTTTTACAAATCTAACAACTTAAAAAACTTTTTGAGTACAGGTATACATGGTATATTATTCCAGATGTTCTGTCAGACTTACTACTAAAATAGCTTCAATTATTTTCTCTCAATATATAAAATTTTCTGAATTGCATGATCCTATACTTTCTCCATCTAAGATTTGTCTAATGACCTCAAAAAAAACTCTTGTTAGACTTTTGCTATATATTTAGATACATTTCCCCAATCAACCTCCTTGATCTTCTAAACATAAGTATTTAACAGTTTCTATTAACTAAGAAAATAACTTCTAAAAGAGATTACCCAATACTTCAGAAATATGTTCATTTTCTAAGAATTTATTTGCAAGCAGCTGTTCTTTGCTTTTAAAAGACAAATTGTGAAAACATTATATAGGGAGTATAAAGCAATGATAAAGGTCTAGGATTTATAATCAAAGACCTAGCTTTGCAACTTACTATCTGTGAAACTTTAAACTTCTCCTAAGTCTAATTAAATCAGTAATGTTTGTAAATGTTTGTGAAAGCACCATAGCTCTAAAATACCATATAAAATGTTAACTTTATATTGTTAATAACATACTATTATATTTCATTTATTCAACAAACATCTTACTTAAAACTCTTATTTAGAAATTAAACATAATTTTCTTCAAGTGACTTCCCAAACTTTTTCTCCCTGTCTACTTCCCTAAACAGTCTGATTCATCTTCGTAGTGCCATAATTTATTAGATCATGATCTGAAACATAGCAAATACTCAACAAATACGTATGAAACAATTCCAACTATTCTCAGATTTCTCCTCCCCTCTACTGCCAATAAAAACTAATATATTCTGAATTACACTGTGGTAAAGTTACTCTAGCATTCTTCCAGCCTTACTCCACAATGACCTGTAGTCTTGAACAGAACGTTTCCACCTAGAATCAGTTTCAACTTGTCAGATTTATTAAGATAATTAATGGATATTCATCCTTTGAATTTTACATCTTCATTCAAATCCTATCATTTAAAAAATTAATAATCATGAAACACCCACCATTGTTTCAAAGCCATTACAATTGTTTAGATAGGGAGAGACCAGTGCTCCCCCTGCTGGCCCTACGGAGAAAGACGTTGACCAGAAAACCCTCTGCCCCGTCCCTGATATTCTGGGTAGCAAAGACTTGCATGCCCTAAGGATGATTTCAGAATTCTGATATGCTACAATACATGATGACTGTTTGCTAGACAATCTGAACTGAAGTAAAACACCACATTGACTCTCATGGTTGTCAGATGTGAAAGACGTTATGGAAAGAGATATCTTAAATTCAAGGCTAAAAAAACCCCCAAACTGGTATGTAATAAATTGAAACCTAGGAGAGTAAAACAGTAAAAAATAAAATAAAATAAAACTTGACAAGATCTCTTAAAATGATGATTGTATAAAACAACGACAGATTCTTTCTTTTTGTGAATAGTTGTTAACTTTGAAATCCCCAAAGAATATGTGTGTAGGGTTGTAAAAGTTGCAACATAGATTAATGAGCATTATCTCAGTTGCCCCTCACAATAGGTGCTGTAAGTTTCTAACAAGGAATATTATCACTGTCGTTCTCTCCATTTTAAATGGAGGTATCTCTATAATGATGTATAGCTAGTCTATAGGGCCTGCAAAACAATCCCATGATCACTTCTATGCTTTAGATATTAATAATAGCTAAACTCTAATAAATGCTTACTATGGCCAGATATTGAAACAAGCAGTTTACAATCAATGCATCATTTAATCCTCTTAACAATGCTATGAAGGAGACACTATTATTATTCCCAATTTACAGATGAGGAAATTAAGACACAATCACTTTTCAGGGCCAAATTATGACTCAAGATCATACCCCAACATCCAAAGTGAGTCATTTGAAAATTCACTAAAGCCAACTCAAATACTTACAGGTGGTAGATAAACTGCTTGGAAATATGAGTACTCTTTGTGGAACGCCATAAAATAGTGATATATTTAGTTCTATTTTAAAAACTAGAAACACATTTTCTAGCAGAAAATATTACTAGAGAATATATGTGGGTATAAACTAAATTATATTTATATTATATATGTTTAAATAAAAAGATAATATATAAATAGACTCCATATTTGGAGAGAGATCTTATGTTCCAGAATGCATTCAACTCTAATAAATATGAACACTCTAACACTTGCAGAATTATCATTTATTTCATCATTGATTTTTATAAAAGTTGAAAATTCTTCAAGGTGTATTTCAGCTGTTTTCAAATCAGTCAGGAGGTATTCCCACACCTTTCTATAAAATAAAAACTTTCCATAAGATAAAGACATAAATTACAATTTATCCCCCTCTCAAGAAGGTATAAGCTTTGTGGTTTTGATCAATATGTCTTCCCTTTAATTCTTCAAATAGACTTGGCTGAAATCTTGGCTTTTCAAATGACTTGAAATAACATGAGCCATTACAGTAAAAATTTGCACAGTACTAGAAATAACATGAAATTGAAATCCAAAACCTTTTGCTGATCCTAAGTTTTGGCTACATCTTCCCTTTTACTTTGTAGAATTTTCTCCCTAAGTCTACTCCCAGTTTCTGTGGCAATGCACATTTTTCAAAATATCTTTAAAACAACACAGGTCTCCACATTTTCAAACTACACAAAAAATTTCATGGAAACGTTTTATCAAGTTAAAACCATATAAGATAAACCTAATTACCTTATAATTTGATGAAAGAGCGTGATCACCTGTCCAATATGCCATTTTCATGCTCATTGTTTCCCAGCTTCATGCACTGCTGAACACAATTCAGTAACAGTTACCAAGGTCTGATAATAATAAGAATTTATGAGGTAAAAAACTTAAAATTCAGGAAGGTCTACCTATATATGTAACTATTTTCTGAGTATTTGGGAAAATACCAATAGTGAAATTTTGCAACAAAACTTCTGTGCTCTGTGGGAGGCGAGTTTGAGAACCATGGCTCTTTGGCTTCAGATTCCTCCTCAGACATCTTAACTTTCCTTCCATTGATGCCCCACAGAAAATCCAGAGGAATTATCATATAAGGAATTAAATGGTGTCAAATTGCTTTTGATTTAATTTTATATTTGAACAAAATTGGGTTAAATCAAGCACCAGCGGATTGGCTCACAGACAGTAAAAGGCACTGACTGTCACCCAGGTGAGCAAGAAAAAAATCATCTGAACCTTTAAAGAACTGGTAGAGACTGAATGTGGTAGTGTGACAGGATAGAGTCCTCTGGCACTTCAATACTTCTAGGTTCTTTGCCAGAGACTCCAGCAGGCGCTCATGACAAATATGGGGGCATGGTAGATAATCTAAGAATCCTCCTAGGTGGCACAGGCTAGCAGGAGAACAGCTGCTATTATGGGAAAGCATGAAACCCAGCCACCCTGCCCAGACTATCCTCTCATAAATAGCAAAAACTTGATGCCGCTATGAGAAGAACAGAGAAAACACCGTCCTCCCAGGCATAGGTAAGGACACTCTCCTGATGGGAGAATGTAGAAGAAAAAATATTCTACCCCTGGAGGACCTACCAGAAAACAGTATGGGGCCAGCCCAAAGATCCTATATTAATGCCATTAGAGTTATGTTGTCACTATGGAAAGTGCCAGGAAACTCTCATGCACTAGTAGGGACATCAGAGAACCTACCCCCTCCCTGTTCACCACCACCTGTAATTCCCACCACGAATGCACAATTATCAGAAAAACCAGTAATTTCACTCCTAGGGATGGAAAGAAGACAGACATAAAAGGCAACATACTATGTGCTTCCATTCATATGCCATTCTAGAAAGGCAAAACTGTAATGACGAAAGTTTAATGGTTGCCTGGACGGAGGAGGAGGAGAGACTGACTACAAGTAGCACAAAGTAACTGTGAGGGGAGATCTAAATCTATGTTGGAATTGTGGCAGTGGTTACATGTCTGTATGTACTCATCAAGTTCATGAACAGGGTAAATTTTATTGTAAATTATACCTCAATATATGTGACTGAAAAAGCCAAGAGATATTGTATTTCAGCCTCACTTCTGTCATACTCAGTGATTTCAAGAAAATTCACTTCACTTAAACCAGACTTTATGGAGTAACTACTATATACCATGCCAGTTTATATCTAAGAGGTGAATTAGCTGTGTCCCTCTGGGAATACATGGAGTAATGAGATGCTTCTTTACATGCATAGGGAATATAGTCAATAATATAGTAATAACTATGCATAGTGCCAGGTAGATGCTAGACTAGTCAGAGGGATCACTTCTTAAATTATGTAAATGTCTAGCCACTATGCAGTACACCTGAAATTAAAATAAAATAATATTGAATGTCAACTGTAATTGAAAAATTAGAAAAGGAAGGGGGTAAAGGTGAAGGGGATTAAGAGGTTCAAATTTCCATGTATAAAACAAGTAAGTTCTGAGGATGTAATGTACAGTATAGGGAATATAGTCAGTAATATTGTGATAACATTGTGCAGTGTCAGAAGGTTGCTGGATTTATGGTGATTGCTTCTTTGGGTACATAAATGTTGAATAACTATGGTGTACACCTGAAACTAATATAATATTGTATGTTAGCTATATTTTAATAAAAATCTTTTTAAAATTAAAAAAATAAGACACTTAAAATATCTTCAGCAATTTATGGATTAAACATGAAATACTAATGCAAAAATCAAAATATTCAGAACTATATGGCAATGAATTACATCATTTTAGAACTTGTGGGCTATAACTCAAGAGGTTCTTGAGGAAATTTATAACCCAAGACATTTATTGAAAAACAATACAAATTTTGAAAATATATTTGTCAAGTGCTTAACTTAAAAAGCAAAAAGAAAACAAAAATTCCTGTAGTAAACAAAAGGAAAGAAAGATGTAAGAACAAAACAAAAGAAACTATGCATTGAAATAAGGTTAATAGATTAAGTTAATTGCTTTTCTGCATAAATGTTTCTGTCTTTGATGTATAATATGTATTGTTAATCAACAAGAGCTTATATAGTATGTATCTTTTCCTAAACTAATTTGACCACATTCTCTTATATGTGTGTTTATATCTGCCTTACAGCTAATGATTCATAGGAAAAATTTAGGAAACACCAGAGTGTTAGCTTACTTAAATCGTTTTAACTTTACTAAGCTCCAATTTATCTCTCCAGAAAAAAAAATTGAAATGTAATTTCTTTCCTCATCTCTATCCCTCAAAGTCTGGTTGGTTCTCTAGAGGGAAGAGGACAATAAAACCAATATAAGAGATCCACAAATAAAGTTACATAAAATAAAAAGGAGAAAATATTTGAAACAAGCATTAAAAAAGTAATAGCTGTATTATGTGAAACATTTATACAAACAAAAAGAGAAAGATAATCCACTAGAAAAGTGGGCAAAGGGAAATTATTTGGGAATCCACAGGAAATAAGCATCATTTTATATTTTTTTAAGTTAAAAACAAAAAGGGAAAATTGTAATGCTGCAAAAATAGTGTTCTAAATGAAGACCTTCCTCTTCTTTTTTGTCCAAATAGTTAATTAACTTAAACTCCATGTAAGATGAATACTTTCTTTTCCATGCACATCTCTACCAGGTTTTTTGACAATTCTGGTGGACTCCAGTTCACTCAAACCATAAACATTCATGAGGTACCTGAGAGAAAATACACTCTCAAATGAGCCGAATCTGGTACCCTTCCCTAATCATCACCTTCTGAACTTGTGAATCAAATTCAATGTTATTATTAATCAATAGTAATAGTCAAGCTACAACTACTATTTGAAATTTTTTAATTTATTTTTTCCTGACACACTCTTGCTAGCAAAATACCAGGTAAATTGAGCAGTGCTCTTTTAGGTAAACTAGTTCCACTTATGAATATTTAGGAAATTGAATTAAGAAACAATTTTTTTTTTTTTTTTTAGCTGAGCCCTCCTGCTACCTGTTGGCAGCTCAACAGCAACTCAGCTCAGGCATCAAACTGCTGTTGCTCAGAACTCAGCTCAGCTCACACTCTTGAGAGAGCTCTCAACCAATGGAGCCGCTCGGCTCGCCCTTAAGAAACACTTTTTAACTTGATACTATTTGAAACATTGAACAGGTGCTGCTGCTTCTTAGGAAAAAAATAACTGGGAGCTAGGTAATAAAGGAATATTTATTTTAATGTGATTCTGACATGTGCTCAAAGGGGGGGAAACATATATAATTTACTAACTCTCTAATGGAAATGGCATTATAAAACTAAAAAGATTTAGTAATACTGAGCAACAGCCCATGAGAAACTGGTTATTGTCAACACTCAGTGCCTAGTTTGCTAGTTAATGAGGTGAGAAGAAATCAAGAGTGGTTAATAATCCCAAAAACTGATCATAATCAAATCATTACAATGTTAATTATAGAATTAAGGGGATTGTAACTATGAAAATAAAATAAATATAAAATCACTGCTTTTGTTCTACATGTTTCATGAAAAGCTTATTTTCTAAAGCTCGATAGGGCTCAAAATAGATGGCACTTTTTCCTCAGAAACATTTAAAAAAAAAATCAGGTTAAGTGGGTTTTAATGATAACACTTAAAATATATTTATCCTTGTTTTTCCATGTAAATTTAAGAAACTCTCAATCAATTTGTTGAGATATTTAACTCCCTAGATTTATATATACTCACAGGGCAAGTCATTACTAAGGCAAACTATTTTCTGATTATGTTGGAAATTTTATTAGATTTATAATTTGGTTCTCAATCCCTTAGTTGTATTTTCAAAAGCTAAATCAACTGTTTTCCTTGTAAAGAGTTGGTACAGATTATCTTGTTTACTTACATGGGACTGACAGATTTTGTTTAATTACACATTCTAATAATAACCTAATCTCAGAACTATTGCTTCTTTTCATTGAGCTTCTCAATCTTTAGAGCATTATTCTTTTGGTGAATAGGGTATTTACTAAGAATTTCACCTAATGAAGACAATACATTCCCCATTATGCTCTGAGAAAATAAAACTCTCCACAAACCTTTTAATTCAAATTTACTTTTTCCTAAACATAAGGTAATTTATTCTGATTGAAAAAATTTGAAAATCCTGAAAAAAATAAAAACAAAACAGTAAAGAATCAGTACAATCTCACATATCACAAGCAAATACTCTTAACTTGTCTTTCTTCCTAGTATCTATCTTCTTTAAATAGCTAAAAATCATAGGAATATACAAATTTGTTTTGCATTACTTTCATTTAAAATGAATAAAAATAATCACTTTCCATACCATCTCTAGATGCATTTTATTATATGGAATGGGGCAAGCATAGTTTATTTTACTGTTACAATATTAATAGATTTTTGAAGTGTTTCTAAATTTTCATGAAGATATCTTTGGGTAGAATAAAATAGTAATGAAGAATCTAACCAAATTTGAAGCAAACGTAAGTTCAAATCCTGGCTCAGCTACTTAGGAGTTTTGGTGAGAAGTGAATTATGTAGTATAAGAAAAGCCTGTACATTGTAAATAATCGGTGAATCAAAGAGATTATTATAATGAAGTTTTCCTAAATTTTAAAATATTTTTATATCATATGTGCCCTAAGTTTGGAGTTTTTGGTTAGACAATATAAGCATTTATAAAGATTTTCATACATATTTTCAAGTTACTCTCCAAAGTAGCATACCAATTTAAGCTTTTACCACCATTTTATGAGAAGTAATTCTCAGCAATGCTGGATGGTCTCATATGTTTTAATTCAATAGATAAAAATTTTTTATCTCATTTTAACTTTTATCTTTTTGATCATTTAGTAACATAAATTTTTAAGCATTTATTAATCATTTGTACCTTTTAAATAAATTATCTGTTCATGTCTTTTTCCATTAACATACTGGAGTCATATCAGTTTATGTAACTGCTTTAAATATTAATGTTATTAATAATTTGTCATATGTGTAGTTAAGTAGCTTGCCAGTTTCTCTACATTTAAATTTTTTCATAATACTCTTGATATTCAGAAATGTTATAATTTTCTTTGGTGAAAACTATTATTCTTTTCTTTTACGTATCCTTCCACCCTTATCTAGAAATAGGAAAATAATCACCTTTTATTACTAGATCACATTAACTATGATAATGTAGAGTTAACTTTCTTTTTTAAAAAAAAAATATTGGGTAATTGGAGGAGAGGAACAATGTTGGGGAATTGGGGAAGGAGACCAGCCAAGTTGTTGTTCTTCATTCTTAGTTGTGGAGGGGTCCAGTCGCCATCTGGCTGCCCATCGGCTGCTCATGGCCTCTAAGCTCAAGGTGCTGTGTTCAATCTTAGTTGCAAGTGGGCATAGCCACCATCACATGCGTGAGTCAACCCAGCAGCCTTGTTGTTAAGAACGCACACCCTATCCACTGAGCCATCCGGGAGGCAGCTCAGCTCAAGGTGCTGAGTTCAGTCTTAGTTGCGGAGAGGCATAGCCCACCATCGAACATGCAGTCTTATTGTTAGGAACACGTGGTCTCACCAGCTGAGCCATCCTGCCACCTGTTGGCAACTCAGAAGAAGCTCAGCTTGGGTGCAGTGTCACTGGCCCATGTGGGAATTGATCCAATGGCCCTGTTTCTCAGAGCTTGCGCTCTCAAGCTAACTTAGCCAATTGAGCCACTTGAGCCAATTGAGCCACTTGGCTGGCCAAGAGTTAACTTTTTAATCCTGATAGTAGATATTTTGGTTTACGCTGTTAAGTGAGAATCCAAGTTGAATTTTTCTCTAAGTAGCTAAACAATTGCCCAAATAGGGTTTATAAAACATTCCTTCTCTTTCTCATTGATCTGCAACGTCTCCTTTATGACATGTAAAACTTTTATACATAATAAAGTTTAATTTTACAATGCGCCAATATTAATCAAAGATACTATCCATTTGTACCTCTTCTGCTTTTAGAGGAGGAGCTGCGATTAAAGGTTCCTGCTGCAACCCTCACCCAAATTATCCCTGTCACCTACTGGGCTTAGGAGATTTCCAAGACCAGGAGGAGGATCCACAAAGAATAGAGAGTAATTTTTTTTATTTTAATTTCTACATTTTAATTCATGGTCAGTCCTTTCCTCTCATTCTGCCCACAATAAATCTAGGTCATTAATGGAATGGAATGAAATATAGATAACATTTACCAAGCACTTACAGTGTCTCAGGTTCTTTTGTCACCTTAAAACCCCATGAGATAGACATTCTTCTCCTAATTTTGCAATTATGTGACACATTCAGCAATTTTAATTAATGTCCCAATACCACACAATCGATAAGTAGCCAAAATAGGAAGTGAGCCTATGTCACTCTGAATCAAATATCATGTTTCTTGAAAAATAACCTCATAGTTGGAAAGAAAATCTCTCTTTCTGACTCTGTCTTCTCTCTCTCTCTCTCTCTCTCTCTCTCTCTCTCTCTCTCTCTCTGTCTTTCCAGATCATTTCTTTTGGAATAATATTATCTTAATATTAACAGATTGCATATGGCATATATTCTAATTTGGACATTTATGCTTTTCAAGGATAAGCATGCATGTGAAGTTCAAAGGATGAGGAGGGAAGACTCTCATATTTGGGACATGGGAACCCTGCAACAAAGGGTGTGAATTGTGTGCTTCAGAAGGTTAGATGAGAATGTGACTACATCTCAACAGGTCACACAAGGTCAATGAGGGTAAATTAAGGAACAGAAAACACTAGTTATAACTTAAAGGAAGCAAGTACAGTGTAAAACAGAATACTAACAATGATATTCCCTCTTCACTACTGCCATCAATGACCATAGCTGAGCCTCAAGCCAGGAGGAAGATGGAAAAGAAAGTAAAACAATCCTGATTGAGACAGCTTCCAATATACAGTGACTGAATAATCAGTCCAATAAATTTGACTGAATTTTTAGATTTCATTTTCTGTGTCATGAAGAATGTGAATTAAGTTCCCCAAAATTACATAAGCCATAGAAAATAATTGTAAGATTTCTACTAGATACCCATGGAACTGAGCCCCACTCAAACTAAGCTAAAAGAGGAGACTACTGTGAGAAATAAAAGGCGTAGCCAGTCTGCAGGTACACTGGAAGAGAGAACGAGAAATTGGAAAATCAGCCTTTGTGTGGCTCACAGGGACCCAGGTCCTCCTTGCATCTTCTAATGGGTAGCTACATGCTGCTCCCCATCCTGACCTCAACCTGGACAAGGATGAAGAGCTGCTCTGCTGTTCCCTGGAAAGGTGTCGTGTCAGTCAAGAAGTCTCCAACTCAATACCGGTGGCTCCTGCCACTTCAAATTCCATTTCTTCATTCCTTGCTTGACATTTCTGACTTAATGCACTCCTACTGGTTTCTTACTCATCTCAGTCTTCCTTTCTCTTTGCCAGCACTTTTCCTTCTAATTTATACCCCAGTGTCAATATCACTTACAGTGTCATTTGGTGGAGATAAAACCCATGTATTCCATGTGCATATGTGTGCAGATAGACATGTATATGCTATATGTAACACTGGTCTTATGAATTACATGAGGTGGATACATTCTCAGTCTAAAAACATATGTTTTGCAAGAAGTGCAACATATGTCTTTTTCTGTAATTCAGCTTACTTTCTATTTTGAGTCCCCATTCTGCTATAGTGGTGGAAACTCAATGTTAATCAGTTTGTCTCACATTCCTCACTTTCCCCAGGATTATGCCAAAGTTTTAGGGGCTTGTGTAGTGCCAAGAAATTGGAGTATGGCTCCCGAATGTCTTCCATTTGTCCTCTTGGAATTCATTCTCGACTCATCTCCACCTTCCTCTCTGCCCTGGAAATTGAACTGAATGGAGCACATTGACAGGATTCTCTTCAATCTGCCTTCCAGATGGAATTTCCCTTTCCTATATGATTCTTTTTTCTTCTGGTTTCTAGAATCATGCCCTTTCTGCAGCCCTTCAAGCTTAGCAGTGGTAACAGATTCCCACTGCTGGCCCCAGGCTCCTGCATTCTGCACTGTGCTCATCCCTTTGTAATCACTTCTTTCGTAAATAATCCTTCTCCAAATTATTCCACTAAGATGATACCAGCTATTTCCTGCTGTGATACAGCCCTGGATATCTATGATCCATACACAGATACTGAAATATTTTTCATTCTATCTGGTTCCTAGTTGTCAGATCATTATCAGGGTTATGTTTCTAAATCTCTCATGTTTGTCCATTCACCCACATGCCTCTTATATCTCTCTGCTGCTGTTTTCATGCTGTGCTGAGGACCAGAAATGTCTGTGGGGTTGTCAGGCCCTATCGGCCTACACTGTGTGTGCACTCACTCCCTCTCTGCATCTAGGGTGGCAAAAGGCAGGGAGATCCCCCCTCCGGGACCTGTCCACATATACACACTTCTCACCCTTTCTCTGTCTGCCTTATATAACCTACACCAGGAGAAATGCCTGACTGGCAGGAGATGAGGAGAGAAAGAGGGTCCATGGAATACCAAGAGAGGAAATACATACAACATAATACAAAGAAGTATGTTAACATAGGTATTTACACATCCCCACCGTGTAACAAATCCATGAAAGTGACCATTCATATAGCCACTAGAACCATCCAACTTGTCGTTTCTAAAAATGAGGACTTAAACACTTTTATTGCCAAATGCCAGATTCTTCATTTATATAGCAAATTATAGTTTAAAAATCGCTTTGCATTGAGAAACTCATTGGATCTTCAAGACAACCCTAAGAGGGTTATAAAATATACTCCATGTTATATCCTAAGCTGTGTCCTTACAAAATTTATGTGTTGAAGTCCTAACCTCTAGTACCTCACAATGTAATCATATTTAGCTATAAAGTCCTTAAAGTGGTAATTAAGTTAAATTCAGGTCTTTACAGTGGTTCTTAATCTAATATGACGAATGTCCTTATAAGAAGAGAAATATTGGATACAGACATGAGCACACACACAGAAAACTCATGTGTAGACAGAGGGAAAAGGCAGCCATTTGTTAAGTCAAGGAGATTCCTCAAAAGAAACTACTTGTGACACCTGATCTTGGACTTCTAGCTTCAGAATTGTGAGAAAATAAATTTCTGTTATTAAAGCCACCCAGTTACATGATTCTATGTTACAGCAGTCCTAGGAAACTAAAAACCATTTTATATCTTAGAAAAGTGAAGTTTAGAGAGGTGCAATAGCTTGTCAAAAACTCAGAGATTGCCTTACAGGAAATTATTTACATTAAGTTATTACACTAGTATTCCCAATAGTTAAATTCAGGCTACCTCTAACCCTATGTCACCTTTCTCATGAGATAATAGCAAAGTGCTCTGCAACTGTATATTATTATCATATGAGAATATTCATGAGAATATGTGATGTGTATAAGCTTCTTCAAAGTCAAGCAGTGCATCTGTGGGTGAGGCCACCAGGTTGTGGTTGCCTCCGGGCCATTTCCAGACTCCCTGCTTCCCTCCTCCCTCCACTCCATCTGCTGCCTTTCCTCTCTTTTCACACTCCCTATCAATTTCCTGAATTACAGATCCATTCAGAGACTGTGCAGAGGAAAGAGCTGACGAAAGAAGCCTAAAGCAGCAAGTGAACTGCTCTGAAGTATTGTGAGGTACATAAAGGAGGGGATACCGTTGCAAATATTACATTTCCAAAATGGGGCCAGGCTGAAAAGAATAAGGAAACAGGAACAGGAATTTCAGATTTTGTTCTGAATCCACATAGAAGAGATTGAGACTGTTTAGTGCTGTAGGATTAAAAGACAAGGTGGAAATGAGAAAAGCCAGGTTATAGTCTCAGATTTGTGGATTTCCTATTATAAGAAACTCCTGGGTAAATTACTTTAATTATTATTCTGTTTCTTACTAGTACAATGGCTATGTCATAGTCAAGGTTTCTTCTAGCTCTAACATTGGGTGAGATTCTTATCTGACACTGTAATTTTGTGCTTTTTCATGAAAGTATAAAACTGCACCATAGGCTTCAAAGGCCATTGTGAACCTCAATGTCAAGTTTTGATGCTCATAGGAAGTCAGTTTTTAAAAATAAAAAATAATCTCAAGTGTGAAAGTGTTATCCTGAAGGCAATTTTATTCCAACTTCAATAAGACAGAGATAAATTTGGTTATTTTGACTTACTTAGCTGTAACCATAGCAAATGTTTCATTCATTTATTAATCCATTTAACCAAAATTGAACACCTACTATGCACTAAATGCGTACTAACTCTCCCTACCCTTAGGAACTCATGGTCTCCCTAGAGGAAAACAGAGAGAGTACAGTGTGAAATATGCTGTGGGTTGTGTTTGAATACAGGTAAGCTCATAGTGGCACAGAGCCTATAAAAGGACAAAAAGGACACCTAGCCCAATTCCTACCAAGAGGATAAATTGGATTCCATTAAGACAACAAGTGTAAAGTGCACAATGTCTGAGGGAGGCCTGGACATAGTTAAAGAATCATAACACAGGAACTCAATCTGTCAATAGGGCTGGGTATTTAGAACAGTAAATCATGAAAGACTCTCATACATGGCTTATAAATGAGCCCAAACACAAAAAGCAAAATTCCTTTATTTGCTACAGTTATGAAGGCTTCTAAGAGACATGAATTCTTTATGTGAATTCATAGTACTTATTTTATCCTGACTTGCTCTGGGAAGCAAACATGCCTGAAATCACAGAAAGCTAGCTATGGATAAGACCTTAGAAATCAACTGGTTCAACCCACTCACTCAGAGATAAACTGATTGCTGTTAGGTCTGACGGCAGCAGAGCCAAATCTACACCCCAAGAATCTAGATTCCCATTTCAATGTTTTCTGAGTTTTTTTTCTTCTGCTGAACCTCCCTGTACTACCCACCAGCCTTTTTACATAAATACCAGGGAGTGAAGTCAAGCATTCTCTGTCATGCAGTTAATCAAGTAATCATTTAGGAGGCATGCCAGACCTATAAATGTCTTGAAACTAACCCTATATGCCAGTCGAGCTGCATATATTTATCTGCTTATTCCATATTCTGAAATATTCCTTCTGTTGGAATTGTCTGGTTAGAAAGACCCATGAATGGGGACAGTGAATATACATTGCAATAATTTCTCCAGAGCGGCCGGCCAAGTGGCTCAGTTGGTTAAGAGCTCGCTCAAGAATGCGAGCTGAGCTCTGAGCAACAGCAGTTCGATGCCCAGCCCGAGCTGAGCTGCCAACAGGTGGCAGGATGGCTCAGCTAAAAATAAAAAAAAATAATTTCCCCAGAGCTATGTGAGGAAGTGGATTGCAGCAGATGACACTGAACATTGATTCATAGTTCATTCAGCAAACATTTCATGGGCACTTAAGCCAGACACTGTCCTAAGCAAGCAGCATCAATGAAAAATAGAATAACTGAAATAAGACTATGTGGATGCTGATCTACTGAGCACAACAGACAACAAGCAAAGAAACAAATATACATAATTACAAAGTCAAACAATAGTAAGTATATGACAGAGGTTCAAAATGCAGGAAATGAAAAAAGTTTTCTTTAAATGTTGAAGGAATAGAAAGTGCAGTAAAGAGAAAGCATAATGACTCACTTTTGAGAAAGAGAGATACTTGGATATATTGAGGGCTTTCATATTCACCATCCTCTGCTATGGAGTCATTCTTAGAAATGTAGTGGGAAGAAGTAGGAGGCACTTTCAAATTTCTTCTGGAGTGTCGAGAACCACCCTCTTAACTCTTATCAGACTGATTTTTAGAGAGACATCAAGCACTTTCTTCCCAAACACTCAGCGCTGTCTTCTATAAACATGAGGTATTTCCATGTGTTTTTATACTACTGGGCAGTAGATATTTTAACATTCCTGAAGAGTACACAGTCCCCTTTGAATATCTGATTTAAAATAGAGACGGTACCTCCCCCAAACACCTACACAGAAAATGTAGCATTAAATTTCAGGTGGTTCATTGAAGACTATCAGTGATCATCCTCCTGGAAATGCCACTAAAAAAAAAGAAAAAAATCATATTTCTCTGCATGATGGGGAGTGGGTTCTAACTAGCTTAGGTACAGGGAACTGCCATCCAAGAGATCTCCAGTGTAAACAACACACGTGCTCAGAGACCTGTCAGCCAAAGGGCTTTGAGTTGCCAGGCTGAACTGCTCAGGAGCAGAATTAATATGTTTGACCAGCAGTATTGTTCTCTGCTGGTTACTAAAGACCAAATAGGATTGTAATTCCTGTTCATCATAAAAAAATTTTAGATATATATGTAAAATGAGTTGCTTCTGAAATGCACCAAATAAATACAATGAAATCTTTAAAACCTATTATGTTTTATGAAAACATAGTTATGCATATAATATATTATATATATTCTATTATATATATTTCATAAGTAAGAAATCTTGCCCATATATTAGAATTACTTGGGAAGTTTTTTAAAAGACTAATGCTCAGGCCCATACTAGACCAATTAAATCAGAATCTCTCAGGGTGGGATCCAGGAATTGGTGATGTTTAAAGTATTCCCAGATAATTCCAATGAAGAGCCTGGTTGCAACCCACTGTTTCAGAAGGGCTGACTGACCTTTATGCATTGCAAACCTGGCTTTACTAAATTAAGAAGTCAAATACATAGAACTAAACCCAATTGATCATAAAATTATTTATTCAGTTTATCTGAACTCAAAGCCAAATAATTCTGATAGTTCTGAACAATCCTAACATTTCTAAAAATGTATGAAATATATGAAAACCTCAATAAATAGGTAGTTGGTTTCCTTATGTGGGTCTAAACAAACAAATAGCTGTGAGCAAAGATTCTTCCTATTCCTTCCTGGAATTCCAGTACCTAGCATAGAGCACACCTGAAGGCTTAATTAATGTTTGCTGAGTTAACCACACCATTTTAGTCCCCCCTCATCCATCAAACATTATAAGGAAGAGAATGTCATGATCATTCAGTAGGTGTCTAATGAGGCATTTAACTGCATTCCTGAATAGCAGTGTTATTGAACCCATTCTTTCATTAAAATATTGATTAACTACCATGTACTAAATATTATAGTTGGTGCTGGGAATGATAATGATAATTTAATCTTTTCAAAATCATTTCTAACATCTTCTTTTAAACAATGATTGGAATTGAGTTCCAAGAAGATAAAGAGGTACTCAAAACCACAGAGTTAGTGGAAGAGGGTGAACTGGAACTCCTGTTTTGTAATCCCCAATGTGCGCTATTTTGGGAGAGAGCAAAGTATGCCACTTTTATTATAAGTAAATTTAAAGTAATGAGACTAATTTTAAGAGCAGATGATGGTGTAAGAAAGAAGTCACAATATGCACAATCTGTATAGAGAAATTTTCTAATTCTATGAGTCAGTTTTGTGTAAGCAACTGTGGGATTAGAAATGGATTTTCTTTCATGTTTGGGTTAAAGTGAATTTTTTGTTTAGAGCAAATAGTATCAAGTTCTGTAGAGGTAAAGAAAATTGTCTCTGAGATTCGAGGAGAATAAGTGAGATAAGTAAGGCAAAGAGTAATTTGGGAAGGGCACACAAGATTTAAAGAGAATAAAGAAAATATGTTGATTTCAAAAGGAGTTTATTCTCAAACAAAAACATGCAATTGTGGGAAGAAAGGCCTTAGGAACCGCAGATACTAGTCACCTTTCTAACCTCTCTCCTAGCAGTCTTCCTCTCCTTCTCTATTCTCCAATAGCTCTAACCTTCCAACTATTTCTCAGGAAAGCCAAGGTTGACCCCCTCAGGACATTTCTATATGGAATCATCTTTCCCCAACTCATCATAAGGGGCATTTCTTCTCTTTTTCAATCTCTACTTAATATTCCCTTCCAGAAAGGACTTTTCTGCCCACCCTCTCTGAAACTGAGTTCCTGGGTCTCTTCCTCCCCCATGCTCTTACACTGCTGAATGATTTTCTTCTGAGCACGTACTACTCCCAGAAATTATTTTATTTCCTTGTTTACATAATAGTCTCCTTCATTCGTGTGTATGCTTGGTGATGGCAGAATTCTGACTCTCTTTTTCAATGCTGTGTTCCTGTCACTAGAACATTGCCTTTCTCACTGCATTCAATGATATTTTAATATCCAGTTGTTCTTAGGAAGGAACAAAGGAACAAGGGAAGGCAGATTCAATGGCCAACATATGACACTAAAATTCACACAAATATAAAGATACCATGTATTTCTTTGGTATAAAATAAAGATGAGTAAAATCCACTGTCATCAAGGGGGAGAAAAAAGTGTATCTAAATTGGTGCAATCTTTGCAAGAACGGATTTGGTAGTATCCAACAAATTTTTAATGTGCACATTTTTGACCCATAAATTTCTCTTCCCATTTATGATCTTATTAATACAGATAACATAAATCAATCATAAGTTGTAAATGAATGTTTATAGTAGATTATATGTAATAGAGGAAAATTAAAAAGTTTTAAAATGTCTATCAATGGTTAAATAAATTATGATACATAGAAATATAAATACTGAGTAGTTAAAAAAAGAATGAAGTTTCATGAGTGTTTTATAAATTTTGGATATTAACCCCTTATCAGATATATCATTGGCAAATATATTCTCCCATTCAGTAGGCTTCCTTTTTGTTTTATTAATGGTTTCCTTTGTTGTGAAAAAACTTTTAAGTCTGATATAATCCCATATGTTCATTTTTTCTTTTACTTCACTTGCCCATAGGGATGTATCAGTAAAAATATTGCTCCGGGTAATGTCTGCAAATGTACTCCCTATATTTTCTTTTAGGATTTTTATGGTTTCAGGTCTTACATTTAGGTCTTTAATCCATTTTGAATTTGTTCTTGTATATGGCGTAAGGAGGTGGTCCAGTTTCATTTTTTTGCATGTGTCAGTCCAATTTTCCCAGCACCATTTATTGAATAGACTATCTTTACTCCAGTGTAAATTCTTGCTTCCCTTGTCATAGACTAACTGTCCGTAAATGCCTGGATTTATTTCTGGGCTCTCTGTTCTGTTCCACTGATCGATGTGCCTGTTTTTATGCTAATACCAAACTGTCTTGATTACTGTAGCCTTGTAGTAGGTTTTGATGTCTGGTAGCGTGATCCCCCCGACTTTGTTCTTATTTCTCAGAATTGCCGAGGCTATTCGGGATCTTTTATGACTCCATATAAATTTTAGGATTATATTTTCTATTTCTGTGAAAAATGCCCTTGGTAGTTTGATAGGAATTGCATTGAATCTATATATTACTTTAAGCAGTATGGACATTTTAACTATATTAATTCTTCCTATCCATGAGCATGGTAGGTGTTTCCATTTATTTGTATCTTCTATGATTTCTTTCTTCAGTGTCTTATAATTTTGAAGTTCAACACCAAAAAAACAAACAACCCAATTAAAAAATGGGCAGAAGATATGAAGAGACATTTCTCTAAAGAGGACATACAGATGACCAATAGGCATGTGAAAAAAAGTTCAACCTCACAGGTCATTAGGGAAATGCAAATAAAAACCACAATGAGATAACACCTCATTCCAGTCAGAATGGCTATCATCAATAAATCAACAAACAACAAGTGCTGGCGGGGCTGTGGGGAAAAGGGGACCCTGCTGCACTGTTGGTGGGATTGCAGATTGGTGCAGCCACTATGGAAGTCAGTATGGAGGTATCTCAAAGAACTGGAAATAGAGTTACCGTTTGACCCAGCAATTCCACTGCTAGGTATTTATCCTGAGAAAACCAAGACACTTATTCAAAAAAAGTTATGCACCCTATGTTCATAGCAGCACAATTTACAATAGCTAAGACTTGGAAACAACCAAAATGCCCATCGGTAGATGACTGGATTAAGAAACTGTGGTATATTTATACAATGGAGTATTAGTCCGCTATAAAGAAGAATGAAATCGTACCATTTGCAATGATATGGATGGACCTAGAGACTATTATGGTAAGTGAAATAAGTCAGTCAGAGAAAGACAAATACCATATGATCTCACTCATATGTGGAATCTGAAAAACTGTATGAGTGAGCAAAGTAAAGAGAAACTGTCTCATAGAGATAGAGGAAAACTCAGTTGCTAATTGGGAGGGGGATGGGGATGAGGGAGTAGGGGAAGGGATTAGACAGCAAAAATAGGCAACTACAATATTGCTACCGGGATATGAAAAAGAGTTTGGGGAATATAATTAATAATGTTGTAAATATTTTGTGGGATGTCAGATGTCATAGGTCTTGTTAGGGAGACCATTTCATGGATGGAGTAGAGGTTTGATCACTGCACTGTATAACTGAAGCGGAGGTTGTATACCTACTGTAATTGAATATATATATAGAGATAGATAGATAGATAGATAGATAGATAGATAGATAGATAGATAGATAGTCACGGGATGTGGATTATACTGTGGAAGAGAGTCAGAAGAAGAGTAATAGATATATATGATATGGGGGAGAGTGGGGTGGTGAATTGGGGGTGGGGGCTTGTCACTTTGAGGGGTAAAATGTATAACTATTGCACTGTGTTGTACACCTGAAACTAATTAAAAATAAATAAATAAATTTAAAAAATAAAATAAAATAAATCTCCCCCAAAAGGAAAAAAGAAAAAAAAAGAATGAAGAGTAGCATAGCATTGGATAATATCTGTGATTTACTGTTAGTCATTATAAGTGATATATGAATTATATGTCTTCTGATGCATAGAAAAAGATTTATAAGGATCTACTACCAAACTGTCAACTATTGTTAGTTCTAAACAATGGTACTGTGGCATGAGGGTGGCAATGACGTGGAAATTTTCACATTTTATGTAATATCAATTTATGATGTATTAATTTTTAATTTATCACAGTTCATTTTAAATAAAAGCATGTTGCCTCTCCAATAAATATTCCTATGTTGGATTTCTTGAGAAAGCACAGCCTAACCTGACATCAGATAATTTTTGCCAAAAAATAATAGCTAAGTTAGAAACTTCATAAGGACAGAGTGCCTATGGTCCATGTGGCTGCTTGCGCTCCAGATATTATGCATAAATTTCATTTAGCAGGAAAAAAGTAAGGGAGAATATTAAGTTTATTTCTCCTTAATATCATTTCTAGGCTATTGTACCTATAGGCTTATATCTATTGGTAAGAACTTAGCCAATGACAACAAGAGATGGGAGGATAATTTACATTTTTTCAAAGGTAAAAATGTCAGAGCTTCTATCATTAAAGAAGAAAAGGAGAAATTATATTCATTGTCTTTATCAAAGGCATTTATATAAATACCCAATAACAGTTAACTAATTTTTGTATTAGCACTGTATTTTTAGATTTTTTTTCATCCATTTAATGTACATATTTAGATATTTCAGAGGTACAATTATTGGCTGAGAGCAACATAGGAAAAAAAATCAGAAAAACACACAAAAAAAATCTGGAAAAGATTTACATTGCTAAAGATATATTTATAAAGTCTCCCTCAAATGCTGAAAAATATGATTATATAAAATGGTATATAAAATCAAAATTCATTTTAACCCAATTTTCCTTTGTTATGAACCAAATTGATTTTGACAAAATGACACACTAATGTGTAATTCTCCATGAGGCTATATGTTCACCAGATTATATGCAGACTTTATAACTGAGGTATATATGTTTAGGTCCATGGTATATGTCATACATAACATTAAATGTTGAAAAATTCTCCCAGGCATGTGCCAGGAACCACAGGGGAGTGGAAAATAAAACAGAGAAAGCCTTTAATGTGCCTCCTCTGGCTTGGCTGGTAAGGAACCAGATGGACTGAACACCTCATTCAGGGGTAGTAGCCTAGAAGAAAGTCCTTAACATGACATACTCATCAGTGTACAGTAATTCCTGCAATTAAGCCTATGTGGAGCCACTGCCATTCTCAGTGCCCTTTCCTCTTTTTAAAGGATAGAATAAGAACTAACCCCAATTCAACCTGCTGCCTCCAGCTGGAGACCTAGAGAAGCGAGCGATATAATTCTGTCTGAGTCCAAAAGTCTAAGAACCAGGGGGATCAATGATGTCAATTCTTCCCAAGAACAGGAGAAGATAAAATAAGATGGTCCAGCTCAAGCACTCAGGCAGGCAAAAAGGAGAATTCCTCCTTCCTCCACCTTTTGTTTCACTCCGGTTCTCAATGGATTGGGAGATGTCCACTCATGTCAAGGAGAGCTGCCTGCTTTAATGAGTTTATAGATTAAAATGCTAATTTCAACCAGAAACATCCTCACAGACATACCCAGAATAACATTAAATCTGAGGCACCCCATGGCTAGTCAAATTGACACATAAAATTAATCATCACAAGAACTATTATCCAAAATATACAAAGCATACTTAAAGCTCAATAATAAGGAAATAAACAACCTGATGAAAAAATGGAGAAAAAGTCTTAACAGACACCTCATCAAAGAAGGTGTGGGGATGACAAATAAGTGTGTAAAAAGATATTTGATATCATATGTTATTAGGGAATTGCAAATTAAAACAATGAGATACCAATACACATTTATTAGAGCGGCAAAAATCCAAACCACTGACAATACCAAATGCTGGTAGAGTGCAGGAACTCTCATTCATTTTGAAAGACAGTTTGGCAGTTTCTTAAAGAAATTAAACCTAATCTTACCATATGATCAAGCAATCATGCTCCTTGGTATTGACTCAAAGGAGTTGAAACCATGCCCACACAGAAACCTGCACAAAGATGTTTATAGCAGATTAATTCTTAATTGGTAAAACTTGGAAGCTACTAGAACGACCTCCAGTAGGTGAATCAATAAACAAAACTGTGGTACATTCAGACGATGGAATATTATTCAGCAATGAGCTATCAAGCACTGAAAACACAGAGAGAAAACTTAAATGCATATCACTGAATGAAAAGAGCCAATCTCTCTGAAATAGCTACATGCTATCTGATTACCACCATATGACATTGTGGAAGATACAGAACTATGGAGACAATAACAATATCAGTAGTTGCCAAGAGTTGGGGGAAGGAGGGGTGAGGGTGTCCCTTCTTCCTCTGGCAGAGACCACAGGATATTTTAGGACAGTAAAACTATTCTGTATGCTACTATAATGGTAGATACATGTCATTATACACGCATGTTTGTCCAAACCCATAGAGTGTACAACACCAAGACTGAACCCAAACATAAACTGTGGACTATGGGTGATTATGATGTGTCGATGTAGGCTCATGGATTATAACAAATGTACCACTTTGGTGCAGGATGTTGATAGTGGCGAAGGCTATGTGTGTGGGGACCAGGGGCTTATGTGAACTCTTTGTAGTTTCTGTGTGACTTTTCTGTGAACCTAAAAGTGTTCTAAAAACTACAATCCATTTTAAAAAAATTAAATACTCATATTTGTTACAACATGTGTGAACCTTGAAAACATTATGCTACATTAAAAAGCCAATCACAGAAGACCACATTTTGTATGACTCCATTTATTTGAAATGTCCCAAAATGGCAAATCTATGGAGACATAAAGTAGATTAGTAGCTGCCATGGCCTGGAAGTTAAGGGTTAGTGGGCAGTTAGTGCTAATGGCTATGGATGGTATTTTTGGAAGTAGAGTGATGAAAATGTTCTAAAATTGGATAGTGTTGATGGTTGCACAACTCTGAATATACTCAAAAGCAATGAATAAATACCACAGTTTAAACAGGTGAATTTTATAGGGTATAAATTATATCTCAATAAATCTGTTATTTTTTAAAAAATCTCTAAAAATACTTTGAGCAAGGATAGTTTCATCATATTAGCATATAGTTTTAACTTTGAGTCAATGTGTAAGCATGACACTTAAGTAACTTTAACTCCACTGGCTTCGCCATTTACTTTCTTTGTACCTATAAACAGTTACTTAAAGATCATTAAATTTAAGTGTTTTTTCATCAGTAAAATGGAGATAATCCTCAAAACATAGCTGAAACAACTTATAACAAAATCACAGAAAAAGCACCTGACATGAGTTTTCTCACTGTTGGAGAACAAAATTACAAATGAGTAAGAGGCGAAAGTTAAAACAAATCCTACGTTACCAGATTGAAGTCAGAGATATCAGTATGAACTCATATTTATTTTAATATATTGGCAGACAGATACAGAAGTAACTATAGATATGGTGCATACATGGTTTAACATACATACAGGTATTTCCTAGTTAGCAGACAGGGCCTCCAAGCAGTGTGATACTCCAGTAGTCATCAGCAGATATAATGTCCAGATCTGAGTTTCTAAATACCATTTTCCAACAAAAGGAATAAGAATTGCCTAGAGATATGGGAGATTCTATGACTGGAGCAGGGAAAATACAGATAAATCTGACCATCGTATAAAGAGGTAAAGAAAGTGATTTTAGAAAAATTATAAAAGATGAGTTCAAATGATTGAATTGACAAATAAATGGGAGAGAAGAAATAAATGTCCTTACAGAAGAATTCCAAAGGATAAATAGAGAAGAAATGAGGGGAAAAATAATATCACCATTAGATACAGCAACAACTGCTACAGACAAGATATGTAGATAACTGCACAAATTGATGGGTGAAACTTTATGGAGTAAGAGGATATTTTCTTAGCCTCAAAGTATTGCCCCCAAAATCTTTATTAACTACAGTGGTGGTTTAAACATTTATTTACAAATTTATAGTAACTCTTCAGTGCAGAAACCAAATGATTAAGGTTCATATCCCAGTCATAAGTCATGTTACTATCTTGTACCCCTGATAACATGATTTGATGTGGAGAAAAGGACTATCACCTCTGTGGTTTTCTTCTCACACATAACCCAGCCTTAATCATGAGAAAACATCTGATAAGCCAAAACTGAGAGACATTCTGTAAATACCTGACTAGTACTCTTCAAAAGTGTCAAGATAACAAAAAACAAGGGAAATCTGAGAAACTGTCATTGATTGGAGAAGATTATAACCACATGATGACTAAATGCATTGTGCAATATCCTGGATTGAATCCTAGAACAGAGAAAGGACATTATTGGGAACATTGGAGAAATCTGAATAAAATCTAGTTTAGATAATACTGTACAGTGTTCATTTTTAATTTTAGTAAATGTGCCATGGTTATATAGATGTTAATATTAGGGAAACCTTGATAAACTGTATTCAGTTCTGTGTACTATCTGTAACTCTTCTGTAAATCTACAATTATTTTACAATAAAAAGTTAATAAACAAAACAACTACTTGGCCTGCTGTACATGCTCAATAAATCATTCTCAATAGTATATCCTCTTATTAGCTATCAACATACCTTCTAAGGTGAAACCTTTTGAATTGATTATACAATCCAGTTTCCACAGTTCTGAGAACACCCTCCCCAGCCTCAAAAAATCCCTTTGATTATAATGGGACGGCTCCAAGGAATAACATCAGCAAATATGATGCTTTCTACCACATGTGCCTCTATGCCCTGCCCTGCCACAATTCACTGAACCAGAAAGAGGCACTTGAATCAAACTGAGGCAATGAGCCCCTGCCTCATGGAATTTCAGATTCCAAGTACATCTGTCTGATTTTTAGAAAGGAGAAGATGTACTTAAAAGCTCTAAGAAGCTATTTTCTCACATCTGGTCTGGGAAGCAAGGAAACCATTTATTATGAACTCAATGTTTGTATTCTTCCATAATTCATATGTCCAAATGCTTAATGCAGAATATGATATTAGAAGGTGGGGCCTTTGGGAGCTAATTAGGTCATATGGGTGTAGCCCTCATTGGTGTAGTTAGTGTGCTCATAAGAAAGAGACCCTGGAGAACTCTCTCACTTTCTTCCAGCCAAGTGAGAATACAATGAAAAGTCAGCATCTGCAAATCAGAAGAGGGTCCTCATCAGAATCTGACTATGCTGGCACCCTGATCTTGGCATTCCAGCATCCAGAACTGTGAGATGGAAAAAAAAAACATGAAAAATACAAATAATAAAATGGCAATAACTACATATGTACCAACAATTGATTTCAATGTAAATGGATTGAATGCTTCAATCAAAAGATAGGGTGGCAAAATGGATAAGAAAACAAAACCCTTACATGCGAGTATGTGCCTATAAGAGACTCACTTCAGATTAAAAGACATACACAGACTGAAAGTACAAGGATGGAAAAAGTTATTTCATGAAAATGGAAATGAAAAAAAAATTAAAAGTTGGGATTGCAATACTTATATAAGACAAAATAGATTTTAAAACAAAGGCTATAAGAGGAGACAAAGAAGGACTCAGTAATCCCACTTCTGGGTATTTATCCTAAGAAACCCACTCTACTTTGAGGAGAAGTGTGTACCCATATGTTTATTGCAACATTGTTTACAATAGCTAAAATGTGGAGGCAGCCTGGGTGTCCATCGATAGAAGAATGGATAAAGAGGAGGTGGTACATACATACAAGAGAATATTGCTCGGCCAGGGAAGGTAATAGATTCTTGTCATCTTCAGTGGTGTGGATGAACCTGGAGGGTATTATGCTGAATGGAGTATGTCAGACAGTGCAAAACACATGCAATGTGATTTTGCTTATATGTGGAATCTAAAGAACAAAACCAACCAACAAACAAAAAAACAGACTCATAGATACAGAGAACATTTTGCTGGTGGCCAGATGTGAGGAAGTTGAGCAAGTGGATGAAAAAGTACAAATTAGGAAGGGATTAAAAAGTACAAATTAGTAGTTATAAAATAGTCATGGGGATATAAAACATAGTGAACACAGTCAATAATATACTAGTAAATAGGTTAGTGCCAGGTAAGTATTAGACAGTCAGGGGGATTGCTTCTTGAATTATATAAATGTATAGCCATATGCTGTATACCTGAAATTAATACAAAATTATATTGAGTGTCAATTGTAACTGAAAAATTAAAAAGAGGGGAGAAAGGTGAAGGGCAATAAGGGGTCCAAATTTCCAGGTATAAAACAAATAAGTCATGGGGATGTAATGTACAGCATAGGGAATATAGTAAATAACATTGTGATAGCATAGTACTGTGTCAGATGGTTGCTGGATTTATCATGGTGATCACTTCTTTAGGTATATAAATGTTGAAAAACTATTATGTATACCTGAAACTAATATAATATTGTATTCTAACTGTATTTTTAATAAAAATCTTTTTTAAGTGCTAATTGACACAACTACTTTGTAGGAAATATACATTTAGATTTATTTTATGTTGTATTTGCTTTTTAATAGTCAAGGTCAGTCATTTTTTAGTGACAATACATATAAACTATGTGGTGATATTACCCCTATCCTTACATTTATACCACATGTTTTCAATTTGGTCATCTGTTTATTCTGTGCTTGCTCTCTAAAATGCCTTCACTGTATCTTATCATGTCCAAATTTCATCCATACTTGCCAGGCTTACTCTAATTGCCATCTCTCCAGTGCAGCCTTCCCTGCCACCCACTAAAAAAAAAAAGAAAAATAGAAAAAATATATATATATACCCAATGTTTCTTTATCTACATCTTTTATTCTTTTCTATCTTTGCATTATTTACTTTCACTTAGTTTCTTCCCTCTTATATATGAAGCCACTTGATATTGGATTCCCTGTTCTTATACAGGCAGAGTGGTGTGGTGGTTAAGTGCTGGCTTGGGAAGCTGGTGGCCCTGGTTCGGTACCCACATATGAGGGCCAGTGACACTGCCCTCAAAAAATAAATAAATAAATAAATAAATAAATAAATAATACTATATTAAAATTAATAATTTCTAAATAAAACATCATTAAAAGAAGGGAAAGATAAGCCATAGAGTGGAGAAAATATTCACGAGATACATAAAATACTCAAACCTAGACATAAAAAAGAAAAAAATCCCCTACAAATTAATTTAAAAAAAAAAAAAAAGGACAAATGCCCTAATAGAAATTGGGCAAAGACTCCACCAGGTATTCCACAAACAGGGATATCCAGATGGCAGATAATCTTATGAAAATGTACACAATATCATTAGTGATCAGAGAAGTGATGGGTATTAGAAGCACAATGAGATATAACAAGATAGCCACCAGAATGGTTAAAATTACAAAGGAAAATAAAATGATTACAAAGTGGTTGAGAAAGTGAACAAGAATGCTACTAAGAGCATAAACTGATATAACCGAATTAGAAAGCAATTTGGCGGTATCAGCTAAAGCTAGATATGGGTATACTCTTCTGCCTACTGTGAATGCATACACGTGCTCATCAAAAGACAGGTACAAGAATGTTCGTAACCCCACTCCTCATAATAGCTAAAACCTGGAAACAGATATCCATCATCAGAAAATGCATGAAGTCATGCGGCACATTCATACCAAGGCATGTTGTACAACAATTTGTTATTACTAAATCCAAAAATATGGATGAATTGCATAAACATGATTCAACTTATGGAAAGTCCAATACCAGGCCAAGTTAATCAATAGTGTTGGAAATCAGATTGTAGTTATCTTTTTCAGGGGATAGTGAATGGGAGGGCAAGGAAGGAAGTGTCTAAGGTACTAGTATATTCTATTAATTCTTAATCTGAAGACTGACTCTACAGGTGTGATCACTTTGTGAAAATTCATGAAGTTGTAAACATCGTTTGGGTGAATAATTCTGTATGACTTTTATACTTTAATAAAAGATATTTTAAGTAAAAATTTTCACACTTTATTTGTAGCAACAATCTCATTGCTTTAGGCATTATGCCAAAAGGTTGTGTATATATAAATTACATATGCTTTTAATAGCATAAAAACTATTAAAATCAATATTTTTATATTAAGATGTAAAATTACACAGTGATTTATTCAGGGTGCAAATAGGAACTATAATAAACGTTTATTGATTTTAAAATTATGAAGGCTTGAGAATTTAAATCCAGAGTTTCAATAAGCAAAAGCAATTCATTTCTTCAAATGACACTGGTGTTTATGATTAGCTGTGAATTTGATTAAACAGAGGTATATGTTATAACCTTGCAAATGTGAAAGTGTTTCCCCTATCCACATTTTTCTCCCTGGTATGAATCTGGGGTGTTCTGGGAATGTCTTAACATTATAAAGTTATTTGGAAAAGTAGGTGATACATAAAATACACCTATGTGTACTAAAACAATCAGAGGAAGAACCAGAATTAAGTATTAAAAATCTCTTAGGCTGGCCTAGTGGCTCGTTGGTTAAGAGCCGGCATGGGAGCGTGAGCTCTGAGCAGCAGGGCCTCTGGTTTGGTTCTCACATGGGCCAGTGACGCTGCACCCTCTACAGCTAAGATGGTGAACAACAGCTTGACCTGGAGCTGGGCTGCTGTCAGTCGCCACAGATGGTGTAGGCTGCAGTGGGGCTGGCCGGCAGCTCCTGTGAGCTACCATGAGCTGCTGTGAGCCGCTGTGAGAAGCCGTTCAATGGCTGGCAATCGACTGCCTCAGCCAGGAAGAGTGCAATGATGATACCAACATGGGCCAGTGAAGCAATGTCCTCCACAACTAGACTAAAGAACAAAAAGACAGCAACTTGTCTGTTCCCTTTCCCCGATTCCCCAATGCTATTCCCCTCCCCCAACTCCCCAATGAAATCTTAAAAAACAAACAGACAAACAAAAAATCAGTGGTTATTTAAATGACACATTAGACCAGGTGGATTTAATTGATATTTTTAGAGCATTTCACCTCTAAAGCAGCAGAATATACATTCTTTTTAAGTGTATATGGAACATTTTCCATGATGGAACATATGTTAGGCCACAAAACAAGTCTCTCGGGCCGGCCAGGTGGCGCAGTGGTTAAGCACTGGCTTGTGAAGCCAGTGACCCCGGTTCAGGTCCCACAGAGGAGGGCCAGTGACACTGCCCTCAACAAAAACACGGCTCAATAAATTTAGGAAAATTGAAATCATATCAACCATCCTCTCTGACCACAATGCTATGAAACTAGAAATCAATTACAAGAAAAAAACTGAAAAACACACAAATGCATGGAGGCTAAATAACATGCTACTAAATAATAAATGATTTAAAAATGAAATCAAGGAAGAAATAAAAGATATCTTGAGGCAAATGAAAATGAAAATTCAAAGACCCAAAATCTATGAAACATAGCAAAAGCAGTCCTAAGAAGGAAATTCATTAACAATACAGGCCTACCTCAAGAAAAAAAGGAAAACCAAGATAAAAAAAGAATAAGAATAAGGAAAAGTCTAAAATAAACAAACTAACCTTGCATCTAAAGGAACTGGAAAAAGAACAACAACAAAGAAGCCCAAAGTGAGTAAAGCAAGGAAATAATAATGATCAGAGCCAAAATAAACAAAATAAAGTCTACAAAATAAAACAAAAGGTCAATGAAATCAAGAGCTAGTTTTTTGAAAACTAAACAAAATTGATAAATCTTTAGCCAGACCCAAGTAAATAAAATTAGACATGAAAGAAAAGTGAAAACAAACACCACAGACATACGAAGGATTGTAAGAAAATACTAGAAACAACTATATGCCAACAATTTAGACAATATGGAAGAAATGGATAAATTTATAGAAACAAAATCTTCCAAGACTGAATCAAGAAGAAACAGCAAATCTGATTACTACTAACAAAATTGAATCAGTAATCAAAAACCTTCCAACAAACAAAAGTTCTGGACCAGGTGCCTTCAGAGGTGAATTTTACAAAACATTTAAAAAAGAATGAACACCTATGCTTCTCAAACCATTCCAAAAAATTCAAGAGGAGGGAAATCTCCCAAGATCATTTTATGAGACCAGCATTGCTCTGATTTCAAAACCAGATAAAGGCATTACAAAAAATAAAAACAAAAACAAAAACAGTTATAGGCCAATATCCCTGATGAACTTAAGTGCAAAAGTCCTCAACAATGTATTAGCAACCTAAATTCAGCAATACATTTAAAAGATTATGCACCATGGTCAAGTGGGATTTATTCCTGGGATTTATGGTTGGTTCAATATTTGCAAATCAATTAACATGGTATACCATATAAACAAAATGAAAGATGAAAATCATATTTTCATATCAATAGATGTGGAAAATGCATTTGACAAAATCGAACATCCACTTATGATATAAACTCTCAGCAAAATGGGAATAAAGGGAATACAACTCAACATAATAAAAACCATATATGACAAACCCACAGCTAACATCATGCTCAATGGTGAAATGCTAAGAGCATTTTTCTTAAAATCAGGAACAAGACAAAGAAAAAGAAATAAAAGGCATCCAAATTGGAAACAAAAAAATAAAACTGTCATTATTTGTAGATGCATGATACTATATAGAAAGCACCTTAAAGATTCCACCAAAATACTGTTACAACTGATAAATTAATTTGGTTGTAACGGGATACAAAATTAACATTCAGAAAATGATTGCGTTTTTATACAACAATAATGAACTATCAGAAAGAGGAAGTAAGAAAATAATTCAAAGGGCCGGCCGAGTGGTGCGGTGGTTAAGCGCTGGCCTAGGAAGCCAGCGGCCCCGGTTCGGTCCCACATGCGAGGGCCAGTGATACTGACCTCAAAAAAAAAAAAAAAAAAAAAAAAAAAAAAAGAAAATAATTCAATTTACAATAACATCAAAAAGCATAAAATACCTAGGAATAAAATTTAACCACGAAAGTAAAAGATCTGTATTAGGTAAACTATAAAACATTGAAGAAAGAAAGTGAAGAAGATACAATTAAATGGAACCTTATATCATGCTCATAGATATGAAGAAATAACATAATTAAAATGTCTATACTGCCCAAAGCAATCTATAGATTCAATGCAATCCCCATCAAAATACCAACAACATTTTTCACAGAACTAGAACAAATAATCCTAAAATTTATGTGGAACCACAGAAGACCTCAAATAGCCACAACAATCTGGAGAGACAAGAACACAGTTGGAGGTCTCACACTACCTGATGTCATACTATACTACAAGGCTATAGTAATCAAAACAGTATGGTATTGGCATAAAAACAGGCACATAGATCAATGGAACAGAATAGAGTGCCCAAAAATAAAGCCATGTTTACATGGTCAATTAATCTCAAACAAAGGAGGCAAGAATATACATTGGGATAAAGACAGTCTATTCAATAACTGGTGTTTGGAAAACTGGACAGATATATGCAAGAAAAATGAAACTAGGCCACCTTCTTTTAACATATATAAGAAGAAATTCAAAATTGGTTAAAGGCTTAAATGTAAGATCTGAAACTATAAAAACCCTAGAAAAAAACATAGGTAGTAAACATTGATATTGCTGTCTAATATTTTTTTTTCCTGATATATCTTAATGGGCAAGGGAAACAATAAAAACAAACAAATGGGGCCATCAAACTAAAATATTTTTGCACAGCAAAGGAAACCATCAACAAATGAAAAAACACACTACCAACCAGAAGATATTTGCCAGTGATACATCTGATAAGAGTTTAATAGCCAAAATTTATAAAGAACTCATAAAAGTTAACAGCAAAAAAACAAATAATTTAATTAAGCACCAGGCAGAAGACCTGAATAGATTTTTCCAAAGAGAACATAAAGATGGCCAATAGACATAGGAAAGATCCTCAATGTCACTTATCATCAGAGAAATGCAAATTAAAACCACAATGAGATATCACCTCACACCTGTGAGAATGGCTATCATGAATAAATCAACAAACAAGTTCTGGGGAGGATTTGGAGAAAAGATTACACTGTTGGTGGAAATATAAATTGGTACAGCCTCTATGAATAACAGTATGGAGATTCCTCAAAAATTAAAAATAGAACTACCTTATGACCCAGCAATTCCACTTTTGAGTGTCTATCCAAAGAAATCCAAAACACTAATTTGAAAAGCAATATGCTCCCCTATGTTCACTGTAGCATTATTTACAATAGCCAAGATATGGAAGCGATTGAAGTGCCCCTCAATAGATGATTGGATAAAGAAGAGTTGGAATATACAATGTAATATTATAAAAATAAATTAAAAATCTTACCATTTGCAACAACATTGATGGACCTGGAGGGTATTAAGCTAAGTGAAATAAATCAGACAGAGAAAGACAAATACCATATGATCTCATTTATATGTGGAATATAAAGAACAAAATAACTGAACAAAGAAAACAGAAATAGACTCATAGATACAGAGAACTGATCATTGCCAGATGGGAGGGAGTAAGGAGGGTTGGGTGAAAAAGGTTAAGAGGTTAAGAATTACAAATTGGTAGTTACAAAATAGCCATGAGGATGTAAAGTACAGTCTAGGGAATATAGTCAATAATATTGTTATAACTATGTATATATAAATATCTAACCGCTATGCTGTACCTGAAACTAATATTAAAAAAAATATTGTATGTCAACTGCAAAAGAAAAAAAAAAGTGGTATTACTGGAATGATGGAGTATTATCTGACTACAAGCCTTTTTTACCTTTGCATAAAAAAAAAAAAAAAAAAGAGACCCGCATACCATATGTCTAAATATTTAAATGTTATAACTCAACCTAAAAGCTTACATAGGACCGGCCCAGTGGCGTGGTGGTTAAGGGCTGGCTTGGGAAGCCAGCGGCCCCGGTTTGGTCCCACATGTGAGGGCCAGTGACACTGCCCTCAAAAAAAAAAAAAAACTTACATAAAACGTTTCATCTTCCTATTTTTACAAAGATGACTTTCATAGCATATATTTCGGGCTCATGTGCCTGCAGGTAGGCTGAGGGGCTCTGTCTCATGTGCCTCATTGTGGGACCTACCACACTGAAGGGGCAGTACTGTGCAGGGCATGCTCTTCTCCTGGTGATGCAGAAGGAAAGGAACAAGCCCTGCCTTGCAAGCACATTTCAACTCTCTGCTTACACCATCTTTATTAACTTCCCATTGGTTAAAGGAAGTCATATAGTGAAAGCCAAAGTCAAGGAGACAGGAAGTACATTCTGCCTAAAAAGAGGCCACGGCAAAGAAATAGATTATTTTATTAGAACAAGGGAAGACTTCAGACCAATTTTTCTTTTTTATAATTTTATGGTTTTATTAAAACACAATTTGCACAAAAACTGTAAATTTATTTTCTTTACTGCACAGCCTGGCATTGGAATTGGTGACTCTGAGGAACAGCTGGGTTGCTTTTTCCACAATAGCTTTGTGGTTCTCTGAGGAGACATTGTGAGCAATCTCAGCACAGTAAGCGTTGTTGCCCATTAGCAGCACTTCAAGCTCCTTGGCAATGCAGACCAGGAACTCCAGAGAGCCACTGGGCAACATGTGCTCTGTTTTCTTGTTACTCCCAACCAATGGTGAGCATCAAGACCTGGCCCTTGAATCTTGTGTGCACCCTTATTGTCAATGCCTTTGTGTCTCTGCCAGTTATGCTTAATTTTGGCATATAGGTCTGACTTATGCCCAATGAACTCCTTGGTCCTCTTTTTGACAATCCTGGGCTTCACGAGTGGTCTGAGGGCAGCCAAGATGTGGACGGAGTACGAGATAAATGCCACCTCTGTAGGTAACACAGAGGAAGCCAGACCAATGATTAAATCCACATCATTCAAAGGCACAATTCTATCACACTACCTTGGGACTTTGGCCTAGGCTATTTCTATGCATTGCCCTGACTATTTTAAAATTCACTGCTTGGGAAAAGAAGTAATTTTACAAAAACTATAATAATTAAAAGTTCATTGCAAATTAACATGTCACCTTTTGCAAACATGATAAATAAATACCAAATATTTCAGTAGATAAAAAATGAACATAGTCCAGCTTATAGAGTCTATAAAATAGTGTCATAGAGTCATAAAATAGTGGTCTTACTGAGAGTTGTGTACTGCCTGACTAAATACTAAAGGGTTTTCTTCTAAGTAAACCCACACATAATAGTAAAATAGCTAAGAATTTGTACAGTTGTGTAATATAAGCTTGGACGATAAAAAAATGATAACAAACATTCAATTTCTAAGTCCGCATTTCAGGCAAGTGTATATTTTGAAATCTAAAAATTCTTTTTTCCAAATAGTTGCTAAAAAATTTGTGAAAAACTAGATGTTGGGCCGGCCGAGTGGCATTCTGGTTAAGAACTGGCTTGGGATGCCGGCTCTGAGCAGCAGGACCCCGGTTGGGATCCCATATATGAGGACCAGTGACACTGCCCTCTACAGCTAAGATGGTAAACAATAGCTCCACCTGGAGCTGGGCTACAGTGAGCGGCCGACAGCCAGTGTGAGCTGCCAATAGCCTCCCTGAGCCGCCGTCCAGAGGCTGGCGACCGATCTGCCTCACCCAGGAAGAGCGCAATGATCAAAATACCAATATGGGCCAGTGAAGCAGTGTCCCCCACAATTAAACTGAAGAGCAAAAGGACAGCAACTGTCTTTTCCCCTCCCCAATTCCTTTAAAAAAACAAAAAACAAAAAACAGAAAAAAACTAGATGTCCTGTCATACTCAGCAAATACTTTTTAAATAAAAATTTTAATATTAACATTTTAAATTAATCACCAAGCAAAAGTTACTTATAATGAAACTCCTAAATGAATATTTTTTCAATTTAATTCATGTTTAATCTTGAGTATGAATTTTATTTTAATTGGACAAAAAATAGCATCTGGTGTTAAAGCATATGACAGATAGAACGCAGGCATAAAACTGATACCAAGTTGCTTGTGAGAAGCAGTGAAATAAAATAGTTCATATTATGAGTGAAACTATTATCTGCCCCTACATTGGGAAGGGTTACACCTTTTCCCTCATGCAATATCAGACATATCTATGGGACCACAGTGCCCACCCTGTGGTGAATTATACACATCTGCCCTAGTGACTTCAGGCCTAGCCATGTAACTTGATGCATACCTTCCTGCAGGAAGATGATGTGTCTCTGTGTTGATAAACTCAGAACTTGTTTCACCAATGAAATACACTTAGAAATTACCCAGGGCAAGGAGAAGATTTGGGTGCCATTTTGTGGTTCCACTGTGCTGTTTTCTCTCTATGATGAGACTGCACACAACTCCCATAAATATTGCTTCCTCTGTCTTGGTCAAAAGTAAAGATGTTATGGAACAAAGTTTTGGCTGACCTTTGATAAATGTGCAATGTGAGTGAGAAAAAAAAATCTCTGTCATTGTAAGCATTTAAGATTTAGCTTAACATAACCAAGCAGTAATATGACATAGCCTCAGCTTACTGCTAAAGAAGTTTATTATTGATCCCAAAAGTGATGTGCTCCCATAACACAAAACCTGAAACATTGGCATTAGCTTCTGTGTTGGGTTTGGATAGCAGGGAAACTTGTTTGCAGTGAAAAAATGACCCATGTCATGTAGTGGCAAACTGAAATAACCTGGAAGAAAGATGATGTACCAATTGAGCTTGTGGCTTTAAGAGGAGACATAGTGCTAGTACAATGTCTTGGTTGCTATTGACTCTGTTTGATAAGTTACTGCAGGGAAGACATGGACTCAGAAAAGGATAATTTATAAGCAAGAGTAATAGGAAATGGAGTACAGATTCTGGTAGTATTATAGTATTGAAAAATGCAACTGGTTTTCATTTCCAGCTGATAAGATATTGACCCAAAAGAGAAAGCTTTGGGTAACAAAGATCAATTAAAAAGGAAGCTCCATGGAAAGAATAAAATCATGGATGTGACCATAAAACCCATTTCAAAATTTCTGAATCAATTAAAAGAGCAAACAAAAATTCTTGCAGTTGGACAAATGGAAGAGGGAGAATAGACTAAACATGTGGCTCCCCCATCAAAATCTGATAGGCTTGAAGTGTCCATAATTAACTTTAGGGAAAGAAACATGTATCAACAATAATTGTTGGTATGAGTATTAGTAAAAGGAACAAAATGAAATTAACTAGACAAGAAGCTATGTAAGATTTTGATAGAGTTGTACTCCAAAAAATCACACATTTTGGACTAAAAATGAATGACTGTTTGAGACATAAAATGACTCTTAGCCCTCAACTTTCTATAGGCAAGTGTGTCAGTTGAGGTTAAGTCAGGAAACCAGAGCCTTTGTAAGTATTATAAGGAATAAGATATTTAATATGGGAATTTGAATTTACTTAAATGTGGGTAAAGCCAGAAAAAGTGAAGGTCTTGTAAGTAGGATTTGAAGGATCAAATAAATAGTCACTAATTAGTTTACCCTGAAGCACTAGCACAAGTGTTGGGACAAGTTGGAACTTGCAAGAAAACACAAGAAGCCTGTGCATCTCATGGCCAGAGAGGCTCTGGAGGACTTGACAAAGGAAGAGCTCACGGAGCGTTCTGTGCAAGCCTCTCTGGGCCTATGTCCAAGCTTGGATGAACTTGAGGTAGCTGTTGGTCAGTGTCGCCAGCAATCAAGATGAGCTGGATCAGGGGGCAGGCCCAGTGGCTCAGTTGGTTAAGAGTTGGCTTAGAATGCGCACTTTTAGCAACAGGGCCACCAGTTTGATTCTCACATGGGCCAGTGAACACTGCACCCTAGCTGAGCTGTCACTGAGCTGGCAGGATGGCTCAGCTGGTGTAACAACAAGATTGCCTGTTCAATGGTGGGCTATGCCCACCCGCAACTAAGACTGAACTCGGCACCTTGAGCTGAGCTGCCGCCCAGATGGCTCAGTGGATAGGGCGTGTGCTCTTAACAACAAGGCTGTTGGGTTTGACTCCTGCATGGGATAGCGGCTATGCCTATCCTCAACTAAGACTGAACTCAGCACCTTGAGCTTAGAGGCCACCAGCTGCCAACGGGAAGCCCGATGGTGACTGGCACCCTTCACAATGAAGATTAAAGAACAACAACTTGGCTGGTCCTCTCCCCCAAGTTCCCAATAAAATCTTAAAAAAAAAAAAAGATGAGCTGGAGCAGGAAAGAGGCCCACCAGGCATCACTATACATTATGTCTACCACCATAACCCTCCACGAATAATGTTCTCTACTCTTATCTGCCTTCCAAATCTGAGCAAAGTTCGTTTAACTGGCCAACTCTATCCTACATCCTACAGAAAAGGGTCCTGAGAAATATAGTTTCCAACCTTAAAGAGGAACCCAGGTGCTAAGTTAACATTAGACAATCTCGCACAGAAGGAAGCAGGCTGATAGGCTACTTAGCCCTAAGGAGATCATACTCAGATATGGCCATGGAGGATAATGTGAAAGGTAGGAACTCCCAGAAGTTAGAGGTAAAGGTCAGAGAATACAACAGACTGAAAATTTACTTACAGGAAGAGAGGCTAGTATGAAAAGTTGGAACTGTCCCCACTCCAGAGCAAGAAAGAGCATATCGCTCAATTAGATTTCAAAATTTCTGTGGACTAGTAACTGCTCTGTGCCGCCCATGTTCTCCTTTCCAGATAGAAGGGCTTATTCTGGTTATCCTACCCCTATTCTTCTATCCTATTAGTGTTCCACCGATCTCAAAAATTTCTTTTATTTTGTCAGGTATTGGCAAACTATAACATACAAATTATATACCATATCATATTAAATCATACCATACAAATAATATAATATAATATATTACATTTAAATATATAGTATATTATATAACATAAGGAATAATATATGAATTTTATGTATAAATATATAAATTATGTTGTGTAACTATATTAAATTACATTACTTAAATTTAATGATTCTTAACCTTAGATCTAAAAAATAAATATATTACATAAATTATATAAAATATACATGTTATATTTAATTTATATAAGATTTATTTACAATAACTGATGACAGATCTCTTGTTTTGTGCCTTCTGCCTATCTTCTTAATTCCAACTGAAAATTTTTACAGGAGAGCCTTTCAGTTCCAGTGGGATCAAACTGGAACATACGCAAAAATCAGTATGAAACCATCTCTATGACTGTTAAAACAAAATAGATGCTAAGTGCCTAGCTATTTAACGAACACATTATGACATGTTTATGTCAATAATAATCCAATTGCCTATCAAGGATGGCACATTTTATTAAATATCCAGAGATTTACTGAGAGGATTTTATAACCGACATCAAACTCTACAAATGTAGCTTTGTACATTCATTTTCTCTGATTTACAAAGCTGGTTACAAGTAAAGATTTTCTCCAACTTTGGGTAGAGTCACTTTCAGAGTTCAGAGTCAAAAAACAAACTTATAGAGCCTTATGTGTATCATCAGTAAAGGCCTTGATGAATTGGAATTTCCAGAACCCAAAAAAATGAATGTAGAAATGTAAAATAGTATTCATAAGAGGAAAAGACAAACAGATTTTTTTTTTGCCATATATTTCAGCAATTTTTAGATTTCAGGTAGGCTCTAAGTTTGGATAAAGCAGTTAAAAGTCATAATTTTAATGACTCTATACTTAAATCTCTGAATTATAGAGGGACTGGGTCCACCACATGATGTAAGCATTTTCTGTCACAAGGAAATCTTTGTTAAGTTTCCTTCTCTGACCATTTCTCAACTTTTAATAAGCATATGCATTTAAACACTGGTAGTGTATAATATTTAAAGATACATTGGTTACTAAACTCTCAGCTCTATGAGCTCAGAGATCCTTGAACCATCCACAAAATCTAATAAAGGGCAGAGAACAATGTACTATTTAATACCTGTGGACAGTTAATTGATTTAGTGAGTTTTATAAAATAATATATACATTAAAATAATAAGTGGGGACTCAGAATGAAACCCAGAAACAAAGATTCAAATCATTTTTAAATAGAGTTTCTTAAGGCCAGGAATCATGTCTTTCTCATCCTTGTATTTTAGGAGTGTAGCATAGCACAGGGATAAAGAAATGCACAGTACATGGTGCTAAATAAGTGAATTAATAAGTCAGACTAGTTTCCTACTTTTTGTTTAGAATATACTGAACATCAGGAAAGACCTTCCCCAATGCTATGTACCAAGGAAGAAAGGCTTGTCCCAGGCACTTTCTCCCTTCCCTGAATAAGTACAGGTCCCTGGTTCTGCTCTTGCTCCTTCTCAGATGTCTGTCATTAACTCCACAAATCTGGTGGCTGATAAGTTTTAAGTGAACCTTTCCAGAGACATTTGAATTATCAGTCCTTTTTATGATCCAGGTGATGAGAACAGTTAAATTTATTATGGTGGTTTTCCAAGTGTGGCTCTGGACTCATAGTGTTAGTTTAGCCTCACCTGGGAACTTGTTAGGCAAATTCTTGGGCTCAACCAGACCTGTTGAATCAGAGACTCTGGGGAGAAGCCCAGCACTCTGTTTCCATAGGAGTGCTATAATTTGAAAGCCCCTATTTTAGTGAGTTTAAGGGATTTGGTTGCCCAGAGTCACACACAGATGGGAAAGGCAGAGCTGGGAATTCAATTCACACATCCAATGCCAGCCTCTCATTCTCTATTGCACCCCACTTCCTCATGACAGGGGTTCAGCTGCTCTCCCACTGCCTCAAAAGATCATCCCTATACTGGAATTGAAATTCAGTAAAGGAAAAGATGAATCCAGTTCCTAGAAGAGCCTCACAATCTCAGAATTTTAGACTTTGAAGAATCAATTTATACATATAATGATCCAGAGTAGGGCCCTGTTTACCAAAGCTGATTATAAGAGTGAAAATTACTATGGAGGACCTTTCACTGAAAGTATCATTGCCACCAATCACTGGAATTCTGTCATTTTTAGTGACTCGTTTTATTGTATTATAGTCAGTTCTTCCCTCTCCACACTCCCACCTTTAAACAGAAATGCTACTGTAAACAGGTAACTTAGTAAACCATCAGTGTGAATCAATGATCAGATTGAATGAGAGAAGTGTGGATCTTGAGTGCTGATAAAGATAACCTGGGGACATTGTTAAAAATACAGATTTCAAGATTCCTGGAATCTGTAGTTTTAAGAAGTGCTCAGGTGATTACTTCGTTCAATTAAATTTGAAAACAATTCTGCTAAATGTTCCTTGCAAGTGAAAACCAGATATAAAGCAGAAATCTTGGTTGCATTTTTTTAAGATCTTAGGGGTTCACCTTAACTCAAAAAATTGGAATTAAGGTATGTCAATAGAACTAGGGAAAATAAAAATATGAAATATGACTATTGTCCACTATATAATATATTTCACAAAATTCTTGAGATCCTTCCAGTGCCCAGATTCTCTCAGGTGGCACAGTTATAAGTCCACCTCATCTCTAGAAATTGTTTCAACATCAAAGAATATAAGAACAGTGGGGTGGGGGCCACTCTCATAAACTTTCCTGTTCCCTGCTCTACTTGTTTAGCAGCTCAATAGAGGCTGTCCCTGTCGAATGCTGTCCATTTTCATCCTTTTCATAGGCCTGTAACTCTGCAGCTTATTTTCCTTCCTAATTTAAATGCTGTTGCTCACTTGGAATGTCAAGTGGGAAAATGCTGGCAACGCAAAGGTTAATAGAAGCTCTGACACAACCCTAATTACAGCAGCACAAACATATCTCTATAATTGTAGCTAGCACTTATTTCAGTTTCTCATACTAGTTCAGCCCATTGAGATCCGCTTCAAGCTGAGGATGAAAAGGGGGCCCGTGGAGTTACTTGAACGAGCAGGATCTGATAGAGCTATCAGGCTTTTGCAGATAGAATACCTGCCACTGTTGGATATGTCGTCATAATCGGTATTTAGGCAAAACACCTGGACTTCCTCAAAGACCACCACTCTTCTTCCCTCCTCAGCTCTATACTGGTGTCTTGTCATTCATTCCACTGACTGGGAGGGACAGCTGAAACTGAGAGGGATAAAGGTGCCAGTCTGAACTGGTTGTCAGACGCTTGGCTGAAAGTTTCCCATTAGATCATTGTTTACCCTCATTTGAATATATGTTTATTTTCATTCTTAGGAAGACATTGGAAATGTGCCCAACTCATCTGCAGCAACTCACTGTAGCATTTAAAGCCCACACATGCTGATGCTTGTTGAGTGTAATTGGCCATGCTACATAGTGATGGCTTTGGGAGGGTGGAGATGCTTTTTTGCAACTTTGGGATCTCAAGTCAGCTAATTCAATGAGTATCCAGACTCCTTACTGTCAAAAGAGACTCTACTGAGATTGACCATCACCATTGTTTATCTCTTTATTAGTACTGAAATTCTACCTAAATTATATACTTTTATGTTGCCAGTTAGACCACAGTTGTTGGATTAATGTGTATAGGTGGAAAGATTGGCATTGGGTTTCTTAATTTTATTTTTCCTAGTCTTTGTGTGTTTGGTTCTGTTTAAAGATTTCATGTAGTTACATGTATGTGAAATTATCATCTTTCCATCCATTCATCCATCTCTCCATCCATCCATCCATCCATCCATCCATCCATCCATCCATCCATCCTTTGCTTTGCTTGAATTAGGTTCTCTGACCAAATACTCCTTTTAAACAGTGTATAATAATGCTTTTCAGACCATTCTGAAACAAAATATACCTTGTATTTATACCCATTATATCTTTTGACCCTCACAGGAGTCGAGAAGATGCTTAGAATATGTGTTGTTAGCGAAGTTCTCTTGACAGAGATTGAAAATAAAAGCAGAGCAGTTAAGTAACTTTATCAAAATCACACAGCAAGTTAATTTCAGAACCAACAAATTCAAGCATATTGATTAATATCCAGGATAGTTCACATTAATCCTTACCACTAAGGACTGAAAAGCTAAAGTACCTTTTCTTCCCTGTACTGCAAAGCAGCCCTTAATTAATTTATCAAAAAATAAAAGAAAAAAGCTTTGGATTTGAGAAAGCTTATAATCATCACTAAGAAATGTTTATCAGGCATTTTATATATAAAACAGATTTTTTTTCTTTACTAACCTCCTCCAGTATCTGAAAAGTTTTTCACTGAAATTCTTGGTCACTCTTATGCTATTCAACCTAAACTCTGTTAAAACTGAAAATAAAATGGTATTCTCTCCCAAACCAGATTCCATATTTCCTACTGTACTGGATTTGCTTCAAATACCCATGCATAAAGCTAAAATGAATGATACTAACACTATCTTTTCACTAACTCTGTCTGATTCTCTTCCATCAAAAGCTTAGTCTTAAACATTTTGAAATGGCTCTGATTTGAATTCAGGTATTCTTTTTTTAATTAATAGGTTAAAAATTAATTATGTTATGTTTTGTTCATCTAAATCTGGTTCATAATTATTGTTTCCCATCAAAATTTAAGGCCAAAATTTAAGGCCAATTCCTTCTGGCCCTGTGATCCAACTGACATTCGCTGCTATGTGTCAAACCAGCATGGATTGGGCAAGCCTGAGTTGACTATCAAAAAACCCAAGGCTGGGAGGGGGGTTGTCACTTTGAGGGGTAAAAAGTATAACTAGTGCACTGTGTTATACACCTGAAACTAATTAAAAATAAAAGAAATACTTTATCATATAAAAAATAAATAAATAAATTAGATTAGAACTAAAAAAAAAAAAAAAAGAAACCCAAGGCTAAATTTCAACGGGCTTTGGGCTGAATTACTGATTCCAAACATGCTGCTGATAAAAATAACCTGGGGACATTGTTAAAAATATAGATTTCCAGATTCCTGGAATTCATAGTTTTAACAAGTGCCTCAGGTGATTACTTTGCTCAAATCAATTAGAGAAACAATTGTGCTAAATATTCCTTTTAAGTGAAAACCAAATAGAAAGCAGAAATCTCGGTTGCATTTTTTAAGATCTAAGGGTTCATCTTAACTCAAAATATTGAAATTAATTTATGTCTGTGGAAACTGAGAAAATAAAAATATTACAAATATGGCTATTGTCCATTACGTAACATATTTCACAAAATTTTGGTTATCATTTTGTCAGTAGGCATCAGTTCTTTTTAAAATTTATGTGTTGCAAGAAGCTAAGCCAGGTATAGCACTATGCTTGGCATAGAATGTTTAATAAATAATTCATCAAAGAATGAATAGAGAAAATGATTCAAGTCCCTATCTCCCCATAATGGCCTCACACATCTTTCCAATAACTTGTAATATTTTTTTCCATTTTTCATATGTCTGTTACAGCCTACTCTACCCCACAATGCATGTGATTCAACTTTTTCTATTGTTCCTGTAAGGCAGCACAAGGTAGTAAAAAGAAATATGGCTTTAGATTCAAACACATATGGACAAATTTCTTCTAACCTGCAAAATGAGGATATGCTAAGTATCTCACCAGGTTGTTGAGAGGATTGAATTAGTAATCTCTGCCAAGTTCTAGACCATAAACTATTTGAAGGCATGAATCTTTGTCTTCTCAGCACTATACAATGCCAAGGTCACTGTATGAGCTTAGTTTAATGTATTGTCTTTCCATCCCTTCTTCTTAAAATAATCTACAAATTCCTCAAATAGGGAACCAATTCTTATACTTTTTTATATTCCCTTGCTCTATCCTTCATCAGTTATGCTAATGATTATTGATTTAGAAAGAGAAAAAAATGGCACAAGAAAATTAGAGAAGAGGAAAAAGGGGAAATAGAACACTAAAGAAAAATTGAAAAGGATATTAAAGAAATGAACTACATATGCTAGGAAAGGTTGTCTTAGTCTCAATAATTCTCCCAGGCCATCATGTTACGAGCGCTCAGTGCAAATCAGAATTGACATCCTGAGATTGCCAAACAGCAGCATTTCTCACAGCAATAATTGTTTGTAATTTTGTTCTGTTCTAATAACTTAGATGTATTAACTTATGTTCAGAACCAAGAGTAAATGTTTAATTTTACCTGCTGCACATTATTCATTCTGAAATGTAGTTTTTATTTACTGAGCCATCTCTCCTTATTTGCAAAGCTCACATTTCTTTCAAATGTAGTTCATGTATGTTTTTTAATTTTTAAAGTCAAATGGGAAAGAAAAGTAAGAATAAGATACTATGCATGGACCAGAAATCTCCATATTCCAGGCTCCAAAGGAAAACAAAAATTGAAAACAAGTGGGAAGAAGTTTCTTAGGTGGCTTTCATTAATTAGCCTCTTTACTTCTGGGCCAAAAAGCTATTAGAAGTCATTGAGAATGAGCTTACCTTTTATAGATGAGAATCCAAAACTGACACCCAAAGAAGTTAAGTGACTCACCTCAGAACAAATAAGTTAAAATTCCAAGCAGGACTCATAATTTCTATTTCTAGAAATGTTATATAATTCTTTCATTTTAGATCCATAAGTGATCTTAGAAACTCCCAAGTCTAACATATCACTGCCAAATAGAAATACCCAATACAACACTCCTGGTTGTGCTGCCTGAATAGCATAAATGAGAGATAATCAGTCCCTCACAGCCATCTCATTCACTTAAAGAGATTTCATTTGTATATCAAGCCGTAATAGCTCTTTCTACCTTTTGTTCCTAGTTATGATCTTTGAAAATAAGATTAATTCTGTGCTGGCCAAGTGGTTAAGTTTAAGAGTTAGTTTAAGAGTGCAAGCTCTGAGCTACAGGACTGCCGGTTCGATTCCCACATGGGCCAGTGACGCTGTGCCTGAGCTGAGCTGCCAACAGGTGGCAGGATGGCTCAGCTGGTGAGAGCACGTGCTCCTAACAACAAGATTGCCTGTTCAATGGTGGGCTACGTCCCCACACAACTAAGACTGAACTTGGCACCTTGAGCTGAGCTGCCACCCGGATAGCCCAATGGATAGAGCACACATTCTTAACAACAAGGTTGCTGGGCTCAACTCCCACATGGGATGGTGGCTATGCCCACCCACAACTAAGACTGAACTCAGCACCTTAATCTGAGCTGTCGCCCGGATAGCTCAGTAGGTAGAATGTGTGCTCTTAACAAGGTTGCTGGTTTGACTTCAGCATAGGATGGTGGCTACACCTACCAGCAACTAAGATTGTAACACAGCACCTTGAGGTTACAAGCCACAAGCTGCTGACGGGAAGCCAGATGGTGACTGGCGCCATTCACAACTAAGATTGAAGAACTACGTGGCTAGTCCCCCTCCTCAATTCCCCAACACTGTTCCCCTCCCCCAATTCCCCAATTTAAAAAAAAAAAAGATTAATTCTGCAATCTTTTCTCTTTGTATTTTCACTGTTCTTTCAAGCATTCATTATATTCCAGATTTCCAAATATTATGACTGTGGTCACCTCCAGATTTTTAAAAAGTTTTATTAAAAAATAGAGCCAGCATACATCAGTTTCAGGTGAACACAATAGTTATTCAACATTTATATACCTAAAGAAATGATCACCACAAGTCCAGCAACCATCTGACACCATAGCACACTATCACAATATTATTGACTATATTCCCTATGCTGCATGTTACATCCCCATGACGTATTTGTTTTATACCTGGAAATTTGAACCTCTTATTTCATTGCACCTCCCCCTATGCTTTTTAAAAAATTTTTAGTTACAATTGACATTCAATATTATTTTGTATTAATTTCATCTGTACAGCATAGTGATTAGACATTTGTATAATGTAAGAAGTGGTCCCCCTAATTAGTCTAGCATCTATCTGGCACTATATACATACAATAGTAACTACCATATTAGTCACTATATTCCCTATGCTTTACTTTACATGCCTGTGACCACTTTGTAACTACCAATTTGTATTTCTTAATCCCTTGACCTTTTTACCCTTCTCCCAACCCCCCTCCCATCTATTACCTTAATAAATCTAGTACCCATCTGACATCATGCCTAGTTATTACAATATTATTGACTATATTCCTTATGCTCTATCCTCCATCTCCATGATTACTTTGTAATAATTAATCTGTACTTCTTAATCCCTTCCCCTTTTTTACCCACCCATCAAGCCCCCCTCCCATCTGGCAACTATCAAAATGTCCGCTGTGTCTATGAGTCTGTTTCTGTTTTGTTTGTTTGTTCATTTTCTTCTTTAGATTCCACATTTAAGCAAAATCACGTTGCATCTGTCTTTCTCTGTCTGATATACTCCACTACTCAGCACAATACCCTCCAGGTCCATCTATGCTGCTGCAGATGGTAAGAAACCCATTTCTTGGGCTGGCCAAATGGTGCGGTGGTTAAGAGCTGGCTTGGGATGCCAGAGGCCCCGGTTCCGATCCCACATATGAGGGCCAGTGACACTGCCCTCTTAAAAAAAAAAAAATAGAACCCATTTCCTTCCATGGCCATGCAATATTCCATTGTATATATGTACCATCTCATCTTTATCCATTCATCCATCAACAGACACCCAGGCTGCCTTCACATCTTGGCCATTGTAAATAATACTGCAATGAACATGTGGATGCACACATCTCCTTGAAGTAGTGTTTTGGTTTCTTCAGATAAATATCCTTAAGCGGGATTACTGGGTCCTTCTTTGTCTCTTACTATAGCCTTTGCTTTGAAGTCTATTTTGTCTGGTATAAGTATTGCCACCCCAGTTTTTTTGTTTGTTTCCATTTTCACAAAATATCTTTTTCCATCCATTTACTTTCAGTCTGTGTGTATCTTTTGATCTGAAGTGAGTCTCTTGTAAGCAGCTATGGGTTTTGTTTTCCATTCGGTCACCCTATCTTTTTTTTTTTTTTTTTTTAGCTGAGCCATCCTGCCACCTGTTGATAGCTCAGTGGCTGCTCAGCTCAGGCTGGGCATCAAACTGCTGTTACTCAGAGCTCAGCTCGCATTCTTGAGCGAGCTCTTAACGAACTGAGCCACTCGGCCGGCCCTTCAGCTACCCTATCTTTTGATTGGAACATTCAATCTTACTTACATTAAAAACAATTGTTGGGCCGGCCGAGTGGCGCGGTGGTTGGGCACTGGCTTGGGAGGCTGGCGGCCCCAGTTCGGGTCCCGTATGTGAGGGCCAGTGACAGTGCCCTCAAGGAAAGCAGGAAAAAAAAAGAAAAAAGAAAAAAAAACAATTGTTGATAGATATGTAGTTATTGCATTTTATTATCCATATTTTTGCTATTATTATTATTATTATTATTATTATTATTGTCTTAAAGAAGTCCCTCTAACATTTCTTGTAATACTGATTTGTTAATGATGAACTCCTTTAGCTTTTTCTTGTCTGGACAGCTCTTCATTTCTCCTTCGATTTTAAATGATAGCATTGCGGGGTAAAGTACTCTTGGTTGTAGGCCCTTACTTTTCATCACCTTGTATATTTTGTGCCAATTTCTTCTGGCCTGCAAAGTTTTTGTTCAGAAATCAGCTGACAGTCTTATTGGAGCTCCCTTAGAAGTAACTAGTTGCCTTCCTTTTGCTGCTTTTAGGGTTCTCTCTTTGTCTTCAAACTATTCCATTGCAATTATAATGTACTTTGGTGTGGGCCTGTTCGGGTTCATCTTTTTTGGGGACTCTGCATTTCCTGGACTTGTACGTTCATTTCCTTTGCCAGGTTAGGGAAGTTTTCAGTCATTATTTCTTCAAATAGATTTTCAGTTTCTTGCTTGTTCTCTTCTCCTTCTGGTATACTTATGATGTGAGTGTTGTTATGCTTGACATTGTCTCAGAGGTATCTTAAACTATTCTCACATTTTATTGGATTCTTTTTTCTTTTTGCTGTTCCAATTGGCTGTTCCTGCTACCTTGTCTTCCAAATTGCTGATTCAGTCCTCTGCTTCTTCTACGCAGTCTGCTGGTGATTCCTTCAAGTGCATTCTTCATTTCAGTTATGGTATTCTTCGCTTTTGACTGGTTCTCTTTCAGGGTTTCTATGTCTTTTTTTTTTTATGCCTTCTGTCTCTTTGTTGAAGTTCTCACTAAGTTCCTTGAGCATACTTATAAGCCCTTATAAGCATTGTTTTGAATTCTGTCTCTGGTAGGTTGCTTGCCTTCATTTTGTTTAGTTATTTTTCTGGAATTTTCTTCTGTTCTTTCATTCGGGGCACATTTTTTTTTTTGGCTGTTTCTCTGTGTTTGTTTCCATGTATTAAAAGGGATCTACTATGTCTCTCAGTCTTGCCTGTTGATCTTATATAGTAAGTGCCCTGTGAGTCACATTTGCACAATCTCCCTATCACATGAGCCAAGTTCTTCAAGAGTGTCCCTTGTGTGTGTTGTGAGTACCCTCTTGTTAGAGTTGAGCTTTGATTGCTATCAACCTATCAGTAGGTGGGGTTGACCCTCAGGCTGACTGGCTGTAGGGTTTGGCCAATCTACAGTTTATAGGCTGCTATGCGGAGGCTTACTACATGGAATGGGATTTGCCCCAGCAGGCACTGGTGCCAGTTGAGACCGCCCTTTCGGGGTGTGCCAACAAGTGAGGCTAATTGTGTAGTGCTGTGCTATGGTTTGAAGCAATCCTCCAGGTATGTTGGTTCTGGGGCTTTTGGGGGAAGCTCCAGTACAGGACCAAGTCAGTCACTGCCTGTGACTGGACAGGGAGTTCCTGGTAGGAGCTACAAAGTGATCCATGGCTGGTCACTGCCTTTGCTGGACCTGGAGGACTGTGGGAGAGGCCACACTGTAAACTGAGGATGGCTGCCACCAGTACCAGGTCTGGGATAGCCCTGCAAAAAGTCAGGACACTTACCATTGCTCTTCTGTCCTCCTTTCTTCCATACCAGTGAATTTTCCATTGAAGCAAAAGACACATATAAACCCTAACTCAAGGGATGCAAGGGGTCTCTCTCTCCCACTTATGATTAGAGCCCACCACTCTGAGAGATGGCCCTTCTTTTCTTACTCACTCACTGCTAAATGCACATACTTTTGCGTTAAATTCTATACCAGCTCATGTTTTCATGTTTGAATTCTTTGCTATGTAAAGTTAAGGACCCTCCTTTCCTATAACAGGCATCCTCATCAAAATCCTTTGAAGTAAGCATAATTAGTCTCTCTCTCTCTCTCTCTCTCTCTCTCTCTCTCTCTCTCTCTCTCTCTCATATATATATATATATATATATATATATATATATATATATATATATGAATTTGAAGTTAGGCATTTTGACTACATATCTTTATACATACACTTAACCATTTGCTTTATGCTTACAAATGTTTTTCTCACAAACACAGTAACTCACCTATGAAAAGTGCTCCTATTTATTCGCTAGTATATGTAAAGATTATGCTTCTAGAATTAAACTATAGCATCCTAGAGTTCTGTCCATGGGGATTGAGTCCCATAGTATACAAATAAACTATTAGTTCTCCCTTCTTTTAAAAATCCATCTCTTGCCACCCAACCACTGCAAGATACCCCTTTATCTCTTTATTCTCTTTTCAAAAAAATTCCTTTACAGCATTATCCACCTCACTATCTGCAACTCCTCTCCTTCTGCAATCTCTTAAAACTACTTAATTTATTTTTTCCCCAGATCCTCCGTGAAAATTGCTCTCATCATCTTCAATGACTTCCACTGTTCTAAATCCAAGAATGAATTTATAGTTCCATTCTTGCTTATCAGCCACATTGAACACAGTTAATCCTCACTTCTCTTCTAACCACTTTCTTCACTTGCCTTCTAGGACACCAACTCTTTTGGATTCTCACAGCTCACTAAGCACTTCTTCTTCTCAGTCTCCAATCCTTTTCTTTATCTTGAACTATCGATTGGGGTGCCCCAAGGTTCAGTCCTTGATACTCTATACTCACCTGCATTGCTTATCTAATCCCTTCTCATGGCTTTATACACAAGCTCTATGCAAAGACTCTCAAATTTACAATTCCTACCCAAAACTCTCTCCCCGATACCTTATCTCAATGTCCAACAGAAAACCAAAACTCCTGATCTCCCTTCACTCCAAACCCACTCCACCCATAGCTTTCCCCAACTCACTTGATAAAACCTCCATCACTGCTCAGGCCAGAATCTTTGAAATCAATATTGATTCCTCTCTTTTAATCTGTCAGACATTGAATCTGTCAGAAAACTGTAATAGTAAAGACCTCTACTTTTTTAATTAAAAAAAAATAAATAAACCTGATAATTTCACTCCTCCACTCAAAATCTTACAATTCACTATTTCACTCAGAGTAGAAGGCCAAGTGCTTAAAGTGACTTATCATGTCCTGCCATATTAATCCCTCTGTCACATTTTAGCCCCATTCTTATTAACTCACTTAAACCTCACCAAAAAACCCTATGACACCTTGCTATCCCTATGTTACAGGTAGAGAGACTGAGGCTCAAAGAAGTTGAGTAATTCATCTAAGATTAAATAGCCAGAAAATGACATACACGATGTGACTCTAGTAACTGTACTCTTAATCATCATTCCATCTGCTTAACTAAGAAGCAACTTGACTTTTGTTACAGAACCCTGAGAAGGCTCAGAAATTGGTGGTACTTGGTACCCCTGAAAAATAGAAGGTAAGTGTGGGTTAAAAACAGGAAAATTTATTTAAAATCTAATTAGGATTTCACTCTCCATCCTGCTTAGATCGGCAATAGATCTTCTCAGCCTTGGAAGAGGAAAAGGTTTACATGATGGTGATGGTGAACCAGAAAGATACTGGACTGGAGGATATCAGGCATTAGGGAGAACATGGGGAGCCATGTCATTCGTCAGTCTAAAATGAGAAAGTTTTCCCCCTCATATTTCTCATCATTATTCATATGAACATTTCAAAACAATGTTTAGAGTATTAGCATGGAAGCATATAGACCTGGCTAAACAGCTTAGTGAAAAAATTAATGAAAATGACAAGTCTGCATTCAAAGACAAACTGTTTAATGACTAATTTTTTTAATTGGTTCTAGGCTGAGACCTTGTATAACAAGTTTTAACCTAGAGAAAATATTTTATGCTGAAGTTATGAAACTCTGATAATAGAAGATTTAATGGAATTTCAAGTAGGTCATTAATTGTAACATGCCAATATAATAACAAGAAGATTAAAATATGTCTAAACTAAACAACTTCAATACAGCTTAAGTATTTTGTTTGAAATTAAACTTTCCCAAGTATATATTTTGATACTAAATTTTGAAAAGTGAAATACTAAAACAGATAGCAAAAGAGTTTTGTGGCAAATTATGGATACATGCCTGAATAGCTTACTTCAAATATAGCAACTTCTCAACCATATGAATTAGAAATTAGATCAAACATAAAATAAATTGAGGATAAGGCAGTTGCAGTATGTGTATATTTATAATTCCTTATGCTTTTTGAAATAAATTTTTGTGAAATGTGATTTTTCAGGGTAAATTTTGAGATGTTTGTGACTTCATTTATTTCCCACAAAATAAGGTTATACAACAGGAAAAGGATTGGAGAGAGTGTTGTTATTAAGTGCATTAAATATAAACCTTTGAAAAACAGATGGTGTATAGAGAGAGCTCATTTTGGGGAGATAAAAGCAGGACATGTGTTGTAATAGCTACTGTGTTGTTTTTCTTAGTAGGTGGTTCAGCGGTATTGGAGAGAATTACATAGATTCCAGCTGTATTGTGAGATTTGGTATCAAAAAGACTGATGGTGAGGTAGATATGGGAGGTGAGGATAGGGAGGAATGAATGATGAACAAGTTTCATCACTCTTTATTCATTGGCTTGAGCAACTGACAAAAGATGATGCTATTTACTTAAAGCAGATGGGGGTAAGGTGAAGAGGTTTGTGGGGTATGGAATCACAAGTTCTGTTTGGGATTTCCTAAATTTAATAAGCTTGTGAGTCATTCAACTGGTGAAATCAAGTAGGATGTTGAATATCCAAGTCTGGAGACATCTCTACTAAATTAGCAACAGTGAACAGGGTCAATATTACCTGTGCACAGGCAACCCTTTCATTATTTAGATGTGGGTTTCTATTCTAACACTAGAACTTGCAGTGGTACAATTGTTTATACTATACACTCCAAATTCAAAATACCTAGGGTCAAATTCCAGTTGTGCTTCTAAACAAGCTGTATAACTTCAGGAAAGGTATTTAAGTTCTCTGTGTTTTGATCTCATCTACAAAAGAGAATATCATTATAACTATTTCACAAGGTTGTTTTGATAATTAAATTAATATGTTTGCACATACACATAAACAAAATTAAATTAATATGCTTGCACATACACAAAAACAAACATCATTTAATGTTGTACCTGGTTTATAAATACTTTTTAAGTGTTCTCTATTATTATTATTATTATAAGAAAGATTAATCTACAATAACATTTTTCAAACTTTATCTATTGATAAGATCTTTGTTCAAAATAATATTATGCAGAAACCAAGTATGCAAAAGAAATAAAGACAGTGACTGTGGCTGGCAAGTAGAACCTGGGTCCCCTCCCACCCCCACCCCCACCCCCAGCTTAACACTTTTTCTTCTCTTTCCCACCACTGTATCCACTGAGGAAGACCTGTGGAACTTCTGAAAACCACCAAACTAGATAATCTTTCAAAAGTGAGAGAAAAACATGGATGTTTTCAGACATACAAGTAGTAAAGACTTTACCACCCCTAAATCCTCACTAAAAGAACCCTGTGCTTTGGCAACAAGGAAAGTGAAGCTGGAAAGTCAGTCAGTCAGTCCATCGTACTGGAGTCTTGCTTCTTCTCCATCTGGAGGGTCCTACACATGCACCACAATCCTGGCATTCCTTAGCCCATCCCACCCACAGCTCACTCAGTCCTCTGAAGATTGAGTTATCAAAATGAAACTTTGAAAGAAGGGACTGGGCTTAAGTAAGCCAGCCCTTTCTTATCCTCTTCTGCTTGGGACCTAGGCTGCATTATGGGCACATGGGGACAAAGTGTGGGGAGTTTTGCCTCATCCAGTACTGCCTGTGACTTAGTACCATCATATGGACACTGGTATTAAGAAGCCCAGTTGTCAACAAATGGGAATTATTTTTTTATTTTTTAGCTGAGCCATCCTGCTACCTGTTGGCAGCTCAGCGGCTGCTCAGCTCGGGCTGGGCATCAAACTGCTGTTGCTCAAAGCTCAGTTCGCACTCTTGAGCAAGCTCTTAACCAACTGAGCCACTCAGCCTGCCCTAAGGGAATTATTTTCCAGTATTAGCTTTACTGGTAACAAAGGTCATAGTTTGGTCCTTATATGAATTACATTTTGCCTTATTTCTCAATTCATTCCTAACTTGGATGAGGAAGAAGTGTGCCATTTGGAAGACCTCCTCGACAAAGTGTGGGACAAAAGAAACAACAATGAACTGAGAAATGCAAAATAATATGTTGGCAAATTCCTGAGCTAAGAAAAGTCCAGATTTCAAAAACAAAATTTGTTTATTCTAAGGAAGTTGGATTTTACCCTATGTTCAAAAACAACATTTCAATTAAGTGTAATACATTTAGAGATCTAATTGGCTTTATTTAATAATTCATAAATCAGGCAGCATCCCATCTAGCAAATAGAAGGAGTTCCCAGGAATTGTACAAAATCCGAAGTTTTCATAAGCAAAAAGAGTGTGGGACAAGAAGGTTAAAAGAGTGGATTATTTCAGGCAACATCACCTTCCCTTAGGAGAAGCAGAGGTCTTATCAGGCAGGTTACCTCACTAATATTGACCAGGAAATTCATGATTGATTAGTTTAAACTTCTGCTCCTGGGAGAGACTGAAACTGAAATTAGGTTAAGCATTAATTCTTACTGGGGCTTACTGCAGGTTGTTCCATTTTAGGTTTGTTGTTTCATTTTAATACCTACAAGGAGGCAAAGGCCATTAGAACACTTTTAATCAAAGGTGACATGACAAGATCAGTATTTTGATTATTTTCTTAGATAGGGTTCGACATCTAGGAGGAACAGGAGGACACTGAAAAATGGGATCAGGTAAAAAGAGAAGGTGACATTTTCTGCTTTCTCCTGTGTTATAATTTTGTCTAAGTCTGTCTCAAATGATGATGTCATGTTTTTCCAACCTACTGCCTAATTTTGAACAGCTGGTCGGCTGGCTTAGTAAGATTTCATTAAGCCAAGCAATCAGATAAGTAAATCTTGATCTGCATTCTGAATCTTTATCACAGTCTTCCAAAATATGCTTTACAACTTTTCATTTAAGAAAAGAATAAAGCTATGTTTCTCTTCTGACCTCCAAAGTTTACATTGAATATCTATGTTACATTGTTATTTAGAAGTTCAAAAGGCAAAATATTGATAGTGGTGGCTTGAAGATTAAAATTGCTGGCCTTAAAATCAACCATTTGTCATTCACAAAATCAGCACAATGTTATATTTTGATACAAAACAGATACATGAAGTTCCAACAAGTTTGTGGACTTGTTGCAACAATGTTGCTAACCTTTTTTGACATCAGAGGGATTCTTCATTATGAATTTGTACCAACTGGACAAACTCTTAACCAAGTTTACTATTTGGAAGTGCTGAAAAGGCTGTGTGAAAAAGTTAGACAACCTGAACTTTTTGCCAATAACTCATGGCTCTTGCATCACAACAATGCACCAGCTCACATGGCACTGTCTGAGAGGGAGTTTTTAGCCAGTCAACAAATAACTGTACTGGAACACCCTCCCTACTCACCTGATCAGGTTCCCAATGACTTCTTTCTTTACCCAAAGATAAAGGAAACATTGAAAGGAAGACATTTTGATGACATTCAGGACATCAAGGGTAATTCGACAACAGCTCTGATGGCCATTCCAGAAAAAGAATTCCAAAATTGCTTTGAAGGGTGCACTAGGTGCTGGTGTTGATGTGTAGCTTCCCAAGGGGAGAACTTCAAAGGTGACCCTAGTGATATTCAGCAATGAGGTATTTAGCACTTTTTCTAGGATGAGTTTGCCAACTTAATTGTCGGACCTCATGTACTACATTACTGCAGGTTTTCTGTTTGTTTGTTTGTTTTTTCTCTCCAGAGACAACTTTTTAGTGCAATGTCAGAGACTGTCAAGTGCCTAATGATACCTCTACGCTGTAAGCCATCACATGGTCCCATTCTGAGCCTTCCATTTGTGTCATTCCTCTGAGCAAGACACTTGCATCATACCTAAAGCAGCTGATTTTGACCCTGAGATAAAGTTACTGGTTTCTGGCCACAAACATGTATTAAGCTTCATGGTCATCCAGCACTGTACCAAGCATCAGGTATACACTAAGTCCTCACTTAACATCATCAATAGACTGTGCAACTCTAAGCAAAATGGCTTATAGGGAAACTAATTAAATTACAGGCTAATTAATATAAACAAGAATTAGGTTCCTACAGCATCTTATCAACATTATATGAAATTACATTAAACAAAATGATGTTATTCCTGGACCCACTGTACTGGGATGAGCAAGCGAAACAGGATAAAATTCATGTTCCCAAAGAAACTGATCTTGGCTAAATAGAAAAGCAATAATAAATTCAAAAGAGAAAAGAAAATTTAAAAAGGCTCTCCTGAATATGGTATTGCTGTCATAGAGAAAAGGCTAGAAATAATAATAAATGAAGTGGGGGAGGAGGGAGAGGAAGAAGAGAGAGGAGGAGGAAGAGGAAGAGGAGGAGGAGGGGAGGGAAGGAAGGAGGGGAGGGAGGAAGAGAGGGAGGAAGGAAAGGAATGCAGGAAGGAAAATCTAAAAGGTAAGAGAGAAGCTATAGATATGAAAAAATAGATGAAAATGATCTAACAAAGATATTGGGTCACAAAGAATGAAATAAAGCAGAAAAACTTATTTGAAAATATAAAACAAGAAAAATTTCCTCGAAATGAAGAAAATAAATGCTTCAGACTAAAGGAGCAAGCTGTGTTCAAAGTAAACTTGATGCAGAGCAGTCAATACCAATTAATATTCTAGTTATGCTACTCTCTATATGCTAATTATGCTATTATCAAGAATAATGAAAAAAATATTCAAGCATAAGGCAGAAAAAAACCAATCATCACCGGGGAAGAAATCATGCTGGCCTCAGACTCTTTTAAAATGAGCTTGGTTCTACAAAGTTCAGAGGGAAAAGAAATCATCTTTATAGTATATTATAATATTTATATGTGTTAAAAATATTTTTTCAGAAAACCTGGAAGATGAATAGAGTGAGATAAGAGAAAATATGATTACAATGTCCTCATCATATATAGCATGTAATCACTCTATTCTATTAAAATTGAGACCTTAAAAAAAAGCTCCAATTTCTTAAATTTTTTTTCCCCAAAAAATGTATTCCACAAGCATAGAAGAGCTTTTTAGGAAATATTACTTATGTAAAAGGAAGAAGTGCTTATTTGAAATTCATACTTCCATCATAATTTGGGGAGGAGGGGTTGTTCATTTTCTTTTTTCATCAAGTAGAAGCTTGCTATTTTTTTAACCTTAGAAAAACTTCTATATTGTAATCGTATTAAAAGTATTTTTTTTCCTGATTTTTGCTCTAGTTTTTTAAAGAAGTATGACCGGATAACACAGAGATGCTAATTTTTTTCTATGTGGTGATATTTAACTGATTTTTAAATCTTTGTACTTTTGTTCAGTATTTCAATTATTTATAATAAATATACTTAGTATTTACAAGGAAAGATATAATTTTATTAAAAATAAGACTAGAAAAAAGTCAAAACTATATATTTGTGTGAAATGAATTGTTTTGTTCTTCTTTGGTTTTCCAAAGAAGACGGTTCTCCGTCTTAAGACTGTTGTTCTTCAGGCTTAGTTGTGGAGGGTGCAGCTCAGCTCCAAGTTCAGTCACCATTTATCAATCTAGTTGCAGGGAGTGCAGCCCACCATTCCATGCAGCAGCCGAACCAGCAACCTTGTCATTAAGAGCATGTGCTCGAACCAACTGAGCCATCTGGCCACTTCCTTCTTTGCATTTTAATATAAGTTTGTTTCATGTCTTTGAAAAACATGATACTAGACTTCATTTGAGGAGATACGAAAAAGTTCAATAATTGAAACAGCATATTTTTGAAATAGATGGAGGCTAAGTTACATATGAATTAACTGCTGTTGCACGGCAAATCACTACAAAGTTAGGTGGTATAAAATGACAGCTGTTTTATATACTTATGACTGTAGGTCAGGCATGTAGGCAATGCACAATGAAAATGACTTACATGTTTCTGCTTCATGATGCCTGGGAGATGGCTGGAATGGTTCAGCAGAAGCTACATGTCTGAAATTTTGGTCTGATTCTTAAATGGGCACCTTGATTCTCCTCCACAGGATTCCAAGAAGATGCACTGCATAGAAAACAAGTCCCCAAAGTGTTAAGCCTCTTCTTATGCCAAGTTTCCTAAGATTCCATTGGCCAAAGCAAGTTACATGCTCAAGCCCAACTCAAGTGCAAGGGCATACACAAGGAATTTGAATCTCAGCACTATTAGTTTTGACCTTGACAAGTAATTTTTCTCTGAGTCTCAGTTTCCTCCTCTAAAATGAAGATAATATAGTTCACATAATTTGGGAGATTAAATGAGACAATAAAAATATAGCTAACAGAGGGCCTAAGAAATAGTCGGTGGTTGATAGGTATTAATTCCCATTTATTACACTCATTGTAAAAAGTAATTCTTGTTAAAAAGAAAATTGGTTGCTTACCTCATAAAATTACCTTTTGAATAAGCCTCACATTTTTTTTGTACAGTTGTGATGAGCATTGTTTTAAATCTGCTTTTCAGTGTTTTTATTTACTTTGAGCCCCTATTCAAATTATATAATTCCTTCCATGTGGTGATTACATTGTTTTCTATTTTTGTTTGTCATTTTGTCTTATTTTCATTTTTATAGACTTCTGATTTGAAAGTACATTTCCTGTTGAACTACTCTGAGGGCATCTTATTTCCCCCCCCCCAGGTTTATTGAGCTATAATTGACATATAGGAATAAGATTAAGGTGTACAGTGTAATGATTTGATATATGTATATATTGTAAAACGTTTGCCACAGTAAGTTTAGATAGCACCTCCTTCACCCCACATAATTACCATTGTGTTGTTACATGGAGAACATTAAGGCTCTATAGTATTGATAACTATAGTCACTGTGCTGTACATGAGATCCCCAGAATTTATTCATCTTATAACTGAAGGTTTATACCCTTTGATCAATGTCTTCCAATTGCCCCATCCCTAAGCCCCTGACAACCACCATTCTAATCTGTTTCTATAAATTCAATGATTTTAGATACCACATATAAGATCATACTATATCTGTCTTTCTCTGTCTGGCTTACTTCACTTAGCATAATGGGAGAGTATCTCATTTGATCTTCCTACAATATTGTGGAGAAGATAAAGAAATTGTCATCTTCACCCATGGGGAAATTATGGCCGTAAAAGGTGAAAATAATATTAAAGTTCATTCAATGACAGAGGCGAGACTAAACCCAAAATCTCAGCCCTTCCAGGCCTCAAATCTCTAGACTGTAATATCTGTTTTCTAGATTCTCTTGAGCCTCTTAAGAAATCAATGATGCCATTCCAGAAATGTTATTGCTATGCTTCTATATTTTTTTTAAATAACCCCTTGAAGGGAATTCATAAGTTAATAGAACTTAACTAAGTTCTTTCTCCAAACATCAAGCACAAACTTATTATGAAATTAGTATGTGTTTTGCATTGTTTACTGACTTTAAAAGAGCTTTTCTCTTAGTTTGACTAAAATAGGGCTTATAAACTCATCAATAAACTGGAGAGAGTGCTTAAGGGTGGTCCTTAGAAATTTTTCTGCTTTGAATCCAGTAATTTCTTTTAATTAGGAAAAATCAAGATCTCATAAAGATGCTGGTGGAATCTTTGTAATTGCATATGCGTGTCACATACCAACACACATGCATACAAGCACACACATACGAGTACACATACACATCTGTGGAAAGGAGTAAATGTTTCATATCTGTATAGTGATATTAAGTGCTAAATTCTATATGATCCTTTAGAAAGATAATACATTGCCAGTTCTTGAGCATTTACCATGGATCTATAGTTGCAACAATAATGTCCAGCTGCAGAAAACTTGAAAAATAAAAAAGGACTTAGAAGGATATGGGGTGACTCACAAAATCAAAGTAGAAACTGCACAAGTGTTTCAGCAAAGAGCTCCAGGGATTCAGGGAGCAAAAACCAGGTGTCAGGGACCAGTCAGGGTTTTACCATTTCCCCCCGTGGAGATGAATAGGATCTATTTTTTTCTATATTTCTAATCACTCCTTTCAAGAGTCAAATCTTGGAAAAGAACGTCTGATTGGTTCATTGACGCACTCTTTAACCAGGTGAAGTAGGGGATTTTGGTTGCCAGTTAACAAGGCTACAAAGAGTAAACGAGAAATAATTCCCAAAAGGAAACCATGGTGTTCTAATCAAAGGAAGAAAAAGATGCTAAACTGGTAAAAATGCGTGAAATGAAATACTAAAATGTATTTTTTAGATTTACTACTTTATAGGGGAAAGATTTGCCTCAGGTAAACCCAATAAATTAAGCTGATTTAAGATTATCCCGTTGAATCATTACAGACTTATTTTAGAAAGTCCTTGGTGTCTACAGTTAGATGTAGCTTTATATTATGCTCTTAGTATGTTACTTATGGTTACCTGTTTTATTGTTATTAAACTGTCATTTAAAAACATAAACAGTACAATATAGTTCATTCTAAACTACATTTTCTTTCATCACATAATTACATTAGAAAATGCTAAGCCTTCTGCTACAATGAGATAATACAACTCATAGGTGTTCAAAGACACATGGCGAAAAATGCCTAAAAGGGAAATGTTATCTTACAGTAAAATATGCCTGCCTCTGAGGGCATTGTTTTACCACTACTAATGTGCTTTTGAAATTTTGACAGAGATGTTCCTCTAGGATGCCACTGACTGACAAATCATTACATACAGAATACCTGGGGGGCGGGGAGGGAATGACACTAAGAATTCAAAACAAGACAGCAAGTGCATTTTGAAATGAATTTTGAAAAGCATATTACATGCAAATTAAAACCTTGTTTTGCAAACTGCCATAACTGTTTTCCTTGATTATAATGAGGCATTTGGTAGAATTAAGTATCTGATATCTATAAATCATTTTTAAAAATGGAATAAAAAGCTGTGGTTATTGGTGTGTGATGGGTTGCCCCTGAATTTATTGAGGAAATGAGGAATAGAGATGTAAATAGAGTTTTCCAGCAAATAAGACACAGTTTTTCACAAGAGTAGATAAAGACTGTGTGAACTCAGTTTTAGAACTTAGAATTAGAGAGAGAGCTTAGAAACCATCCAGTACAGACTCCAAAGAACTGTTCATTTTGTTGCCACTTATGTAGTTTATATGTCTTGTTCAAGTTAGTAGCAATCCTAGTCATATCAACTCTGATCCACTCTTGTATTAGCCATACTAAGGAGGAAACTTTTACCAGTATATCTAGAAAGAGTTTCAAATTGCTCTACCCCACTAGGAAGTCTCTGGGTTGAAGGAAGTAGGGAAAGATCATGATGAAAATATGAGCTAGTCCTCTGTCAAAATTCTGAGTATGTTAAAAACACTCAAAGAATCTAAAAGTTGGTAGAAACCTGAGAGGTTATTTGTTTATCCATTCTCCGCTTTGCTTTTAAAAATAATTTATAGTGGCTTTATAAGTCAGGTAGCAAAACCGTATTTCTGAAAGATGAAATCTGTGCCATCTCAAAGTCATGTTTTCTTTTTTATTTACTTTTTTTTTTTTTTTGAGGGCAGTGTCACTGGCCCGCCCTCATATGTGGGACCCGAACTGGGGCCGCTGGCATCCCAAGCCAGCGCTTAACCACTGCGCCCCTTGGCCGGCCCCTTTCTTTTTTATTTTATTCACAAGCTTTCCTATGATTTGATAAAGCTAGTTATTGGAAAAACCTCCCTTATGCGAACTCATATCCTCTTTTCTATAATGTACACTTTGTTTGACTTACTACAATCCTTGTTTAGGATTTTTTTCAATATCATAGTCCATCCATAACCTCCCGAAAAATGCTGCAAATTTTTCTGCCCCTGTCAAAGATATTGTCTAACACAGTTGCCCACCCACTGTCAAAAATTGTCTCGTCTGATGCTGAACCAGCACTGAATCACCTCCTGTGCAAATCACAGGCTCTGCTCCCAACCTAATGGACCTGAACCTCTGGAGAGAAGACCAGAGAATCTACATTTTAAATAAGCACATTCTGACTCTTATGTAGACTTAAATCTGAGAGCCAGTGCCTAAGGAATAGGGATAAAAGGCTGATGTGGATTCAACCACCTTTCAACTTACTCTCAGAAAATCTTCTCAGACTACCAGGTGAAAAACCAAAGTTATCTGAAAGCTCAAAAGTCCCACAAAGCATAGCATTTCCATAGATGTAGGCATCCAGAACATGGTCAGAACTTACTTTGTCTGTTGGGAGGTAATTGTTCAAAAGGTTGGAAGGAGTGCAATAAAAATAATGAGGGGCAAACTAACATCAGGTCTGGGAAGTTGGCGGGGGGACAGGCATTGAAATGCTGCCCTCATTTTCTCCCATGAGTATGAATAACACCCCAATATACCTGAAGTTGAAGGCAAGATTGTTTCATGATAAACTGGATTCTTGAGATACCTTTATAAAATCTTTGCTTTGGTAGCCCACATTACATAAAAAAAAGCAATTTTATGAGCCTTAACCAGTATTCCAGTATATGGATTGATAAGGACATTAGAACGTTGAGTTCTACACTTAAGTACTGAATGGGTCCTAGGGCCTAATCCTTTGAACTCTCTTATTTCTCTGTCTACATTCACTCTGTTGGTATTCTCATAGCTTTAATAACTAATATGCTGATGACAGCTACATTATCTAGTCCAGTTTTCTCAGCTAAATTCTAGAATCATATTCAACTGCCTATCTGACATCACTGCTTAGATATCTACTAGACATCTCACACAAAACATTTCTAAAACTGAGCTGTTCAAACCTGTTCCTCTTTCAGTCTTTGCTGTCTTAGTTAAGTGCAACCCTACCTTTCCAATTGTTCAGGCTACAAACCTTGGAGTCATCTTTAATTTTTCTCTTTTTCACCCCAAATCCAATCCTTGAGTAAATCCCCTTGACTCTACCTTCAAAATACATTCAGAATCTAACCTCTTGGACCATTTCTACCCTTCCCAACTGATCTGAGCCACCATCTTCTCTTGCCTAGGTTATTGCAACAGTCTCCTAACAATTGGTTTCCCAGGTTCTAACGTGGCCTCACTCTAATCCATTTTCAAGACAAAAACCCAAAGTAATCCATTTAAAACTAAACTCCAAACTATTATTGCACTGCTCAAATTTCTCCAATAACTCCTCATCTCACTGGCTCATAGTGAAACCAAAGTCCTTGCCATGACCTACAAGGCCCTACACAGATCTTATTCCCCATTACCTCGAAGATCTCTTATCCCACTACCCATACACTTTGCTCATTCTGCCCCTACCACCTGCCCTGGCCTCCCGAAGGTGTCATCAAGTTCCTACCTAGGGGCTTTGGACAGGCTTTCCATCAGATAATCTCATTACATACTCCTTCATCAACTTTACGTTAGTGCTCAAAAATGTAAACTCGTCAGTGAATGCCTCCTTGACCCTTCTATTTAAAATTTACCCAGTGCTCCCAGAACTACTTCTTACCTTTCTTTTCTGCTGCTATGATTTGAATGTCTGTGTGTCCCCCCTCACTCAGCACCCTCCACCCACCCCACCCCACCCCACCCCACCCCTGTTACCCAAATTCATATGTTAAAATCTTAATGCCCAATGTGATGATATAAGGAGGTGAAGTCTTTGGGTGGTGCTGAGATCATGAGGTGGAGCCCTCATGAATGGTATTAGTTCTCATGTAAGAAAGACCCCACAAAGCTCCCAAGCCCCTTCCATGTGAGGACACAGTGAGAAGGTACCAGCTATGAACCAGGAAGAGGGATTTCACCAGAAGGTGACCACACTGGTATTTTGATCTTGGACTTCCAACCTTCAGAACTGTGAGAAATATTTTTACGTTATTTTTAAACTACCCAGTCTGTGGTATTTTGTTATAGCAACCCAAACAACCTAATACACCTGCTTTACTTTTCTCTCATGTGTTGTAATCATTTGATGTCCTCCAAAATTTACTTTGTCACTTTTAGTTATTATTTGCCATCCTTTACGACAATATAAACTCTATTGAAGCAATAATTTTTGTCTTTTTTTTTCCATTGCTGTGTATCCAATATCCAGAATGGTTCCTGGAACAAAGTAAGTTTTCAAATAAATGTTTTTTGAATGAATCAGTTAATGAAGAAACAAGCCTAACTGGCTGTGTGGCTCTGATAGACTAGGTCACATAAGTTCACATCTTCTATCCTCATTTGTAAGATGTGATTCATGATCCTTATTAAGATCCTTTCCATGCTCTAAAATTAAAGTCATGATCGTAGATCCATAGATATGGCAGGAAACCCAAAGAAGCTCTGAGACAGAGGCTCACTATTTGAGCACTGTTGTAGAACCACATTGGAATGGCTGTGAGAAAGGCATCCGGTGGTCCCCATCAGAAAGACTAAGTGTCATCATAACTTTGTGTCAGGTGAATCTTAGCTTACACTGTCCTGTTTAAAGAGTCATTAAAAAATCTCTCTGTTGGTTTTTGTCCTTATTTCTTTTTGCTACTTTGGGCAACCCAAGCAGCATTCACTGCCTCTGCTCAGTATGATTTTGTAAATGCTAGCCCCACTATAGGGTTTCCAGGGATGAAATACCTAATTAAAATAAGATTTCTGGTGGGAATAGCTTTCAGAGAGTAATGATGTGACTGGACAACATTTTATACAAAAGGTCTGACACCAGCAATCACGGGAACTTGATCTTAAATCTAGTCCTGTCACTATCTGTGTGATATCAGTGAAGCCTCTTAGTCTTTATGCCTCAGTTTCCTCATTTGTTAAAGAGGGATTTGCCATTACTCACAGGGTAATTGTGGAAATTGCAGAAATAACATAGAAGTGCTTTTATTTTTATTTTATTTATTTTTTTATTTTTTTATTTTTTAGAAATTTTATTGGGAAACTGTGTTTACAAGTACTTTTAAAGTTTATAATGCCCTACACATACATATGTCAGGAATTGTTTCAATTGTTTCAGACTTTCCAAGCATCAGCAATGTGTTAAGTGCTGAAAATGACAGAGAAATAAATGAGACCTTTGCTCATAAAACTATGACGTAGTCTTCTGGGCTCAAATCTACCTAACAGGATATGACATGCACACTGAGAGGTACTCCAGGAAAGAGGCTGTTGACAGAGTGAAAAAGTCAGGCATATGCAATTACAATGTTGCATCCAATTATCATCATGAGTTCAAGGTAGATATTTAAGGATCATCATGGGGATCAGGAGGAACCTGCCAGGTGGGTCGTAGGAGAGGATTTTCATGAGGAAGGCCAGGTTACCAAAGACAAAGTCACTCCCAACTCAAGAACTGAATACTTTGCAAGTTGTACAGCTCATCTACTTAAAAGGCCCTAGCATTTTCTGCCTGCAGAAATGGAGTTTGGTTGCCATGAGACCATAGAAGATGTTCTGAGTGCCACACTTGTTACCAGCACAGCTGTAATTAGGACAGATTGCAACTGGGACACTATACTCTGGCTCCATAGATATTGACAAATCCCATGTTTTCTTTTTCCAGGCCCCAGTTCAGAAATCATTGCTGATCAAACAAAGCACACATTCCCTTTGGCACTAAATTTGACTTGGCAGTGTCTGTATGGAGATCCTGGCAAGGAGGAGCCTCATTTTTCTAAGCCATGGCCAGTCTGTGGAAGCAAATCAAATCCTAGTACAGAGTTCCAAAAGAAAAGTGAGAAATTTCAGAGATGGGCAGAAGGGAAGATATAAGAATAACCATAACAAGATCCTTAGGGGGAGAACCATATTGGATTAAATTTTATATGCCCTACAGCAGCTATACAGGACCTAAGTAACCTCCTTAGAAAATTAGCTGTATATGTTAATTAATGAAAGGATGAATACCTAGTCAGGATAGGCTGCATCTCTATGATTATATCATCTGATTGCAGAATAAAACCATTCGGCCTTTAGAATCACTGAGGACTGGCTCACCACTGTATGGAGATGCAACTATTTTATCTGAATGCCATCCATATGGCACTGCCACCAGGGTAAGCACCATTTGGAAGAAGAAGCAAACATGTGCTCTGTGCTGTGCCCAGTCTGATTTGGCCATGGTCACATTGATAGGTTCTACAAAGGGAGCATCATTGCCATTGTCATTGAAACACAAACCTCCTTTTGGGAGACAAATGTCAATTGAAAAACAAAGTGAATTTAAGCCTATATAAGCAACAGAAGATTCTTCTTTTTTTAAAATTTTGGTTGAATTTATTTTCCAGCTTGAGATCTAACTGACAACAGTTTGTAAATGTAAGGTACACAACATGATGATTTGATATATGTATATATTGTGAAATGATTGCAAAATACGGTTAAACACATCCTTCACATGACATAGCTCCACTGTGTATGTTTAATGAGAAGATTTAAGATCAATCCTCTTAGCAAATTTCAAGATTACAGTACAGAATTGTTAACTATAGTCCACATGCTGGATATTAGATCCCCAGAGCTTATTCATCTTATAATTCACGCCCTCCTCTACTTTTCTCTGCCAAATCTTCCAACCTTTAAAGTTTTCAAAACTTTTCTTGTCCCATTTTGTTGATTCTGGTCCGTTCATGATTTTAGCTGCTCTTTAGCTCTTATACACGGAGCTTCTCTTATATGATACAGTCAGTTAATGCAATACCCAGCACTACAAATATTCTGGTTACTGGAAATTTATGCTGCTCACATACCCTCTAAGGTTTCCAACAATAATACACAGTTATATTTATTATGTTACATTGTATTATATTGCCATCCTGTAACTATACCTCTGATGGATGTAGTGTAATTTTCTCTTGGTGACTCATAAAAAGTGCTTTAGGATCCTGGGGTGTCTCAGCTATATTTGTGTTCCCAGCAAGCAAGACACCTGTGCCAGAGTACTACTGGTGAGTAGAGCATTATGTTTCATAGGCTTCTGGTAACCACAACTCTACCATTCCTCCCGAACAATTTGGTATATAGATTTTTTTTTCCATAATAGTGTCCTTCTTATGTTCTCATTTCAGATTCTGTCCAGGTTCAAAGATTTTATTTTCCATGGCAATTTCTTTCCCTGGATGTTTATTTTAAGGCTATGTACAATGAGTCCTCCTGAAAGCTGGCTCACGAACTAGTGCTCATTGGCTACATCTTACATAGCAGAAATAATCAATATATTATTAAGTAAATAACCAAAATGTTCTTGGAACTCATATAGATTTATGGTTTTCTTAACTTGTTCTGCAGAGCTCTGAGATTCTACAGATGTGCTTTGCTGGCCACTATGATAGAAGGCAAAACTAAACTCACTTGCATCTCATACTCAACCGGAGCAATTCTTTCCTTGTCTTTTTTATATATTGAGATTCCACACAAAGTTTTTTTGTAAAATAGATTCCATGGAATAAAAAAAAATAGTTTGATAATACGTAATGTTGCCCCAGCTATGGATTGACTGTGAATATTTTGTATTGATTGATCTAGTTGCTTATGACAAATCTACTATTGAGCAGTAGCAGTGATGCAGAGAAGTCCTTTCTTTGGTGTAGAAATACTTTTAAATACTTACCGATGGCTTAAAGCTGAATAAAGTCCATGTACTCCCAATGCTTACTCTACAAAGTAGCACTATGCACAACACTTAACTGAGCTTCCACTCTACTTTTCTAAAATCTATACAAGAATATGTGTTGTTGCCTTGAAGGTTTGGATTAAAAATTATTGGAGAAGCATGTTCACATGAAATTTGACTCTTCTCCATATTGTAGTAATTATCCAGCGTTGTAGCTGGACTCAAGAGGGTTTGAACATAGTAATGAATTGCTGCAAACCTTCCAAGAAATACAGAACCATATGTCTCAGGGACTTTGTTGGAGGCTGAAGCTATAGATAAGGATGTGGGAAGGGAATGCTGGTACTTCTAAAGCCAACTGTGGAAGGTTATGAATTAAAATTCATTGCTAATGTGAATGAAGCTGGAATGCATTTTTCCCTTGCTGTTTAGGGTGGAATTTGTCATAGCAGCAGGAAACTGGGTGCTAAACTTTATAATTTTCTTTCTAATTATTAAAGAACAGAATGTCCAGATTCTTAGAATTTTCATACCAGAAGTTCAAATTTATGTATGGCTTGCATTATATGACTGGCTACAATGAGAAACTCTCAGAAGCTTAGGCAAGATCAGAAAAAGGTCAGAATGGGAGGCTGAAAGTAATGACAGTTAAAACAAAGTACAGCAGCTCCCCATTATCCATGGTTTTGTGTTCTGCAGTTTCAGTTACCTATGGTCAACCATGGCCTAAAAATATTAAATTAAACATTCCAGAATTAATTCATAAGTTTTAAATTGCAAGCTGCTCTGAGTAGCTTAATGAAATATCATGCTGTCCCACTCAGAACATGAATCATCCCTTTGTCCAGAGTGTCCACATTTTGTACATTCTCTGCTGTTTAGTCACTTAATAGCCATCCAGGTAAGCAGATAGATTGTTGTGGTATCACAGTGCTTGGGTTCTAGTCACCCGTATTTTACTTAAGAATGTTTCATTCATCTCACTTCATCTCATCACACAGACATTGTATCATCTCACATTATCCCAAGAAGACAAAGAGTGAGTATAGTATAATAAGATATTTTGAAAGACAGAGAGGCCACATTCACATAACTTTTATTACAGTATATAGTTATAATTTTTCTATTTTATTATTGGGTATTGTTTATAATCTCTTAAATGCCTAATTTATAAATTAAAATTTATCATAGGTATGTACATATAAGAAATAACATGGTATATGTCTATAGGGATTGAACTATCCATAGTTTCAGGCATTCACTGTGATTCTTGAAACATATCCTCCACGGACAAGAGAAGACTACTGTAGGCGAAAATAGCCAGCTGTAAAAGTTCCACATTCAAGAGATCTTTTCTTTTTCCTGAGGAGATCCAAATATGGACAAGTAGTCAAATGTAAATAAGAAAAGCAGCAACTTAATCAATTATATTCATTTATTATCTATAGAAAGGATGGGATGTGTTCATGAAAGCACAGTAATTCAAACTGAGGCTAGAAAAGGGGGAACCAAAAATAAAGATTCACAAAAATTTATTCAGCATTAAAAAGAAGAGATACTATATTTAAGTCACCTGAGATAAACTCTCATTGAAGAAAGATCCTTCACCGAGGTTTTCTTATAGCCTTTAAACAACTTTTAAGTAAGAATAGAGAAAATAGACATCTAAAAGTACACGACACCTTAAGTAAAAGAGGATATGAGGAGGCATCTCTCTAAAGAGGACATACAGATGGCCAACAGGCATATGAAAAAATGTTCAACCTCACTAATCATCAGAGAAATGCAAATAAAAACCACAATGAGATACCACCTCACTCCAGTCAGAATGTCTATCATCAACAAATCAACAAACAACAAGTGCTGGTGAGAGTGTGGAGAAAAGGGAACCCTGGTGCACTGTTGGTGGGGACTGCAAATTGGTGCAGCCATTATGGAAGTCAGTATGGTGGTATCTCAAAACACTGGAAATGGAACTGCCGTATGACCCAGCAATTCAAATTGGTGCAGCCATTATGGAAGTCAGTATGGTAGTATCTCAAAACACTGGAAATGGAACTGCCGTATGACCCAGCAATTGCACTCTTGGGTATCTACCCAGAGGGATCCAAGATGCTAATTCGAAAAAATATATGCACCCCTTGTTTATTGCAGCGCTATTTACAATAGCCAAGACTTGGAAACAACCGAAATGCCCATCGGTAGATGACTGGTTTAAGAAACTGTGGTACATTTTTACAATTGAGTATTACTCTGCTATAAAGAAGAATGAAATTGTACCATTTGCAACGATATGGATGGACCTAGAGACTATTATGTTGAGTGAAATAAGTCAGTCGGAGAAAGACAAATACCATATGATCTCACTTATGTATGGAATTTGAAAAACTGAATGAATGAGCAGAAGAAACAGTCTCATAGATATAGAGGAAAAACAGGGTTGCTAGTTGGGAGACGGGTAGGGATGAGGGAGAAGGGGATAGGATTAGACAGCATAAATAGGTAACTACAGTATTGTCACAGGGATATGAAAGACAGTTCGGGGAATATAATGTTGTTAAAATTTTGTGGGGTGTCAGATGGTCACATGTTTTGTTAGGGAGACCACTTCATGGATGGAGTAGAGGCTTGATCACTGCACTGTATACCTGAAATTGATGTTGTATAATATTGTATGCCAACTGTAATTGAATATATAGATAGTCACGGGATGTGGATTATACGGTGGAAGGAAATCAAAGGAATTGTAATAGATAGTATGATGTGGGGGAGGGGGGTTGTCACTTTGAGGGGTAAAAAGTATAACTATTGCACTTTGTTGTACACCTGAAGCTAATTTAAAAAATATATAAATAAATAAATTAAAATTAAAAAAAAGAGGTTATGCTAAATATCCTGGATGGGCCTGATTCAATCAGTTGAAAAGCTAAGAGCAGAACTGAGGTTTTCTGAAGAAAAAGAGAATTTCACCTGTGGACTGCAGCTTCAGCCTGTCTGAGACTTCCAACCTGCCTTTCCTGACGCCTACCCTACAGATTTCAGACTTCTCTGACCAGCTTCCACAGTCACGTGAGTCACTTCCTTGAAACGAATCCCTTGGCATATATATCCTGTCAGTTCGGTTTTTTCTGGTTGAGCCCTGATATACTCCCACACAACCTTTCTCAGAGAATTACTTAATCAAAAAAAGGAGGAAGACTAGGATTAAGCAAACTGGGAATTCAATTTAAAAGAGAGATAAAGGCAATCCCAGGAGAACGGTGACTAAAAACCCCCAATAGCAGCTGTGGACTGTGTTAGATAAGTTGTCTAACATTCATGAGGGAAACAGGAACATGTACTCATAAAGGAAAAAAATATTAATATGTATCAGATTGGCAGCTTGAGAAGAAGACAAAAAACAGACAGATTTTAAAACAATTTTGACAGGAGTTCTTAGTAATCAAGACAAAACATACAAGTTTCTTGCCATTCATTGAGCACAGGGAGTAATGACACCAACAGAACTCTTCCAGTGCCTTAAATGTGCCATAATTAACTTTTGCCTAAGCTTATTATCAACTTGGTGCTCTGTGTTCTGAAGAAAAACGTAATTTCCATTACAAAGGACAAGGTTAAAATAAAAAGTCTAAGCAATGAATTCTTTTCTATGATTTGGTGTATTAGAGAAAATGAAATTTTCTGAATATGGTTGAAGAAATGATCTGGGAAAGATGCCAGAAAGGAAATGATTTCTAGGAGTCAAAGGAGAATTAAAACTTGTGTTGATAGAAAAATGCTTTTCGTAGGTGGTAAGAAACTCAGTTGAGCTGTGGGGAAATAAAACACCAGTGCCAAAGTAACAATTTTGATATCTTTCAGCTACCAGAATCTATACAATCAAATCACATTATATAGGTATCAGCATCATGTTTTCTGCTCAACTGGGTCAAAGGCTAAATGTAAAGTAACTTCTGGAATGAATTAGATTGTTAGGAAAAGGAATGCCTTCTGAAGTTCTTGGGAGTCCAGAAATCATCAGGTAATAGCTATGAGCAATGATTTCTCTTAGCCTCAGGTAGATATATGAAGTATCACTCAGGCATGTCACAGATCCTGAAGTGGATAGACAGGTTATAAATAGTAAGTACAGCTCTCTAGGGTCAACTGAGTAGCTCTTGAAGGGCTTCAAGTGACTTCAAGACTACCTTCTTCCACATCAGCTTCTGAGGGTTATAGGGAAAGTTAGAGATGCAGTGCCTTAATCTCTAGTGAGCTTATCTTAAAATAATGGAAACAAATGTGCTTATATGTGCACATAAGCGAAAACCATAGTGTCATAAACTGGGCAGACTGAGACATGAGGCGTTCTGGTACCTTAGCAACATGTATACCCAGGGAAGGAAGAGAAGCTGAGACTGAAAAAGAGGGCGTGAGAATACCAACCAGTCTTGAGCAGCTAGCTTTTGGGGTGCATAGCGAGGAAGTCAAATGCCCCAAAACTAAAGGACATGACAGTCTCAAGGCTGAGTAACAGGGTTCGCAACAGTCAGGCAGAGAACAACGTCAGGGATCCATATGATGTCAATTATCACTCTCTTGCAGCAAAGCCTCTTGCCAGGATCCAGGGTCCACAGGAAACAGGCTTGGTGCTCGTTAAACAGAGAATTGGAGTCACAGCCAAGTGAGCTCCAGCTCAGGGACTATATCAAGTCCAGCAAGGAAGGCAGAGAAAATTCATGATCTGGATTAATATGGTGGGTAACAGGGGGGCAAAAAACACTTATGACAAAATATTCATGTTCCCATCCAAGAGCTTCCTCCATCCACACCAATTACAAACTAGGAAGAATAGCTCTAGGCAATATTGATAGGTGGCCCTAACAAAACTGCTCTAACCTCTTGACCTGACCAGGCTCTGCTAGAGAACTGGGGTCAGCCTGGTCCAGCCTGAGAAGGTTGTTATTGTCTCCAGCTGGCAGAAACTGGGGACAACAAAAGTAGGGAAAATGAGATCATTAGGGACAACCAGTACACATCTGTAGCCACATAAAAAGAAATGACACTTGAGTCTTTATTTCAAAGCTGTTATATATGCTGAGAGTCCAGGAAACCCTTGTCAATGACGAATCAAAATTTTTAATGAATAGGGTTACGGGAGTTCTATGCTATGTATTTCTAAAAACTATGCTCCTGAGCAGGCCAATGTAAAGAAATGTCTGGACATTTACTCAGGCAGATACTTGTTCACAGTGATCACAGGAATTATATTTTGATCTCAGTAATAGTTTATGAAACTGACTGGAGAGTCATGGAAAGAATGATCAAAGCAAGGGCAAAAAATAATCTATACTTGCTTTTTCCCATAGAGCATAAAAAATCTTTTTTTACCCACCTTTCATTATCCTTTGAAATAACTTGTAGGAGAATAAAAGCAGATGTCTGGAGAAGTCATCAAGAAAGGCCATAAATCAAAAAGAGATTTCAAACAGAAATGTTTTTAATGAACTGGCTGAAGGATTTGTGTTTCTTTATTTTTTACCTTTCACCCTGTTCCATCCCAACTGATCCCAGAGTGTTGGTGGCAGGGTGATCTATCAATCAGTACTTTTCCAAATCTAAATGTGCTGTCCTTCTACTTTCATTGGGAAGAGAAAACTAACAAAGTGGGTAGAAGCATTCCTCAGAGTACCCAAAACGCTTTCTTCTGCAATCCAGTCCTATTGCTTTCCTTTTAGTCCACAATGCATCAATCTGGAGCTGGAAAACTTGGACTAAATCCTTGGCCACCCTTCTGTTACACTTGCAAGGGAAAAATATGAAGTCGCTCCTTTTAAGAGTTGTCTTGATTCAAAGAACATTCATTCATTGGCTTTTCTTACCTTTATTCTTCCTTTTTTCTTTCCCAGGGTCATAGTATTTTAACAACAAAATCAAAAAGATCTTTTGGTAGTTGGTACTTGTTTTTTTCTTTATAAAAGGATAGGTAATTATTTTCTATTTAGGTAGAGGTTTTAGATAGATATATTATTTCTAGAAAGAAAAAAATCAACAAAGAAAAAAAAACTATGTTATTTCTGCGTAAGTAGATCTCCACCCAGAAAAAGTCAAGTGATTTCAGTTCTTACTATGATCCTGATTCTAAGTCAGCCAATGATTTTAGTGTGAAAAGAGGCCCGAAAAGAACATCTTGCCCTATTCCCTCTGTTCTGACCACTAGGATATAATTATGCCCATATCATAATTTTATGGAGTACAGTTCAGTATTATGCTGAGGTTTCACTGCAACTCGGACATAAGACTCTAGTACATGGAGGACATTGATCTACCACCACACTGTGCTGTTTCTCTTCTGGAACAGTGGCTTATTTAAGCCATTATTGTTATAAACCAGGCCACAGACATTAACTTAGTAATTGAGTTCTGTGAAATTTTCTAGCTAGATGACGATGATTAAAGAGTATCTTCACAATAAAAACTTCATAATGAAAACAAACGGAGGTTTTGTGAACACTGTGGGCAATAAAATACATTTGCCCCCTTTCTAACAAAGCAGTAAATAATATTAGGAGGTATTACTGGTAATTATTTAGATTCTCATACCAATGTATACAATTATAGAATTTCTACATATCATAGTGAATATATTCTGGTCTGAGATAAAATTCTAGAGTCAAGAATTGTAATCAGGGGGCCGGCCAAGTGAGTCAGTTGGTTAAAAGTTGGCTTAGAGTGCGAGCTCTGAGCAACAGAGCCACCAGTTCGATTCCCACATGGGCCAGTGATGCTGCGACCAAGCTGAGCTGTTGCTGAGCCAAAAGGTGGCAGGATGGCTCAGCTGGTGTAACAACAAGATTGCCTGTTCAGTGGTGGGCTATGCCCGCCTGCAACTAAGACTGAACTGGGCACTTTGAGCTGAGCTGCCACCCGGATGGCTCAGTGGATAGGGCATGCACTCTTAACCACAGGCTGCTGGTTCGACTCCCGCATGGGATGGTGGCTACACACACCTGCAACTAAGATTGAACACAGCACCTTGAGCTTAGAGACCATGAGCTGCCAAAAGGAAGCCAGATGGCAACCAGTGCCCTCCACAACGAAAGGTTGGAGAAAAAAAACTTGGCCGGTCCCCTCCCCCAATTCCCTAACACTGTTCCCCTCCCCCAATTCCCCAATAAAATCTCTAAAAAAAAAAAAATAGAATTGTAATCAGAGAAACAAAAAAAATGAACTTGCTATACAGAAAGATGTGGTAGCACATGCTGGTGCGATATGATAAAAATTTGCTGTGGTCCATGTGTCCCATGTTGGGTGGGTCTAGAAGGGGTGAGTAAAAATGGATATGAGAAACCTTGGATTAGACATTTCCAAATGGGTGAGACAGGCTGTACACTATGTTACTCTCGCTCCAGAGAATGCCGTCAGTCTCCACAAAGCATAGCTTAGTCAAAACCGCAGTTTTTCAAGCGAGCAACATGCATCAAAAGAGGGAAATGGTCATGTCCACAGTCTCAAGATATTTGGGTGGTATCTTAAGCCAGCCCTTAAGAAATCTTCATATCCAATGGAAAATGGGGATATGAAAAATACAGTTTACTAGTATACTATATCTTATTACAAAATGTTACTAAAGTAATTAAAGAATGATATTAAAATGAAGTAATTAAAGCATGGTTTTGAAATATTTTTTGAAATTGGAGATTTAATTCTTTACGTTAACAGTATAGAGAAAGACCTCTATCGAGTAAATTAACTATACGTGCATGTGACCATGTATATTCTTTTCTTGTTTCAGAATAAAATTGTTCGTTTGGTTTTTATATTTCTTGTAAAAATGCAAGCATTTAAAAAGTAAGATCCACAGTTTTCAAACACTGTGGTTATGACATTTTAAAACAAATTAGTATACACTCTACATGATTGATGAAATTAAGGAATTATTTTTATTTTTAAAAGCAATGGTTTTTAAATTTTATACTTTTGGTGAGAATATTTCTGGGCAGCATATCCAGATATATATATATATATATATATTATATATATATATATATATATATATATATATATATATATATATATATATAATATCATTTTAGGGGCCAGCCAAGTGGCGCGGTGGTTAAGCGCTGGCTTGGGAAGCCAACGGCACCGGTTCGGTCCCACATGTGTGAGGACCAGTGACACTGCCCTCAAAAAAAAAAAAATATCATTTTATACATTGTTTTGTCCCTAAAAGAATGTGGGGGAGATTTAAGAAGATATAAATAAACCATACGAATCTTCCTTTAGATGTTATATTGTAATTCAAGGTTATATTGTAGAATAGATAGTTGTATTTGTCAATGTAAGCTAGATTATGTTTTGATTAAAAAAATAAAACAAACAAAACCCAAAATTTGAGTAGTTTAATAAAAACAGCAATTTGTTTCTTGTTTACTATGTCTGTTATGAGTCAAGGTAGCTTTTTAGGTAAATGTGTTTCATAAGGAGACTCAAGGAATTAAGCTGCTTTTACCATCTTCTAATGGTTTTCAGAGCATATCAATTTAACTTTTATGAAAATCATTTAAGTGACAGCATTCTTTAAATGTGTATAGGATGCTAGCAACTGTTATTTTTATTAAGCCACACATTTCACATTTCTATTCATATAATGTTAGGATACTTTTTTCTTTTCACTTATCTTCACAATATTTACACTTGCTCTATTACTTTTTAAATAATATTTGAAAGGCTTGTTTATATGATTATCTTTATAATTGTAAGGTCATAGCTTCTCCCTCCCCTCCCCCAATAAAAAGACCCCAAAAAAGAAACAAATCTATTTATATTACTGTGCTTTCTTTTTTCCTTTTCCCTTAAAACAGTTCAGCCAAATGACCTGTACAAGCATTTAAAACTAGCATTGATTTTGGTTATTTCAATGTAATTGTGTTCCCCAAACAATACTTGTTTAAAATAAAGTAATTTAGAAAATGCCCTACAATATGAAAGAATTACAAGAATCTGAATGTAAGACAATATAATTTTATTCTGAGGCATGCTTTTGGGTAAAATACCGAGTCTAACCTGTGATATTCCAATGATTATGCTAAGTACTGAAACAAAGATAATACAAAGGAGCAAAGAGACAGACGTTAAAACTGGATATGAATGTGTGTGCACCATTTTGACTCTGAGAGGGAGGGGAGGCCCCTTCTCAGGGTGACATGTATGCTGATGGCCAAATGAGGAAGAAAGTGAACAACATGAGGTTTGGAGGAAGGATATTCCAGGGAAAAGAAATATGAAGCAGAAAGCACAAAAGCCATAAGGGATGAACAAGTTCAGCTTGTTTAAGGGTATGAAAGAAGATCATTCTCTGGGCAGAAAGCTGTAGAAGATTAGTTCAGAGAAGTAAGCAAGGTGTCGATCGTGCTAACTTGTAATGGCCATGGCATGGATTTTAGATTGAAGTGTGCTAAGAAGTAGCCCTTGGGGTATTTTGAGTAAAGCTGTAGTGTGATCTGATTCATATTTGACAGAGGCTACTCTGTCTTGTACAGAGGGAATAGAATCCAGGAGCAGGAGAGGAAGCAGAGATTTTGTAGGAGGCTGAAGCTCTAGTCCAGGTGGGAGCTGATGGAGGCTTGCACCAGCAGTAGAGTAGAAAGAAATAGAGAGGATTCCATAAGGAAATTCCAAAGACACACAATGAAGTGGGAAAATATTTTAACCTCATATCATAAAGGGTTGATTTTCCTATAGATTAATAACAAAAAGATTGATAGCCTGAAAGAAAATGGACAAAGAATATCAACATGCAGTTTGCATAAAAGGAAGTTCAAAAAATGTTTCTAAATATGTTAAGTTCCTCAAGCTCAGTCCTAATAAGTTAAATGAAAATTAAAAGTACACTGCAATACTTGTTTAACTAGAAGATTTGCAAAATGCAAAGAGTTTATTAGAATATAGATTTGGGGAAACTATCAAAAAATAAACTCTCATGAATGTACATTTCTGGTGTGATGTAAATTAGTATACTCTGTGTGATGGAAAATTTGGAAATACCCATCAAAATTACAAATCTACTTGTCCTTAGATCCAGCAATTATGTTTGTCATAATCTATCCTACAGATAAACCTTTATTCTACATCCTGGTAACAGAGGTTGTTAGAGCTTTGCCCACATATCCCTCAGATACATAGCCCTCAATCAATGACTCTCAGATGTTGGTGTGTTTCTGCCTCAGCTCTCTCACCCTTGATATTGTGAGGAGCATGTTTTGCTCTTTTCTCTGATTTCCCCATTTTACATTCCTATAAAGTTAAGCTCCAGTTACTCACTGAGGTACTTGGCTTACTAGTGCACCATTGGTTGATTCCTTTTTCCTGAGTCGCTTCCCTTTCCTTCACTAGTTTTCCCAGCACCCCCAAATAAACTACTGACAATCAATGTTGCTTCCTGGAGGAATCCAACCAAGAATCCTCAGCCTCTTCTCTCAATGTGCTTTCCACCTTTATCTTCCTTCCTAGTGAGAATGCTATTGGCATTTGCCCCCCACATGTTGGGGCTTTCAGCATTCCTCTTCCCTGGACACCAGATTTCTATAGCATTCCAGTCACTAGTCATTGTGGCCACCAAAAACTTAATTCATGTATTTCCACATTTCCACATATCCCTGTCTTCCCTGGGAATACAACTTTCCCTGCAGCCCTCACAATAGTGTTACTTTCTTCTCTTGGGTGCCCCATAATCCTGGGCCTGGTGGGGGCCTAAGTGTCTTCTTTACTGTTTGTTCTTTAGTGTTTCTAGATCATGTTCCTGTCCTCTTTCCCCAAAACTCCAGCTTTGAACCTCATATCTTCCTACCAAAATACTACTATCCCTCATTGTAGAGGTACCCCCTTGAACTCTTCCTTATTCCTTGAAGACTTTAGCCCCTAACTCATTGTCTTTCCATACAACACTACTCTTAATCATAATTCTTGGTGATTGTAATAGTTATCATAGCCTCTCAGTTCCTTGGCCTTCTCTCTTCTCTTTTCCAGTGACCTTATATGTCCTTCAAAAGAGAACCTCTAGAACTTTTCACCACAATATCTATTTCTCTGTGTCTGTGCCACATTCTGCCTTCCTTTCTGTTATTGTGAATGAATGGCCTCTGCTCCTATCTAGACCAACATGGTTTCTAGTATTTTAATTCCATAAATTCTTATCTGTTTAAGGATATCCCTCCAACAAATCATATTTCTTTACCTGCATCATCAATGTTTTCCTTTCTACTGGGTCATTACTTCCAGCATTCAAGTATGCTGCAATTTCACCCATGTTAAAAATGTCAATATACTCACCTACATTTTTTGTCCTACATTACTGGCCACTTTGTTATAGTAAAACCTTTCTTGTTGGTTCTGCTTTATCCCCAGGCCTTCTAATTAGGGGAGGGCACCAGGACTCAGTGCATGGCCTTTTCTGTATCCACGCTGCTTATATTGGTGATTTCATCCAGCTTTCTAGCTTTAAATTCCACACACATACTGACAACTGCAGAATTTAAAATCCTCAACTGGGCCTTCTCCTCTGAATTCTAGACTCATATATCCAACATCCTACTTTATATCTCTACCTAGGTACCTGACAAATGATTTTAACTGGAAATATTCAAAGTCAAGCATCTTATCTCCTCCTACCCAAACATGCTCCTTCAGTGGTCCTCCTCTACTCAGGAAACAGCATACCCATTCTTCCAGTTGCTCAGACATGCTCCTAATATTATTATTTGGTTTTTCTCTGTCTCTCACGCTCCACATCTACTTCATTAGCAAATTATTTTGGCTTTATATTAAAAGTATGTGCAGAATTCAACCACCATTTACACTGCCATTGCCAACATTCTAATACAAAATATCACTCTTTTTACAATTATAATAGCCTACTAATTGAGTTTCCTATTTCCATTTTTGCTCACCTTGCACTTGCACCACAGTGTAATTTTAACACAGAAATCACAGTGATCTTTAAAGACTTAAGCTAGATCATGTTACTATTTTGATCAATTTCCTGAATCTTACTTGGAGTAAATGTCCCACAAGACGACATAGAATCTAACCCTCCAGGCATACCTCCATATTTCCACTCTGATTTCTTTGAATAAATAATTGAAAAGAAATACAGATTAAGCATGTATTTTGGGAGTAGAGTTATTTAGACCTGCCAATGAATTGGATATGGTAGGATAGGAAGAAAGCAATTAAACATAGTAAATGACTTAGTTTTTGGCCTGAGCATCTGGGTAAATGTTGTGTGTTAACTTTCATGAGAAAGACTGGGAAAAGTAAGTATGGGCCTGATGTGTTTATGTGGAATAAGGTTATAGTGAGTACATATGAATTCTGTCATGTACATTTTAGGTTTCAGGCACCTATTAGACATCTAAGTGAGGATTATGTGTATATAGGTGGTTATACAAATCTGGTAACAGAAAACTAGGTGAGTGTGATTTCATGGAACTCTAGAAAAGAAAATGTTGTTTCAAAGAGAATGCAATGGTAAAGTTATTTTTGATGCTGCTAATATTGAGTAAAATTAGGACAGGCTGACAATGAATTAGACAAATGCAGATCATTAGTAACCTGGAAAAGATCATATCTTTGGAGTGGTGGGATGCATTAAGGAGAGAATGGGAGGAGTTAAATAGAGGAGCGTTTATACAACTGATTTGATGGTGGAAAGGTAAGTTGGTTCCCTTCTAATTACATTCTTTTTTGAAATATCTTTATTGTGATATAAGTAACAAATTTACTATTTAAAGTATACAATTTAGTATTTAATATATTTACAAGGTTGTGCGACCATCACCACTGTCTAATTCCAAGACATTTTTTTTTTAATTAAAGTTTATCAGAGTGAAAATTGTTAGCAAAGTTACACATATTTCAGGTGTTTTCAATATCGCCAAAAGAAACCCCATACTCATTAGCAGCCATTTTCCATCTTTTCCACCCTACTGTCTAACCTCCAACTTCTGGCAAACATCAATTTACTTTCTGTCTCTATGGATTTGCCTATTCTGAACATTTCACGCAAATGGAATCATACAATGGCTGATCTTCTTTTTCACTTAGCATGTTTTCAAGATTTATCTATGTTGTAGTATGCATCAGCATTTCATTTTTTTATGTCTGAATATTATTCCATTGTATGGATATTCCACATTTTATTTATTCATCAGTGTTTGTGCATTTTGATTGTTTCCAACTTTTGGCTACTATGAATAATGCTGCTATGGACATTTATGTACAGGTTTTTGTGTGAACATATATTTTGTTTCTTTTGGATACATAACTAGAGGTGAAATTGCTTGGTCATATAGTAACTACATGTTTGGCTATTTGAAGAACTGCCAGACTGTTTTCCAAAGAGGTTGTACCGTTTACATTCCCACCAGCAATGTACAAGAGATGTATTTCTCCACATCTTCACCAACACCTGTTATTATCTAACTTTATGATTACAGCCATACTAGTGGGTGTGAAGTAGGATTTCACTGTTTTCTTTTCCAGTTTTATTGAGAAATAATTATACATCACTGTATAAATTTAAGTTGAGCCTCATGATGGTTTGATTTACATATATTGTGAAATTATTATTGCAATAGGTTCAGCTAACATCCATCATCTCATATAAATACAATATAAGGAAAAGAAAGAAGAAAAAATTTTGTTCTCATGCTGAGAACTCTTAGGAATTAGTCTCTTAACAACTTTCCATAGATCATAAAACAGTGTTAGCTATAGTCATCATGTTGTGCATTACGTATCTAGTACTTACAACTAGAAATTTACACCTTTTGACCACTTTCTTCCAATTCCTCCTTACCCACCCCCTGCCTCTGATAACCACATATCTGATCTGTGAGTCTGGGATTTGTTTGTCTGTTTGTTTTGTTTTAAATTCCACATATAAATGAGATCATATAGTACTTGTCTTTCTCTGCCTGACTTATTTCACTTAACATAATGCCATCAAGGTCCATCCATGTTGTCACAAATGACAGGATTTCCTCATTTTTTTATGGCTGAATACTCTTCCATTGTATATATATACCTCAACTTCTTTATCCATTCATTCATTGATGGACACTAGTTTGTTTCCATGTCTCAGCTGTTGTAAACAATTCTATCAACATGGGGGTGCAGGTATCTTTTTAAGTTAGTCATTTTGTTTCCTTTGGATATATTCTCAGATGTAGCATTGCTCAATCATAAGGTAGTTCTATTCTTAAATTTTTGAGGATTCTCCATGCTGTTTTCCATAGTGACAGTATCAATTTATATACATTCCCACCAACAGTGCACAGGGTTTGCTTTTCTCATCATTCACACCAGCATTTGTTATCTCTTGTCTTTTTTATGATGGACATTGTAACATGAATGAGGCGATATCTCATTATAGGTAAATTTGCATTTCCTTAACGACCATTGATGTTGAACATCTTTTCATGTATCTGTTGGCCTTTTGTATGTCTTCTTCGGAGAAATGTTTATTCAGGCCTTTTGCGCATTTTTTAAAATTGGGTTACGTGGGTTTTTGCTATTGAGTTGTACGCTTGCTGTGGTTTTGATGTGGAGTTTCTAGATGATTATTAATGTTGAACATCTTTTAATGTGCTTGTTGACCATTTATATATCTTTAAAGAAATGCCTATTCATATATTTTGTCCATTTTTAAATTGTTATTTATCTTTTTGTTTTTGAGTTGTAAAAGTTCTTCATGTAGTCTAAATACAAATTCCTTGTCAGATATATGATTTGGAAATATTTTTTCCCATTCTTTTGGCTGTCTTTTCACTTTCTTGATAGTTTCTTTTAATATACAAGAGTTTTGCTTTTTTTTTTTGATGAAGTCAAATGTATCTAGATTTTCTTTCGTTGCTTCATTTCTAAGAAACTATTGGTTCATCCAAGGTCATAAAGATTTACATCTGTTTCCTGTTAAAGTTGCAGTTCTTACATTTTTTTGCATCTGTTTTCAGTAAATTTTTATATAAATTATATGGTAGTATCATTTTGATATTACTATAAATAGAATTCTTTTCTTAATTTAATTTTCACATTATTCACAGCTAGTGTATAGAAACACACTGATTTTTTTTATATTAATCTAATATCCTGAAACTTGGATGAACTTATTTACCATGATATTTTGATTGCTATGGCATTATACTAATTTTTAAAATCAGGGACTATACCCTTTCATCTTTATTTTTTCTCTTTCAGAACCATTTGTGTAATATCTTTCTCTAGCTTTGATATTAAAATAATACCAACCTCTATGCAGTTTATTGTTTCAGGTTTTATGTTTAGGTCTTTAATCCATTTTGAGCTAATTTTGGTAGATGGTGACAGATAACAGTCTAGTTTCATTCTTTTGCATGTGGCTTTCCAATTCTCCCAGCACCATTTATTGAAGAGCCTTTCTTTTCTCCATTGTGTGTTTTTGACTTGTCAAAATTATCTGTTCATATTCATGTGTTTTTTTTTTCTGGGCTCTCAATTCTATTCCATTGTTCTGTGTGTCTGTTTTTCTGCCAATACCATACTGTTTTGATTATTGTTGCTCTGTAGTATAAGCTGGTGCCAGGCAGTGTGGTCATCACAATAAACTTTAATTTAAAAAAAGAAAAGAAAAGATAATACTGACCTCATAAAATGAGTTGTCATGTAGTCTCTACTCTTCAAAATTTTTGGAAAAGATTGGGTAGAATTTATATTATTTTTTCCTTAAAAGTCTGGTAGAATTTACCTGTGAAGTCATGTGGGCCTGTAATTTTCTTATGGATACATTCTTTTGGAAAAATAAATTTCAATTTCTTTGATATCAGTCTTTTCAGATTATTTTTTTCTTCTTGAGTGGTTTTTGTTTTGTTTTTTTTAATTTATTTTATTGGGGAATTGGGGAAAGGAAACAGAGTTGGCGAATTGGGGAAGGGGGACAACCAAGTTGTTGTCCTTCAATCTTAGTTGTGGAGGGTACAGCTAGCTCAGCTCCAAGTCCAGTCACCATCTGGCCGTCTCTTGGCAGCTTGCAGTCCCTCTGCTCAAGGTGCCAAGTTCAATCTTAGCTGCGAGTGGGCGTGGCCCACCATTCCATGTGGGACTTGAACCAGCAACCTTGTTGTTTGGAGCATGTGCTCTCATCACCTGAGCCATCCTGCCAGCTGTTGGCAACTCAGCTGCAGCTCAGCTCAGGCACAGCATCATTGGCTCATGTGGGTATTGAACCAGGGACTCAGTTGCTCAGAGCTCATGCTCTTAACCAAATGAGCCACTTGGCCTGCCCCTTGAGTGTTTTTTCAAGGAATATATCCATTTCATCTAAGTTTTCAAATGTGTTGGTATAAAATTATTTATATATTCCGTTATCATTTCACTGTCTATAGAATCTGTATTGATGTCTCCTGTCATTCCTGACATTGGTGTTATTTGTTTTTTCTTTTTTTTCCTAATCAGTCTGGCTATAGGTATGTCAGTCTTATTGGTCTTCTCAAAGACCAATTGGTCTTCTCTTTTACCTTCATTGGTTTTTCTCTATTATTTGTTTTATACTTTTTATTTCTGCTTTGATCTGCATTTTTTCATGCCTACCATTTACTTGGGTTTATTTTCTTTACTTTGTTACTTTCTTATGGTGGAAAAAAGTTCACTGACTTGAGACCTTTCTATTTTTTTACCATAAGTACTTGACAATATAAATTTCTAAGAGAAACATTCCACAGATTCTTATATGTTGTGTTTGTTCACTCAGTTCAAAGTAATTTCTAATTTCCCTTTTGGCTTCTTCTTTGAATAATGGGTGATTTGAAAGTAGTTTATTTAGTTTTGAAACATTTGGGAATTTTCCAATGACCTTTAGATTATTGATTTCCAATATAATTCCGTTGTGGTCAGAGAATATACTTTGTAAGATTGGAATCTTTTTTAATTTTCTGAGATTTGTTTTAAGGCCCAGAACATAATGTGTCTTGGTAAATGCATTGTATAAACTTGAGAAAAATGTGCATTCCACTCTTGTCGTATGCAGTATTATATAAAGATCGGTCAGGAAAGGGTGGCCCTGAGCATTGTTCAAGTCTCCTCATTCATTGTTGATTTTCAGCCTACTTGCTCTATTATTGAGAGGCATGTTAAAATCTCTGAGTATAATTATGGATTGGTCTATTTTTCCTTGCAGTTTTATAAGTTTTTACCTCATATATTTTGAAGCACTGTTATTAGGTACATATAAATTTGGGGGACTAGCATGTCTTCTTATGAATTGACCACTGAATCCTTATGAAATGACCATCATAATCCTTATGAAGTGACAAAAATGTGTTCTCATTTGGATTGTTTCCAATTAAAAAGTATCTAATTTCATAAGGGTTTTAAAGGATTATGGCTGGTAATATTGTTTTGCTCTGAAATTTCTTTGTTTAATGTTAATATAGCCACCTCAGCTTTCTTTGGACTAGTGTTAGCATGGTATATTTTTTTCCATCCTTCTGACATCCTTCTTGTAGTCAGCATATAGTTGGATCTTGACTTTAAATCCAATGTGACAATTTTACCATTTAAATTGCAGTGCTTAGACCATTTACATTTAATATGATCATTGATATGGTTAGGTTTGAGTCTCTCATTTTGCTATTTGTTTTCTATTTCTCTTTGTCAAATATGTTCTTTGTTCACCCTTTCACTTTTCCTATATTCTTTTGGACTGAGTATTTTTTAATGAATTAATGTTTTCTGCTTTGTTGGGTTATTCACTATAAGTCTTTCTTTAATAATTTTAATGATTGCTTTATCTTGTCACAGTCTATGTTCAAATGATATTATACCACTCATGCCCTACAATAATAACTTTAGAATAGTATACTTCTATTTCTCCCTCCTGGCTTTTATGCTAATGTTGCCATGCATTTTATTTATACATATGTTTTAACCCCACAGAACATTGTTATTATTTTTTGTTCAAACAGTGAATTATCTTCCAGAGGATTTATAGAATAAGAAAAAAATTATACATTTACTCATGTAGTTACCAATCCCTTTGCTCTTTATTCCTTTGTGTATATTCATATTTCCATCTGCTATTATTTTCCTTCTGCATGAAGAACACTTATAACATTTCTTATACTATGCATCTGCTAGTAATGAATTCTTTCAGCTTTTGTATGTCTGAAAATATTTTTCCTTCACTATTGCTTTCCAAAGATAATTTAGCAAGATATGTAATTCTAGGCTGACAAGATGATGATGATGATGATGATGATGATGATGATGATCACTTTGAAGATCTTCCTGTACAGTTTTCTCATTTGGATTGTTTTCAATAAAAAAAAAAATCTCACATCACTCTTATCTTTATTGCTCTGTATTTCTTTTATCTATAGATACTTTTAGTTTTTTTCCTCTTTATCACTATTTTTGAACAATTTGGTGATGATAGAAGTTGGTGGAATTGTGACTGGGTTTCATTGAGCTTCTTGGATTTGTGGGTTTATAGTTTTTAAATTTGGAAAATTTTTGGATGTAACTCTTTGAATAATTTTTCTGCCCCTCTTTTCTCCTATGAAGACTCTAATTATCCACACAATAGGCCACTTGAAGTCCCGAAACTCACTAATACTCTTTAATTTTTTTTATATTCTTTTTTCTGTTGATTCATTTTAGATAGCTTCCATTGTTATGTCTTTAAATTCACTAATCTTATCTTCTGCTACATCTAATTTGCTGGTAATCCCATCCAGTGCATTTTTCATTTCAGGCATTGTAGTTTTAATCTCTAGACATTTGATAAGTTTTTTAAATCTCTGTTTAACTTTTTGAATACATAGAATATATAGTCACAGTAATTATTTTAATGTCCTTCACACTAATTATATTATCTGTGTCAATTTGGGGTCAGTTTTGCCTGATTATCCTTCTCATCACGGGTTGCATTTTCCTATCTCTTTGCATGCCTATAATTTTTGATTGCATGCATGCATACTTTATGGATTTATTTTGTTGGGTGCTGGATACTTTTGAATTCCCATAAATCTTGAACATTGTTCAGGAATGATGTTAAGTTACCTGCAAACGGTTTAATTATTTCAAGCTTTGCCTTTATGGTTTGTTTGGGAGGTTGGGAGCAGTTCTTAGTCTAGGGAGAATTATTTCCCACTAATCAAGTAATTACTAATTACTTGAACAATTCTTAATGCCTTAAGAATTATGAGTTTTTCCCATTTGGCTAGTGGAAACAGACACTATCTTAGGCCCTATGTGTGCTCCAAACACAGGTTCTCTCTGTTCCTTCCAGATGATTCTTTCCAGGGCCTCATGTGGTTTCCTCACAGGGATGTGATCAGGTCTCTGCTGAATATTTGACAAGGGTCCCTCTACAGACTGCCAGCATTCTTACAATGCAGCTCTCTCCTCTTTGTCTATTAGCGTTCTATTAACTCTGACTACCCTATCTCCCTGGATTCTTACCTCTGTCTCTTTAATTCATGGTTCTAACAGGGCTTCACCTCAGTTCCATTTGCATATGTCATAGCCTGAAAACTCTCTCAAGTTTGCACGCTGGGACAATAGTAGGGTTAGTGTCTTTTGTTTCCTGTTTTTCAGGAATCACTGTCCTTCATTGCCTGATATCCAGTGTCTTGAAAACCATTGTTTCATGTATTTTGTGTGTTTTATTTGTTTCATTTTGTTGTTGTTGTTACAGGTCAGGGAATAAATCTATTCCTTATAACTAACTCCATCTAAGCCATATAGCTTTTCCTAATCAGAGGCAGCAGGAAGGACTCTGAAATGGCCCATCATCATTTGGCTCAAATCATATACACACACACACACACACACACACACACACACAGGTGTGCCAAGAAAATGCATACGCATTTTAAGAAAGAATAAAACTGTATTAAAATTATGCTAATGGTAACCACTTTGAGCACCTCTTATAATTGCAGAAGTCAAATGGGACTTATATTCATCTTTTATTGAGTATATATTGAATATTACAATTTTAATAATTTTTTCCTTTCTTAAAATGTGTATAGATTTTTTTTGGCACCGTGTGTGTGTGTGTATGTGTGTGTGTGTGTGTAATTTACACAGGTTTTTGTTGTTGTTGTTGTTTCTCTGACCTTAAAAAAACAGATGAGAGCTGGCCGAGTGGCTCAGTTAGTTAAGAGTTAGCTTAAGAACGTGAGCTCTGAGAAACAGGGCCGCCGGTTCGATTCCCACATGGGCTAGTGATACTGCGCCCAAGCTGAGCTGCCTCTGAGCTGCCAACAGGTGGCAGAATGGCTCAGCTGGTGAGAGCACGTGCTTCTAACAACAAGGTTGCCTGTTCGAGATGGTGGGCTACACCTGCTCGCAACTAAGACTGAACTCAGCACCTTGAGCTGAGCTGCCACCAGGATGGCTCAGTGGATACAGCATTCACTCTTAACAACAAGGCTGCTGGTTCGACTCCCACATGGGATGGTGGCTATGCCCACCTGCAATTAAGATTGAACACAGCACCTTGACTTAGAGGCCAGGAGCTGCCAACGGGAAGCCAGATGGCGACTGGCACCCTTCACAACGAAGATTGAAGAACAACTTGGCTGATCTCTTCCCCCAATTCCCCAACACTGTTCCCCTCCCCCAATTCCCCAATTGGAAAACAAAAAACGAAAAACAAAAACTGAAAAACAGATGAGGCAAACACTGATACCTCAAATGGATTTCTTCCCCACTGGGGAATACTCATAGTGTGGAATGCTAGCCCAAGGTTTGTCCTGGCAGAATTTATAGACAGGGTCCTGGTTGATGGGAAGTTGCAGACCAAATGTAACATGTGATGAACTGGGGAAATGGCAGTAAATGTAGAGGTAGGCCTGGTCCACAGTCATTCAGGTTCAATAATATGACAGCAAATAAGAGGGCCCTAACTTTCTGGCCCAACTTAAAGGCACTGTTTGCATCCTAAACTGCTACCACCTACCTCAGCCATAAGAATGTTTCTATTGAAATACTCCATGAAAACACAACCTTTAAAAGAAGAGCAATACCTAATATTAATCAATGAGGAAATGCTCCTCATTAATTCTTCTAAAACATTAAGTATCCTTTTAACCAACCTTGGAGACTTTGTGTGTCCACAAAGCTTAGAAATATACTCACATCAAGGAAAATACATCTCTTCGGTCTTTCCTGCAAAAGTAGCCCTGCTACTACAACCTGCTTCTCCAGTTTTACAATCTGCTTTGTTCAGTATTTTCTTAAGCTAGAAAGAAAGCTAACCAACATAGCTGGAGATGGGAAACTGGTTTTGGAAACCTGTTGACAAAATAAGTTAACAAAGACATGTTTGAAGAGCTGGAGTCAGTATTTTTAAAATAATGATTTCTAGATTTTAAATAGGTATGGTTTCATTTCCAGTGTCCTACAAATTCAATGGTAGCTGTGATGCTCATAAAATTCTAATTCCTCCTGCTACTTAAGGTAGTCTATACAGGGATAGACCCAGAATATCTGAGTCACATTATGATGGCAATATATGCTCCTACTAATATTTTGTCTGCGTTTTCTTGCCTTAAACAACATCAAAAGATATCAACATGTAATAGTCGGATATGAAGTGCGAGTATGGTTTTTTAATATCTAGTAAAAATAACCAAAGGTGTTAATTGAGTGAAGAATCCCCATCTCGGTTAGGCAGTCCAACCACAATACTCAGCAGGAAGGTTAGTCTTTCCAACATAAATACTTAGCAGGACACATCACTACTGTGACAATAACCACTGATTTTCACTGGGTTTTTGGGTCTCTAAGCCAGGTTATGTTTCATGACTAAACTGCATTTTTAAAAGATCTTTTCCAAAATCTTCTTTAGAAAATCAAACTTCTTTCTTCTTCCTTCCTTCCTTCCTTCCTTTTCTTTCTTTTCTTTCTTTCTTTCTTTCTTCAACTTAAATTTTACAAAGGTGACATTTTTCCAAGTAGGTTTGGTTAGAAGATCAGTGGTTCTCAACCCAGGGTGTCCTTATGTTTATCCTTTTCTCACAGGGGACATTTGGCAATATTTAGAGATGTTTTGGTTGTCAAAGCTGAGGAGGAGTGTGCTACTGGCATCTAGCAGATAAGGGCAGGAATTCCATTAAACATTTTTACAATGCACAAGGCAGACTCATACACAATTATCCAGTGTCAAACATCAATAGAACTGAAACTGAGAAATCCTGTTTTATATGAAGGCTATGTGATGCTGTTAAACTTCAGTATAAATTCCAGTTGAGAAATACTGGTGCAGCTAACTTTTAAAATTACGTTTGTTTCAAGAAAAAGTAACTAGTTATTTAACTATTTAAAAATAATAACCTCTTACATCTGCTTAGCATTTTATCATTTATAAAATCCCTTCATAGGTTTTTAATCTCATTTGTTCCTCATAACTATGATGAAGAAACCATCTTTTTTGTATTTTACTGCCAAAGGCACTTTTGTGCAAAAAGATGGTAAGCGATTCAATCAAGGTCACATAGATTCAAATTCTGGATGGAAAATCCAGTGACCTTTTTGCTATCCTACAGTTGTGACATTTTTGTTAAGAACATTGTATAAAAAGGTATTTAAAAAATTTCAAAAGTAAATCATTGTGCATCTATGGGGATATTGATTTGAGAAGACAGATATCATTTGCTCTAAAGATGGAGAGTGGGAGAGGACAGGGCAGGGTTGGATGGATATTAAGGAAGGAGGCAAGCAAGCATGGGAGGTCAGGAGCAGAAAGAACAATGACATTAGTCAAGCCTTGGGGAGGAGCATCAACAGACCCCTCAGTTTAAAGTGACTACTTCCCTATGAAAATCATTCCTTCCCCCTTTAAACAGGGGGATAAGCCCCTTATGAAAATATAAAAGGATAAACGTACAGAGTCCAACCAAAGAAACAGAAACCACATACTTCATTTCAAGCAAAGAATTTGGTACAAGAAATCCACTGTACAGGAAAACTGAGAAGAATCCAGTGTTTAACAACCACAAGAAGCCATTATACTTTTAACCAGGTGGGAGGCAGGAGGTGGTATTGCCAGGGCCCAGGGATGATTCCCTGGTAGGCCTGCCTAGCTGAAGAGGGAGCTTGGGAGCACACATACTGTATGTACCTAAGGCAGAAAGAGAGCAGGAGAAATGAATCCTTTACGCTTCCTCACACCCTCCAGGCTCTTGACAGTGCTTTCCATTGGCCTAACCAGCAGGAAGCCAGCTGACATGGGGAGCCTGGGAAACAGCCTGCAGGAGCAGAGAAGGAAGAGGGCAGGGGATGGATCTAAAGGTAAACAGGCTCCGAACCATCACATATCTGATGGGCATTATGCCATTGGAATGACATCCCGAATTAAAGCATCAAGGGAATATTCTGGGAAACTAAATCATGTTTTCCTTCAAGTCAAGGAAGACATGTCTTTATCCAGGACCAAAAAAATAAGTAAAACAAAAATCAAACTTAGAATAGAGAAGGAACTTAACAAATGAAGCACAATAATATTTTGTGCAAATATCCAGACCTGTATGGTTAAGTGATTACAACTGAGAGAAATAAACAATAGAAAAAAAGAAAGAAAACTGCTCTAATAGGTGTTTGGAAAGGAAGTTGGGATTTTTGTCACATCTGTTTTGCACACAGTAGGCTCCACATTCAAAGTAGAAACAAATTCTTGCTGAGTTCTTAGTAGCTTGGAAATAAAAACATTCATCACCTTTCCTCTCAAAATTGTAGAATGTATGTAGCAAAATATGATTTTTAAAGGGCTAGCTTAACGCTTTCACTCTGTTGATTTTTTTCAAAATGTGTCAAAAATCCACAAAAAATAAAAAGTTGATATTTTTACTATTTTATGCATTTGATAATGATGTTTTTGAGCTGTTGTGTACATAAATGACATTATTTTTATTTTAAATCTTTGTTATATGGTAATTTATCATTACATCAAATTTTAGCAAAAATACTCAAAACATACTAAGTGGCATCAATTAGATTTAAGTATAGACAAATTAGAATCTAGTGGCAATGATGACATTAAAAATTTATTACAAAATGTTACACAATATGGCATACAACACATCTTTGTTGTTGATAGTGCAAGCCACAGGAAAACATATCCGAACATTGCAGCAAAAGTGCTAACATTCTTACTGAGAAAAAAATTGAGAAGTGAGACAAAGAGGCAATACTGTACTCCTGTAGGCTCTCCCTCTAAACTGGCTCACCGTGTGTTCTGAATATGCATAATTTGATTTTAACAAGTATTTTGAAATTATAGAATCACTAGTGTAAACTCTGGAAATCTGGAAAGTAAAAGCCAAAGTTCTATTGACTTTTTCAACTAAATAATGATTACTATTTAGAAGAGATGGAATCCGGTATAATTTCTGGACACATTTTCATTTTCTTGTATATGGTCTCAATTTACACAATGAGCTATCAGGAGAGCTTCCGGAGAAGTGCAGCAATGATGCTGTATGTAACTGAGGCATAAAAGGCCTCCTTTAGGAGAACGAGGTACCCAAAGTACAGAGAAATGTGAGCAGGCACTTAGGTGGGAGAATGTAAAGTGTGATTTCTGGTAGCTATCTTGTTTCAGACACAATGGGCTTCACTGGTCAGTCCCAGCACATAGGGTAAGACTGAAGCCTCCATATCACTGTAGTGGACCTGTCTCTTGGAAAGCAGGGGCAGGGCAGAGAGCTGGATGTCACTGCAGACTTACCAGAGTCCAGTCTGCAGAGAACATAATCATATCTACATCATCAAGTAAACAAATACTAGTCCAAAGCTGCAGTTTCCTGGGGACAGGGGGCTTAAAGAAAATAACGAAGGGCCATAAGGGGTGGAAGGAGCTTGTGAAAGGGAATCCAGAGGCTGGTGATGCTGTGAAATCAAGGCAGGGCAGGTGACATTTGGAATAAGGGAGTATCTGTGTGAGAAGCGTGCGTAAAGGGTGAGTGCCCAAGACAGAGTATCACACAGAGAAACCCGGTTATTAAATACTGGGGAAGAGAAAGATTTAAGGTATGAGAGGGGCTGAGTCAAGTGGGTAAGTGTTTACTGCCCTAGCCACTTTTTTAATCCTTTTAGGGCTCAGGTTCTCATTATAGGCACAACACCCAAGGCCCATAAGCTTTTCCAGGTTTTATCAAATTGTTTAAGAACTGTAAATGAAAATGTCTTCACTTTAAAATGGAAAATAACCCCCCCAAAAAAAAAAAACAAAAAAAACACTGTAATATGAAACTAATAAATATTTCAAGAGGAAAATTATATCTCTTTCATTTGTACAACAAAACATTGCATTTTTCATGTGAGATATGGTTACATTTTCCAGTGTTTGCTGTGGGAAGAGGCCTCTAAAAAAATATCCAGGGTTTGTGTAACCCTTGAGTTGCTCCTTCTTCAGTCTGGCATAGGTCAGGCAGAGACTGTCAAGAGTGCAAAAACTTTGGCAAGGATGGGCAGGCAAAGATGGGAAGCCCCAAAACCCAAATCACCAAGGATAGAAATGTGGGGGAGGGGAGAACAGGAAGACTCAGGGGAGGTTGTGTGGGACAGTTGCAGAGGTTGGTCTTGACCAGGTAGATGCTAGGAGGTACAAGCGCAGTGTCTCTGGAGATGGCACAGTATTGTTTGTAGTTCTGGAAATGGCTACACCAGGGTTTGTAAGCCAGCAAGACAGGCTGGCAGCAAAGGGCTCTGAATAGCAAAGAGAACCATCTGGATGCAGGTGGGCACTCAGTGCTGTGTTAGGGTATGAATGCAGAATTGGCAACACGTAGATAGCTGGGCTTAGCTTCCACAGTGCGGAGGTGGCAGAAGGGGAGGGAGGACTGAGCAGAACTCAATCCTTCTGAGGCAGCAGAGCAGTGAAATCACAGTGAGTCAAGGAACACTGAGGCCCAGAGGTTCCAAAGACTGCCTGGTTCACCTAGTGTCCAGGCAGCAGGGCCATCCCAGGAACATCGCAGGAGCTCACCCAACGGGCCTTCTAGGACTTCTAGATTGCTCATCTGAATGCAGGGCCCAATTCTAAATGCCTCCCCCTTGGGAGGCGGGGTGCCTTAGTCTGAGTGAAACAGGAGGCCACCTCAGATTCTGCTGCAGGAAGTGCCCCTCGAAATAGCCAGAGAAAACAGCCATGGAATTGCCCTTTCTTGAGTCAGGGTCAGAGAAGTATGGAATGAAGTGACCCCAATTTTCAGAGAGAAGAAGGTTAGAGAGACAGGAAACCACCCAGTGGCTGTTGCAGGGGCAAATGTTTAAATAAACTCCTCTAGCCAGAAATTGCCCTGACAGGCAGAAGGGTGTGTCTACCTGGGAGGGGATCAAAGACCCTGACCCGAGACACTGTGATAACTGAGCAGAGATAAAAGAGGAGGAGACTGAGCAGCTGCACGTCTAGAGCCATTTGGGGCTGCTGCAGAGGTGGGTGACCTCTGGCTAGAGAGCACAGTGGAGAGCTCTAGGCTTCACCTGGGATTCTTTTCAGGGTCCAGAACCAACTGCAACTTGTCTGGTTACCTGAGAGCAGAGAAGGCGCAGGGCCAGAGCACCCCCAAAGGAGAGTGAGCTTGGCTGGCCAAACTGAAGAAGAGCGAGGTCCTCAGGGACTACTAGATCATGGCAGCAGCGACAGCCTGGATCCCCGTACAGTCGATTTCCAACAACTGTAAGTGACCTTGAATGAGAGTTCTCAGGGCATACCTGGAGGGATGCTGTAGGGCCTTTGGATAATCTCGTTTTCCTTCTATTATATTGTGAGTAGAGGACTTGCAGGTAGCTGACCAAGATTTTTCCAAGATGTTATACTGCCTAGGTAGAAGTATCGCTGCTTCCTGTTCATTGGACATTATTGGTTCAGAATCTAGGGATGACTCATGTTTTAAGAGCCTCAAAAATATTTCAAACCTGATTAAAATTAATATTTAATTGAATGGCTATAAAATGTTACAGGATGCCAGTTAGTGAACTGTAACTCAACCCTCTCTTCACATGGTGATAGAAGAAACAAAAACAAAAATCACCTCTCATGGTAGACTCAACAGGTTATCCAAAGGACCAAAGCGTTAAATACATGAATGTATATTTAATTTGAAACAAGGAAGCATCCTGAAATATTTGACATAATGTGGCTGGGGGACATGAAAATAAAGGTATCAATGAAGGACGTAAGCAAAGGAAATAAAAATTATCCTGTTCTCAGTTTTCTGGAATGATTTTTGAGTGATAAATGTATCAAACTTACAGGTGCTTTTTTTGCTATATACATCACTACATAAGGATTGTAGGTATAATGCTAGAGTTCTGAACTTTTTGGATTCTTAAGAAGTGAGTACCATACAATTAATACAAAAGTACTACAACACTCGCAATTCACAAGTAAGGTAAAAAGCCAGAGACAGAGAAAGAAATGGAGACATGAGAAGAGAAAATGAAATTACATGCAAGGTAACTTACAAGTTATTAAACAAGTGTTTTAGTGTTCTCCCCCCACCCCAGATAAAAAGCCTGATATTTTTAACAGTGAAAAAGTTAGCAAACAAGTTGTTCTTTTCTTTCCACATAAATTCCAAAAGCTAAGTGTTATTTTAAATGTCTGATCACAGGCTTTAGCTATGGAAGACCTAAGTTTGGTTCCCGTGAAGAAAATTTTAGGTAGGATGGGATAATGGTTAGAAAAATATGGGAAGCTTACTCATTGAGAGAGAAAGAGCTTGGTGGGCCACATTTAAAAAGGTAGGGGTATGAGCAAAGTGTCCAGGGAAGCTCAGAGTCATCACTTAGGATTCATGGAGTATATCATCTTTGCTAACAAGCATATTAGTACTGTTTTTAATCTCTAAACAGAAGATAATAGTGGATTTGTGAACATTTGCACTTAGATGCTTTTGTTTTTGACAACTATTGAATCGTCGGGAAAGTCATGATGTATTTTTCTATGTTTTACAATGCAAAAATGTGTCATGACTTTCCTGACAACCCAACTGAATGGGAAAATGATAGCACAAACTTGGTGGTGGTACGGAAGGCAGTGCTGAGTCCATTGTGCGTACCCAGCCACAAAATAGGAGCACCTGTGGTTTAGTGTAGAAAAGAGGAATAAGATGCTGCAGTCCCTAAAATATCAAAGTGGAATGCTTGGTTGGCTCTCCAGATAGAGCCATATAGGGTTAGGTCAAGGAGATGCAAAGTCTGTGCTCATTAAGCTGAGGATGGCTCTCCTGATCTTTACTAACTGCCAATTTATTAATTACAATAAATAGAACTTTCAAGTGAGCCACATCCATTGAACAGTCTGAATGGCTTCCTACCAAAAAATGGACAAATGATCAGCAAAATGAGTACCACAAAGTTTGCTGGTGTCTAAGGAGTTGGATGATCCTAATGGCTAATACCATAAGCAGTATAAGCCTGATGGGTAGAAGCATACGATGTTCTACACCAGTGATAAAGCTCTTACTTACTGGGTTGTCGGAAAAGTCATGATGCATTTTTGCAACAAAAAACATAGAAAAAAATATGTCATGACTTTTCCAACAACCCAATATTTGTTTTTAAGTCACGTAAGGCAGCAATAAACTAAAGGCTATTGTAATAGTCTAGTTTATTGAACCACTCCCTGACTAGAACCCAGTCAAGTGTCAAGGGTCACCAAGTAACACTCATTTCTTAACTCCCAATTGGAAACCTACTTGAAGGATTGATTACAATTTGATACCTTGAACATACATTTATCAGTGCCTAATAATGATTGACTAGCGGAAGAGAGGGCATGATATACTATGAACGGGCTGAAAGAGCTAAAAGGCCCGGACAAAAACTACATATAATTTTCACTGTTTCTGTTACATGTCATAAAGTTAACACTGACCCACAATGAGTATAGCAAATCGTTTTAACTGTTCTTTGTTCATGTTTAGAGAACATGCAATTTTACACCAATATTTTCTCTACCCACCATGTGCCTGCACACCAATGCTCACTTTCACTTGTTTTTAAACTCTTGGCCTAAAGCAACTTTGAACTCTATGGTTATGCTGATCTTATTTATTTATTTTTATTAGTTGCAGATGGACAAAACAATGCAATAGTTATCCTTTTCACCCCTTACAAAGTGACACCCCTCTCCCTCCACTGCCCCCCTCCCCCCATATCATACATATCTATTTCAATTCCATTGACTCCATTCCCATACTATACTTCACATCCCATGACTATATAGGAGTTAAATTACAGTTAACATCGAATATTATTTTTTCTACTATTTCTTGGCATATTTTTTGTGTTAAATACCTGAATAAGATTGCCAATGTAGTATTAATTTAAAGTGAGGCGGATCTGTTTTCCCAGATTTCAAATCCCAGTAACCTTGACCTGAGTTATTCTTTCTGATCCTCAGAAGTTGAGAGGACTAACAAAGATCATTGAAGTCTGTGCTTACAGGGCTCAACACATAGTAAAATAATAGACGTTTTCGTCCATCCCCTGCATACCCCTTTTCTTCGAAAACCAGGTAAGCAGTCAGTCATTTAATTGATACACAGCTTCAGGGAAAGAAGCGGGGGTCCTTCAATGACATTCCTGCCTGCTCTGGCAAAGCCTGAATTGTTAGTTCCTCAAACCTCTTCCAAGAGAATATTCTTGGCAGCTAGAGCAATGATGTCTTGCCCATGGGCGTGCTGAATAAAGTTCTGTTCTTTGTCACCTGTTCTCTAAATGCCATGAGGCAGTTCCCTCAACTCGCTGGACGTTTGCTTAGAGCTTTATTTACCAACGTCTAGTCTTGGGAAGACGCCTGTTCTGCGGTGCTTCCCGGCGGCCCTCTCCCTTCCCAGGCCTGAGGTTTCCCTTTGAGGCTCATCCTGCTCCAAAGGAAAGCCATTTCACTGTGGTATTTCATTTGTCTAGTCGAACTATTTTCTGTCTTGCTCGTTGAAGACTGTGTACTGATGCATTTATCGGTGCATCTAGTTCTGGGCTCGCAACAGGGGCTCAGTAAAAGTTGACCCTCGGCTTTTTAGCCTGCTGCAGCCCCAAGGCAATCGTGAGGAGAAACGGTTGGCAGGGCTCGCACCCGACGTGGATCAATCGGATCAATTAGGAGGCGTGATCCTTGGGCTTTTTAAGGCAAGGCAAGTTTTGCATTGGGCCGAAGAGGGGTCCGCTCTAGGCGGGGGACGCGCTCGGCCTCTCCCCGGCGGCCGGGCCAGCAGCCCCGGTGCCTGGCGCAGGCAGCGGTGGATACTTCCAAAACCCGGCGGCGGATCCGGGTCGGCCCGGAAGTGCCCGGCGCGGGAGGGGGGTGAGGATGAGCCTCGCGAGCCGCCGCCGCCGCCGCCGCGCGCACGCGCCCTCGCGGGCTGGAGCTGGGGCTGGAGTCGCAACTCGGAAGCCGGAGCCCGGACGGGCCCCGGGCGGGGGGTGGGGGGGCTGCGCGGGGGCGGGAGTGGCCGCCCCTGGCGGCGGGTTTGTTTATCCCGGGGAAGAAGTTTAGGAGCGGGAGATAGGGAAAGAGGGCGGGTCGGGGAGGAGGGATGCGGTTCGGCGGAGGCGGCCGCCACAGGGACTCGCCGCCATCACCTCTGGCTGCTGGGGCCGCCGCAGCCGCCAGCTTAGCCGGAGAGGAGCCGCGGCCGGGACTGCCCGCCGCCGTTCCGCACGTCCGGGTAGGTGCCCCTCCCCCTCCGGGGTCCTGGCCGCTGCCCGGGCCGCTTCCCCCTGCCGCCTGTCCCCTCGCCCCGCCCGGACTCGCTGACGCCGGAGCTGGGCGCTTCCTCCTCCGCACCCACCGCGCCCCCGTGCCAGTGCGTCCGGGCACCCGGCTCCCGCGGCTCGTCCGCTCTTTCCTCGCGTTGCCTCCCGCCCCCGCCCCACCCTCCGCCCCCCGGACCGCCCTCGCCTCTCTGCTCCCCCCGGGGGCGTTCTCCCTCCCACCCACCCCCCATTGATATCCCAGCCTCCACCTACCAGGATCCCCCCCACCCCGACTTGCATCCAAAGCCTGGCCCCGTTTCCTTTTCAGGCTCCATCCGTGCGTGTATACCCTCCATGCCCGCCTGGTTATGCCTTGTCTCTTCTTCCCTCCTTAGTGCTCCCCTAAGCGAGAAACTGCCTCGCCCCACACCTGGCATCCATAGCCATACCATGCCTGTTTCAAGGATGCACACTCCAAGGGGTCATCCCTGTTAGCCCGTTTTTGGGGTAAATTCTCAACTCCCCAGCCAGACACCTAGTCCCTCCAGCTCAGTGGCCATGCCCGGGGCAGCCTCCCCACCTCCAAGCACAAATTGCCCACTAAAATTCTCAAATTCACCAAGGTACATCAAGCCAACTTTGTGGTTCAGAGTCCAAGACTCGATTTTCCTCCTTTCTCGTCCCTTCTGCTATATGATGTATCCTAATTCCTTGAATCTACGTACTTGTGCAGTGAATCATGTCAAGGGAACGGGATGGCATCTCCCTCGCAGTGGACCCAGTAGAAATAAGATTCACCCTTTGCTTCTCCCAACTTTTGGCTTCTTGCTCTCATTCAGCCATACTTGTGAGGCTTCTGATGTTTTTGTCTATAATCCTGGGCCTGGATTGTTCCATTTTAATATGGGTCTTCCCAGTTTTTTCTTACAGTTGAATCGACTATTTTTTTTTAGACTGGAAATTTAATTAAAGGTTTATGCCTTGGAAAATTACATCTCTTTTGCCATAATGGGAATTGTTGAATATTTCAAATTATCCTCCTGGTATTCTTGAGAGAAGTGGTGTCTGGTGGTTAAGAGCTCAGACTGTAGCTGAACTGCCAGGATCTAACCCCAGCCCTGGCCATCTACCAGCTCAGGCCTTGGGCGAGATCTCTCTGTGCCTTTATTCTTACAACTATAAAATCGAGATAGTGATATACTTCATAAAAAGGTGGTAATAATTGCATAACTTAATGTAGGTAAAATGCAACAGTGCCTGGCACATGGTAAGCGTCAGGTAAATGTTCATTATCATTATCTCTTGATTTGGCTATTGGTGGATTGATTTTGAGAGAGGAAGGCGGCAATCAGAAGCTACCTTTTTGCTCTTTTTCATTTAACACCGTTTTTGACGTAGATATGATTCATATTTTGTTACAGTAAGTTAATTCCTTCTGGTGTGAAAAGTACAGAGTTTTAACTCCGTATTTTCAAGTAAATTAGAAGGCTATAAGCAGGTCAGTACCAATTTCAATTATCTGGTTGGAAATTTTAAATTTTTTCCGTTGTTTTGAGAATAAGTAACTTGAAAGTGTAGCAGACTTGTCATAGTGTAAAATGAGGATTTTACAGATAGAATTTTAGTATTGCAAATTAAATACTCAAAGTTGATGGTGTTCTTTACACCCATCTGTCCTTTATATTCAATTGCTGCTGAAGATGGAGCTTTGGCTTCATTAAGAAGACTAGTGGCTTTTCTCTCTTAACATGTTATGTTCATTTGAATGACCATGCCTTGGTGTTTCCCAAATTTTACTCTAAAACTCTGACAATTTTTGTCATATTTGCATATCTCCTGTGCATTATTATTTTCTTAATACATTTTTGAAACAACTCATTTAAAAAATCCAAATAGGTACTGTTTAGTGTTGTTATAAATAGTAAAATTTTGAAATCACAATTTACTGTCCTAATTACATGTAAAGTTATGTGCATATGCAACTATCAGAATAAGAATGTTTAACCATATATGGCTAAAAATCACTTTTTGTGTCAATAATGGAATGTACTCCAAACTTCGGGTGACACTGCTTTGGCTTATGCTATTTCCTGGCCTAGAATAACCTTCGCCCTTTCCCCTGTATATCCAAATCTACCTATCTTCCATCTCTTACTATATCCACATAGTTCCTGCCAACATTGGTTTCTTTGTTTCTTGGCTTTCCTACGTTATGTATTGTGTATTTTTGCCTTTGAATAATATAGTCAGCTGTGGTTCAAGAAAAATGACTCCCCTGGCATCAGACTTTTCAAGTTTACTGGAGCTTTGAAGGAGTAGAATAAAATTGACATTTTGCATCTACTATGTGCTAAGGACTATTCCTTTGGTTTTGTCAATATTCATTCTTTCCAAAAATATTTAATGAGCACCTACTTTGTGCCAAACCTTGGGGATACACAAGAGCCGCCCTTCTCAACCAGGGTTCCAGTCAGCATCAAGCCCTAATACTCTAAGGATTCCAAGGTATGTAGTGAATTCAACTTCACTCCTATGCACCTAAAATAGGTACTGTGTACTATCCCTAAAAGAGAGAGCAGAGAAATGGTAACTTAATTCAATTTCTGTAGTGTTTAATTCTTACAGAACCTTGGTTGACAGAAGCTTCATCAGAGAATAATACCGACTCTATTCTTGAGTAATTTATATTTTAGTGGCACTGACAGACAAAAAGCAGATAAGCAGATAAAATTATTTTATAAGAAAGCACTGATAATATTAAAGATAATGATAATCATTAACGCTTATAAAACACTGTACCGGGCACTGTTTCAAATGATTTATATATATTAACTTGTTTAAACTTTGTAACAGTCCTTTAAAGAAGGCTTTATTGTATCTCCATTTCACAAATGAGGAACCTGAGAAACAGATTACTTAACTTCCACAAAATCATTTAGCTAAGTAAGCAGTGGAGCCAGGAAATATGGTTGTACAGTTTATTACCTTTTGTTGCCTCTCAGATCTTCCAATTCCTTGTTGGTTACCTAAGACAAGGTTCTTCACCTTTCTGAAAAATCTCTCTCTCTCTCTCTCTCTCTCTCTCTCTCTCTCTCTCTCTCTCTCTCTCATTAAATCTCAACAGTGAGGTTTCCCTATTTTTATGTTGTTTAAGGAAGTAAAAAAAGTTAACTTTATAAAGCACCTTGTACACAGACTTAAGTTTTATTTATATGTAACTAGATATTGAAGGCAATTAAATTTGGTGTTCTTGCTCACTGTTTTGTTTCCCAATTTAGATTTATTTATTTACAAAAAATTGGTTGCATAACTGATCTGTGCCAGGCACTGTGCTAGGCTCTGCTGACACATGCTGATAGATTGTACCTGTACTCATGGAGGCAAAAGTCTGTTGGGGATTAAAGAAACTAAATAGTTACAAACAATATTTACAGTTACGTTAACTGCCACAAAGGAGAACTATTGTAAGCAGTGAAAGCCCACTAATGTATCAGTGAATGGTTCTCTAAAAAAGGACTTTGAGACTGAAACCTGAAGGATGAACTGGGGTTAACCAAGTGATAGCGATTTTAGCTTTCTAGAACTGAAAAGTCATATCGGGGCTGGACCTTAGTACATGCGCTTGGGTGATATAAAACGAGACTGGAATAGATCACAATGGTCAGTCATTCCTAAGCATTTTGTACTTAGTCCTAAGAGCAGTGGGAAACCACTGAAGAATGTTAAACAGTTGAATAAGTTACTTACATTTTGTTTTATAAACATCACTTGGCTGCTCTGTGAAGGACAGATTGGAGAGAAGGAGGCATAAATCCTGGGAGACCAGTTAGCCCAATGCTTCTCAAACTCATCTATGGTTTTGCTTTAGTTTCTAACCTGTACTATACTTTAGTAACACACAATAAAATGAATTTTGTGGCAGTGTCAAATTGCCATAAAAATTTCTAAATGCTTCCTCTCAGTTTCTGTATTTACCTTGTCTCAGACCAGTAGCAATAGTTCATGGACCAGTATTGGTTCACAGACTATACTGAGTAGTATTGAGTTCAGCTATTATAGTAATTTAGGCAAGAGTTAATGGAATCTTTGTCCAGGATGGCAGTGATAGAAAAAAGCAGGTGGATTTGACAAATATTTGTAAAGTAAAACTGATAGGATTCAGTGATGGATTAGATTGGGAGGTCCAGAGAGAAGAGAAGTCTGATTTCTAGAGTTAGTGGTTCTTGTGTCTAACATAGGTGATTCTGGGGTAGGAGGAGTGTTTTGTTTGTTAGTTTCTGGGAAGGCAGGGAGTATTGATCAAAGTACAATTGGGAATAGTCAATATATTGCTTATAATTGATGTCTTAGTGTGGGAAGTGGGGGATGAGGTTGCCTAAGGAGACAGTATATATAGAGAATATATAGGGACATAGTCACCTATAAATTTTCAACATTTAAACATTGGCAAAAAGAATGGAGCAAAGGAGACTGAGAAGGTGTAGCCAGAGATTGGAGGAAATTTTCCTTGTCATTACTGAGGCAAAGGACTGATAAAGAAGGGAGTGGCTAATCAACCAGGTTGAATGACACTGAGAAAAGTAAGTTGGGAACTAAAAAGTATACGTTTTATTTAACAACATGAAGAAAATTATATATGTCTCAGTAGTCAGTCCATCCATAAATTATTTGATGATGAATTTTGTTTTAATCTGCCAAAGCTACAATCCTAAATTTAGAATAAAATTATCATATCTGTAGCATGAGCCATATCTTCCTTCCTGAGCTCAGACCTGTGTTTCTATTTGTCACCATCTGGATGTTCTATAAGCATCGTAAACTGTATTTCTATAACTCATTCATTCAGAACATAGTCCAACAGAATATGTTTTTTGAGTACTATTTATCTGGCATTGAATACTAGACTTAGGGATGCGATTAGACCTCGGAGACTAGGGCAATGGGCAATTAAATACTGTTTTTATAGTATGATTAGAGCTGTCAGTTTATTCAGGTTGCCTTGGAAGCACAGAGAAGGCATCAGTGAAGACTTTCTGAGGACAATGACATTTGGACAGAGTATTTCTGAAAGACAAGTGGAGAGGTGGAGAAGGCAATATAGTGGTAGAGGAGTCTAAAGAAATGATCTGTTAGGTATTTTGAAAGCATGCAAAGGCAAAAACAAGCAATTGTGTCTCTAGCATATGAGTGGTAGATTAGGTTGGCTGGCCATTCAAAAGTTTTTCTCTTGAATTTATTCCTCTTTCTGTTTGCTGTTTGATTAATATCACCACCCATGTCGTCACCAAACATGGAGCTATCTCTGCATACCTTCAAAAATTAAAGATTATCTTTGTTGTATTTATTGTCCAAGGTAGTGTTTTATGTTTGCTGGTTAGCTTTGTATTACACCTATACTTATAGAATCATAAATGATAGCATAACTTGAATATTTCAGTTATGTTTTAGGGACCTGTTTTTAAATGAGAGAAATTGTATACATATAACTTGTTATCAAATTTAGAGAGTTGTAAATGAAGGCCTGGGTATGGATTACTAAGAGTTTAGTACTAAACCTCAGGTATATGGTCAATAATGGTGCTTTTGAGCTCAGTAGAATAAGAACAATCTCCTGATACTTTAAATGCTATTTTAAGTAGTTGTCTAAACATCCTTGAACTTATCTCTTGCACCGTAGTAGAACACAGTCCATCTGCGGGGATTATTTTCTGAAAAATATTGTAATTGGCAAAACCTTAATTGGCAAGGTCAAAGCCTCATAGAAAATGGTGTGTTAGAAGTGATGTCCTCCACAACTAGAGTGAAGAACAAAAGGACAGCAACTTGTCTGTTGCCCTTCCCCGATTCCCCAACGCTGTTCTCCTCCCCTAATTGCCCAATAAAATCTTTAAAAAAAATAAAATAAAATAATGAAAAATAGTACTTATAAAAGATCAGCAGAAATCTGCTTTTCTTTCACCTCTGTTATTATTACATTTAGTCAGAATATCAATTGTTAATAAGATGGATGTATTGAAAATAACATGTAATGTACTTATGATTCCTGTCAACCTCATAAGAAATTCATTCAGAAATATTTTAAAGGGTTTCAGTATTAACCATTTTTTTTTAATTTGCAAGTGGCATTGTTATTTTATTCATACCACAAATGTTCAGACTCAATTTTTTTCTTTGTTCACCTTACTGCTCTTCCTTTCCCCCATTTTGGATAATGACACCACAACCAGCTGCCAAAACCAGGAACCTGGAAGTCAAACTTGCCTCATACCATTTCCCGCACCACATCCATCATCTCTTTTCCATCTTCTTATATTTCTTCAATCCTTCCTTAACTTCCAGTGTCACAGAAACAGCTTCCTAAAAGCATATCCCTGGGCCGGCCGAGTGGTGTGGTGGTTAAGTGCTGGCTTGGGAAGCCAGTGGCTCCCGTTTGGGTCCCACATATGAGGGCCAGTGACACTGCCCTCAAAAAAAAAAAAAAATGCATACCCCTTCATTGGTTAAAGTATGAAGTTTGCTGTGGGTGCAGAGGCATGTTTATTTTAAGGTCTACAGCAGGGAACAGGTGGTGTTAGTGTTGCAGTTTGGTAATGTTTGGAAAGGAATGGGCAGTAATTTCAGAATCAACATCCCACTTCTGCATTGTGAAGTATTTGGAGGAAAAGGAATACTGAGGCAGTTTTTATTTTAATGGTTTTATGTGTATATGATTTCATTGCTTCATATTGAGCTTTAAAAATCTTGTCATATACCCTGATAACAAAAACAGGTTAAGATTAAAAGAAAAAAAATAGGTTAAGACCTACCTTTGACCTTGATTTTTCCCTCATTTCCACTTTTGCCTTGTATCAGTTTGTTTTTTTTCCTTTGTGCTTACATCATTCATGTACTCCACAAATATTTATTGACCAACTATTTTGTGTTTACAGTGATGAATTAGAAACAGTCCTTGACCTGGAAGACACACTATTTGGGATTTATTAATTCTGTCTAGTCATTGAGTGCTTAGGCACAGTGCTGAAATCTTTATATACACACTTCTTTTTAAAATTAAAATTACTGCTTTATAAACACATGTTGGTTAATAGTATGGTTTGTTCTATTATATAGACTTAAACACATTTTAACTCTTTTAAACATCAAATGTTATGTGGCTTCAGAATGTTTTGAGGAGCTCTTACCCAGCTTTTTAAAATTAAAACCTATCAGAAAGTGTTCTACTTGGCACCATGTAATTGTTAATTTTAGAGGCTGAAAATGGATAGGCTTCCACCCCCTAGATTCATATGGTCCATCTTAGTTATCAACCAGCCAACTGAGTCCTTCAAAACTAACATATTAAGGCCATAGACTGAGTCCAGGTCTACTGAATTTGAGTTATGGGCAAGTATGGCATTAAGAACAGGACTCGGAAATCATAGAACTTTTTTAGTAATAATTTTCCACCTTCAGCCAGTAATTTCTGTTGGCCAAAGGGCTATTTTTAAAGAGGCACATAAATTTATCCAGTATTTTCTGAGGAGAACTTTGTTGCTAAAATTATTTTCAAATTGGTGTTTTCTCTTAAACAGGATTTGACTTTTGTATTCTAATACCTTAATATAGCCTTCTTTGCTTTAATATAAAAATGTTTTAAATTTGCATGAGGGAAGATTCAAAAAAGTGTTCTGTCTCAATTTTAGGGTGGAAGTAATATGGCACTGGGGAGAGGATTTTTATTATAAATATGTAGGCATCAAGGTTGCTTATTTATTAAATATTTATTTGCCTTTTTTTAGGTAAACTTTTATAACATACGTTCAAAGACATGCCCATAGTATCATACAGCATGGACATCTTGTGTCTGGCTTCTACCCTAAACATTTTTAGGTGATCCATCCATATTTATTTATTCTTGTTCTGTAATATTCTGTTCCAATGTATGGCTATAAATATACTGTGATTTATGCATTCCATTCTACTGTTGGTGAACATCTACGCTGTTTCCAGTTTTGAGCCACAATGAATAGTGCCCCTATAGAATACTCTTGTACATAACCTTTGGTACACATGCATACATTGCTGTGTGGTACATTCTGTACCTTGTAGTGGAGTTGCTGGGCCATGGTGTGTGTTAATGTTCAGTTTTAGTGTATATTACTCAGTGTTTTCCAAAATGGTTGTCCCAATTTATAGTCTAATCAGTAGTGAATGAGAGTTCTGTTTGTTCCACATACTCTGCAACATTTGCTTAATACTTGTCTCATTTATTTAGCAACTCTGGTGAGTAGAAAGTGGTATTTCATTGTGGATAGGCTATTTTTTCAAAATAAATGTGATTCCTTTCCCCACTCATACTTACATATCGTCTGCCCACCATGTGCACATCAACAGAAAGTGCAATAGAGACATGTTTATTTTTCAAAACCCATTGGATTGTACTGGTTGCCTTTTCAGTTGGTAAGATGCAGAATATAAAACACATTTAAGCATAATTTAAGGAAAATGAGACTGTCATGAAAATGATAGCTTCACGTACAGTTCACTGATTTTCAGACAAATGGTACACTTCTGCCTATTACTAAACATAAGAAAGGTTTTAAGATTTTGCAAGCCAAGCTGGTGAAAAGTTTTGTAGGCTCTTTTATTGAGTTGAGTTTACAACATTGGCCCAAAGCTGTAATTACACAGTACTGGAATGCACTTGCTGTTACTTGACTGTCTACCCAGATTGTAGGTTGTATTCATTCATTATTTTGTGAGGTTTTGCTGCCTCTTAAATAAGGAAAATAGTGCCTATACAGCAGAGCTTACTCAGTTTTCAAAACTTGAAAGTCAAATTGAGGAAAATTTACCATATGCCCACAACAAGCTGTGTATTGTTTTACATTTAATTTCTTGTTATATATGGATTTTTTTCCTTGGGTCATAAAAGGCAGTGTTGCTAGTATGTATTTTTCATTTTCAAATTGTGTAGTGAAAACTAAAGATGCAAAAAATATTTATGCCTGTGTATTCTTCCAGTATTAGGATTATGGTTGGTTTCTTCTCATTCCTCATTGAATATTGATCATTTTAGAATCATATGTGGGGAAAAACCATTCTTGTATCTTTTAGGCATTGTAATTCGTTGTTGATTTCTATGTAAACACACATATAGACTCATAACTGCAAATAAGCCCATAGTTTTCCCCTTTTAACATTTAATATGCCTTTTTGTAGCTAGTATTTTTATATCTGACTTCATTTATTATTGCTGCAAATACTATTGCAAGGTAGAAAAGTTGTTTGGTAAATACTTGTGCTCTACATATTCACATGCAATTACTGATATTTGCTAGTTATAAGAATCTTGGAATTACTAGCTCATCATCAGAGGAGCTGAGATGGCATTCATGTCCGTAAAGTGTTCCCATCAGGTAACAAGAACAACTCAGTTTATTTTGTAAAGCATTTCCTTGTTAGAGAGGTAGGATTGGTAAGTGGATGGCAATAGCTTCTTTATTATTAAGTCTCGTTTGACCAAGTTTACTTCATTTCAGAAAAGACTGGATTAAAATACAGGGTATCCTCACACATTGTTCTTCCTGGATCATTTTGCTTCATTTTCTTCTTTTTCTCTCTTGATTTCTTTTTCTTCTTTCATTTTTTTCTTCCTCTGTAAACTAAGTAGCTATGTGGCAAACTTTTTTCTTTAAGGAGAATTAACCTATTTTAATGGTTATTACATGCAGGTGTAATGATATTGACATATAGATTCCTACTACCCTTATCCTAAGACATTCTATTTTGCCATTTTTTCCCCTAAATTTTATAATTTAGAGGTCCAAAAAGTAGTAGTCCCTCTTCTCTGTTTCAAGGGTAAGGGTTATCCTGGTTTTGCCTAGATTCGTACTAATTGGTCCCAGCATCCGTTTTGATTTAGTACTTGTAAGAGATATTTAATATTTAATGAAATACTATTACTAATAATTGCATTAAAATGAGCCTGAGTAGGTTTGGTAGATTTTTGCTTCCAGCTGCTGCCATTATCTTAGTCTAGTGATAGATAAGATACGAGTTCTATCTTTGACAGGTGGTAAAATCTGAAAGGAATCTAAGTAGATCTTTCTTTCCCTAAACCTTTTCAAATACAATGTGACGAACATATTCCTTTAATGACAGTTTTGGGGCAGGGATCTCCATGATTGGACGTGGGCTAGGACACAAACGACTAGAAGCAACTAACTCCTGGTATCAGGTGATGGTAAGAGATAGGTCTGATGCCACTGCTCCTAGTGTTCACTTTGGTACCAGCCTGTTGTTTCATGTTCATTGCTGCAGCGTGCAAGATTCACAAAGATAGCAGAAGGCGCTCTCAGTGGTAAATTACAGGTGATGTGAGCTGAAATATGGCTAAGCAGTCCTGTCGTAGAATGTGGAGAGCAGCAGTGATGGAAATGTTCCATAAGCTCCACTTTCCATTATGGTAGCCACTAGCCACTTGTGTCTAGTGAGCACTTAAAATTAGTTTAGTACAATTAAGAAATTGAATTTCTAATTTATTTCATTATTTGGTAAGACTTTTATTTTGCAACTAACCCTTTTGACAACAATTAGTTAAAGAAACAAGTACGTATTTAATGAAAGCATACACTTAAGAAATTCTGTTTTTTTAAAGATTTTTCTATGCTATTGCTCAGCAACCAAAATAAAAGAGCAGACAGTGGGTGGTTAGATTGATATGGAGTGGAGGAGGGTTTACAGAATGGTTGTGGTAAAAAAAAAAAAAAAAAAACACAGAAAAGCAAACATGAAATGTTAAGCATGCTTGCTAGAGAGTATCTGAAATGATGCATTGTGGATTTTGAATTTGATAAGGAAGTGAAGCCATATGAGGATAATGACTTAAGAAGAATGAGAAGGGCTAAATGAAGTGTTGATAATAAGTATGGGGAGGATTAAATTGATAACAGGAATACGTTCTGTTATAAAAATGATATACTGAGGTTTATTTTCATAGTTGATTAAGCTATGCCAGGTAATAAGTTCCAAGTAAGAATCTTTGAAAAAAAATTGCTAAAATGTTAAGTGGATGAGATCATTCAGGAAGGTAAGGAACTTTGCTGGTTGGTCAGAAGTCCACAGGAGTGAAGTTATCCAAGGTGATGGCAAGAATAATGAAGAAGACAATGGAGACAAGTGTGAAAGTCCTCCAGAAGGGAGCCTAGCTGGAAGAGAGGGAAGTATCGGGTTGTTGGAAAAGTCATGAGCATTTTTGCAACGAAAAACAGAAAAAATACGTCATGACTTTTCTGACAACCCAACAGATTATAGCACAGGAGAAGCTGGTAAGAGAATATAATATTGGACTCAAGAAATTGCCCCTTTTGGAAGGGTGGAAAAGTGGTCTGGGAGAACAAACAGTGAAGAGCTGGAAGAACTCTACTTCCAACTATTTATTTTTTTCTAAATCCTTCACAGGTGTAAGAAAAGAGTATTATTTTAGTAATTCTACTTTGTTTCAGTTAGGTATTTGCCTCTCTGAGCTTATCTTTGTTTCTCCAGTGCCTGAATTATTTAGGTACCTAATAAATGTTTGTTCAGGAAATGGTAGAGTGCAAAATTCTAGAACAAAGAGTATTGCTTAGACACTTTAAAAAAGTGATTTGAAAATTAGCAAAAGAAACTGTTACTTTAACACAATTGTATTTTCAAAGTATAGAATTATTACCCCAATTTTAATTAGACATGTTTGTATTTCAAAAGGTAATACAGGAAATGAATTATATAACTTTTTACATAAATTAGTGGATTAAGGGTAGCTGCGATATTTGGAGGACTATTCTTGATTTTTAGAGGTTGACAAGAGGGTATTGCAAAATTGATACATATCTTTCAGACCTTTCAATGATTATTACAGCTCTAATCTCTGGCAACTCCTTATTTTGTTTCCTTTCATTGGCATATTAGACTCTTGAGGGAGGAATTGTAGCACATTAATTTTGGGCAAGATAGATAAAGAGGTCTTCAGTAATTTAAGGTAAAATTTTTAGCCATTGCTAAATGAGCAAAAGATGATAAATGAAAACGAAAGACTTACAATTCTGTAAAAGTAAAAATATGGGGGTCAAAAGCTTTAAATATTTCCCCGTATTTTCCTAAAAAGAGGTTGGGAGAAAGTAGAAGGGAGAGAGAGAGAATATAGCTTTTATTTTGGATGAATGTTTTAGGACTCAGTAAATTTGAAGAAAAACAAGGGTTAATATTAGTGAATCCAGAATTGGCATCGAACTATGTAGACACTACTGTAAATATGTATCCCCTTTAATACTATCATTTTTCTGACTAAGGAATTATTCCCTTTCTGAAAATGAGGAAGCTAACGGCCAGAAAAGGAAAGTAACTTGTTCAAGGGTTATGAAACCGTGTGTGAGTGTGGGTGTGGGTGTCACACACTGTGCTAAAATAATGTATACACATTTTAAGAAAGGAAAAAAAAACTATTAAAATTGTAATATTCAATATATACTGATAACAAAAGATGAATACAAGTCATGTGTACATTTTTTTTGGCACCTCCGGTGTACATAGTATATGTTTAAATTTGTATTGCTATATATACAGTTCTTACAGGTACCTTCCAATAGTTTTAACAGATGGATTCACCTGTATGACAACAGCCCAATCAAGATATAGATCATGTCTGTTCTCCAGAAAGTTTCCTTGAAGGTTACACAATTTCTTTGAGAAGTTTTGGACATCAGTTTGTCCTTTTCCAACTCTGCCTCCACAGTACTTCCATTAAAAGAGATATGGAAGTTGAATTTATTTTATCATTTGTATTTTTAACTAACAAGAATTCTTGTTTACTGACCACTTTTTTCAAAGCAGCTTGTTCTTGTTTTATTCGAGTATATTTTATGAGAAAAAATTTTAAGCGTACCATTCTGTTTCCTGAATTATCTTCATGTCTACTAGGGTTATTTGGTTTGTTTTATATTTTTGGATCTTTTCCCAATTATCTGTTGTCTTTAGTTTTCCATTAATATTTTGAGATGAATGGGCCGGCTGAGTGGCACAGTGGTTAAGCGCTGGCTTGGGAAGCCAGCGGCCCCAGTTCAGTCCCACATATGAGGGCCAGTGACACTGCCCTCAAAAAAAACAAACAAACAAACAAAAGAACATTTTGAGATGAAGAACTAAGTTGATAAGTAATGGTATCTGGCTGGTATGTTGTTTTCCTGAAGTTGTATAAGTCTGTTCTTGGCAGGCCTCTCCCCTGAAAAAGGAAGGCTATAGATGTGTTCAGTGTAGGTGGGCAGTTGTTTCAGCAGTTGACCTGTAGGTTGTGTGTGGGTAAGTTGGGAAGCTGTATATATGTCAGAGTAAGAAGGGCTTTCTTTTGTGTAGTGGAGTGCTTTAATATTTAATTTCTGTTAGGAATGACCTCTTCTCACCACCGTATCCCTAATGTCTGTTAGGATAGTCCGAGTTTACTCCAATCTGTATTCTGTTTGTCTCCCATACACTGACACTCTCATAAGGAATGTACCCTGACAGATGGCCTACTTCCTTTAGAGGGCAATTCTTGGGCTTTGGCATGATGGTAAAACCCACAACTGCTAACCTTGGGAAAGGGGTGTGCCCTGCCCTACCTTCCTCAGCTAGTCCAAGTGCTGTTTCTAAAACAATTTACCTGATGATTGCAACTTGGGCTTTTCCTGCTGTTTGTATTTGATGAAGGGGTGGTTCTTCTTTGGGCCTCCTTGAAAGAACTGTGCATACCTCTCATGTCTTGGATTGTGATTTTTCTCTTTTAATTTCTCTGCTAATTTGGTCCCATCTAATTGATTTCTCTGCTAATTTGTTCTCATTTATCTGCCTTGCATTTCTCAAATTTCTGATCCACCAATATCACCATTCCTTATTTTCTAGCCTTATTATGCCTTCATTCTTTTGTAAAACTGTGCTGTTGTCTCATTGGTATATTGAAAAATAAAAGAGACAGATAAATGTGGTCACTCACTGCCTTGAGACATGGCCTGTTTTCAAAATTCCGTCTTGGGTGCAATATCGATCTAGTTATCTAGAAATTAGAAAATTGATGGAAGGCTATATAACTGTCACATAAGCTTGGGAGAGGGTTTGAATCCCTTTGTTGTGTTTTTTGTTTTTTTTTAAAAACAGGCTTTTTTTTTTTTTGCTTTTTTTTCCTGTTACTAACTTGCTGGAATGGATGTCTTTAAGAACTTATATGTCGCTAGTTTAAGTTGAGGCTGAAATTCAAGGCAGGCATTACCAAGTTTTAGTGTTATAAACTTGGGCAGGTTGTATTGCCTTTTTGCACACAGATTTACTCATTTTTAACATTGACAGAGGCAGATATTACCTTCTTCATAGAGTTATTTTGGGAATCAAATCAGATAAATACTTAAGCCTGGCATATAGAAAGTCTTTAAAATATACCTATTCCTAGGTATTTTTAAATTGCTTCAATTCAGGAAAATGTTAGTGATGAATTTTGATAGCTCTTTCCTTATAGAAGTTTCATCAAAGTTAGCTATGAAGTAGTTTATTATAAAACATAATTTCACAGTGATTGTAATACTGAAGGTGCATTTGCAGAGGAAAATCCTCCTGTTATGTGAGTTGAAAACTGTGGAAAGAGGTTTGTTGGTGGTTTGTTGAATCAGTAGGAAGCATACTTGGCACGGGTTTGGCTACTAGAGATTGCTGTTCCCTTATTAGGAAGCACCGACTGAAGTAGTATAGCTCTTTGCATAACTGGGCTCACAGAAAGCCAGTAAATAACATTCATCTCATTGTATCATTTCTTTGCACTTCTGTAAAGCTGTAATAAATATGATGTATATTTTTATGGTCTTTTTAAATGTTTGTAACCCCACTACCACCACCCCACTTTTACTGGTATCTCAAACTGAAGTTGTTCCCAAACCAACTTTTTATTGACTTTATGAATCCCCTTTAATACTAAACTAAGTCTGTGTTTTAAACTACAAATCTTGATATCCATAATTCCTCAAAATCTTGTCACTTAGACCTCTGCTATTCTGACTTCTTATAAGTTAGTTTTACCTGTTTTAAAATTTTGTCTGAATGGAATCATACAGCATGCCTGGATTTTTTGGTTTAGCATTATGTCTATGAAATACATCCATATTGCATGTTCTAATAGGTTGTTCATTCTCATGGCTGTATAGTATTTGATTATATGAATGTATCACAGTTTATCCATTATATTGTTGTTGGACATTTGTGTAGTTTTTTGGTTTTGGTTATCACAGGTGCTTTATTGCTCTATTTTCATGTTTACATATGGAGTCCATATGTATGAACATTCTTGTACACATCTTTTGTACAAATTATATCCCTGTACATGTGAATGTATTGCTATTGGATATAAACCCAGGAGTGGAATTGATGGGTTGTATTCATTTGTTTGGCTTTAATAGATACTGCAAATAGTTGTCCAAAGTGGTTATACTAATTTATACTTCCACTATATAGTGTAATTTTAGAGATTCAGTTCTCAATATCTGTCAACATTTATTGTATTGTTTTTCAAGTTTAGCTGTTCTGTTGTGTGAGCAAATGGTATCACATTTTTGTCTTAATATGTTTGCCTGAAGACTACTGGATACTTTTTCATATGTTCAGTGACCTTTTGGATATCCTCCTTTTTACTTTTTATATTAGTCTTTGGCCAAATTTTCTGTTGGATTGCCTGTATGTTTTATAGTTATTTGCAGGAATCCTATTTATATTCTGGATATAAGTCCTGTGTTTGATACCTGTATGGAAAATTTTTTCTACCTTGTGTTCTGCTTAAGAAATATTTGCCTAGCCCAGAGTTATAAAGATATTCTCTCATTCCCCCCGCCCTCAAACGCTTTATTGGTTTATTTTCATGTTTATATCTGAAGTATATCTAGAATTGACCATTGTATATGATGTGAAGTAGGAGTCAAGATTTTATTTTTCTATACGACTATCCATTTGACCCAGCACCATATATTAAAAGACCATCCCGGGGCCGGCTGAGTGGCGTGGTGTTTAAGCGCTGGCTTTGGAAGCCAGCGGCCCCGGTTCGGGTCCCACAGATGAGGGCCAGTGACACTGTCCTCAAAATAAAAAAAGTAAAATAAAATAAATTAAAAAAAAATAAAAAAGACCATCCCTTCTGTACTGCATTTTATTACTACCTTTGTCATGGATGAGCTGGCTAAAATGTGTATGTCTGTTTCTGGACTCTATTTTCTTCCATTCATTGATCAGTTTCTCTGTTTTTGCACCAATACTGCTGTTAATTTCAACGACTATATTTTAAGTCTTGATCTTTATACTTCTTTTATTTATTTATTTATTCTTTATTTTAAAGAGGTTTTATTGGGGAATTGGGGAAGGGGAACAGCCAAGTTGTTGTCCTTCAATCTTAATTGTGGAGGGCGCAGCTAGCTCAGCTCCAAGTCCAGTTGCCATCCGGCTGCCCATCGGCAGCTTAGGGCAGCTCAGCTCAAGGTGCCCTGTTCAATCCTAGTTGTGGGTGGGCATAACCCACCATCCCATGTGGGAGTCGAATTGGCAACCTTGTTTTTAGGAGCATGTGCTCTCACCAGCTGAGCCATCCTGCCACCTGTTGGCAGTTCAGTGGCAGCTCAGCTCGGGCGCAGTGTCACTGGCCCATGCGCGAATGAAACCGGTGGCCCTGTTGCTTACAACTGCACTCCTGACCAGCTGAGCCACTAGGCCAGCCCTATACTTATTTCTTATACTTGAGTCTTGATGTCATGTACCTGATGTGCTTAAAATCCTTTAGCTTTGTTGTTGTTCAAGATTGCTTTGGGTATTGTTGACCCTTTTTTTGCATTGCCAAAGAATTTTAGAATAACCTGTCCATTTCCACAAAAAGCACTATTGGGGTTTTGATTGTGATTGTGTTGAATTTATATGTCAACCTGGGGAGAAACCTTTATAGATAAATTTTCAGTTTCCTGAATATGGTATATTCCTCCATTAATTTAGCTTACCTTTACTTTCTCTGAATACCATTTTGTAGTTTTCTCTGTAGAGATTGTGAATATCTTTCATTAGATTTATTTCTAGAATTGGATTTTTAAATATTAAAAATGGTATCTTTTAAATTTTTTATTTTCTGATTGTTGCTAACATATAGAAATACAATGGATTTTTGTATGTTGACGTTGTATATAGCAACCTGGACAAGCTTATTGTGTATTCTATTAGTTGTGTGCAATCATTTTATCTGTGAATGATGATCATTTCTCTCTTTTGCAATTCTATGCCTTTTGTTTTTCTTGCCTTAAGGTACTGGCTAGAACTTCCAGTACAATGTTGAATTAAAGTGCTGATAGTGGTCTTTCTTGTCTCTTCTCACTGGGAACTCTGACTGTAGGGGTGTGCTTTAAGACACTTTTTGTAAAATTAAGGAAGTTCTCTTTTACTCCCAGTTTGTAAAGAGATTTTGTCCTGGATTGGTATTGAATTTTATCAAACACTTTTTCTGCATCTATCAAGGTGATTCCCTTCCCCCCCCTTTTTTGGTTAATAAGATAAATTACATTAATAGATTCTGATGTTAATCAGTCTTGTATTACTCAAATAAAACCCCATTGATCATGAAATATTATAAGTTTTATGCAATGCTAGGTTTGAGTTGCTATTATTTTGTATAGGGTTTTTACTCCTGTGTTCACGAAAGAGATTTTTCTTTCTTGTAATGTGCTTGACAGATTTTGGTATAACAGTCACATCAAACAAACTTCGAAGGTATGATGTTTTTGTTTTCCATTCTGTGGGACAGCTTGTGCAATGAAGCTATGTGTAAGTTTTCCTTGAGGGAGGGTTTTAATAACTCAATTTTAATCAAAATAGGACTATTTATGATTTTATTTCATACTGTGTACCAATTTTGGTAAGTTATGTTTTTCAAGTAATTTTCCCATGTCATCTAAATTATCAGTTAAATTAGTGTAACGTTTTCATGATAGCCTCATTATCTTTTAGGGCATCATTTTTGGTGGCATAAAATTGTGTCCCCTCTGTTTTCCCTTGATTAGTCTGACGAAACCTGTCAATTTTATTATTTTTTCAGTCAACTTTTAGCTTTGTATTTTGTCTATTGTACATCCACTCTCCCACTTCCCCCCCCTTCACCCCCTCACCCACCCCCCCAATCATTTGTTTCTGCTCATACCTTTATTATTTCATCTACTTTATTTGGGTTTGACCTATTTTTTCCCTTAGCTTCTTTAGATGGAAGCCCAAGTGTTTGATGTTCAGCTTTCCTTTTTTGCCACATCCATGAAAGGTTGTACATTTCCTAATCATTGATACAGCTATGACTTACAAATTTGGAAATTCCTTGTCTTTAATATCATTCAATTGAAAATGTTTCTGACTCCCATTGTGATTTCTTTTTTCACCCATAGATTATTATTTAGTATACTGTTGTTTAATTTCTGGGGACTTAGATATTTTATAGCTATCTCTTGCTTATTGATTTTAATTTAATTCCACTGTGATTAAGGAAATTTGTTTCCAAGGTTTTCTTTATCATGCAATAATATGGTTGGTTTTGGTAAATGTTTTCTGTGCAGTTGAGAAGAATTTGCATTCTTTTGCTGTTGGGTGCCATGTTCTCTCTCTCTCTCTCTCTCTCTTTGTACCAGGAGTGCCAAAAAAATGTATACAAGTGGACACTATGGTCAACGTTGCTCAAACAGTGGTTCATCGTAATCAGAAGTATCTGGATGCTGATGGTAACCACTTTGAGCACCTCTTAAAACTGCAGAAGTCAAACGTGACTTGTAGTCATCTTTTGTAATCGTTATATATTGAGTATTACAATTTTAATACAGTTTTCCTTTCTTAAAATGTATACATTTTTTTGGCACCCTTTGTATATATACATATATATACACACAGATACACATGGATATATCTAGGCTATTCTTTTAATTATTGAGAGAAGTGAATTAAAGTCTCCTATGATTTTTGGAACCAATACTGTTGCATACAGATACATTTAGAATTGTGTTTTCACAATTGACCTGTTTTTTTCATTTTATTATGTTCCTTTTTACCTTTCTTAATGCTTCTTACTTTAAAATGTGTTTTGTCTGGTGGGCCGGCCGAGTGGTATGGTGGTTAAGCACTGGCTTGGGAAGCCAGCGGCCCTGGTTCGGGTCCCATATATGACGGCCAGTGACACTGCCCTCAAAAAAAAAAAAAAAAATGTGTTTTGTTTGATTCTAGTATAGCTGTACCTGCTTTGTTTTGGCTAGGATTTGTAAGGTATGTATTTCTCATTCTTAAACCTTTCTTTACCGTTATATTTAAGTCTTCCCAGACAGTAAATACTTGAGTCGTTTTTACCTCACACAGCTTCCCATAATGTTAACACCACATTGAGCCTATATTAAACATCAATTAAATATAAAAACCTTGTTATATTAAATAATATAGCAATATTAAACACACTGAAATCAAGAAATTAACATTGGTATAATACTGTTAACCAACAGAAGACTTAAATCAGATTTTACCAGTTTTCCCACTTCTGTCTTTTTACTATTTGGAAACCTGCCATTGCACTTAGTTGTTATGCCTTTGGTTATCTGTTTTTTTAATCCAGTTTGATAATTGGGAGTGTGTAGCCTATTTACACGTAAATGTAATTATTTTTATCTATTATATTTTGTTATGCTGTCTTAATTTTCTTTTAGTGGTTACCCTACTGATGACAGAATGCTTCGTTGACTTATTATAACTAATGCTAATACTTAGGCTTGCCACTTCCCCAAGAACGATAGGCCCTTGGAACACTTTTTTATCTATTTACCCCCATGCCTTTTACATTATTTTGTCATGCATTTTAATTGTACACATATTTAAGCTCCACATGACATTACAATTATTGTTTTGTTGACAATTTTGGAAAATTCTCATTTATTTATATTTTCTTATTGCAACTCCACTTACACTATGTTATACTTTCACTGTGTCTCACATTTGTCTTAGGTTCCTTTTGCATTTTTCATAATTTTTTTCTGCTTTAGTGAAGGTATCTATTGACCTTTAAAGTTTATAGACTGTTTAGTCTTTTGTTAAATTTATATATTAGGTTGTTACTTTCAGTTTTCCAGGTCTAGAATTTCTACTTGATTCTTTCTTAAATTAAGAATTAAATTCTTGATAAAATTTTCACCTATTTTTCCCATCTTTTCCTCTCTACTACAACATATTAATCACAGTTATTTCAGAGTTCTTGTCTTCTGACTTCTGTCTGAAAGTTCTGTGGGTCTGTTTTTGGTGCTGTTTATTCTCTCCTAGTTTTCAGTCATAGGCATCTGTATGTTGACATCCTGGTAATTATTAATTGAATATCATCCATTATGAAAATTGTAAAGGCTCCAGATGATATAGTCTTTCATAGAGGATTCATCCTTTTTCTCTCTTAGATATAAAGCATAGGGGCTGATAAATTTGAGACAGTCAGGGACTATGTAAATCAAGACTGAATTAAGGTTATTTGTCCATTTGTTTTGTCCTTATGCAGCCTGTCTTTCCAGGCCTTCAAATGAGAACCTGATGTTCTTACTTGAGTCTCTGTCTCTGTCAGATCTTGAACTCTAAACCTTGTCTCCTCAGCAATATGAGATATATGAAAATGTTGCTGTGCTTTTTGAAGGTTTCCCTCTTGGCATTCTGCTCCATGCAGGGTCCGCATTCAGCAGAAATATTAAAGGGCACTTCACATCAGTATCTTAGCGCCTCTGGTATCCTACTTTTATTTCCTACCCACAATTTTCTGCTGATATTTCTATCCCATGGCAGAAGCCCTCAGCCTGCGCAAAACCTGGAGTCTCACTCTGCTTTGTAACTAGAATCAGCAGATAGTCTTAGGGAAGAAAATAGCTGTAGTGTATCAGCTTACCTTTAGATTATTCCCTCTTCTGTGGAATTTTGGGACCCCCTACCCTGATTGCTTGAGCAGCGCTAGATTCCTTTAAATAGTTATTTTATTTTTATCCAAGTTTTTCTACTTGACAGCAAAACTTAGTTCACCTGCCAACTATTACATCCTACTCAGAAGACCTCATGATAGCTTTTAAGTATTTTTAATATACATTAATTGTTTGACTTATTACCACCCTTACCACCACTGCCCAAATTATTTATCATCATGTGTCACCTGTGAAGTTTTCTTTGCTATATGTCTTTTCTAGTACTCACTTTGTGCTATGTGCATTTATATATTATTTTATGTTATTCACTTACCAACCATATTTGAGAAATGAGATGCTATAGTCCTTTAATAGACAAAGGAAAGGCCCAATGTTTATAAGATTACAGAATTCATGACAAAAAATAATTCAGGTTGGTCTCAGTATTTCTATACTTGGTATTAAAATCAGTGCTTTAGTTTATAGGCTTCTTATAGTTTATTTGCTTCCTTTAGAATCCAGCTCAGGCACTACCTTCAGGACATGCTTCCTGTGCTGACAGTACTTCATTATTACTCCATACATTCCACTGTCCTATTATATTGAAAGTATCCTAGCATGCATTGTCTTTCCTGCTATATTATAGTCTTCTCCAGACTAGGAACTATAATTTATTCATCTTTGTACTTTAAGATCCATTAGATTGTATAATACATCTAGTATATAATAAATGTTTATTGCCCTCACATGAAGTCATATGCTTAATTCAAAGACATTTAAGAAATTTATGATACATGTATTATCACCTTTATGAACATTTATTGTGGCCTAATTATTCTTCCTGATAACAATCTTTGCAAAACTGTTGAACATTGTATATTGTTACATATTAACTCATTCCCTTTCATTATGTAATCAAACACATTAGATGTATACAATTGCTTTGACCTCAGACAGTATTTTTAGTTATAATTTCATGAAGCAATTCAAATAACTTTTAGCATAAATATGGTAGTATTTTACAGCTGTAGAGTGATTTACATTTTGTTAGTTGAAGAATTAATAAACAAAAAATGCTGTATGATTAACATTACAGTTGATTAAGCTAGCTCCTAGAAGACTAGCTCAGATTATAGATGACACTACAAAAGAGATTACAGACGATCTCATAAACATGGTAGTCACATTTTATAACTGGATAGAATTTTGATAATATTCTTCAGAAAGTGATTTTTAAAAAAACTACTTTTCTGGATAATTCATATATTTCATTTGTCTGGAAGCTCAGTAGCTAACATATGAGGAATACTGCACAAGTCAATACAGTTATTCAAAAAGCTTAATAGTTTTTCTTTTGAGAGTCACTGAAAGTAATCTGTTTAGTACTTTATTCTGTAATAGTGGCCAATTTAGACTCCATGGTTAGAGAAGAAACTTCATAATTACTTCCATTGCTTTTTTAATCACAAAAGAAATATGTGTGTATACGTATGTATATGCATATGTATATTTTTAGTGAGGTAAAATTCATATAGCAAAATGCACCATTTTAACAGTTTTAAAGTGTACAGTTTAGCGGTGTTTAGTACATTGACAGTGCTGTGCAACCAGCACCACTGTCTAGTCCCAGAACATTTTTATTACTCCAAAAGGAAACCTCATATCCATTGAACACTCACTCCCCAGTTTTTCCCTCCCTCCGGCCCTGGGCCGCCACTAATACATTTTCTGTTTGTATGTAGCTGCCTATTCTACATATAAATGAAATGTGTGGCCTTTTGTGTCTTCCATGTTTCACTTAACATATTTTGAGGATCATCCATGTGTAGCATATGTCAGTACTTTATTACGTTTTATTGCTACATAATATTCCATTGTGTGGATATAGCACATTTTGTTGATGGTTATTTGGAGTGTCTACCTATGGACTGATTATTAGCCAGTAGCCAGTAACAAGTTTTTGTTTGAACACCTTTTTTTTATTATTTTGGATATATGCTTAGGAGTGGAATTGCTGGGTGGTTATTCTGTGTTTAACTTTTTAAGGAACTGCTAACCTGTTTTCCACAGTGGTTGAACCATTTTGCATTTCACCATCAGTATACAAGGTACCCAATTTCTCTATACCTTCACCAACACTGATAATTTTCCATTTTTTTTTATTACAGCCATCTTAAGAGACCTTTTTGCTTTTCTTTGACTTTCATCATTTTTACTGTGATATGTTTGTGAATCTGCATTTATCTTAGAGTTTGTCAAGCTTTTAAAATTTACCTATATTAATGTTTTTCAGTAAATTTGTGAAGTTTTCAGCCATTATTCAAAATTTTTTGTGCTTCTTTTTTGTCACTCCTCTCCTTTTTGTACTCTCACTATTAGTATGTCAGTGTGCTTGATAGTGTTCCACATTTCTCTGAGAATCTGTTCATTTTTCTTTATTTTATCTCTAGATTGTATAATCTCTATTGACTCTCAGAAAGTTTAATAATTCTTCTACCAGTTCACATCTACTATATATGAACATAGCCCTTTACGAATTGAATGAATTTTTTCCTTTTTCAATTGTAGATTTGAGCTCAAGAATTTCCTTTATTTTTGAAACAATTTTTAGCTCTTTATTGATATTCACCATTTTTGGAAACGTTGTCAACACATCTTCCTCTACTTAAACACGGTTTCCTATAGTTCGTGAGGCATATTATAGTGGCTACTTTGAATGCTTTGTCTGTTAAACCCAACATTTTACACTCATAGACAGTTTCTATTATCTATTTTTCCCCCAATATATAGGTCATAATTTCCTATTTTCTTTCCATATCTCCTAATTTTTTGATCAAAACTGGATATACAGACATACCTTGCAGATGTTGCTGGTTAGGTTCCAGTCCACCACGATAGAGCAAGTATTGCAATAAAGCAAGTCGCAATTTTTTTGCTGGTGGAGGGTCTTGTCTTCATTTTGTAAGAAACTCAACATCTGTGAAGCGCAATAAAGCTAGGTGCAATAAAACAAGGTATGCCTATAATGTAGAAACTATTGGAACTGGTTTCTCTCTTCCAGTATGTGTTATTGTTTCTTGCTTCTTTATTTGTTTAGTGAAAGGCTGAGTTATTTTGGTGTAGTCTGTTTTTCTCTCCTTCCACCCCCTTCCTCCCTTACACACAGACATACACACACACACACACACACACACACACACAGGCACTTGTTTAAAAATTAAATTTATTGGGGTGGCAATGGTTAGTAAAATTATATAGGTTTCAAAGTGTACAATTCTATGATATATGATCTATACAACACACAGAGTCTTAAGCCTCCTCAGAATCACAGAAAACATGGGGTGACGGTGATTTTGGCAGGGCTCTCTTTGACGATCCCTTTCCCTAACTACATCCAACTGTTAAGGTCCACCAGCCTACTGCTAATTTCTCTGTTGTTTTCAGCAAAGCCCTGAAGTATTAATTGTTCCATAGACTAAACTAATCCAATTTGAGTTCCTTTGCAGGGAGTTGCCTAAGTCAGTACTTGGGGATTTGTTCTGACCCCAGGCAGGCACCTCCTACCTCCCTGCCTTGTTCTCTCTTGGCAAACAAACTACTCTATAGTTTAGCCTTTTTGTCCAAAGCTTCCTCCAGTCTCCTCTCAATTGCTGTTCACCAGGACTTCCCTTGTTTTTTAGAGCACCCTTGTCCATTCTCTTGCAAATAAAGTGCCAGAGGAGATTTGAAACTGTCTGTTTTATAGTTCCGTCTTCTCCCCACAGGCAATATCTCCAAGTCCTGTCTCTGGAATATGGAGTGGTGATAGTGATGTGTTTCCATTGATGTCTCTGCTGTAGGAGCTGAGCACTTGGTGAAATCAGGAGAGGGGAGGGGAACAGTGCCCTCAGGTCTTCTTGGCTTGGCTCTCCCACTGTGGAAGTCCCACCATACAAACTATTATTAGAACAATAGCAGTCAGTGCCCCAGCAGCAGCACACTTAAGGTAGAGCCTACGTCACACCAATGGGGGCTGCATGGAAGAAGGGAGACCCTCCTCCCCCCAACACACTCACATCTCTTGGCCACATTCACCTGGGAACTTAGCTTCAACGTAGGTAGCTGGAGGCAAGATAGACCTCTAAGTCCCCTGGGGGAGGAGGGAGCCCTGTGGCCTTGGCTGTACCAGTCTGGAGTGGAGTTTCCAACTCCCTGAGCTGGAAGGTCTTGAAGGAAGGACAGGTCCTGCTTCAAATACCATAGAATCTCACTTAAAGTCCCTAGTAGATTTTCTTGAAAATATTTTCACCATTTGCTCTATGACCCCCAGAACCATCTCCAGAGACTTTAAATGGTTGTTCTTTTATAATTTTCACCTGTTTCACTGGAGACCACCAAATCCATGGAGTTCCTCAAGTTGTCATGCTGCATTTTTTTTTTTTAATTCTGTCTCTTTACTGGTTATAGGTCTGTTCAGATTTTCTGTCTCAAGTCAGTTTTGATCATTTGTGCTTTCTAGGAATTTGTCCATTTCGTCTAGGTTATTTAACTTGTTGGTGTACAACAATTATTAGTATTCTCCTATAATCCTTTTTATTTCTGTAAGGTTGGTAGTAATGTATCACTCTCTTTTATGATTTTAGTCATTTGAGTCTTTTTTTGATTCAGTTTTTCCTATTGTTTTTCTGTTCTCTGTGTAATTGAGAACTTTATAAAGTTCTCTATCTTTGTTATTTCTTCCCGTCTATAAGCTTTGGGTTTAGTTTGCTCTTCTTTTTCTGTCCTTAGATGTAAAGTTAGCTTATTAAATTCAGATCTTTGTTTTTTTAAACATTGGTGTTTACAACCACACGTTTCCTTGTGAGTGCTGCTGTCATTGTATCCTATAAATTTTGGTGTATTGTGTTCTCATTTTCTTTTGTGTGAAAGTATTTTCTAATATTTCTTATAGTTCCTTTTTTGCTCGTTGGGTGTTTAAGAATGTGTTGTTTAATTTCTACATATTTGTGAATTTTCCAATTTTTCTTTTGTTATTGATTTCTAGTTTCTTTCTGTTGCAGAGAAGATACTTTGTATGATTTCAGCCTTTCATACATTTTTAGACTTGTTTTGTGGCCTAGCATATGGCCTAAATAGAGAGTGTTTCATGTGCACTTGAAAAATATATATATATTCTGCTTTTGACTGATGAATGTTTGTTAGGGCTAGTTTCTTTTTTTTAAATATTGCTCAAGTCCTCTGTCTCTATTTAGTTTCTTGGTTCTGTGCATTATTGAAAGTCAGATATTGATATCTCCAATTATTGTTGTAAAACTGTCATTTTCTTTTTCATTCTGTTAAGTTATGCTTGATAGTTTGGAGCTCTGTTGTTTGGTGTGTATATATTTATAGTTATCATATCTTGATGAATTGACCGTCTTATCAATATGTAATGTACCCCTTTGTTTCTTGTAACAATTTTTTACCAAAGTTTATTTTGTCTTAATATTAGTTTAGCCATCCAGTTCTTTTTTGGTTATTTGCATGAAATATCTTTTTCTGTTTTTTCACTTTCAGTTTATTTTTATTTATTTTTATATTTAAAAGATTTTATTGGGGAATTGGGGAACGGAAACAGCCAAGTTGTTGTCCTTCATTCTTAGTTGTGGATGATGCAGCTAGCTCAGCTCCAAGTCCAGTTGCCATCTGATCGCCTGTCAGCAGCTCAGGGCAGCTCAGCTCAAGGTGCCATGTTCAGTCTTAGTTGCAGGTGGGCATAGCCCACAATCCCATGTGGGAGTTGTACATGTAACTTCGTTGTTAGGAGCATGTGCTCTCACCAGCTGAGCCATTCTGTCACCTATTGGCAGCTCAGGGGCAACTCAGCCCAGCGTAGCTTACTGGCCCATGTGGGACTCGAACCAGCGACCCTTTTTCTCAGATCTCGCTCTCTTAACCAACTGAGCCACTTGGCAAGTCCCAGCTTATTTTTGATTTTTATAAATATGTGGAACCTTCCACCCCACCCCACCCCCCCAAAAAAAAAATTTCTAGCTTTGTAGAGATTGATTCTGCGTTGGGATACTCCTTGAACTCAGCAAGGCTATTTACAACTCTGCCTTAGTCTTCACTTTTTGCATGCTAGGTCAGCTAAAGTTGATAAGTTTAGGATCTTCTCACATATTTTTTAAGCATGTGTGTGGCCCGAAGTATGTATATGGATTTTTAGTTTCTCTGGTATGGGAACTTTTCAAAGCCATCCAGCATGGGGAAGATCCAAGGCAGGTGAAACAAAGGTAAACCCTTGAGCTTGCGGGTCCTTCAGGGAGTTACTAGACTGGACAAAGCACACAATCACACAGTTCTTATAGAATATAGGTCTACATAGCGCCCTCTGGTACCAGCAACCTGCACCAGTAATGTCGGCTGATGTTTTCATGCCTGCTGCTGAACTGGGAAAGGGGCCATGGCAAGTATGTTTAAATGCCAATTTCTCCCAAAAATTCAGCAGCTGCATTCATCATTAAGCATTCCGCTGGTTGTAAGTATTGGTTTGATTCCAGGGTTCCAAAAAAATTGATTCTGACAGTTTTTGCCATCCTATTTATTGCTTTTGTGGCGTGATAAAGATTTGGAATTCCCCACTTTGCCATTTTCTGTGACGTCTTTGTGCATATACTTTATTGAACTTCTATCTGTATAGTGTAAGGGTCACAGATATATAAGGTATGATCAAAACATATGGTAAATGTTTTTAAAAAATTATTACAGTAAAAGACATATTGCCATTAATCCCCCTCAAATAGTTCCCTCGCTTAGAACACACTTATCCCATCTTTCTTGCCACTTTCTGAAGCAGTTCTGGAAGTCCTCTTTCATGAGTGTCTTTTCTTCATCATCATGACAACGCTCTGTTTCACATCGCTTCTGGTATGGCAATTTCTGTCAAATAAACACATTACGGGGTGTCCTTATCCACTGTGCAACTTCTGGCTCTTCCACAAAGTCAAAATAACCATGAAAGGTAGACATTTTTAATTGATTCAGGACGTTGAGGCAGCCACGATAGCACAACTAAAGATCTTCTCACCAAAGAGGACTTCCAGAACTGCCTCAGAAAGTGGCAAGAACAGTGGGATAAGTGTGTTCGAAGTGAGGGGGAGTATTTTGAGAGGGGTTAATGGCAATGTGTCTTTTACTCTAGTAATATATATATATATATATATATATATATATATATATATATATATATATTTTAATTTAAACATTCATTATACCTTTCGATCACACCTCAGATAATAAGAATGTGAAGAAATGCATTGGTATGATAACACATTCAGGATACAGATAGCTTCTGGTAGGAGCGGAGATTTGATGATGGTGGGAGAATTGATACACAAGAATGGTGAGAAGATGGTTATTTGACATGTGATTATGTACGTTCTGAATATTTGAAATTCTTTATAATTCATATAGCTGTGGGTGTGTCTATGACATACATACAAAACATTAAGCCTGCGGGCCGGCCGAGTGGCATGGTGGTTAAGAGCTGGCTTGAGACGCCAGCAGCCCCGGTTCGGATCCCACACAAGGGCCAGTGACACTGCCCTCAAAAATAAATAAATAAATAAATAAATAAATAAATAAATAAATAAATAAATAGTAAAAGGATATTGAGAGAATAAAGGATAATTTGAAAAAAAAACATTAAGTCTGGCACACATTTTGTTAAAGTAGAAAATTGCATATGTGTTTATTCCAATAAAAAGTAAGTCTTCCATTAGTAAGTAAAACTAGGAAACATCAGACTTAACATTTTTAAAACAAGCGTATTTAGAATATAGAAGAAACCTTTACTTATTTGCTAATCGATGTAGGTTGCTTATCTTAAATTATTCTCTAGATCTTAATTTGGTTGTGCTCTCTTTCTGCAAGCTTTTCTGCAAGAACAAGAATAGGAGGTCCTGAACATCCTAAATGTAACTGATAGTCTACTATCTTTTTTTTTTTTTTAAGAGAAGAAAAAACTAGAATACTGGAAATAGTACTGAAATGAACATTGGGATATCTTGGTCTTTCTTCTAATATTTATCTAACAGTGTAAATTTTGATGGTTTAGTTCTCTAGTTTAATCCATTTCTCTCACCTTGATTCTCATCTGTAAAATAAGAATTGCACCAGACAGATAAGGGCTATTTCAGCTCTGTAATATCAAGAGGGGCAGCACGATTCTGTGGATGGGGTGGATATAGAGTTTGGAGCCAGGTAAATTTGTGTTCAGTCACTTTCTGGTTACTTACATTGTAAAGTAAGCTTTCTAACCGACCTAATAATTTTCTCATGGTTAAGATGACATTATTACCACCCATCTCATAGAGTTGCTGAAGAATAAACAATGTAGGTACATAATGGCTTGTAAGTACTCACAAATGTCATATCACCAGCATTCTCCATACCCCCATCCCACAACTACATCATGTGAAGGAGTAGCTGGAAAGAAACAAAAATCTTTATAACCTTTTATTTAGTTGGCTTTTATATATGAACTATTTTGTGAGTTACACTTGAGAAAGGAAATAACCCTTACAGAGGCATTAAAGAACTGTCTCTTCTTTGCTCTCCAAGTGTATAAATGTATTTGTTATTTGTGTATTTTATCATTAAATTAAGTAGTGTTTTATAAAGCTTTTCTTTGACTTAACATCTTCTGTACCCTAAACGTCTCTCAATCTCTACTTTTATAAAAGTGAGGTTTTTTCAGGCATACTCTTTGATTTGTTTATATATAAGTTATCTCGAATACTTCATTGAGAAAATTTAATACATTCTTAATAGTTGTATAGTTCTTTGTGTATAAATAGATCACAAAAACATACTATGTTTATACTCAAACATACTTATCACAGTTGCAGTACTTTTCCCAGGATGAATTTCTAGGATGAATCTGACAAAGAATTTCTGTTGATGATAATTGTAAAATTGTCCTACAGAAAAGACTTACCAGTAATATCTGCTTCTGTGCAATTTTGCTGAAGGATTGACAGTTTAAAATAATCTTTGATGATACTGTAGGTGAAATATGCTGTGGGTTCTTTATTTCATGATTACAAATGAAGTTAAACTTTTTTTTCCTTTGTAGCTTTTTTCTACAATTGCTTGTTCATCTCAATACCTCTTTCTGAATGTTTTTGAAATCATTTTTAGTTACCAGAAACCATGTAAATGGTTCTCATGGACATCAAATAACTCCATTGGCATTTTTATATAAAATTAGTAGCTTACTATCATCATTTCCTTCCCTTTTTGCCAGTGATTTCGCCATAAAAAATGAGAAGAGATTATTAAAACAACTTCACAATGTATGTTCACACTATAATGTATAAGAGGGCCTGTTCTTATGTTGTCACCAGTCTTTTGGATTGTTGCCAGTCTGATAAATTAAAAAATGGCTTCTTAATTTAATTTTAACTTGTATTACTCTAATTATGGATAAAGTTTTTTTTCTGTGAACTATTTGTTTGAATTCTTTACTTTTTCTTTCTAATTTTTAGGAATTCTTTATATAATCAGAAGACGAACGCTTTATGTGTTGTATGTATTGCAAATACTTCTCTTGGTTCATTGTTTTTAAAAGTGGTCATGATGGTTTGTTTTATCATCTTGTTTCAGAACCACTGGCAAAAGTATTTACTAGGACACAGCCCTTTTACATATTCCTATATGAAGTAATGACTTAACATTGCTAAGTCTGAGTCATTACTCTTTCAGTACATTTATTAACTATGAATTTGCTTAACAGAAATATCCTACTCATATTTTTACTCCTATTTCCACCCCCAGCCCAGTTTTACCAGCCTATGGCTAGCCTAGAAAAACAGTAGCTTTGCTGCCAGATCAGGTGAATTAGATTTGGGGCTGGGAGTGGCGAACATATGCCTTTGTCACTAAAAGTAACAACCTCGCAACCTCACTTTAAAGGAAAGGGAACAGCCTGCAGCTTTGCTAACCCGGTCAAAAAAAAAAAAAATTAAGATTGAAAAGCCAGACATCAGCAGCCACACAGTATCGTGGAGACAGGCAGTTTACTAAAAAGAAAATAACCCATAGAGAAGCAAATCAGAATCTAGAGTTGCTACAGTATATTAACTAAAATGTCCAGCTTTAAGCCGAAAGTTAAGAGATATGCAAAGAAATGGGTAACTATAACACATATGCAGGAAAAAAGAGCAGAAGCCAGAGATAAAACTATATGCTATACAATTTTATTTACTATTTACTGGAAATTTCTAGATAAGGTATAACTGTAGAAAGCAGATAGTGATTGCCTAAATTTGGGGGTGCGAAGGGCGTTTTGGAGTGATTGAAGTATTCTAAAACCATATTGTGCACAACTTTATAAACTACTAAATATCATTGATCTGTACATTTAAAATGAGTGAATTTTGTGATACGGAAATTATACCTCAATAATGCTGTTAAATATGGAGGGGGAACCAACATCTTTAAAATGATGGTACTCTATTAATGGTCACAACTAACTGTTGTGACTATGTGTTTGCTATTCTCTTTTTAAATAAAAGTAAATAACCATTTGTGTTTATGAAAGTAATTGAAGATAACAGCTGGAAGTACTTAAAAAAGTAATACCAAATTTTTAAGTAGAAGTGAATTTTTATTCGACAATGTGTAATGCTCTTAAATTGTTTATACACTATTCTTTGAGACATTCTTACTTTCTTTCATCATTCATCTACTGTATTGTTTAAGCAACATCATTCTTCTTCATCTCTCCTTTAATGCTAATTGTGATTTGTAAGTACTTCTGATAGAATATTTCCAGTGTTAACCATCCTGACTTTCTTACCTGGCTGCTATGCTGATTTCGCTACATATATATTACATGATAGGAACTCTTGTTTTTGAGGAACCTACATAAATTCCTTTGGGTGAATATATAAGTATAGGGACCATTATAAAAAAGTGAAATTACATAAACAATCTAATCATAAGTGATTAATTGAAAAATTGTCCCATTTGAAATTTTCCTTTCAGTTTTCACCATTGAGTATGATGTTGGCTGTGGGCTTCTTTTATATGGCCTTTATGGAGGTACATTCCCTCTAACATTCTCACTTTAGAGGGAGACATAATGTCTCTTTATGGAGTCATGGAGACATCACTTTAGGGAGGTACATTCTCACTAACATTCTCAAACATTCCCACTTTGTTGAGAGTTTTTATCATGAATGGATGTTGAATTTTGTCAAATGCTTTTTCTGCATTTATTGAGATGATCATATGATTTTTATCCTTCATCTTGTTAATTTGGTATATCACATTGACTGATTTGCAGATATTGAACGAGCGTTGCATCCCTGGAATAAATCTCACTTGGCCATGGTATATCATGATCCCTTTAATGTACTGTTGAATTCAGCTTGCTAATATTTGTTGAGGATTTTTGCATCTGTTCATCAGCAATGTTGTCTTATAATTTTCTTATGACATTCTTGTCTGGTTTTGGTATCAGGGTAATGATAGCCTTGTAAAATAATTTTGGAAGAGTTCTGTCTTTCAGTTTTTTGGAAGGTTTTGAGGATTGGTATTAATTCTTCTTTGAATACTTAGTAGAATTCACCGTGAGGCCGTCTGGTCGTGGACTTTTGTTTTTTGGACCTCTTTTGTTTAGTGATTCAATCTCCTTACTACTAATTACTTCGTTCAAATTTTTTATTTCTTCATGATTCAGTCTTGGTAGGTTGAATGTTTCTAGGAACTTACCCTTTTATTTTAGGTTGTCCAATTTGTTAGCATAGTAGCCTGTTACGTGTGTATGTAACAGTACATAGTAGTCCTTTGTATTTCTGTGATATCAATTCTAATAGCTCCCCTGTCATTTCTGATTTTATTTATTTGAGTTATATTTTTTCTTGGTGAGTCTAGCTAAAGTTTTTTAGTTCCATTTATCTTTTCAAAGAAACAGCTATTAACTTTCATTGTGCTTTTCTATTGTCTTCTTAGATGCAATTTCATTTATTTTGCTCTATTCTTGTTATTTCTTTCCTTTCACTAACCTTGGGCTTCATTTGTTCTACTTTTTCTGGTTCTTGCGGTGTAAAGTTAAGTTTATTTGAGACTCCTTGTTTCCTTTTTTTTTTTTTTTTTTTTTAAGATTTTATTGGAGAGTTGGAGGAGGAGAACAATATTGGGGAATTGCGGCAGGGGAACAGCCAAGTTGTTGTCCTTCAGTCTTAGTTGTGCAGGGTGCAGCTAGCACAGCTCCAAGTCCAGCCGCCATCCGGCCGGCTGTTGGCAGCTTGTGGCTGCTCAACTCAAGGTGTAGTGTTCAATTTTAATTGCTGGGGAGAAGGGGTGCAACCCACCATCCCATGAGGGAGTTGAACCGGCAACTTTGTTGTTAGGAGCACATGCTCTCACCAGCTGAGCCATCCTGCCATCAGCTCAGCTTGGGCCCAGCTCGCTGGCCCATGTGGAATCGAACCCACAATCCTGTTGCTCAGAGCTCCGTGCTCTTAACCAACTGAGCCACTCGGCTAGCCTAGGACTCGTTTCTTGATGTAGGCATTTATCACTATGAGCTTTATGCTTGGAACAGCTTTTGCTGCATCCCATAATTGTTTGTCATATTTCCATATTCATTTGCCTCAAGGTATTTTTTTGATTTCTCTTTTGATTTCTTTGATCCATTGGTTGTTCAGTACCAAGTTGTTTAATCTCCACATATTTGAGTTTTCCGGTGTGCTTCATGTAATTGATTTCTAGTTTAACACTATTGTGGTTAGAAAAGATGCTTGATATGATTTCAGTCCTCTCTTAAATTTGTGAAGACTTGTTTTATGGCTTAACATATGATCTGTCCTGTAAAGTGTTCCATGTGCACTTGAGAAGAATGTATATTCTGTTGCTTTTGGGTGGAATATTATATTAGGTTGTCATCTAGTCTAAGGTATCAGTTAAGTCTGATGTTTCCTTATTGATTTTCTGTCTGATCTATAAGTGGGCTATGAAAGACTCCTACTATTATTGTATTTGCTTTTTAGTTTTCTCTTCATATCTATCAATATTTGCTTTATAAAATTAGGGTCTTCTATGTTAGGTTCATAAATATTTACAAATGTTACATCCCCTTACTATATGAGCCCTTTATCATTATGTAATGCACTTCTTTATCTCTTACTACAGTCTGTTTTAAAGTTGATTTTGTCTGCTATAAGTACAGCTACCTCAGGTTTCTTTTGGCTTTCATTTGAATGGAATATATTTTTCCATCCTTCACTTTCAGCCTGTGTGTGTACTTACATTTTAGTGAGTCTCTCACAGGCAGCATATAGGTGGGTCTTGTTGTTTGTTTGTTTTTGTTTTTTTCCCCATCCATTTAGCCTCTCTGTATCTTTTGATTGGAAAATTTAGTCCATTTACATTTAAAGTAATTATTGATAAGTATATACTTAGACAATTTTAATTGTTTTTCTGTTTTATAATTTCTGTTTCTGTCTTCTTTTGCTCTCTTACTTTGTGATTTGATTACTTTCTTTAGTATTATGCTTAGATTCCTTTATCTTTTTTATACTTATTATAGGGTTTTGCTTTGTGGTTATCATGAGGCCTGCATATAACAATGTGTATCTATAACAGTCTATTTTAATTTGATAACAACTTAAGTTTGATCACATTTTAAAACTCAACATTTTAACTCCATGTTTTGGGTTTTTTTGGTCCCCTCTTATGTCTTTTTATCTTGTGTGTTTCCTTAACTAATTACTGTAGTCATAATTTTTACTACTTTTTTCTTTTAATCTTCATACTATCTTCATAAGTGATTAATCTACTACCTTTACTATATGTTTACTTTTCCAGTGAGATTTATTCTTTCATATGTTTTCTTGTTACTAATTAATTGACGCCATTTCTTTTCAGCTTAAAGAAATCCCTTTAATATTTCCTGTAAGTCTGATTTAGTCATGATGAAATCCTTTAGCAATTGCTTCTCTGGAAAACTCTATCTCTCCTTCAAATCTGAATGATAACTTCGTTGGGTAAAATATTCTTGATCGGATTTTTCTTTTTCCTTTCAGCACTTTGAATATATTGTGCCATCCCTTCTGGCCCACAAAGTTTCTGCCAAAAAATATGCTCATAGTCTTGTAGGGGTTCCCTTGTACATAACAAGTTATATTTCTTTTTCTGTTTTTAAGATTCTCTCCTTGTCTTTAACTTTTGTATTTTAATTATAACGTGGCTTCATGTGGGTCCTTTTGGGTTCATTTTATTTGGAGCTCACTAGGCTACCTGGATATTGTCTGTTTCCTAACCCTGGGTTAGGAAAGTTTTCAGAGATTATTTCTTCAAATAAGAATTATGCCCCTTTTTCTCTCTTCTCCTTGTAGGAGGAGTATCACGAGAATTTAGTTTGTTTGATGTCGCCTAAAGTCCCGTAAGCTATCTTTACTTTTTAAAATTCTTTTTCCTGTTTGCTGAGCTAATTGAGTGAGTTCCATTGCCTTGTCTTCAAGTCGACTAATCCTTTATTTGCTTCATATAGTCTGTGTCGAACCCCTTTAGTGTATTTTGCGTTTCAGATATTGTATTCTTCAGTTCTGTGACTTCTATTTGGTACTTTTTTATGTTTCTACTCTCTTTGTTGAAGTTCTCACTGCGTTTTTCCATTCTCTAGTTCTGTGAGCATTTTTATGAACGTTACTTTTAACTCTTTATCAGGTAAATTACCTATTTCCATTTCATTAAGATTTTTTATTATTATTTCATTTGGAACGTATTCCTTTGTTTCTTCATTTTGTTTCACTTTCTGTGTTGGTTTCTATGCAGTGGGTGAGACAACCACCTCTCCTAGGCTAGTTTCCCCCAGAGGGAAGCTTTACATGCACACATCTGGTGCTCTGGTTTTGGTGCCTACTGCCCACAGGATACCCTTGGATAATCTGGCTCTGATGGCCAAGGGGGCTTGCATTCACGGGACTGTGGCAATTGGAGAGATGGGTTTTGGCATGCTAGCACTCTCAGTGCATGACACAGACAGCAAACTGAGGCACATCTCCCAGTCTTTCTATCAAAGAAACCTCTTTGCTTGTCCTGGAGCTTTGGCCTGAGGGTTTGCACACATCTAGTGCCCTACATAGCTGCTCTCAGGGAATGTAGGCTATGGAAACCATCTTGGCGCCCTCTATCTGCCTTGCTCCAGCTTGCTGATATCACCCGAAAAACTTGTATGTACAACTGGAGCCCCTATTTTTGCAGCTGCCACCCAGGGGACACCTCCAGATCACCTGGCTCTGGTGGATAGCATGGCTTACTTACTCTTGTGGCCCCATAGAACTCTGTGTATTTGCAGACTTTTAGAAATTGCTGCCTGAGAGTCTGGCTCCCATTCAGCCTGTATCTAGGTGCTGTCATCCTCCCATTTGGGACACTGACAAGTCTTGGCGTATACTTAACTACTGGGTGCTATTAAAAATGTAATAGGTTGCTTGGACAAGCACAAAGGTTTGAAAGACAACCAAGAGCTAGGGCAGAGTTGAACAACAGGTTCATCTTCTACATGAGGCCAGTACTTTAAATCTAGTGCAGATTTTTAATGTGCTTTTTCATTTGTAGTTTTAAAGCTTTATAGGTCCTTTTGTTTGTATGTATCTTTCAGGTGTCTTTTTTCAATCTTTGTTTTCTGATTTTGTACCATTTCATTGGGTATAGACATAGAGCAAATATTTTCTTTTCCATTTTGGATGATATCCTACCCTTTTTTCCAGTAGTGGTTTATTTTTCTAAGAATTGTAGTATTTTTTTCCCTTATCCTTAAATGAAAAGAGGGTTCTCCAGATGTGAGTCCCTATGTTGGAATGTGATCTTGAAACGTCCCCTACCTCTACTTATGTAGCTCTTTTGTATTTTGCCTCTTTTACACTTTCCAAGTTGCAAAGCATCATCATCTAATTACTAATGTCCTGGCCAGTTTATGAAGAATTAATTATGCATCCAAATGGATGTAGTACTAGAACAGTTACCTGGGAGGAAAGTTGCTGATATGGTACATATTATCTGGTAGGGAGCAACATGGTAGAGATGAAGTCTTATCAGATAACAGGTTTATTTGAGATGGAGTTAGACTTCTGAGGAAATCTATGTAATTCTTCTTACACAGCATTACCCGTTAGGTCCCATCTGTTTCTGTTGTTTAAAACTTTGGGGCTAACAGATGAGTGACTAATATATGTAATTACCAGGGCTCTCCTGACTTTTCAAACCTTTTGATTTTTGTGAATATGCCAATGAAATGTCAATAAAGGTGAATTAGATATTGTTGCCATGTTATTTTGTGATTTTATGTTTATGATCATACTATTAAGCTATGTAATTTTTTGATTTATGATAATTTGGTAAGCCTACCTTTGTAAAATAATGTCTTATCTACAAGTATTAAGTTTGCTTAGATTTCAAGTATTATGTTACAAAGGCTGATTTTATTTCTTAAAAACAAAAAATAAAATCTTCATGTTCCCATATAATCGAATTTGGGAAAGCAGTTGTTTTGTAACTTTAAATATTTCTTCATTCAGTCGCTTAAACCTTTCAATCAGTAAATGAAACTTTTCTTCTTTGTAGTAAAGTACTCAACTCTGGGATATTGCATAAATCTTGGAAGACTGCAATAAGTGACAATGTCTCGGGAGCCCACCCCACCCCTCTCTGGAGATATGTCTTCTGGGCCTATAGCAGAAAGCTGGTGTTATACGCAGGTACATGTTGTTGAAAATGCCTTACTTTATGTCACTATAAATTTTATAGTATTTTAAGAATACTGTGAAGCACTTGGGCATAGCTATTAGAAACATTACGAGAGTAGGTTATAGAATGTTTAACATGTGACAGGTTAAAAAGCATGAAAGTCATTATAAAAGTGTTTTTTTTCTGAATCTCTTAGGTTAAAGTAGTAAAATTTTCCTACATGTGGACCATTAACAACTTCAGTTTTTGTCGAGAAGAAATGGGTGAAGTGTTAAAAAGTTCAACATTCTCATCTAGCCCGAGTGACAAAATGAAATGGTAAGAGTTTTTATTGTTTTGGAGTTTTGTTTGGAGTTTCGGCTACTTTATGGTTTTGTTGTTCTTGTTCCTGAATGGATATTTGTCTATTTTATATTTGATTTGTAAGAAGTTCCTAATAAGATAGAGAATTGTAAAGAACTGTGGGAATGTTGATGGGATATTGACAAATAACTTCACTATTGCCTCTTTTTTAGAATGCTTAAAGTATTTTATTTCACCATGTGAGCCTGTTGTTTTATTTTAGGTGCCTGAGGGTAAATCCAAAGGGATTAGATGATGAGAGTAAAGACTACTTGTCCTTATATTTGCTTTTAGTCAGCTGCCCAAAAAGTGAAGTTCGAGCAAAATTCAAATTTTCCCTTCTGAACGCTAAAAGGGAAGAAACAAAAGCAATGGGTAAGTAATTTGCAAATTGAGTGAAGAAATAAGTCTCTGTGTAAATACATACTGTGACTTCTGCACTTTTACCTAGAAAAACTTAGGATATTCTTTTCCCACTAAAATCTGCTTAACCTAAAACATTTACTTCGGCCATTATTTAATTTTAAATGCCAGTGTAGAGCTATAGTTGTACTAAATCTTGGACTTCATAGACATGTAAAATTATTCAAAAATAATATTAAAATTCAACATTCTCATTTCCTAAAACAACATTCACTTGTCACTTGGAAAAACAGTTCCTGTAAAGGGCAACATGTTTGATTCAATTCCTGACATATATAACAGGTGTTCAGGAAATATTTGTCCTCTCCCTTGCTGTTTTTGCCAGATAATACAATCAAAGAACATTGTGAAAAGAGATTAAATATCTTGTCTCTAGAATTTTTTTGAACAATGGACAACACTGACTGAAAATAAATCAGTTTTTCTTAGTCTAAAGACCTAGTAAATTCAGTTTAAGCTTCACACATATAGCCAGCTGATACCATATAGCCTACAGCTTCATAATAGAAAAAGCATACTAGGACAATATGTAGTAAACTGTCATGTTAAATATTATTTTATTTTATTTTTTATTTTTTTGAGGGCAGCGTCACTGGCCCTCATATGTGGGACCCGAATCGGGGCCTCCGGCCTCCCAAGCCAGCGCTCAACCACCGCGCCACTCGGCCAGCCCTGTCATGTTAAATTTTAAATGTTTTATAAAAGTGAAACACAGAATCAAGTAACATTATTACAAAATACCCACCTCCAAATATACATGTTTAAATAATATCTTTTATTGCTGAAGTAATACATAGTTTCATACATATATTTTCACGTTGTCTGGCTTTTTTCTTTAAGATTTTATTGGGGGGAACAGCGTTAGGGAATCGGGGAAGGGGAACAGACAAGCTGCAATCCTTTTTTGTTCTTCAGTCTAGTTGTGGAGGATGTTGCTTCACCTGCCCATGTTTGTATTATCATTGCGCTCTTCCCGGATGAGGCAGATTGGTCACCGGCCTCTGGACGGCTGCTCATGGCAGCTCTTGGCAGCTCACGCTGGCTGCCAGCCGTTCTCGCTGGCTGCCGGCTACTCACTGTAGCCTATGGCAGCCCACTGTAGCAGGGGTTGCAGCTATGCCATTCCAGGGACTCACAGCAGCCCAGCTCCAGGTGGAGCTGTTGTTCACCATCTTAGCTGTAGAGGGCGCAGCCTCACTGGCCCTCATATGTGGGATCTGAACTGGGGCCCCGCTGCTCAGAGCTGGCGTCCCAAGCCAGCTCCTAACCAACGCGCCACTCAGCCGGCCTATGTCTGGCATTTAAGATAGTGGAGTATCTTAATGGGTCAGGCTGCTGTAACAAAGTACCATAACAAAGTACCACATGGGTAGCTTATAAACAACAGAGATTTATTTCTTACGGATCTGGAGGCTGGAAAGTACAAGAAGAGGGTGCCATCATGGTCAGATTCTCATGAAGGCCCTTTCTGGGGTGTGGACTGCCAACTTCTCACTGTGTCTTCACATGGTGGAATGGGTAAGGGAGCTTTGTGGGGTCTCTTTTATAAGAGCAACATTCCCATTCATGAGGGCTTCACTCTCATGACCTCATCTAATCCCCTCATGACTTCTTAATAGCATTACATTGGGAAGTATGGTTTCAACATAAGAAATTTGATGGGATACACACATTCAGTCCATAACATGGAATATTTCAATTAGATTTACTACTGGTTTCTACCTCCAACTGATTCTTTGTATAATGGATTGTGAATTCTTACTGTAGAGGATCTTATTTCATAGACTACGGTTGTTATATGGTATGTTAAGCATTTGAAACATTCACTTCAGACATTTATTTATTAAATATTTTAGAAATTATACTAAAAACTGTCTTTAGCACTTTTATAAAAGTTGTTTTTAGGGGTAAGGGGATTATGTCTAAAGACCTAGGAATGATAAGGAACTTTATTTACCTTTTTCACCAGTTAATGGATTTTTTCTAATTCAGTGAAACTAAAGTGGGATGGATATCCCAGAAAAGCCTAAAAGGATGTCCTGGTGATTTAGACATCCATTTTTAGGGAAAAAATAGGAAATGAGGTGTATTTCTAATCAGGTTCTGAATGTAGACAATGTATAGTATGCCTATACCAGTGTATTTTGATCCTACTTTATTATTATGCGGTCTAGATCTTTCTTCTCCACAATTTTGATCTGGCTTTTCTTCTACTTAGAGATCCAGAAATCTGAAAGTGAGCTCATTTGATGGCCAGAATTTGAGTAGTACTGTGGGATGATCTGGTTCTACCTTTTGCAACTCTTATGACATTTTATTTAGGAACACAAATATCTGTACTTTTTATGATGGACATATTGACCAAGTCCTATTTTTGCATATTAATTTAACTATGTTATCATTAACAAAACTATTTCTTGGATACTTGTTTTATTTAAACTTCTATTCTGTTTCCCACCAGAAAGCCAAAGAGCATATCGATTTGTACAAGGGAAGGACTGGGGTTTTAAAAAATTCATTCGAAGGGATTTTTTGCTTGATGAAACTAATGGTCTTTTACCAGATGACAAGCTTACATTATTTTGTGAGGTGGGTACATTTTTTATTTCAAGGAACTCCATGGTTATATTTAGTGATAAAAAAGATAAACTACAATAATATTTGTTTTTTTTGTAACAGTAATAATTGGTATAATTGATAAGGTTTCATTTGTAAATGTTTTACCAGTGAAAACTGACTATATTGTCTTGGAAATCAGTATAGCAGCCCACTATGAAAAATTTCAGTCACATCTCTATAAATTGTATACATAGTTATACTAACACATACTAAGTATTTCTTTCTTTTAGGAATACTGTTGCTGTGTATATCTTTATATGAAAATTTTAAATACCTTCTTCATCCTGAATAATTCTGACATAGATGGTCAATATTTTTTTGTCATATTCAGATTGATCATATTAACTATTATTAGTAGTTTATCAGTTTGAATTCATACTTGAACAGTTAAGTGCCTGAAAAAGATGGGGAAGCTTTTTATTCATTCATTCAAACAGTTGAGTTCATTTAATCAAATGATGTTAACATTATAAGCAATAGCATTTCAAATCTTTAAGTTTGCCCATGTCTGTAGACAAACTTAGGAGGTATATTTATATACATAAAATACTATATTTTGGAAGTTACCAACATTGCTTCTGCCAATAATTTAAACTTACGATTTACTTTAATTTGAAGTTGGGATTTGCTTCTGTCTTTGTTATCATTTTGTAGTTTTATCTATACAAACTGTTGAGATTCATCTTTGGAATGAATTCAAGGATGATATTGTATTACCAGTATAGTTTATAGAAAATATACATCACTAACATAATTTTATCAAGAATGTTTATGGTAGTTGATAATTTTAATAGGAAAGCCATTTGAAAAAGTTATGATCAAGTAAACTCAATGTTAAATATTTTTCAATAGGTTATTGTAGATAGATGAGTGTCTTGATAACTTCCTTAACTGCTACTAAGTTAGCGTTAACTTCTTTTACAGAAAATGTGCAAAATTTCTTGGCAAGATTACAAACTAATTGTATGTCATTGTGCTGTGTCTGAAGAATAATTGAAATATGGCCCCAGAGACTACATGGTGCAAATATAGTGCATTTATTTTCACATAGACAAGTTAAATGAACTGTACGATGAATTTGTTTTGAATACAATTATTTGGTTGGTACGGCACATACTACAGTGTCTTGAGCAGAGCTTATCATTAAATTTTTTTTTTAAATAACTAAAGCATTTATTTTCAATAAATAGGTATTCTAAGTAGTAGTCTAAATAAATATAGGTCATGTTATTTAAAAATTTTAGCACCCTTATTATAGAATCTTCCAAAGTTTTAGCAGTTACCTTAAATTTCAGCATGTTAATTTTGTAAAATCTTGTAATCTTAAAATTTAAAGGACCTTAAAAGCTGTGAATCCAATTTAAACTACTGAAGCTAAAAGTCTTTTGTGAATAAACTCTTTAAAGATAATATATATATTTTTCAGCATTGAAATACTATTTACAGATATTTTTCTAAGCATATTATTTTGGAACCTAGACACCAAGAAATTCAGAATAAAGGCTGAAGTAAAGATTTTTTTGATACATATTTTTTCAAGTATTGTTTTTATCTGCAAGATATTATATACATTAGTGGCTTTAAAATAGAACCCACCATGATATACATTTTAAGTTGGCATTTATCAGATTCAGTTTTGGAGATGGTAATATGTACTTTTTTATCAATCTAGACATTTATACCCTGGGCATTGTATTTGGCATAGGCAAATGCTCAAAAGTCAAAAAGCACTTTGAGCAAACATTCCTCATGCCCTCCACCATTTTTTCCATACCTCTCATTGATGCCCTTCCTTCTACAGCATCTCCAGCACTGCTTGCAGAAGAGGAGGAAGCATTGCACTGCCCTCCGTAAAGAACTGCCTCCTCCCCCTCCCCTGCAAGTGGTGCTGTAGACAGGTAAGGCAGTTTGGTGCTACCCTTTTTGTGCAAGACATAACTTAATCTTGCAAGTTCCATACTGTGAATCCAGTAACCAGACATAGAGAGATTTCTAGCCGTGTAAACAGCTCTGCCTCTTCTCTCCCAAAATGATATAGAAGACGGGAATTGAGGAATAAGTAGGAAAAAATAGAAAATTGGTAAGATTAATTCATCTTTTGAATCCAACAGATTTTAAATAATCTCATAGTCTACAGCCCCATGCCATTCCATGATATATGGAATGATAGATAGATAGATAGATAGATAGATAGATAGATAGATAGATAGATAGATAGATAATGAGGTTTTCATTAAATTATTTCATTTAGAAAAATACCTTTTTTCCCATACTGCTGTTGCTAAGATACTCTTTCTGTTTTAAAATACTTGTGGTAATGGATGGAAGTTGGGTTTTATTCTCTAAAAAGCCCTTTCATGGCAAAATGAAAAGTTGACAATTGTATTTCTGTATCACCCAAATTTTAAAAAAGGATACCTATGTATGAAAGTTAAAAAGTTTGAGACCCATTATTCTATAAGATGATGTGAAATCATACTGTTAAACGTTTACACTTTGGAGCCAGTATGAGGGAGGAATAGCTGAGTTGTTGATTAGAGTTGCAAAATGTGTAGTCCTGTGCACCTTTGTAAATTCCTAGTTTTCGGAATTCATTTGGAGAATTGAGATTTTTAAAAACTGGAACCAGTGGTCACTTAAATTCCACAGTAGAGGAGACCCAGATTTCGAGAGTCATTATGGTTGATTAGAGTCTGCGCATATTCATTGGTTGTCAAAATTGTATTCTCAGAGTTAAAGCCAACAGCAAATTTGAAAAAGAATTGTCAAATGAGTGTGAGGTGTTGCTTTGCAGTATTTGTCAATTTTGAGCACTTGCCTTTTTACTTGGAAAGAACAACAGTTTAACCTGAGGAAAGAAAGAATCTCAGCCTTTTTTCTGAATTTTTTTAGTTTAGGTTCTCTTCATCACAAATGTTCATTACCTATGTTTGAATATGTACTAGAAAAAAACTAAAAATTTACTAATTTCTTAATTATATGTATTGAGAAAATTATCATCAGAATTCATTGCTCATCAGTTTTTAATTAGGTCATCATTAACTTATATAGAAATAGTCCCTTGACTATTCCTTGGAGTGTGAAATGTCTCAGTTAAAAATTTGTGGTTGCTATGATAATACTATGTAGATGTATGTCAATAATATAAATACTTCTGAATTATGATTACTCATACAAAATACAAATGTAGCATCTTCATTATACGCCTGATAATAATGGCTTTTTTTTTGATATTTTTATTTCTTCTGTTACCAGATTTTTTCCAAATTTTTACACTAAATATACTATTTTGGGTTAGGATGATAGACAATGACTAGAATTTAAGAAATCCATTTCTAAATTAAATATATCATCACATTTTTATAACTCCACTTGCATACTTTATGCAAGTAGTTGAACTGATCTGGAATTGCTGTCTAGAAACTTCAAGAGAAATGCTTTTTCTATATGATAAAAAACTGATCCCTAACTAAACCTTGAATATTAACACCAACACATTTGGTTTATGTATCATTAAGTTATAATGTATGATGTAATGGGACAATCAAGTAAGGACTAGTGAAGCTTTTTTTCTGTTTTGTAGTTATTAACACTTTGTAAGTGGGCATAAAAAGCTATATGATGAGTTTACTCGTTTCCCGCAAAAAATGTGTTAAAATTTTAGAAATTATTTTGAATAATTAAAAACTTAATAGGAGAATATTGTTTATGTACACAATATTTTTGGCTCCTGTGTTTAGAAAAACATCTCACAATATTGTCATGATAAATGCCCTTTATGAATCATAATTGCATTAAAAGTACTACTAATTTAAAATATATATCCAAAGAAATATTGTGTAATGAAAAGAAAGCTAAACAAATAAGGAATCTGGAGGTATGGGTCTAGTTCTCCTCTGATACTGACTAGCAGTGTAATTTAGGACACTTTAGTTATCGTCTCTTGATCTCATTTTGAAAACATTTTACAAAACGTGGTGATTGGATTAAATGATTTTTCGGACACATGATTCCAAAAGGTTAATAATGCAAGTTGGAAAAACAAAGTGATTAATAAAAATATCCTAAAAAAATAAAATTTTTCTATAGAAGTGTCCATGCACATGAGGTATATGCATATATCTGGGTGAATGAGGACTACTGAGATTTAATATTCTCCAACTATTTTATGCTGGACCATTATTATACTTTCCGTGTTAGTGTGTTAGTAGTCTGGTCCAAATTACCCATATGTAATTTACATTTTCTACATAGTTTACTGTATTTATACATTTCCTTATTTATACCTACTTTTATTTAATAAAAGCTTTTTGAAATATGCTTTTTAAATGAACATGGTTATCTATAGCTTCATAAGAAATGCCCACAAAACTTAGGAGCTTAAAACAATAAATAACTAGTGTAGCACTTTCATAAAAAATGGTTCATTTACTCTGAAACATATGCTTAATTTGTTGAGGTCGTATTTTCTACACTTTATTCAATATAATGTGAAATTTCTACTAGTAGAATACACTTTCTTAAAAGTGGTGTACCAGGCTTGGTCAATAGTGTTTTATGATTGTATCAGTAGATAGTGATCTTCTTTAATGAGAGATGACTTAATCCATATTATATTGGAGTCTGTAAAAGCAATGTAACTGTATCAACTTCTGTTTATTGATTAGTTAATAGATAATAAAAGGTCTGAAAAACAAACTAAATTATATTTATATTGTTCTTACTGTTGATTTTTTTATAAAAGATTCCATAAATTTCAATAACTACAATTGCTTTTGTGAGAATTCTTGTACTTTTAAAATTTAAATCAATTTAACTAAATATTCTAATCAATTTTATTAGAGTTGAAACATGTAGAAGCAGCATTTGAAATATTTCCCGAATTTCAGATTGTAGACTATAGTTTTACAACCTTTTTAAATACTGTAAAAGCTATTATGAGTGTGATGTTGTGTTTACTGTATGTATAATAAACTTTAAATGTTGATAGGTCTATAGTGTGAGAAAATAAAAATTAAATTTCGCCTTCCACCTAACAAAAATGTCTTCTCCTTGTTTGAATTTGACATCGTGTTATGACTTATTTCACGTTGAGAAATAGTTTTTGTAATTACTTCAATAACCAAGCATTCTAATCAATTGAGCCATTTATTCATATAAAGTGTCACGTTAAAATCATCTAGTTTGTTTCAGATTTTTTTCTGTATTATTTCTCTTTAAATTGTATCCTTAAATTCAGTTAGTAAGTATTAGCATTTGTGATCAGGATTACATTGAATTACTCAAATCATTTTAATGATAAGAAATTTGAGTATAGTTTTAATAACTAATTATTGTAAATTATAAAAGTGTTTTTCTTACTGTCCCTTTTTTATTAGGTGAGTGTGGTCCAAGATTCAGTAAATATATCAGGGCATACTAATACAAATACTTTGAAGGTGCCTGAATGTCGACTAGCAGAAGATTTAGGTAATCTCTGGGAAAACACAAGATTTACAGATTGCAGTTTTTTTGTGAGAGGACAAGAATTTAAAGCTCATAAATCTGTACTTGCAGGTACTTTCTAATTTTGGGTAATACAGTACATTTTTTTTTCCATACGTTTGTGCATTAAATAATGATGCTTAATCTTGTTACAGCTCGATCCCCAGTTTTCAATGCAATGTTTGAACATGAAATGGAAGAAAGCAAAAAGGTAAACATGGTTTAAAAGCTAATATTGAATTTGTTTAAATGCAGAATAGTAGAATGTATATTTTAAATGGAACACTGCATGCTCTCATTGTTATACTATAATTTTAGAAAGAAATAGAAAGATGGGGAAATGTATTCCATAGTAGAACAATAGATGTAACCCAATGTGGGTGAATATTCCAAACAACAGCTATTTTGATTCTCGTTTGGTGAGAAAATAAATGGGTAGTTGTTTTCCAAATGAGTATTTATCCAAAGAACTGTACTGGTCCATAGCTATTTGAGAGTTCTCTGGTTAAGGTATATATTTATCTGTCAAGACTTTATGAGTTAATTTTAGAATTTGTTTTCTAGAACAAAAATAATGTCTACATTCTTTTTATCACTAAAGTAAGAGGATATTTATTAGATTTAACAAAAATGACATAAATTGCATTGTTATACATTAACTGTAATCATGATAGTACCTGTTTGGTTTTCCCAGATGTTTCTGTCATCTTAAAATGTTGTCAGATTAAAGATCAGAGGTTGATTATTTGCTGGTTGGCGTTACAGGTGACCCTTTTTGCTCCAACTCCAGAGTTTGTTTATGTGGCTCAACTTTGTTCTTCAGAGTAGAGGCTGCAGCAAAATAGCTGCTTTTTTTCTTTTGATTGTTGTTTTGGGCAGGTACTTATGATGAGCCTTCTTATCAATTCCAAGTAAGGAGACATCAATGATGTCAAGTGCTATTGTCTGCAAAGGGTCTGAAAAGTTTGTTATCGTTTAGTATTAGATATTTTGCTTGATTGATCTCAGGAGAGGTACCAAATTTACAAAGAGCAAAAAGGAACTAGTCGTCTTTGGACTTGACATGTGTCAAGCAAAGAAGTGAGGCATCCATAGATAATATTACATGTCATTTTGCAAGAGTTCTGAGATATCGTGGGCTCTAGAATTACCTGACCCTCTTTTGCTTAAAGCTGGGAACAGAATCATTGGTTATAGGATCTTAGGCATTGCATTACAACTTAGGAATTCAGTAAAGAAAAAGTTGATAGACATCTTTCTCTTAAGGTAGAGGGCAGAAACTGAACACAGATGTATTTTGTTAGGCCTACAGGTTTTTTGTTTTACTCTTTTTAATTGAGAACTTGGGATTTGTATTCCTACATGGTAGTGCTTGGTTGGGGTATACTTGTCCTCTTAAACCTGCCTGATTTACTTTGCCTCCTTAGCTTACTGAATATTTCCTTACCTCAATTTTAAAATAGACTTTAATGTATATTTGAGTCGTATAGCACTTGCATGCAGATTTCAGGCTTTTAAATTGCTGTCAAAGTTTCCCCTTTGTTCATTTGTGTGTGTATGTTCTTTAAATATAACTTTTTTGTGTTTTCAATATCAGAATCGAGTGGAAATAAATGATGTAGACCCTGAGGTTTTTAAAGAAATGATGAGATTCATTTATACAGGGAAAGCACCAAACCTTGACAAAATGGCTGACAACTTGTTGGCAGCTGCAGACAAAGTAAGTAATTGGGCCTTGAAGAGCCAAACAATGTCCTCAAGGTTTTGATACATCTAGAAAGCTATCATCAAATGAAAACCCCCAAGTAGCTTGAAATATTGAATTAATTTATACTATTTGTAGATGGCTCTTGAGAGTATTATGAAATAGCATACAGAGGGATAATATGAAAATGAGATATTTTTAAAATCAGTAAGACATAAAAATGTCTTGAGCCAGTATATGGAGAAAGTGAATTTTTCATGGGAGATTAAAGTGTAAACTCAGTAGTTTTGAGTGTATCTTGACTGTTTTATAAGAACACACAATAGCATATATAATTTATTGCAATTTTCAGGTATCTTAGTTTTAAGATACAGTGCCTGACTTCTGTTTAAAGAAAGGAAGAAATACTGAGTATTCTGTCTAATTCTCTGTATTCATAGATTTATTTTTTAATATGATAGAATAGAAAGAGAAAAAAACAATTTTAATTTTATAATGCTCTTTTATGATGGTGGGGAAACAGTGCAAAAATACCAGAAAATCTTGAAGCCAGTAGTTTTCAATCCTGAAAGCACACTGGCATCAAAAATATTAAATATATAGGCATAAATCTGTCAAAAATGTTCAAGATCTGTATTCTGAAAATTATAATTGCTGAGTGAAATTCAGGTAGAACTAAATAAAATAGATAAATCTTGTTTATGGATTAGAAGTCTTAATATTATTAAAATTTCAATTCTTCTTAAAATTGATTAGTTGAACCAACGTGTTCTAGCAGGTGTTTTTGTTTATTTTTCAAGAACTTGACAAGCTGATATAAAATTTATATGTAAGTGCAAGGGTCTATAATCAGATAGCTGAAGAAGAAGATCAAAGTGGAAGACTAACACTGTCTAGTAACAAGACTTATTATAATGCTTCAATATTTAAGATAGTGTTGTATTGGTGTTAAGATGGACAAATGACTCATGGAACAGAGTAGAGAGTAGAGAAATAGACTGTCACCTATATGGATATCTAATTTTTAATAAAAGTGCGACAAGACAATGGAAAAAGTATAGTCTTTTCAACAAATGTGCTAGAACAATCAGATACCCATATACCCCTAAAAATGAACTTTGGAACTTATTTGATAAAATGAACTTTGTATATGTACTTCACGCCATGTATAAAAAAATAATGCAAAATGAAATATTATCCTCATCTACAGCTTCTAAAAGAAAACAGGAGACAGTCTTGATGATCTTGTGTTAGGCAAAGACTTCTTAGCTACGACACCAGAAACATAATACATAAAAGAAAAAAACTGATAATTGGACTTCGATAAAATTCAAAATGTCTTCAAAAGACACAAGAGAATAAAAAGACTAACCACAGACTGGGAGAAAGTATTTGCAAAGTATATATTTGATGAACAATTTTTAACCAGAATATACCTGATAAAGAGCTTTGGATTGATTATATAAAAATCTCTCAAAACTGAATTTTAAGAAAGCAGTGTTATTTCTAAAAATAGAGAAAATATTTGAACAGATATTTCCTGAAATAATGTCTATCAAGTATATCGGAAGATGACTCAATATCATTAGTCATTAGGGAAATGTAAATTATCACAAGATACTTCTACTCATGTATTACAATAGCTAAAATTATAAAGACTATACTAAGGATGGTCAAGGATGTGGAAGAATTAGGACTTTCATACACTGCTGATGGGAATATAAAATGGTACAACCACCTTGAAAAAGACTGTTTAGCAGTTTCTTAAAAGTTTTACACTTGCCATGTGATCCAGTGAACCCACTTTTAGATTTTTACTCAAGATAAAAGCATGTGCCCATACAGTGACTTACATATGAATGTTTATAGAAGTTTTATTTGTAATACCTAAAAAGCCAAATGTTCATTAACAGATAAATGGCTAACAAATCATGGTATGTCTGTGTACAATGGAGTACCACTCAGCAATAAAAAGGATCGAATTATCGATATATAGGCCACGATATGCTTGAATCTCAAAATAATTGTACTGAGTTGAAGAATTGAAGAATCCAGACAAAAATGAGTGCAAATTATATGATTCCAATTAAGGAAGACTCCAGAAAACAAACTATAGCAGTAGAAAACATATCATAGGTGTTGATTGCGGTAGGGTAAGAGAAAGGATTACAGAAGGCTAGGAGGAAACTTTTGGTCATGAGTATGTTCACTATCTTGATTTAATGGTGATTATATCGCTGTATACCAAACTTACCAAAGTGTAAACTTTAAGTATGTATAGTTTGTTGTATGCCAATTAGACCTCAATAAAGCTACCTAAGGTATTTTAATGAACATATACACTAAGGATTTTTAGTGGTTATGAATATGATTTGTTTTATAATTTATTCTTCAAGATTGAGTTGTAGGAACATGCAGTGTACTGGTTGGTATACTCATATTCAAAATAGTAGAGAAGAGAAATATACTCATAAAGAGTATTGAGTAATAAGTTTGTTTTTTTTTAAGAATAAAACCCTGTTCTTAAAATATACATTACTTCACACTTATGCAAATTGAAATTTCCTTAAGAACATAGGTTTTTCTCTCAAATGTGTTCCTGTTTTCATCATACTAGGTTTAAAATAACTTAAGAGACTTTTAAAGTACTTTCAATTCAAAGGATAATATGCTTTTAATTTCATTTTCTAAGTCACAAATATGTATTTAAAACTTGGTTGTTTGAGTAAATGTTTAATGGTTATGTTTTCCTTTTGGATAGTATGCACTGGAACGGCTGAAGGTCATGTGTGAAGAAGCTTTGTGTAGTAACCTCTCAGTAGAAAATGTTGCTGATACCCTTGTTCTTGCAGATTTGCACAGTGCAGAACAGTTGAAAGCACAAGCCATAGACTTTATTAATAGGTAAGCTATGCTTGTATTTCAGGGGGCATAACACCTTCAACTTTTTTCACTGGACTTTTTTTAAGTGTGTTTAAATCTTCAATGCAGGTGCAGTGTACTTCGACAGCTTGGATGTAAAGATGGGAAAAACTGGAACAGCAAGTAAGATGACACTTGTTTCTGACTTACAAAAGTTGATCTGCTTACAAAAATTGTTTGCAAAGCTTTTTGTTCATCTGCAATAAGTATGAACCCAGATATTAGTTATATGAAGAAAACTTCCGGTATTTAAAAAAATAATAATAATTTGAGTACTTAGTGGATTCTTGAGGCTGTGCTTCTTTGTAGATCAGCTGCTAATGTGAACTGAGATGGATGCTCTAATATCTTAAGCACATATATGCTCACATAATATATAGCTGAGTCTAGGTATTTCAGTGGCTACTGAATTCCTTTCTTTGTCCCTTCAGAAAGCATTTCTAAAACTATGGAAAATATTCATTTCATCCTATGAGGAATGTACCCTCCAAATTTGCCTAGAAAGTCTTTACATTTGAATGTTAACCCATTGCTTCTTAGGTTAGCCAAATACCTTGCATCAAATGCTATATTAAGGTAGCTGCCTAACATTCCAAAAATGGGAGCAATTTGATCTTTATGTGCCCTGGTAAAACTATAAGAGGTGGCATAGTTGTTACATCTTTCTAAGCCTGGACTTTCTGAATATGAACTATTAGAACTTACTATTCCCATGTTTTCTTCTCTCATTTTCAGAGGGACTTTTCTACTCTTTGTAATTATTCAAAATCAAAAAGGAAGAGTCGATAGGTTGAAGAATTTGTATCTGCTTTTGATGAGATTTTGTTTCTAAACCTTTAAATTATGTTTCGCAAATTATCAAAAATTGATATAAGTCAAAAAAGACAAGTTGATACAAGAAAGTCAAAAAGACAGTGTTAGAGTCAATAAAATGAATGTTTGTTGAACTTAAGTATTTCCTGTTGCTTTTATCTGTTTTGGTATATATGAAGTTGGTTAACTGAATTCCTCTCAATTTGTAAATCTTCTTTACTGAAAGTAAAAATTAGTGACTACTTTTAAGTTATTGGTTGTTCTGTATATTGTTCAATGTGTGATAATACATTACCATCGTGGTATATGATCCTAGAAAAAAATCAATTTGAATGTATAATACAATGTATTCTAAGCAAAAGACAATTTTGTGATCCGTTATACTTAGCCACTTTCAAGCTCTAGTTGTATTCTGTTAAGAACATATTTTACATTGTATAACTTGTTCAATGTGAAAAACTATCAGCTTATTTCATATCCTCTGAATAAGCTATTGTATGTACAGACATTCAGTAGATATTTGTTGAATTAAATAAATGAAAACATCAGGTATATTAAGAAATATTTATGTGATTTCAAACAGCTAGTTGAAATTATAAACATAATGACAAACTGGTAATTTGATGTCAGGCAAATAAAAGGAGTTGTTTTATTATTAGCTACTGTTTAGTTCAGCAAACATTTATCGAGTATCTGTTGTGTCTCAAACACTGTGCTCAGGTGCTGCCTATAAAAACAATTATGAGGAAAAATCCTTGTTATTGAGAAATGATCTAATGAAAGAAACAAATACATGAATATATCATTCATATATAGCTAGAAATTAAATGAAAGAAACAAATACATGCATGTAACATTATAATATGGTAAGTAATGTGATGGAGGAGGGTACCTGACAAAGGCTGGAGGTTTAGGGATGCCTTCCTGGAGATGACTGAGCTGTCTTAAAACATGAATAGGAATTAGCAGAGCTGAAAAGGAACTAACAGGCATTGCAGACAGGAGAGCTTGAGTCAAAGTATAGAAGCATGAAGCAGTAGTCTATCGTTTTACAGATACTTATATTTATTATCCAGTAAATACCCAAGGCACTGTGCTCAGAATCAATAATATAATGGTGAACATGACATTTTCTCTGGCTTCGTGGAGTTTATAGTTTAACAGGAGATAAATAAGAAATAGGTAATTGAAATAAAGTGCTATGGTAGATAAAGGATAGCATGCCTATCCTAGCAAGTAGCAAAGGAACCTAACCTAATCTAGGGGTCAGAGAAAGCCTTTTCAAGTATAAAAGGGCTGAAGCATTAGCAGGGGGGGCACCCTGGTGAGGTAGAGGGAAGAGGTGGGAAAGTGCATCGCTACTTCTGAATCCCCAGAAGAAGGGAATCAGGTATGTAAAGTTTTGGTGATGAGAGAGAGAGATTATGAGAAGAAGCTGGAGAAAGCAGGCAGGGACCAGGTAGATCTTGGAAAGCCAAGTGAACATCATGGCTTCTTTAGACATTACTTGAAAAGTAATGGGCATTCAGTAAAAGGTTTTAACTTAGGGTATGGCCTAATTAGATTTGCATTTTTAGCACTCTCACTGCATGCAGAGTGGAGAATAGATTATGGGGAGGTTGAGGTAGTGTGATAGTTGAGGAGCAAGGTTACATAAATGTAAGTAGACCAATGGGAAAGTTATTGGAGTAGTTCCAACAAGAGATGAAGGGTGATATTAGACTTGATTGGGGGTGACAGAGGGAGCAGAGAGCAGTGAAAGGATATAGTATTTTGAAGGAACAATCTGTAATATTTGGATATTATTTGGATGCTGGGTTGGTATAAGGGAGAGAAGACAGGAGATACAGAAGCATAAGTAGGTTTGTTGTTTTAGCAATTAGGTATTTACTCTGATTGCTCAGTGAGAGCATATTGTGCATAGGATACAATAAGCAGTTCAGTATCAATGTACAAAATGCCTAAGCATGGAAGTGGGAGGTGGAAAGCTAGAGAGAGGAAGTTGAAAACCTTTTTCTCTTTCTAAAGAACTTTCTAAAGATACAGGCACGGGGGAACAATGGAAGAGGACCTGATGTAGTCCTACTTATGTTACTAAGACAGCATGGAAGCTGGTTTGAGAGGAGAAAAATAGGAAACTAGAAGACAAATTAAGAGATTGGTAATAATCCATACATGAGATGATGTGGGCCTTAACTAGGGATTCAAGATGTCTTTGGGAATTAAAGTAGCGCTTTGATGATTGATTGGAAAGCACAGGGTGTAGGATGACTCTCAGGTCTCTGGTTTGACTCACTGGGCAATAGTGGAAGCATTAGCTGATTGGGAATGAGGAAGGAAGAATTTGGGGCTTCGCGAGAAACATGTTGAATTCTTATTATCAATCCTGAACTTACGAGTCTTAAAGCACATCTAAGTAAAGAGAACAAGTGGTTTTAGGAATGAACTTTGTGGTGGCTTAAGATTTAACAGATCAGTAGTTTTTATCATTAAGTATGACAGCTAAAATTGTGAAGAGTGGATGAGATAGGATGAATAATGAATGTTAAGGGAGAAGAGTAGAGGGCAAGAGTTGGAACTCTGGAGAAAACCTGAGTGTAAACCAATGAAAAGAGCTCTTGAAAGAGCTGGTACAGAAATTCTAACACTGGGAGTGGGCCTGTGGTGACAAGTGTCACATACTTCAGGAGAATAGACCTCCCAGAACAATTTAATAGTGTCAATTGCAACAAAAAATACTAGTAAGGTAAAGTGATATTTTAATGAATTCAAATGGCTTGAATACGTACAAAGGCCAAGTGTTCAAAATGTTTTGAAATCCATCAATTAAAAAAAATTGACAGTGCACTTTGAAAAGTACTCTTTCATAAACATCTCTTAATTTTCTTTTTCAGCCAAGCGACAGACATTATGGAAACATCAGGGTGGAAGTCCATGATTCAGTCTCACCCTCATTTAGTAGCAGAAGCCTTCCGAGCGCTAGCATCTGCACAGTGTCCACAGTTTGGCATTCCACGCAAACGGCTAAAACAGTCCTGAAACTTTCCATGAACTGTAGAAAGATGGAATTGACTTTTATTCTCCAGGTGCAGAAGGATTCTAGTAGACAAACCATATGCAAGAGTTGTTTCTGTTGTCTTGTCCACAGAATAGAAGCTGAAAAAAAGCATATTGCTTGCATTTCAGGTGGATAATTTATGGTTTATTCTTCAGCTTTAAATTAGACTGACTATACTCTACTTCACTTCAAGGCCTTAAATTATCTCCAGTGACTTCTCTTGTTCATATAATACTTTAATTTTTTTATTGTGCCTTGTCTTTTTGACCAAGGCTATGCAGGATTGCACTAGCTCCATAATGCAGTAATATTGATAACTGAAGATAATTAAGTTTCAAAAGGATCTTCCATTAGCTTGAGAAAAGCAAAATTAATTTTATAGGGTTTGTGCTATGCTATCTCCAAGTTTAAACTAGGTTTTCCTTAAAAGCACTTGCATTGGAGATTACTGGTAATGTCTCCAGTCTAAGTTCTATAAACATAGGAGAACCTGCTTGCCTTCGAGGTAAGTTATGGCAATACACTGCTTCAGTTCTAATTTATTGTTCATTTCAAGGGGCAAATATGCAATGAGTTAGCCCAAATTTTTAGTAAAATTTGTGATGTTTGTCTGTATGTTAACTGTTCAACAAAGAGAAGCATAACAAACCTTTGCTTGTGTTTCTTTGTGGGTTTATCCAAGTTTACAGTGATTTAGAACTGATCAAGGTTAAGATTTCAATAGGAAGAAAGCATGTTTTGTGCTGAATTATTATTTTTTTTTTAATTTATAGTGACCTGCATTTATAGGAAGAATTCTGTACATGTTAAAAGTAAGGATGACCAAATGTAAATTTAATGAGTGGGCCAATTAAGAAAGATATATATGCACTTTTAATGTGTAACTTTTGTATGCTGAATGGTACATATATTTTTTTGCTTTTGAGAAATTAATAAGGTATAATTAATTGTGTCTTAATGTTTGACAGAATTTTTTAAGACTGATGGAGACAATTGGGATGTTTGTGATAATAGATAAGAAAGATATCCTTTATTATAGTTAAATTGGTTTCAATTTCAGACATGCATTATTGAATTGATTCCTGCTTCATCACATTTTGGAGACGGCACCTGAACAATAAATAAATCCTGTACAGTCTACCCTCCTTCTAAAAACAATGAACTGCTACTACTCCCAGACTAGTGGAGAGAGCCCTTAGAAATATGTCAGGCCACACTCTGAACCCCCTCTCCCCACAGCTTCTCCTTTCTGTTTCAATTACTATAGTAATCATTGTGGATGATACTGAAATTCTGCTTAATGTGAACAGGATAAACTATTTATAAACTGCTTTTCATGGGCCAGTTCTTTATTATAAATGAATTTTAGCTTTAAACATACACATGTTCAGTGTTTGATAGCTCTGTTCACAGTGAAGGTCTGTTCTGGTGCATTGTCCTGGAGAAGTATTAATAGAAGCTGTCAGTGTCAGGTCACTGCATCTTATTCCTGTAACAGTGACAGTAAGCTTCTTAGGCAAGATTTATATTTGACCACAAGTGGAAAATAGTGTCACTGGGAAAAAATGCATATACCTATAAATTTGCGTATATAATTTTATTCTCCAGATTAAAATTTGTATAATTCATTTATTTAGTTTTTGAATTTAGGATAAAAGGAAAAAAAAATTAAGCCTGAGGTTTTAAAATAGATTTTTTTGTTATCTCTTTGTTAGGTATTCACTGAAGCAATTCTAATATATTAAGAGTGATTTATATTTACATTAAATCACACTGTCGAGCATTTGTACAAACGAGTTTGAAAAGATCATATTTTCAGATATCTTCATGTCTTTCTATGTAGTTTCCTTGAGTCTTTGTTGTGTTGGAAGAATCCCTTGGGAAAGAAGAAAGATTCTTATGTGTTAATGGACTCCATCCTATGTAACAGTACCGCAGGGAGCAGAAACTCACTTCCTTACCTTTACCATAAGATTGAATTCACAATGTACAGTTTAAAAATACACATACATATAAACTAAGATCTTAATTTTAATTTTGCCAGGGTCTTAAAACAAAAATTCCTTCCGCAGGCTGTAGAATTTTGTTGCTATACGTCAAAAAAGTGCTGGCATACCCATTTATATCAAATGCACACAGGCACATTGTGAATTCACTGCTTGAATCTGCATTTCTAACCATAGTGACTTCAGTAATAACAACATATTATGAACATTTCAGATTGCCTTTACTTTACTTGTTTTCATGTTTATTGCAAATCTTAAGGGTTTTATTATAAAGATTTTTTTTTTAGTTTGATAGCACATTTTGTACCAAAAACGTCAAACACTGTGCTGTAAGAATATCCACGTTTGTAGAAATGTCCACTTTTCAGATAATATAATGCCTACCTTTATACTAACAGAATCATATGTAGTTGATTTATTTTTTTTATTTATTATGTATATTTTTGGTATTGTGGGTTCTTGAGGCAATGATAAAAAACTGTTAATGTATTCTGATGTGAGTGCTCAAATAGCCATTTTCTTTTTTTTTTATTTTTAAAATACATTTTATTTTACAGTAGGCACAGATTCTGTTCTGTTTTTGGTTATCAACCTGCTCCTGCTTCCCTTTTGTCACCTAAACAGAACTTCTCTTTAGAAAAGTAATGACTGGTTTTAAATGTTACATACTACAAAAATAACCATTGGAATTCTGTTCTTTAGGTTCAGATACAGAAACACTATATTTGTGCCTTTTTTGTTTTTGAATTTTAATGTGTATTGGCATTTGGAGCACAAATATGAAGGTGCCATAATATTATGGCTTGCCATTGTTACCTCCTTGAATACTCGTGTGTCATTGTCTTGAAATAGTAATTGAGGAAACTTGCATGTATTATGTGATCATTTGGGTGTCTGTGCGTGCGTGTGTGCATGTGTTTGCGTGAGTGTACATGGTCTCACTTGGACTTGTGTGTGGTATATTCAAAAAAGTGAACCTTTGAAAATGGGACTCAGTTAAATGTTGCAAGTTCAGACTAGTTGAAATATTTCATTTAAATGTGCTTTAATTAGGGGGACAAATGATTGACAAAGGAAATTATAATTCTCAAAAATGTGACCAATTTACTGCATGATGAACTGTAAAAACAGTGCCTTTTTAGGATACCATTAATTTTAAAATTAAGTTTAAAATGTTCACAAAGATCTTTTACAATGTGATGAATGTTATTGGCTTATTTTTAAACTAGACCTAAGTTAGAGCTTAAATTGCCAAAAGTTTAATTACTAATTTACCCATTTAAGTTTTGTGCATAAATTTAAAACCTAAGCAGAATACTTTATGAAAATGTGGATCATAGATGCTACCCAGTGTTACCAAAATAGAACACTAGGGATTTCGGTAAGTTGTTTTGTTAAAATCCAACACACTAGTTTTTCTCATAGTCAGGTATGCTTCAAGTGGTGAATTATTTCGAGTTGGACTTTAATGCTCATTGGTGGATAAAATAAAAATGTTCAGTATATTCTTGCAAAATAAGGTGGGTGGGTGGGTTTTAGTGTTTTCAGATTATAAAGATAGCACTTTCACACACAAGTATTTCACAGACCTTTTTATACAGATTATGAGTTCTACTTTAATTGTTCATGGAATGATGTAAGTTTTAGGTTTAGTTAAACAAATATCGAGTGCCTACCGTACGCAAGACTTCCTCTTCACTAGGAATTAAATCACCACACCGTGTCTTCTGCTTGCAATATGTGGACTTTATATTTGAAAAGAAATTCTTATATTTAAGTTTTTCTGTTGTTCGAGTTTATCATCGTATGCTGTAACCCAGTTAATTTTGCATTCATTTTTTTTAGAATAAAGATAAAACTTAAGTGAGTCCCACTTTTGAAAATAAAATTCTGCGAAAATTATTTAAAAATTAGTTCTGGGGGGAATTGATTTTCAAATTTCAAATGTGTAAAGACGTATTGAACTTCTCAGCCTCATTTTTAATCAGATCATGTTAATGATGAGATACGTACTTTTGGTATCTTGTTGCTGAAAATATTTTTTGCATTTCAGCACGTTGCGTTGAAATAAAGTTGTTACTACTTATTCAGAATTAATTGGTTTATTTTGTGTTTATTTGAAAATACAAACTCTTCTTTTTTAGGTGACTATGATGTTTTGCGTAAGAGCTATGTATTTGATATGGTAGCTTTCAAAATTATGCAGAGTAGTTCTCTTTTCTACATAGGGAATCTAGTATTTTATGAAACCTAAAGACTTAATCTTTAACTGTGAGGTATTACACATGTATGTACTTTAACATATAAATGTCATCAATATTGAATGACTTATGCTAATGTCCTATAACTTTAATATGGCACTTAAAAATCACCTTACCGTAAGTACTGCCACCGGGTCTTTTTTTTAAACATAAACTTTTTTTTTTTTTTTTTAACTTTATTAGGGAACATTGTGTTTTTTCCAGGACCCATCAGCTCCAAGTCAAGCCGTGGTCTTTCAATCTAATTGTGGAGGGCACAGCTCACTGGCCCGTGTGGGAATCAAACCAGCAACCTTGGTGTTAAGAGCCTGAGCTCTAACCACCTGACCTAACCAGCTGCCCCTCTCACCCCTTCTTAATTTCAACTTCCAACTTAATCATTTGCTGCTATCAAAAAGAGCGGAGTTGGGGCATTAGTAACCAGCTTAGTAACAGTAATACAACTGGTAAAAAATTGTGGCCAAATTGGCAGTTGATGTGCACAGTGGAGAACCTTTCATATACCCAACATAAACATACACATGGGCGCACACACTGAATTTCCCTCAGAAGAATAAGAGAAAGGTTGAAAAACTTAAGAACATTGTCTGTGATTATAGCAAAACAGGACAAGCAGTCACATTCTAAACTTCAAGTGAACTGAAAAACCATTTCCCTTCCACTCTGCAGCAGGCAGCACCCTTAATACTTTTAGAACACTGAAATGTGTCTTCTCCGTTCTACCACTCAGAATCATTTGTGTCTAAGAGAAGGCCAAGAGTGGCATTTGTTTTGATCACTATTTTTAAATAGAAAACATTGGTAGAAATCTTTCACATCCTGTTTTGCTTCCATTTGTTTTGTTCTCCCCCTTGGCAGCAGGGAGGTTTGCAGCATCTGCAATGGATGGGGGCAAAAAGGGTTCCTGTTTGGAGCTTCCTTTTCAGCTCGCCTGCTTCATGCTCTCTGCCCTTAAATCTTTTTCTGAAGGATTCAGGTGTAGTTCTGTGCCTGTCTGTGACAAAAGCCTAACAGTTCCTGTGGTATCCAGTCTTACCCTTTTGCCCAAATTCAAACTGGGCATTAATAGATAAAGAACAAAGAAAGAAAAATAGAGGCTTTAGGAATATTAAATACAGTACCCAAAACAAAGCAATCAGTGTCCTGATGACTGCTATTCACTTTACTCTGAAATAGATTTACTACCATAACAGAAGGTTTGTAGAATACATACTTTTATTTTTTGGTTGTTGTTTAAAGTTTCAGAAAAGGACAGTTTATTAGAAGAAAAAATACATTTCAAAGAAGCAGAAGTGGCTCAGAGCAGTAGAGAGTGGCTCAAGGGCCATTATTAGAAGAGAAAGTACACTCCAAAGAGTTTGGAGCGGGTGAGCAAAAGGAACTCAAAAGGCCTAGAATATATGCTTTCAGAATGCTACAAAGATGTTCAGGACATAATAAAAATTGAGCATAATGAAGAAAACGAAAATAATGTGCAATTGAAAAAGTAAAATTAGATGCATAGAACTTGATAATTACCAGAAATGATAACAGAAATTTGAGTCAGTAGAAGACAAGGTTCAGAAATGTTCCCAGATCACAAAGACAAGAATAGAGATGAAAATAAAGGTGATTCATTTTAACTTCTGTCAGTGAATTAAATGGAGTGCTAGGCACTGTGCTGAAGATGTTTCCAGTGATAAGTTATAAATGTTCCTTGTGAGCATCCAAGCAAGAAAAAAAATTGTAAAAGTCATACAATAAGTAAAAAAAAAAAAAAAAAAAAAAACCAACGCCTAGCTGTTTAGTGATTCATTTCTAAAGTTAACATTTAAACTATATAGGAGTAGTATGTTAACATAGTACCCAAAGCATAGGGAATGCTGAAAATTTATCAAAATCCATCCAAGCATAGAAGTTGAGTCTTAAAAGGATTGACAATGAGTATTAAACTCTTAAAGGTAAGTCTAACTTATTAGCAACATTATTTACAAACAGAAATGTAAAAAATGTAATTGATCACAGCCTCCTCACCCCAACCTCTGGCACCGCCCCCCCTCCTCTTCCCACCCTTCAGGATTACATATGGAGACAGTTAACTATTACCTTCCCTGCAGAGGGGCTGTCTTGCCTCCTTGAGAGGCCCTGGATAGTTTAGAAATATAAACTGTTAAATTATAAATGTTACAAATATAAATGTAAAAGTGACCATGTATTATAAATAAAAAGGAAACTAGATAAGAGGAAGATGGGGAACTGGGATTGGGAAACAAAAGGACAAAATTCTTCCTATTCCATAAACAAAAAATTTTTCTTACTGATTTTTTTAGCTTTGAGTTATAAACATTTAAGGATTTTTTTTAAAAATAAGCTTTATCCACTGGTAGAATTTAAAATAGACTAAATATATCCTCCAAAGCACAAACAAAGCAATATGTGTGTGGCAAACTCGGGTGGGGGGGGGGGACAATTAGGACACCAAAAAAGGAGAAGGCAAAGATAACTGCAAAACTCCAGTAGGACTATAATAGTATGATAAATGGAATAGGTTAAGCACACCTACTAGAAGAAAAACTTACACAGCAATGATCTCATTCATCAGATTGTGGTAGCTGAGTATGTAATAGAGAGACACCCTGTTCTGATGGAATTCAATAATACCAATAAAATACAAGCCTTATGAAAGGGGAAGTAGAGGGCGTTGTGTAGCATGTCTCAGCTGTACATAAGTGCTAGCCAGGCAGACAGGAGAATGCTATAATTTTATAAGGGAACAAGCGGGAAGGCTCAGGCAAGAGGATGGTGATTTTACAGAAAATGCGATTGAGCTGAATGGTCAGCTTTTTGTTGATGTATAGTGTCTTTGTGTGTGCATCTTTTTTTTAAGGGGATGGGAATCCAAGTGAGAGAACTGTCAGACAAAGTCAGGAAAGCCCTTTTAAATACTAAATTGCCCCAACTGAGTAAAGGAAACAAATGAAAACAATTATAAAATAATTACCTCCACAGAAGGCTTGGAACTAGGTTGGCTTTATATGGAAATTATTTTGAACTTTCTAGGAACTGGTAATTCCATGATATAGGAATTGAAGTAAATACTGAAAAATAAATTTAAACAAGCAATTTTTTTTTTTTTTTTTTTTTTTTTAGCTGAGCCATGGCAGCTCAGCTCAGGCCAGGTATTGAACTGTTCTTGCTCAGAGCTCACCTCACTCTTTTGAGAGAGAGCTCTTAACCAACTGAGCCGCTTGGCCAGCCCTATACAAGCACTTTTAATCAAGCTAGTATAAACCAGATAGTGCTAGAAAATTGCAAAAAATAAATGAAATCAAGACATTACTGCAATGTCCTAGAGGTAGCAGTAGCCTCGTAAATGTTTGTTCCAGTCCCTTTCTTTTGCTAAGCCAGTAACCAAAAAGTGAGATGTACAGACCCATTTCTATTAAAATATTAATGATAGAATCCTAAGTAAAATGTGAATAGCTAAAATTCAGTAATGGAAAAAAATAAGTCACCTAAGGTTAACCTAGGATTATTGAGGATAGGTTAATATTAGGATATCAGTTTTACACCATAGCAAAAGGCAAACTGAAAGCCATTATCATCTAGTTAAATTCTTTTAAAAAATCCACATTCATTTTACCCATTAACTATGAAAGTTAATTCTTCAACACCATAAAAAATATAATTCTTATACCATTAATTAACGTCCTAATAACATTCCCATTAAAATTAGGACCAAAACACAGGTAGCTTGACAATATGTTTATTATTTTAAATTATGCCAGAAATTTTAATCCATGAAGTATATATGAAAAAAATATGCATTACAAATATGGGAAAGGCCTATATTAGAATTATATAAAATTTTCTATAAGATCTAAATTAAAATTTAATGCTAGTTTAGTATAATGGCTAGGAAAATCTAGAAATAATCTACAAGATACATGTACTGACAGAAACCAGTACAAGATTTTATGAGAAATAAAACCTCAATAACAACAGAAAATAAAATGGAAAAGGCCTAGGAATGATCTTAGGTTTAGATGTAAGAGCAGTACAACATGGGAAATATCCTACAAGATTATACAGAAGGACAGGAAAAGAATTGTAAAGTAGAAAAACAAAACAAAACAAAAACCCAAGGTAAACCATACTATATTATACCAATATTTAATTAAAATATACTTGAGGGAAATATAAGAACACTAAAAATATTTGTGTTTCAATTATGTAATACTATGAATCATTTGTCCTAATGGACTGCATTTTCCAAAACCCATAAAGCAAATGTGAACTACATTATTAGTGAGAATAAAGATTAAACATTTAAAAAATGTACATTCTCGGAAAGTCAATAAATTGATTTTTTTTTTTTTAATCCAGAATGGTAAAGGCGGTAAAATAAAAAACAATTAGTGAGACTAATGACTACCCAGCTTGGGGAAGGTAATATTACAGGCCATGTGGTTGATTTGCTAGTTTGTACTTGACCGTCATGCAGACTGTCATTATTGATGAGATTGTTTATAATTATTTGGGAATAAAGTGACATGCAAGTGCTAGGATAATGTAAATTCTTACTTTAAAAGGTATGTTTTTCAGAAACTTAGTTTTTTATATTTTCCATAAAATGGATGATCATTAAATAGTTATCTTTTTATAATGAAAACTGGTAACACTAAGACATTGGAGAATTTAACATGTTAGAGTCTCAATCTGATCCATTCCTCTTGGGATTTAAGGCTTTAGGCCTTAAAGGAGAAAAAAAGAAAGGAGGGGTGCTTCCTTTAGTTACAATTATACAATGGAGCCTTATTCTGTGCAAGATGCTGGGGATACAGTGATGGTCAAAGAAAATAAAATCAATACCAGCAAATAAAGACAGACCCCTTCCTCTCATGCACCTTACTAACAGACGAGTACAGGAACTGTCAATCAATAATGATCAATCTTGCTAGATGTGTATCAAAAACAAACTTTGGATTTTGTTGATTTTCTCTGCTGTTAGTCTATTTTCTATTTTATTGATGTCCCACTTAACTTTATTACTCAGTCATCATTCCCTAGCTTCTGAAGGTGGAAGTTTGGATCATTGATTTTTACATATTCTTTTCTAATAATCATGTAAAGCTATTGATTTTTCTCTAAGCACTGTCTTAATTATATCCCACAGTGTTTTTGTATGTTGTATGTTCATTATCACTAGGTCAAATTAAATCTATGCTGGTTAGAGAATATATTCTGTATCATTTCAGTCAGTTGATATTTACTGATGTTTGTCGTATGGCACAGAAAATGGTCTATCTTGGTGAAGGCTCTAATATGTACTTCAAAAGAATGTTTTGTGCGGTTGTTGAGTATATTATGTGTCAGAAATGATGATTAGGTTAAACTGATTAAAATTTTCCATATGTTCACTCATTTTTCTCTACTTTTTTTTCTATAATAGCAATTACTGAACAATGGATGTTAAAATCTCCAACTTGACCCATAGATTGATCTGTTTCTTCTTTATCTGTTAATTTTTTCTTTGTGTATTTTGCAGCTTTATTTATTTATTTTCTAAAAGATTTTATTGGGGAATTGGGGGAGGGGAATAGCGTTGGGGAATTGGGGAAGGGGAACAGACAAGTTGCGGTCCTTTTTTGTTCTTCAGTCTAGTTGTGGAGGACATTGCTTCACTAGCCCATGTTGGTATTATCATTGCGCTCTTCCCGGGTGAGGCAGATTGGTCACCGGTCTCTGGATGGCCACTCACGGTGGCTCTTGGCAGCTCACGATGGCTGCCAGCCACTCACTCTGGCTGCCGGCTACTCACTGTAGCCTATGGCAGCCCACTGCAGCAGAAGCTGCAGCCTACACCATCACTGGTTATGATAGCTATAGAGGAAACCAGTTGTTCACTATCTTAGCTGTAGAGGGCAGTGTCACTGGCCCTCATATTTGGGATCCAAACCGGGGCCCCGCTGCTCAGAGCTGGCGTCCCAAGCCAATTCCTAACCAACGTGCCACTCGGCCGGCCTGCAACTTTATTTTTAAGGGCACACATGTTTAGAGTTATTATGTCTTCTTGATAAGTTGGTCCTTTTATGTTCTTAAAAGACCTTTTTTTATCTCTAGTGATACTTTTTATTTTGAGGTCACTTTGATGGTTAATATAGTCCCATCATCTTTTTTGCACTGTTTTCAAAGTATATATTTTCCCATTCTTTTACTTTCAGTCTGACTCTGTTTTTATATTTTAAATATGTGTCTTTAAAATACAGTTGGATCAAGCTTTTTATCCAGTGTGAACATCTCTCCATTTTATTTGGAGTATTTAGTCCATTTCCAATTAATGTGATTATTGATATGTTTAACTCTCCCATCTTGATATCTGGTATTTTCCCATCCATTTGTGTTTTCTTCCTCTTTTCCCGCTTTCTATGGAGTGAATCACATGTTTTTGTTGTTTTAAAATATTTCATTATACCTTCCATATTGAAATTCTTGATATGTAGGTTCTTTGATCTGTTTTCAAGTGATTGCTCTAGAGATTACAATGTTTCTTTATCACAGTCTACTTTCAACTAATAATACTTCACACACAGTAGTATAATTCAGTCCCACCTTTTGTGCTTTTGTCTGTTTATATATCACATGAACACATGCTCAAATCCCACAGTATATTCTTATTTTTTAATTTTATATGGGAGTAGTTTTTTAAATATGTTTAAAATATTACATGTGTGTGAACTTTTTTTAGAAGTTATTTTCACTTACCCCAGTATTTATCCTTTTTAGTGTTCTTTGTTCCTTCCTTCAGTTATCTATTTATAACTAGTATCATTTACATTTAGTCTGAAGAGCTTCTATTAGCATTTCAAATTCTTTGAGCTTTTGTATGCCTGAAAAATGGTTTCTGTTTCTCCTTCATTTTAAATTACCATTTCATTGGATGTAGAATATTAAGTTGATAGTTTATTTTCTTTCAGCACTTTGAAGATGTTATTGTATTGTGTTTGGACTCTGTTGTTTCTGGTGATTTCTATTGTTTTTTTCCCCTGTATGTAATATGTCTTCTCCCCAACCCCCACCCACACTCCCATTTGCTTTTAAAATTCGTTCTTTATCTTAGTTTTCAGCAGTTTGACTGTAAAATGTCTAGTTATGTTTTTCTCTGAATTGGTTCTCTTTGGGGTTTTTTGAGACTTTTGATACACAGATTGATGTCTTTTATGAAGATTGAAAGATTCTCAGTCATTATTTTTAAAAAATATTTCATCTTTCCCATTCTCTCTCTCCTCTCTTTCTGTGACTCCAATTATGTATGTTAGATCATTTAATATTGCCTAATATATCTCAGATGCTCTGTTTTGTTTTGGTTTTTTTCTGTTCTTTGTTCTGTGTTTTTGTTTGTTTGTTTGTTTGTGTCCCTCCCTCCCCCCCCCCCAGTTTGGGTACTATCTATTGGACTTGTTTTCAAGTTCATGAATTCTTTCCTAAGTGGAATTCCATCTGCAATTAATCCCACCTAATGATGTAATTTTCACTTAGGGAATTTGTGAAATTTGATTTCTTCAATGTTTTAGAGTGTCTTCTGAAGTTTCTTATTCTTTTCTTATGTATTGTTTAGCTTTTCATTTCCTTCCGCAGTTTTATTATAGTTTTAAATCCTTATCTGTTCATTCTGACTTCTTGGATATAGCTGAGTCAGCTTTTATTGATTATTACTTTTCTTGACAATGAGTCACATTTTCTTTCTTCTTAATTTTTTTTCTTAATGTTTCATTTTATGGCACACATGAACAAAAAGCAATAGAAACCAGAGTAAATAATATATGTTACCGCAAAAGTGCATGCTCTTTCTTATGTCATGCCTCTAAATTGAGGCTGAGTCAATATGATACATATGATTCTGTTCTGGGTTTTGTTATAGCTTTGGGTTAATGCATTTCACCAATGACTTTAAATACTTTAAAACAAGATCAAGATTTTCCCTTCTGATTACTGGCAATGTTTCAGATATATCTTGTTTCATAGCCGTGCTATCAGCCAAGAAGTTTCATTTGCTATTTAGTCTTGTTCCAGGCTTTCAATTCCTTGGGAACTCTCTTTCCATCTAGAATGCATTGGAGAGACACAAGTTATGATCAAAAAATACAGTGAAGGTTTAAATTTTAAAAAAATATTACTGTCAAAGACACATTGCCATTAATCCCCCTCACATCAAACACATTTATCCCTTTGTTCTTGCCACTTTTTGAAGCACTTTTGGAAGTCCTCTTTCATGTGAGTCTCTTTATTTCATCCTCAATCATGACAACACCATGTCACACATCACTTCTGGTATGGCAATTTCTGTCAAAAACATTACAGTGTGTCTTCATCCACCTTATCCACTGGATCTGACACTATGCAACTTCTGACTCTTCTTCTAAGTCAACATGACCATGAAAGGAAAACATTTTGAATCGATTCAAGATCCAGGCAGCCACGACAGCGCAACTAAAGACTCTCACTAAAGAGGACTTCCAGAACTGCTTCAGAAAGTGGCAAGAATGATGAGATAAGTGTGTTTAAAATGAGGAGGAGTATTTTGAGGGGAGGTAATGGCAATGTGTCTTCTACTGTGATAAATTTTTAAAAATTTAAACACTTCCTGTATTTTTTTTTTTAGCTGAGCCATCATGCCACCTGTTGGCAGCACAGCGGCAGCTCAGCTCAGGCTGGGCATCGAACCGCCGTTGCTCAGAGCTCAGCTCGCACTCTTGAGCGAGCTCTTAACCAACTGAGCACTCGGCCGGCCCTAAATATCTAGTTGTTGTTGTTGTTGTTTTTGAGGGCAGTGTCACTGGCCCTCATATGTGGGACCTGAACCGGGACCACTGGCTTCCCAAGCCAGCACTTAACCACCGCGCCACTTGGCCGGCCCCCTGTATTTTTTTTTATCACATCTCATATGTCATACTTCACCTACGTATCTTGAAACTGAGGGTTTAGAGTGCCTAGAGTGATTGGGGGACAGTACTCTCTCAGTTCTAAAACTCTGACTGCTACACTTCATAGGTAAAAGTCCTAAGTACCTTGATCAATTTCTCTCATTCTATTGTATTTGCTCTACCTATTCAATTCAGTGAGTGGCTGCCTTACATTTAGGAGAGGCTCTGCATGCCTGAGGGTCTTTTTCCCTCCCTACCCTGCCCTCAGATTTGGTATGAAGTTCCTAGTATGGAACTCTGTATGGTACTCTGTAAAGTACCATAGGAAGGATTTGGCAGGTTGGTGCCTGACTTGCTCTCTGACTGTGGCTTTTCAGAATTCTCATTTGTCATAACGGTCCACATGCAGCTATTAAGTGGTCTAAAAAATGGGTTCATTTCACCTTGCACCTGTGGCTCTGGTGAGAACAGCCATGGGTTTTTTCTCCTTTATAAAGAGCTACTCACTTTCTGAGTTTTCATTACTTGGGTGTCTTTTTGCTGTTTTGTTTTTTTTTTGCTCAGTTCTTGATGGATTTAGAAAAAATACAATACTGTACCTTCTCTGGCTTATTTTGGTAGTAAGGGTGAAAGTGAGTCTCTTGCAATCATTTGAATACTAAATGAACTGGGAATTTTGGCATTTAAAAATTTTTAATTTTCACTTTGCTTCTAAGATAAAGATACAATTACTTTTGTATGGATCTCCTACTTATGAACTTCTGTATTCACTTATTGGGATTTGGTTTTGGTTTTTGTATATTCCTTTTGATTTGCTACAATGTTGTCCTGTGTGACAAAAGGAAGTTTTACTTCTTCCTTTCTATTTATACTTTTTAAAAAGATTTTTATTTAAATACAGCTAACATACAATGTCATATTAGTTTCAAGTGTACACAATAGTCATTCAACATTTATACACCTAAAAAAGTGATCACCATAAGTCCAGTAACCACCTGACACCATCTATGCTATCACAATATTATTGACTGTATTTCCTGTGTTGTAAATGATATACCCATGACTTATCTATTTTATACTTAGAAATTTGAACCTATATTCCCCTCCCACTTTTAATATTTCAATTACAGTTGACATTCAATATTATATTAATGTCAGGTGTATGGCATAGCGGTTAGGCATTTATATAATTTAAGAAGTAATCCCCCTAATTAGCACCTACCTGGCACTATACATAGTTATTACCATATTATTGACTATATTCCCTATGCTTTATTTTGTAACTACCAATTTGTACTTCTTAATGCCTTCACCTTTACACCCTGTTCCCCAGCACCCCTCCCAACCATCATCCCAATAAATCTAGCAAAAATCTGATACCATACATAGTTACTACTATATCATTGATTATTTATGTTATACCCTACATCCCCATGACTACTTTGTAACAATCTATTTGTACTTCTTAATCCCTTCCCCTTTTTCACGCTACCCCAAATGTCTGTCCCATCTGGCAAAATGTTCTCTGTATCTATGAGTTTGTTTCTGTTCTGTTTGTTTGCTTATTTTGTTCTTTAGATTCTAAATATAAGTGAAATCACATTGCATGTGTCTTTCTCTGTCTGGCATACTTCACTCAGCACAATACCCTCCAGGTCCATCCATGCCACTGCAGATGGCAAACACCCATTCCTTTTCATGGTCAAACAATATTCCATTGTATAGATGTACCACCTACTCTTTATCCATTCATCCATTGATGAACACCCAGGCTGCTTCCACATCTTGGCCATTGTAAACAATGCTGTAGTGAACATATGGATGCACATGTCCCCTTGAAATAGTGTTTTGGGTTTCTTCAGATAATTACCCAGAAGTAGAATTACTGGGTCCTACTTTATCTCTTGTTATAATCTTTATTTTAAAGTCTATTTTGTCTGGTATAAGTATTGCTGCCACAGCTTTTTGTTTTGTTTTGTTTTGTTTGCACTTTCATGAAATATCTTTTCCATCCCTTAATTTTCAGTTTGTGCCTTTCGATCTGAAATGAGCCTTGTGGAGGCAGCATATTTAAGGGTCTTGTTTTCTTATCCATTCAGGAACCCTATCTTTTGATTGGAGCATTTCATCCATTTACATTTAAAGTAATTATTGAGAGATATGTGGTTATTGCCTTTTTATTATTCATATTTTTCAACTTTTTTTTTTTCATCTTAAAAAAGTCCCTCTAACATTCCTTGTAATACTGGCTTGGTGGCAATGAACGCCTTTAGCTTTTTCTTGTCTGGGAAGATTTTCATCTGTTCTTTGATTCTAAATGAGAGCTTTGCTTAGTTATAGGTCCTAGTTTTTCATCACTTTGAATATTTCCTGCAATGCCTTCTGGCCTGCAAAATTTCTGTTGAGAAATCTGCTAACAGTCATATGGGAGCTCCCTTTTAGGTAACTCACTGCTTTTCTCTTGCTGCTTTTAAGATTCTCTCTTTGTCTTTTTTTCAATTTTTATTTTTATTTATTTATTTATTTATTTATTTATTTATTTGAGGGCAGTGTCACTGGCCTTCATATGTAGGACCCGAACCGGGGCCACTGGCTTCCCAAGCAGCACTTAACCTCTGCGCCACTCTGCCAGCCCTCACTTTGTCTTTAACTTTGACAGTTTAATTATGATGTGTCTTGCTGTGGGCCTCTTTGGATACATCTTATTTGGGACTCTCTCTACTTCTTTGGCTTGTATGTCCATTTCCTTCATGAGGTTAGGGAAGTTTTCTGTCATTATTTCTTCAAATAGGTTTTCAATTCCTTCCTGTCTCTCTTCTCATTCTGGTACCCCTATGACATGAATGTTGGTATGCTTGATGTTGTCCCAGAGACACCTTAATCTGTCCTCATTTTTCTGGATCCTTTTTTTTCTTTTCACTAATTTGATCTAGTGTTTTCTGCCACCTTATTTTCTAAATCACTGATTTGATCCTCTGCTTCTAGTGTACTGTTGATTTCCTTTAATGTAGACTTTATTTCAGTTATTGTAGTCTTCATTTCTGACTGGTTCTTTTTTGTTTTCTATCTCTATTTCTGTTTCCTATCACTTTGTGGAAGTTCTCCCTGAGATCACTGAACATCCTTATAACCAGTGTTTGGAACTTTGCATCTGGTAGATTGCTTGTCTCCATTTTATGGTTAGTTATTTTCCTGGACTTTGTTCTGTTCTTTTATTTAGGAAATGTTTGTTTGTCTCCCAATTTTGGCCGCCTCCAGGTAGGGCTGCCATGCCCCCTGGTCTTAGTAGAGTGGCCTTATGTACTTGGTATCTTGTGGGACCCAGTGGTGCAGTCTCCCTGGTCACCAGCACCAGGTGCTCCAGGTCTGTCCTTGTGTGGGTTGTATGTGCCCTCCTGTTTTAGTTGATAATTGCTGTTTGCACATTAATGGGAAGCATTGACTCACAGGCTGATTGGTTGTGAGGACTGGCTGTAGCTGCAGTGAAGGAGCTGTTGTGCAGGGGCTGACCCTACAGAGCAGAGTTCTCTTTAGCAAGGCTCTGGTGCCTGCCCAGTGTGCCCTTTGGGTGTGTCTTCATGGAGGTGGCCGGGAAGGCTCCAACCCAGTCTGAAGCTAGCCACTGGGTCTGCCAGCCCCAGGGACTCCTAGGAGAGGACTCACTGCAGGCCAAGTTCAGCCACCATCCATGGCTCACTTGGCATGAGCCACAAAGCAATCCAGAGATTCCCACTGCCTGTGCTGTGCTTTGAGGTGCCTGGAGAGGCTAAGCTGTGAACAAAAATCACTAGTGCCCAGGCTTACGGCTGCTCAGCCGGAGAAACAGGACACAATGAAGCCAGATGCTGCTTGTTTGTGTTTCGTGAATCTTTGAGAGATTGTAGGAAAGCCTGCAGCATTTGCTAAGGCAAGCCATTTATACGGAAAAAGGCACTGGAAGTAGCTTTGGTGTGCCCGAAGGTGGGTGGGGTATGATTTCAGGTAGTGGGGTGGGACAGAGAAAAGTGATAGTCAGTTTGATGGAGACTCAGATATGGCATCTGTGAGGATGCGTCTGCATGCTGGGAGAGAGAGGGCTCAACAAATAAACAATGGCTTCCGCCAGCTCTTCTATCTGGGAGAAAGTTGCCCCTCCAGCCCACACTCTGAAGCTAGAAAATTCAGTTCCTCCCTATATGTCCATGACTCCTTTTGAGCTGCTGCCCCAGCACTGGAGCTTAGAGTGAGTGAGTCCATCAACGAGTAAGTCTGTGTTTCGTCCCATTAAGAGAAGCACCTGGGAGTGCAGTTGCCCTCCATCTCACTCAGCCACAATCTCTGCTGGTTTTCATAACCAGACTTCTCTTTCCAGCACTGAAACCCGAGGCTGGGGTGGGGCTGGGACCCCTTGCTCCTCAGGGGTCGAGCTCCGCAGCAGAGATATTCTTTCTGATTCAATTTTTAATGGTCACCTCCTGGTGTGTGTTCAGCCTGTTTTGCATCTCTGCCCCTCTACTGGTCTTGATTTGGCTTCTATATGTCCATAGTTGTAGGGCTTTGATTCAACTAGACTTCAGGCTATTCTCAATAATGGTTGTTCCATGGTTTAGGTGTAATTGGAGTGGTCCTGAGAGAAAGTGAGCACAGTGTTTACCTGCTCTGCCATCTTGACTGGAAATCCTTTATGCTATTTATTCTTTATGCTATTTATTTATTTATTTAGGCCTTACTTCATTGTCTAGGATCTTCACTGCAATGTTGAATAGAAGCGATATGTGTTGTTGAAGTACAGAGGAAAATGTTTACCATTTTTCCATTAAGTATGATGAGATTTGCCATTTATCATAGATGCCTTTACCAAACTGGGAAAGTTCCCTTCTATTCCTGCTTTGCTCAGTTTTCTCATAAGTAGGCATTGAATTTAGTCAAATTCTCTCTTTTTTAATGTATTGAGATGATTACATGTCCTTCTCTCGTATTATTTTAATGTGGTGAATTACAATAGCATTTTAAAATTTTAAACCAACCTTGAATTTGTGGAATAAACCCAACTTGCGCTCTCTCCCTCTCTCTCTCTCCTTGTAATAGCTGTATTAGGCTTTGATAATGCAATTATTCTAGCTAAATTATTCTAAATGGGTTGGGTAATGTTCCCTTGTTCTCTATTTTCTGAAAGAAATTGTGTAATATGGCCTTATTGCCTTCTTAAATGCTTGAAAAAACCCATCAGGAAGTTATGTAGACCAGAAATTTCCTCAATAAAGATATTGTTGTAATTTCTTTAATAATATAAGACTGCTCAGATTTTGTACTTCTTGTATGCATTTGGTAAGTTGTGTTTTTCACTTATGACCATTTTATATATGTTGTCAAACTTAATTGGCATGAAGTTGTTCATAATATTTCCCTTTTTATTCTTCTAATGTTTGTAGGACCTACAGTGATAATCATCTTTCATTTCTGATGTTGGTTTTGTTTTGTTTTTTCTTTTATATTTTTCTTGACTAGTCTGGAAGGAGTTTTTCAAATTTTGGCTTTTTAAATCTCCTTTTGAATTTTCTTTTTCTATTGTTGTTTATTTTCTAGTTTATTGACATCTAGCTTGTTAACTAATTCCTTCTTTTTAGTTACTATAATTTGCCCATCTTTTTCTAGATTTTTAACGTAGAAACTTAGATCATTCATTTTATACCTTAGATCATTCTTTCATATAACAATCATTTAAAGTTATAACTTGTCCTCTTAAGAAATCTCATAATTGCATCTTACAAATTGCTTTTTGTGTTTCATTATTTTTCCATTTGAACCATTTTCTAATTTTCCTGTGATTTTTTTTTCTTTGACCAATGAGTTATTCATAAGTGTTTTATCTTGATTTCTAAATGGGAATTTCTTTCTCTCTCTCTCTCTCTCTCTCTATCTATCTATCTATCTATATATATATATATATATATTTTTTCACAGAATTAAGTGTATATATATATATATATACACTTAATTCTGTTATGGTCAGAGGATAATACTCTGACCATTGATATTTATTGATATTTGTTTTATCACTCAGCATACAGTCTATCTTGGTAAATGTTTCATGTGCATGGGAAAGAACCTATATTCTTTAGTTGTCTTGTGTAGCAATCTATAAATGCCTGTTAGATCAAATTGATTGATAATGATATTCAAATCTTCTATACTTTTACAAATTTTTTTTGTTTTTGAATTTTTTTTTTTTTTTTTTGAGGTCAGTATCACTGGCCCTCACATGTAGTACCCGAACCGGGCCGCTGGCTTCCCAAGCCAGCGCCCAACCACCGCGCCACTCGGCAGGCCCTACTTTTACAAATTTTCATCTGCTTTTTTATCAGTTACTGAGACAGGGATGTTAATCTCAATCTCATGAACTCTAATTATGGATTTATTTCTCCTTTCAGTCGCTGTCAATGCTTATATCTTATATTTGAAGCACTTTTAATTAGATACACACACACTTAGGACTTTTATGTTTTTCTAATGATAGTCTTTTCATCATAATAAAATAGTTCCCCTTATCTCTGACAATACCCTTTGTCTTGAAGTCTACTTTAGTGATGTTAGCATAGCTACACCAGCTTTTAAAGCTTACATAGATAGCATGGTACATATATTTCTACCCTTTGTGTTTTTATATCTCAAGTTAGTCTTTTGTAGACACAGTTGTGTCTTACTTTTTGATCCAGTCTAATAAGTTATGCCTTTTAAGTGGTGTGTATATACTATAAGTACATTACATAAATTTCATGATGTCATTACTATATTTGAATTTATATCTACTATCTTAATATTTCTTTTCTGTATTTTCTTTCTGTACTTTTTTGTTGTTGCTCTGTTGCTCTTTTTCTGTCCTTTTTGTGTTTGTTTGTTTGTTTGTTTTTTTAAATGTTTTTAATATTCTGTTTTATTTCTACCATTGCTTTTAGCTATACTTTTTTGCACTTCTGTTAGTTGTTCTAGACATTATAATATGTATCCTTATCAGCCTACTTATAATTAATGTTGCATCATATCATGTAAACTATAAAAAAGCACAACTGTTTAATTCTTTTTTAATTAGTTTCAGGTGTACAAAGCAATACAATAGTTATACTTTTCACCCCTTACAAAGTGACACCACCCTCCCTTAATCCAGCCCCCCAACATCAACATATCTATTAAAATTCCATTGACTCCACTCCTCACAATATGCTCCACATCCGATCATTACATATATATTAAATTATAGTTGACATACAATATTATTCAACTTCAACTTCAGATGTACAGTGCAGTGGTCAAGCCTCTACACCATTCATGAAGTGGTTCCCTAATAAGACATGTGTGCATCTGACACCTTACAAAATATTTACAAATTTAGTGATTATATTCCCCAAACTGTCTTTCATATCCCTGTGGCAATATTGTAGTTACCAATGTATGCTGTATAATCCTTTCCCCTTCTCTCTCATCCCCACCACCTTCCCATCTAGCAACCATCAGTTTTTCCTCTGTGTCTCTGGGACTCTTTCTGTTTACTTTGCTCATTTATTCAGTTCTTTAGCTTCCACATGTAAGTGAAATCATATGGTATTTGTCTTTCTCTGACTAACTTATTTCATTTAGCATAATGTTTTCTAGGTCCATCCATATCATTGCAAATGGTAAGATTTCGTTCTGCTTTATAGCTGAGTAATACTCCATTGTATAAATGTACCACAGTTTCTTAACCCAGCCATCTACCGCTGGGCATTTTGGTTGTTTCCAAGTCTTGGCTATTGTAAATAGAGCTGCAATAAACATAGGGGTGCATATATTTTTTCAAATTAGTGTCTTGGATTTCTCTGGCTAGATACCCAAGAGTAGAACTGCTCGGTCATACAGTAGTTCCATTTCCAGCTTTTTGAGATACCTCCATACTGATTTCCATAATGGATGCACCAATCTGCAGTCCCACCAACAGTGCACCAGGGTTCTCTTTTCTCCACAACCTCACCAGCACTTATTGTTTGTTTATTGATGATAGCCATTCTGACCAGAGTGAGGTGATAACTAATTGTGGTTTTCATTTGCATTTCTCTAATAATTAGTGAATATAAGCATTTTTTTCATATGCCTGTTGGCCATCTGTATTTTCTCTTTAGAGAAATGTCTCTTTATATCCTCTGCCCATTTCTAAATTGGGTTTTTGGTTTTTTGGTGTTGAGTTGAATGAGTATTTTATAAATTTTGGTTATTAACTCTTATCAGATATATCATTGACAAATATCCCCTCCCATTCAGTAGGCTGCCTTTTTGTTTTATTGATAGTTTCCTGTGCTGTGAAAAAACTTTTAAGTTTGATGTACAACTGTTTAATTGTATTTATTGCCTCCCCATCCTTTATACCACTCTTGTTAAATACTTTATTTCTACACACATTATGAGCTCTTTAATATGTTATAGTTATTGTTGTACACAATCAAATTCTTTTAAAGAAATTAAGAGAAAAAACTAAAACAAAATATTTTCTATTAACCCACATATTTACTATTTCAATGCTATTTATTTGTTCCCATAGATCTGAGTTTCTATTAGATGTTTTGCATTTATTTAGAGAGCTACTGGCAGAGAGTTTGTGGATAAGTTAATTAGGGATAGTTAGAAAACTAAGCAAATATACAAACAAAAACATTTGTTAACTCCAGGGAACAAAAATGTTCTTCAGAGAGGAAATTTAATCAGATCATACGATATGGCTCAGCTGGGAACAATGTTTTTTTATTAGCATGATAGTATAAACACTAAATATTGCCATAACCACAAATTGTGATTTTACACTTTTAAACTTTCTTACTGGGAAATCAACAGATAATGTCTGAACCAAAAAGTAAAAATAATAAATAAATAAATAAATAAATAAATAAATAAATACATACATACATACATACATACATATATACATACATACATACATGAATAAGCATAACAGTAATTTGGAGTTTGGAAAGAGGAAGGCAGTTCCAGAGGGAAGAGTTCAGAGTTGGCAGAGTTTGCCTCTGGAAAGTAGGAGTCGAAGTAAAGTACTGGGCTGCTCATTCTCATAATAGGTTTAGTTTTACTGTGGACATTTTATATTATGTTCATGTACAACTCTGATAAGAAAAACAATTGTTAAGCTAATGGAATATCCCAGTGAGAGGGAAAACATGAGTATATAAGAAACAGGCTAATGGACTGTGTAAGATTTCTGAGTACACATATTGGGATGATATTCAATAAGTAAGTGGCCTTAAGTAGTAGAAAAGATAGTTGCTCTGGTCTATTTAACAAGAGGGAAGGATACTAGGATCAGAGCAGATGAAGATAGGTTTATATGCTTGGTTATAGGAAACTGGAGGGTGGTCTGATTCAATTTTCTTTACAGAGATCAGCATAAGAATAAAATGGAAGCACAGTGTGTCAACTGCCTCTCCCTGAGACCTCACAGTGATGAAGATGAGAGGATGGTTTTAACCATTTATATTTCCATTAATTGTCTTTTTTTATTGTTGTTGTTATGTTCATTCTTATAAGCTGATCATTTACTTCTTACTTTGTTTTAATGTATTTTCTTTTGTAATTTTTTTTCTTCTTCTACTTAGTCTCAGGTTTACTCACCTGAAAAGACGTTGGTAGTCCTTTGAAGATGTGTACTTTTTCTGCTCTCTGGTATCTGAGCGCTATCATCTGAAGAAAAATTATAAATGTCCATATCATCCCTATAATTTCTGAACTCCTGCTTTGGACAGCATACTGTCAAGATGTTCAAGAAACTTAAAATCAAATGGGAGTATAAAACAAATTCTCCTCCTATGCATAACTTTGTCTTAATGTGCTTTGGGTCAGGAAAGATTTAATATGCCTAATAATAGTACTGGAGTGAGTACATAAACGTTGAAGGGACACCCAATCTAAGCCATGTGATTAGAATTCAGGTCCATCAACCATCTGTATTGTTCTGCTCTCTGCACATAGATTTAATTAAATAACTCAGAGTTGTATCACTGTAATCAGATCCTCCACTACTTACTACCTGTGTGTGCTTGGGCAAATTACTTAAACTCTGAGTTTCTTGCCTCATTTTTTTAATGTTGATAACTTTATTACCTTATAGGAATGCTGTGAGGGATTGGATGACAGAGTGGATATGAATGCCACTATCACATCTGATGTATATATGGTCACATCACCTACCACCACCGTCAACTGATCAATCAGTAGTTAAACTAAACACCATCTCTTGTACACTTAAAGAAACCTGCTCTCGAGAGGATTAAGAGTTTTCTTTCACCTTTCCATGGGGGAATTGGCAATTAATTTAAAGTTCTGATGTGGGAAGTGTGAAACAAAATGGAAAACAATGAGGCTAATGTGGAAGGTTAGGAAAAAGGAGAGGTTGGAGTTGGAGACAAATGAAGGGGAGCAATTGCAGTCAAAGATGCTGAGGTCCTAAGGTTTATAGCCATGAGCATGGACATAGGGGCAGACCCAATATTTTCAAACAGTGCTAATGTGGCCAGGGTGTAAATGTGGGCTACCATGAAACTAATAAGGCTTTAGCTTCAAAGCCCTTCACTTGCACAGATGAACTCCTTCCAAGACTCTGGGAGAGATTCTGGTAATGTGATCGCATATTCATATGTTTTCATAAAATTTGCAAAATAAAATGCTTTGACTGCAATTAGTTACAACTAGCCTCTTTTCACTTTCTCTCTCTGTCACTGTTCCCATCATATTAGGGGAGTATTGGAGACCTTAAAGGTATTTTGAGGCTCCAACCAAAGAAAGATGAGTTAGGAATACATTTAATTTGGGTTTTGTAGGATCTATGTACATGGGTCACAAATATTCATGTACAATTAAATTATTGCTAGCTGTTCTGGTATAGGAATGATGTCCAGGAATAATCCTACTGCCCACCATACCAACTTTCTGAAAATATGTAAAAAAGATGCAAGGCCAGATTTTGTATTATGATATAAACATGCCCCACTGTGCCTGGCATTGAAGTATATAGGTAATGAGAAACAGTGTTTGAAATGTATAGAGCCAAATGGTCTGTGAAAAAGTCTTCCAACCCTCAGATACATACAGTTTTAAGAGGTGAATTCAGTTCTCATTGATACCTAGAAAAAAAATGGAAGTTATGTTCTGTAAGCGTATACTCAGTAATGTGCCATATATAATTATCAATGCACAATCGTTTTTCTTTCATTATAGAATTTCTGTGAAATTTATCAAAATTTCTATGTAAGTAGGGCACATGACCTGTGGCAGTATTATAGATGTGGTACAACTGAATGTGAAGTCAATATTTTATGCATCCCAGCATACCTCATCTCATTACCGATCGCAAGTTGTGAAGCTAAATGTTTTTTAAAAAACATTAGTACTATAACACAAATTTCATCAGCCATTTTCAGGCTGAATTATGCATATTATTTCTAGAGGTAATAATATTTCAATATTGTCAATATGAAGAAACATTCAAAGGTTATAAAAATTGTAGGAGAAAGATGCTGAGTGTATGTCTGGCAATTAATAAAAACATTGTGTTTATATGGATTTTATGATGTCTATATTTAACAGCTTTTATAAGTTTGTAATTTATTGTAATTTCTCATTCAAAATAAATATTCACTTTTCTAACAAATTTTGTAGTAATAATATTTTAGTTCTTTTTTTTTTCCTAAAAAGGCCCCCCTCCAATTGTATAAACTACAAACTTCACAAAACCAGACACCACCCCAGACAGTGAGATAATGCAAGATAGAACAGTTTTTCCAAAAAGGGACGTTAGTTCACTCCTAATGTTGGTAAGAGCTTGTGGTTAATCACTAAACTTGAATCATTCCACAGATGGGGCTACTCTTAGAAATTGACTTATTTTCTTTTAGTACCTAGCTATGGTCTCTTAATTCTCCATAATGGATCAGCTCCATCCTAGAGCAGATGTTGGCCAAAGCCTGTGGGTATCCTTGTGCCTAATGACTTTCTCTTTCAAATTAGCATGAAACCTCTCAAGTCTTCTTGTTTCCTCCCAGCACAAGGGGGCAGCCAGGACTCAGGAACCTGAGCTACAAAAGAAAAGTTTGTGATTTTTCTGATATTGCTCTAAGTAAAAAGTTTATCTTAATTTTTCTCTTCCTTTGTTTTTTTCTTTTATGAAGAGTAAATCTAGGAAATCTTTATGTCTTACAAATCAGAAATTGGGCTTGAATTGTTTCTGATATTGTGCAGTGATTACACATGAAATTTTGATATTGTGGATATTCACAATGTAGTAATTCCAATGCTATATAAAACTGCTATTAAGAATCCATTCAACTCATTCTGTGTTACTAGCCTTCAGGAATCTCTGTAAACATCTACAGATTTTTGTCATTAATTGTACATTGAAAATGGAAAGTTAGGAGCAAACTGCATTTTCACTGTGATCTTTTTTTTCTCATAGAATTGTAAAGAACAAGCCAGCCCAACATATTGATTTACAATAGGATTAGTTCTCATTTAAGGTACTGTTGTTATCCTGCATCGTGTAGTTTCCTCTGATCTCCTACACTCAAAAGTTTCGCAGATCAATCTTTGACTTCCTAAGGGCAAATCCCTTGGTATTTCCCTGGGAGAAAAATGACTTTTAATACTGTAAATAGTAAAGAAAAAGTAGGTGGACAAGACCAGATCAATTTAAGGAAGATTTAATTATTTTAAATTTGACTTTCATCCTTATGGAAGCTGAAACAATCAGTCTTTTTAATAAGGAGACTTATGCTCTGGTTTCTTGACTCAAAAAAGCAGCATGTTGAACCAACTTCCTGAGATAAAAGCCATGGGGATGAAAAGCTAGCAGAGCGAACAGATGAAACTGCAGCATCTTGTTAATCTGTAAATTAAATGTTCCTCACATGGTCTATATTCCTTCTGCCTGGATCAGACATGTTTGTTTGCGTTTTCCAATCAGGTAGTGTTTCATTCTTTCCCTTCCTCTCTAAAATGTTTCTTTATTTTCAGATTCATAGGAAGGCCAGTAAGTGATGGCTGTATTTATTCCTTGTGTAGCTCTCGGTTGTAATATAATGCATCTCTGCCCCTCATCTACATTTAAGTTTAGTGATCTCCTATCTTTGTGGTCAAAATCTGTACTCAGGGCTTTAAGTTTGTTTTGTGAAAAGGATGCTGAGAACCTCATCCTAAAATTGTCTCAGATTCTAAGTGACTTTCTATGTAGAGTCTTCAGGCTTATGGTTTTTTAGCTGATTCTCCCCTACTCTTTTTCTCTTCACTTCTCAATCATTTTCTTCTTCTCCCTGGCTCCTTCCCTTTGATTTCATTATCATTCAGGAAAGACTGGAAGAGTGAGAAGTGACTCACTGGTTTTCATACTATCTACTGGGACCTGAGAGGAACTCAGGCCACTTTGACAAGGTGACTGCTGATGACATCAGGCAGGGGACAACTGCCTAGAGACCATTTGGATCTGATACTGGGTTACAGCAAATGGTGAAATCTGAACATCATAATAAGGAAAGGAGATATTATGAGCCACCGATACAAGTAATGGTAGACTTAGAGAAGGAAGTATTTCTCAGAATTGTGAAGCAGAGATTTATCTCTCTGTTTCTGGGAGATATACCATCCGAAATCTGCCTTAAGATGCGTTTTTGAGAAAATATTCACTCATGGTACAGAAAATTTTGACAAATCTTGGATTAGATCATATGAGGTCTGACAATTAAATTCGTGAACTCACTCTAGAAAAAGTGCTACATACTTCATTGCTGAATAGCATTATGGTCATCTTTGAAGTACTCCCCTTGGGAAGCTATGCACTGACACCAATGTCTATTCCACCTTCAAAGCAATTTTGGAACTCTTTTTCTGGAATGGCCATCAGAGCTGTCATTATATTACTCTTGATGTCCTAAATGTGATCAAAATGTCTTCCTTTCAATATTTCCTTTATCTTCAGGTAAAGAAAGAAGTCATTGGGGGCCAGATCAGGTGAATAGGGAGGGTGTTCCAATACAGTTATTTGTGGACTGGCTAAAAACTTCCTCACAGACAGTGCTGTGTGAGCTGGTGCATTGTCGTGATGCAAGAGCCATGAATTGTTGGCAAAAAGTTGAGTTTGTTTTTGTTTTTTTCACACAGCCTTTTCAGCACTTTCAAATAGTCAACTTGGTGAACTGTTTATCCAGTTGGTACAAATTCATAATGAATAATCCCTCTGATATCAATATACGTAGCAGCACCATTGCAGCAAGTTCACGAACTTAATTTCAGACCTCATATGTCTCTCCAGCCCCCTGAATCTGAGGTCCAACCTGCATTTTTATTTTATGTTTAATCTACATTCCTCACTTAGTCCCCAGAGTTCTCCTTAATAGTTATGCTGCTACATCTTCCTATCCTTACTGCCACTACGAGGTAGATATCTTCAGAGGTCCAAGTGGCAACAAATAATTTTGTGTTTATCTTGACTCTGACTACAGTGCACTCAGCAACTTCCAGTACACTTCTCCCCCTTATCCATGGTTTTGATTTCCATGGTTTCAGTTACCTGCAGTCAACTATGGTCCAGAAATATTAAATGGAAAATTCCAGAAAAAAAGTCCATGCCTTAAATTGTGCACCGTTCTCAGTAGTGTGATGAAATCTTGTACGATCCCACTCCCTCCCTCCCAGGATGTGAATCATCCCTTTGTCCAGCGTCTCCATACTGCACACACTCCCCACCTGTTAGTCACTTAGTAGCCATCTGGGTTATCAGATCAACTGTCATGGTATCACAGTGCTTCTGTTCAAGTCACCTTTGCTTTCCTTAATATCCCTAAAGTACAAAAGTAGCGATTCTGGCAATTCAGATATTCCAAATGGAAGCCTTTGTAAACTGCTTCAAGTGAAAAGATAAAACTTCACAACCTAATACGGAAAAAAAAAAAATAGTATGCTGAGGTTGCTAAGATCTGCAGCAAGAATGACTTCTGTCTATGAAATTGCCTAATTTATAAATTAAATTTTATCATGGGTATGTATTTATAGGAGAATATTTAATATATGGGGTTCATACTATCTGTGGGTTCAGGCAACCACTGGGGATCTTGGAACAAATCCCCTGTGAATAGAGGGAACTACTGTACCTCTTATGAGACTGTCTGAACTCAAGCCTTAATTTATTTGGGTATATCCCACTAGTATTTAGTTCTTCCATTTTTCCTAGATAAGGAGATCGGAGATCGCCAGGTTTACCAACTACAATTGTTTTTATACTATACCTTTTACAAATACAAATACTACAGAAAAAGATGTTAAAGCATAAACAAAAGTTAAGAAGAAAAGGCTAAAGAAAACGTGACAACCATTAAATGTCAATATATTTTTGAAATTCCAGTTAGCCAAGACAAAATGAGAAAGCTGCTGAATTAATATTATCCCATAAAAGGAAACATACTAATTCCTCAGATGACATTTTTCCAATGCAATTGATTAGATTGCATTCCAACATTCTAACAATATCAGCATCTCCCATGTTCTCTAATATTCTCTCATATATTCAAAATCTGTAAAATGGCAATAGTTATAGTAACTATCAGGAATTACCATTTTTTAGGTCAAAATAGTTAAATATACCAGTTTCATATGGCATAACCCTATATCTGACTTATTGTATCTCCTTCCATAATATCTTTACATCAATATAAGCAAATAAAAATATATATTCTTTATTTTTCCTTTTCTTGCAAAAAAGTATGCATATCATATTCACTGTATTGTACCTTGCTATTTAAAAACATTTAACAACATATTTTATTTTATTTTATTTATTTTTTTTTAGCTGAGCCATCCTGCCACCTGTTGGCTGCTCAACAGCAACTCAACTCAGGCGGGGCATCGAACCGCCATTGCTTAGAGCTCAGCTTGCACTCTTGAGTGAGCTCTTAACCAACTGAGCCACTCGGCCAGCCCAACAACATATTTTATATATCAGTAGATTCTCCTCCTTGCTCTTTCTTTAAAACAAACAAACAAACAAACAAACAAACAAACAAGTATTTAAGTATTCCATTGTAAGAGTGTAATATGACTTATTTTATCAGCCCCAGTTGATGGATTTTTCAAGTTAATGGTATTTGTATGATGAGTATTAATATCATCAGGCAATTTTTTGCTATTATAAACAGTGTTGTAATTAATAAGACCAACATTATGGCATATGTGTGCAAATGTATGATTAAGATACTTTTTTTTTTAAAGAGGCATTCCCAGAAATGAAATTGCTGAGTCAAATGGTAAATGTATTTTTTCTTTCGATAATTACAGCCACATTGCCTCCACAGAGGCAGTTTGTACACCTTTCAAGCGATGAATGAAAATGCCATTTTCCTATAGCCTCACCAATGTGGTATGTTGTTAAATGGTTAAAAATTTTGCCAATATGATAGGAAGAAAGTAGCATTTTATTTGTATTTCTGTTAGTATGAATAAACCTAAGCATGTTTCTTTTTATTTTCCATTTAAGGGACATTTTTTCCCATAAAGAGCCTATTCATCTCTTTTCTTCCTTTACTGTTAAGTTTTGGATCTTGTTATTATCATTTTTCTAGACTCTTTATATATTAAGAAATCAGCACTATACTTCTAACATAAATTATAATGCTTTCCCCAGTTACTCACTTATATTTTGACTTTGCTTATATTTTTGGTTTTTTACTGTGTAGAAGTTTTTATTTTTATGGACATGATTTATCCACTTATCCATCTTTAATAGCATCTAGATTTTGAATCATAGAAAGGCTTTACTCCAAGTTTGTAAAGGATTTTGCTCAAGTTTTCTTTTGGTACCTTTATTTTTTTATTTTTTATTTTTTTTCAATTTTTTTTCTAAACTACTATTAGTCACAGATATATAAAACATTGCAATAGTTATCCTTTTTACCCTTTACAAAATGACAACCCCCACATCCACTGTCCCCCCACCCCCAATATCGTACATATCTATTACAATTCCGTTGACTCCGTTCCCACACTATGTTTTTTAACATTTAATTTTTTTTTTATCCTTATGGAATTCATCATATTATAGAATGTAAGATTTGAACCATCATTTTTTAGGTAGCTATCTAGTTTTTCCAATATCACTTATTGAAAAGCCCATTGTGTCCCCAATCATTTCAGATGTCACTGTTACGTAGGTTTATCTCTGGATATTTATTTTGTTCCATATTTATTTTGTTCTATTATCTATCCATACTATTTTTCTTGTTTACTTTTCTATATAAACTTTGCAATCTCCTTAGGGAGAACTGATATCTTGTTATTTTTCCCCCTAGAAATTATATGATTTTTAAAATTTCTTTTGGCAATTAGAAATGGGATTTTTTTCTTCTATTACATTGCACTGCTTGTTTCTGGTATATATGAAATCTATTGATTTGTGTATATTAATTTTCTACTCTGCTACCTTATTGAATTGTCTTACTACTTGTAGTGGTTTCCAAGTTAATTTTATTTTCCAAGTATATCATCATACCATGTGCAAATAGTGATAGTTTTCCTATTCTCTCCCTTCCTATTTCATAAAATCAATATATGAATATATTGTCATTGTATAAAAATTAAAACTAGAGAAATGTTTTGAATTGCAAACAAGAATCCTTCCTGACTTTCCCAAATAACCATCTTTCCCAAATGTAACCACTGTTCATCTAAAGCTCTTTCTGCATATTTCCATAGGCCTGTATGTAAAACCACATATAATTTTGCTTTTCTATTTTCATATTTGGGATGCACTTTATAGAATATTATTTTACATGGTTGTCTTTTAAATTTATTTATTTTTTTTAATTTCAAACTTAGGAGCCACAAGTACAGAACAAAGAATTTCCTTTCCTGAATCATTTGAGAGGGAGTTACTGACCTGATACTCTATAACCCTGAATACTTCAGTGTGAAATTCCTACATACAGGGATGTTATCCAATAGAATTATCAAAATCAGGTAACCAACATCAATACATTAAAACCACCCAATCTAAGACCACATTCTTACTTTGCCAATTGTCACAATAATATTTTTTATGGCAAAACATGTTGGATTTAGTTTTAATTTCCCTTTAGCATTCTTTGGTCTTTCCTTGACAATTTTGAAGATTACTGGTGAATTATTTTGTACAATGTCCCTCAATTGGGTTGGTTTGATTATTTTTTTTCCCTCATGATTAAATTCAGTTTACACACAGAAATACACTAGCAGAAACGTCAGAAGTAAATGTGTGTTCTACTGTATATTATTGGGTGACACATGATTCTCATTTGTCCCATTACTGACTATATTTACTTTGATTATTTAATTAAGGTGCTGTCTGCAGAACTTTTCCACTGTAATGTTACTCTTTTATCCTTTTATAATCACAATTGACCCTTGAACACAGGTGTGAACTGCATGAGTCCACTTACTTGTGGATTTTTTTCAATAAATATAGTTGGCTGTTCATATTAATGGGCTTCCAATCCACGGATTCAACCAAACAGGGGTATAAACAATATTTTCGCATTCCCAATCTCAGGAAAATACTGTTTTTTTAAATCTGGGGATGGTTGAATCTGTGGATGCGGATGCAAAGGATCAATTAGAGTCAAAAGTTATACTTCGGGGCAGCTGAGCGGCACATTCTTTAAGAGCTGGTTTTGGGATGCAGCGGCCCCGGTTCGGATCCCACATACGAGGGCCAGTGACACTGCCCTCTACAGCTAAGATGGTGAACAACAGCTCTACCTGGAGCAGGGCTGCGTGAGTCCCCAGGGACAGCATAGCTGCAGCCCCTGCTGCAGTGGGCTGCCATAGGCTACAGTGAGCGGCTGGCAGCCAGCGTGAGCTGCCAATAGCCGCGGTGAACGACATCCAGAGGCCAGCAACCGATCTGCCTCATGTGGGAAGAGCGCAATGATGATACCAACATGGGCCAGTGAAGCAACATCCTCCGCAACTAGACTGGAGAACAAAAAGACAGCAACTTGTCTGTTCCCCTTCCCCGAATCCCCAACGCTGTTCCCCTCCCCCAATTCCTCAATAAAATCTTTAAAAAAAAAAAAAAAAAAGAAAAAAAAAGTTATACTTCGGTTTTCCACTGCGCAGTGGTCATGGTGTTGGCACTCCTACCCCCACGCCCGCCTTCTTCAATGGTCAACTGTAATAAGCATTTTGTGAGGATGTTACTTTGAAACCGTGTAAGTATCCATTCTTCATGTAACTTTTTACTTAGTTCTTTATTTATATCTGTATGAACATGATTTTTCTATTCTATTCAATAGGTTATAACGCATTCCTATAATTTCTTTTGATGGTCAAATTGTCTCCCTGATTTGGCCTCTGAGGGCTTCATCAAGCTGACTTGTGTGTCCTTTTGTCTTATCTCCTGATATTCATTAAGCACTTCCTTGCTCCCTAATATAGGAAGATGCTTCAGACTTATATGTCTCCTTTCAGCCCTAAAATCAGTCATTTCATCAAGGAATCCCAGTTCCTTTAGAAGCCAGGATCTGGGTACTTGGTATGCTTATTGCTATTGGAATATCCCTGTTTCCAAACCCTTTTAATGGACAGAGTTAGGGAATATTTATATTTATATATTTATATCTTCTTTCTATTTCTAGGGAATATATATATATATATATATATATATATTTATATATTTACATCTTTTTTTCTATATTTACTTTATGTCTGTCTGTATGTTGAAATCCACAAGTTTAAATCGATACTTACAAATTCAATCTAAATCACATACAGTTAAGTGCTCTCCCTTTCATAGCTATAGACCCCTTCTTTGCTGGTGATAAAACTGGCTCGCTTTATCCTTAATGTATCTACTTATTTGACCAGTTTTCCTGAGTGACATCAGTCTCTTATTCCCACCACCACCCCCAAGTTCACATGGGCATCCTTCTCACCCTGTTTGACGCTGACATCCTATTCTGGACCAACTGCAGCTCCTCCTTGTGGGCCCCTATCTCTGATGTGGCCCCTATCTCATTCCACCCCACTTAATAATGACTTTAGAACTACACAGTACAGGAAGAAGTAGGGGAACAAAAAGTAGAGCTAGATATCTTGAAAAAAATTTTTTATTGTAAAATAACCCGATCAATTTTGATTTCCATTTGCTCATCATTTTACTTAATGTATGTATTGGAAAAAGATCAAGTGAGTGTAGCTTATATATCTACTTTATTCTTTTTAAATTACCTTGATGAGTTCTATACTATGGCTGTACTGTAGCATATCAATAGAGGAATGGCAAAATACATATACACCACTTGTTCTTGAATTTTTCAATTTCATAAACAATACATATCTTGAACATATTGCCTCTTCGTGTGTATTTCTATGAAGAAAATAGAAAGTGGAATTTCTTGATTGAAGAATATTATTGGCATTTTATTTTTCTTAGTATTTTTGCCACATTTTCTTTCAAAATGCTTATATATTTCTTAATGATTTGAATGAACTCCTGTTTATTAAGAATATTAACAGTTTGTTTCATATGTCATGACTCTTCATCTTTTAGTTTGCCTTTTGTCTTTTCAATGTTTTATGGTGTCTTTAAGTTTTATATATATATATTACATATATTAAATATATATATTATATATATAATTTACTTTAAGGGGATTAATATATTTATCTTTTTATATAGGTCTCATTGATTTTTGAGTTTTGTTTAGAAATCATGGATTTCTTTCAAATAGCTTTTCTTTTCTGATATTTTTAACTGAGATATAACTTACATAAAATAAAATACCTCGAATGTAGTGTTCTATGATGAGTGTAGTATTCAACAAATTAAAATGTCAAGTTGGTCCTGGTAAAAGAAAATTTTCCTCAGACAGTTTACTAGTAAGCTTTTATTCAGTGATTCATTCACGAATTGCACAGCATCTAACCTAACAGAAAAGAGCTCTGAAGAGCTGCACAAGGTGAGAGATTTTTATAGACCAAAGTGAGCAGGAACAAGGATGTTATACTGGGCATTTGCTACTGGTTGAAGGGAAACAGGTCACTGGTTGAGCCAGGCTTTCCTTTTGTGGGAGAGCCGTGTATAGAAAGTTAGTTAAGTTTTGATTTGCTGGCGTGGAGCTTAGCATCAGCAATGCCATCTTGGGCCTAACTTAGATATTTGAACAGTTTTTTACTTAGATACTTAATATATATGAATTTTATTTTTGTATATTGTAAGAGGAAATAATCTAATATTTTTTTCAATTACTTTAATACCCATCACTTGTTGACTTGCTATGCCACCTTTTACATGTTACTGACTATTCTTTTTTTTTTTTTAGAGGGCAGTGTCACTGGCCCGCATATGTGGGATCCGAACCAGGGCCTCTGGCGTCCCAAGCCAGCTCTTAACCACTGCACCACTCAGCCAGCCCTACAGTGACAATTCTTGACTTCAGTATTACTTCTTGGGGTCAGATACACAATTGCATAATATGAGACCTGACATAAACAACTGTAGTCCCACCAATTAATTACTGGAAGTATGTTTTCTGAATATATGTAATTCATGAACACGACTATAGTTCCTCTTTGCTTCTCTGTAATATCCTAGCCTATTTTATATATAGTCTATATATTCTATTTTATATATATTCTAAATATAAAATGATTACATACATTTAGGGCAGTGCTTAAAATCCTTCCACGGCAACCTGGCAATGCAGCAAAATGACTAAGAAATAGCTGTCAAGGGACTGTGCCCTTAGAGAAACTATGACTTGTATTACATAAATGCTTAACCTATGTCAAGTAATGTGACTTGGCTTGAATGGTTGATACTTTTTTCTTAACTCCTGAAAAAAATACTATTTGGGGTGCTAGAATCTTCCTGTGGCTTAACTGTTAATTAAGTTGTGACATGTTCCCTTGGCAGCTCTTGTTCTTTTTAACTGGGTGTATCCCTTTGAGGCTCGCAGTGAGTAGACAGCCCTGTTCCCATGAGGGAGGTGGTGTGACCAGGTGGTGCTGGCTGTTTGGAGAAGGATGTGAGGCATGTAGTAATGACAGACAAGTATTTACTCTGGCTTTTTTTTTTTTTTTTTTTTTGTCTTTTCCTGAGCCACCTGGTTAGAATTAATGATTCCCTCTTAGAATGCTTAGAACTTCTCTCTTAGGATGTCGATCACATATGGATTTGCACTATTATTCAGAGACCCACTGGTTTGCACCATTATTCAGAGACACAGCATACGTGGTCCATGAAAATCTTTCTCCTGGGGACAGAAACCATGCTTTAATCATCTTTGTAGGTGCTACTCTGCCTGGCACACTGCTTTTGCCCTTGGGAAGAGCAGTGATTAAGCCATCTGGATTTCCAGAAAACAAGCAGGGACAATACTGGGGTTTCAAAGCACTGATGTTGCTTTTCTCTCCTGGAGAAGGATGTGTTATTTGACACTGCTTTTGGCCCCAGAACTGACTGAATATGAAACCTTTAAATAAGAGTAAGCTCTTGTGGATTGGCAGTGGAAAACCCACGTTGAAAAGACAGTGGAGAGGCATGTATGCAGGGTTTTCTCTGCTCAGGAGACCCAGCCAGGTGAGAGAGTGTCACCACCTGCTGTGTGCCCATCCATGAGAAAAGCTTCAGGGCAAAGCTCTCCAAGACATGTTGTATCTGCTTCAGCTCTATGTTGCTGCCTGCCTTCCCTTACTGTCAGGCTCCTCAGTTAGACATTAGGAAATTCAGTTTGATGTGCATAGTCTTTCCCCACTGATTTCTAGTTAGCATAAAATTCCACAGGGGAAATTTAAAGCACTGGGGTGAGGGAGGGAGAGAGGGAGAAAAGGATGAAGGGTTTAAATGGTTCTGTAGGAAAAACCAGGTGGCTACCTAGGCAGTTGTCTATTTTCTCTACTTATTTTACTAGATGCTTTAGATTTGTCAATTGGAAAAAAAAAATAGAACCAAATAGAAACCTTATAATCAGCACTCAAGTGGCAAGAGGCAAATATACTCAGAGGATTGCTTAGTTTTCAAACCAGGTGATGAGTTTTAGTTATCCGTGAAGTTTTATTTAAGGGCGAAGTTTCCTGTGTGTGCTGCTGTGTGTTAACACCAGAAGGCACCACTCTGGGGCCTATCAGTGTGTGATTTTAGCTGCTAAGACTTCTGATTCTGCCACTAGTAAACTCCATGTTCTTGTCCTTGGGAAGGTAACTCAAACTCCCCAGGCTCTGTACAAAGGAACACTTGAGCTAGTTCACTTATCTACCTCCTAAATATCAAACACAGTGCAAAGCTAGGGGGCGACCATGACGAATAAAACACAAGAGTTCCTACGTTGACCAGAAGGAATATCTAACTACATGCAGAGCGAAGTCCAATAAAACATTATAAGATTATTTTTATGTTTAAAATTCTATGACTTTATGAAGGAAATGAAATATATGAAAGTAAAAAACACACATCACGGCTGGCCGAGTGGCGCGGCGGTTAAGTGCTGGCTTGGGAAGCCAGCAGCCCCAGTTCTGTCCCACATATGAGGGCCAGTGACACTGCCTTCAAAAAAAAAAAACACATCAGTGAGATAATGCAGTCAGTATTTGTCTTTCTGTGCCTGGCTTATTTTACTTAGCATAATGTCCTCCAGGTTCATCTATGTTGTGGCAAACGTCAGGATTTCCTTCATATTAAGGATAAATAATGTTCTACCATACGCACAATGGAATTCTTTATCCATTCATCCATTGATGGACACTTAGACTGTTTTCATATCTTAGTCTTAGCTACTGTGAATAATGCTGCAATGAACCTGGGAGTACAGATATCTCTTTGAGGTACTGATTTTATTTCCTTCGCTATATACCCAGTGGGATTGCTGGGTAATATGGTAGTTATATTTTTAATTTTTTGAGGAACGTCCATACTGTTTTCCATAATGGCTGTACCAATTTACATTCCCACTAACAGTGTACAAGGGTTTCCTTTTCCCCACACCCTCAGGAACCTAAAAATATTGAGCTCATAGAACCAGAGAATTGAATGGTGCTTTCCAGGGACTGTGGGTTTGAGGGGTGGGGAGAATGGGGAGATGTTGGTCAAAGGGTATAAACTTTCAGTTATAAGATGAGGAAGTTCTGAGGGTCTAAAATACAGAATGGTGATTATAGTTAATAATACTGTATTAGATACTTGAAATTTGGTGAAAGAGTAAATCTTAAGCGTTCCCACCACACACATACACATAGAAAGTAACTATGGTAGGTAATGGATGTATTAACCTGATTGTGCTAATCATTTCACATTGTATATGTATATTAAATCATCACATTGTACACCTTAGAAAAAATCATATATACTCTAAATGCATGCAATTTTTATTTGTCAATCATATTTCAAGAAGTTGGAAACAATTAAAAAACAAAACAGAGTTGCAAATATACTCCCTTAAATAAAACCATCTATCATGGCAGAAAAAAATTATGTATTATATTAGTGTGAATATGGATTAGTAATGTTGGAAGTTAGTTGGCAATTTCTATCAAAATGCTAAAAATGAGTATACTTTGGAACCTAGCAATTCAAATCCTATTCATCTATTCTTCAAAATCAGTGTACACACTGAGATGTATGTACAAGGCTGTTTAGTGCAGCATTTTTGTAATAGCAAAATATATAAATGGTCAAAATTTCAGTTGATAGAAGGATAGTTAGAATGCTAGCTATGAAAATATGGTAAATCTAGAGATACAGATGTAAAAATATTTCAAAACATATTGCTATGTTAATAAAAGGCCACTCACAGAATAATACATAGTTCTTGACTTTTCTGAAGTGAAAGGAAACTGTATATATGTCTACATTCACTAAGCTATGCCCTGTGGCTACCTGGTAAGGACCAAAGGATGATGATAGAAGGTTAAAGCTGACCTTAGCTTTCTGCTGTTTATAGTATTGTGTTTCTTGAATTATTTAATATGAAAACATTGTGTTTTATTACTTGTGTAACTACTTTCATCTTGAGAATTCAAATATAGAGAAAAACATGGAATAATGATTAATTTCCCTGTTAAATGCTATGCACTATAATTTAGTAAGAACATAAACTTTGTAGTGAGACTAATTTGTGATCCAAATCTTATTCAAATACCTACCAGCTGTGACCTTGTATAGTTATATAACTTCTCTGGGCCTTCATTTTACATCTGTAAAATAAGGATAATGATATTTAAATAAGATAATATGCTTAAGGCATATAGGATACTACTTGGTACATAGATAAACAGTTGTTGCCTTTTTCCTCTTCTCCTCTGTTTTATTATTATTAATATCATTATCATTACAAAATGATTTTAATTAAGGTACACACATGAACTTTTTACCATCACCATACCTGAGTGTGTGTGTGTGTGTGAATGTGTGTGTGTGTGTGTGTTTGTGTGTGTATGTGTGTGTGTGTTTACATGCACATGTGCTATTTACAGGTCTTATTTTATGAATGTGACTCTGAAGGCCACTTTGATCTATCAGGTTCCTATGGTACTGAGCCAGTGAGCCAGCAAACTGTGCTAAACAGAGTCCCAGGAAATTGATGACTGCTTGCAGTATCTCCCTTACACCTAGGCAAGAGGTGTCTCTGCCCTGAGCCTCCTATTAGAGGCCTAAAAACAGGTCCCTGAGACACCAAATTTCTTACCCCATATTCTTGAAAGAAGAGCTGATTGTGAAACATTTTGGGTTGAGTCACTGCCAGTTTTGAAGCCAGATTCTACTTGGAGTTTGAGAAAGATTTGGATTTGAGGAGTATTTAAATAAAAGGCAAATAAGTTAATTTGTCCAGTCTTCCCTCTCTGAGGGCCTGGACACACTAGATTTTTGCCTACCGACATGTCTTTTCAGATGTAATCAAAGTAAGATGAGATCATAACTGAATTAGGGCAGGTCCTAAATCCAATGACTGGTGTCCTCGTAGTGTCTAATATTCATTTTCTTGTTTTTCTTTGTGTTCTAATTTGTAGTTCAGAAGGGACACATGAATTAGCACAGAATCCACTGTATTTCACATGGTGACAGAGGAACATTTTGTAATATAAAAGAAATACAAATACTTTATACAATGCATATATATATGTATGTGTTTAAAATTATAGAATATATTCTTATAATCAAAAGAAAAGAACTACCTGTGATTTACTAACCAAAGTGACATGTAAATAAAATATAAGAAAATTAACTATAAGTTAGAAATAAAAACGACTTTAAGGAGAAGCAAATAATATGTGCAAATTATCCTAAACCTAATTTTTAAGAAGAAAGTTTTTTTGGCTATTATAGATTAAAATATAGTCCTATTTGATGAGTTATTGAACAAATCATATAATATACTGTTATTTTCAGTTTTCTTTGTAAATATCTTAATATTGATATATTTGAAATAAGGAAAACTTAAGAAAGGTGAAGTTGCTCTAGATATTACTTTAAATAGTGGCCAAAACTGTGCTGTAATTGATAGCAATGTTTATGATGAAATTAAATATAATGTTTTCTGTGATAATGATAAATTTATATATGTAAATGATTGCTTGAAAATTCATGGGCCATATCTGAATATAGACATTGCTTTAAGCATTTTGGGGAAAATACCAATTGCTTTTGCCTCAGCAAAGCAAAGTTTCTTAAGATTAAAATTCATAAAAAGCTATCTACGAACAATAATCACTCAAGGAATTTGGTCTAATTTGGCAATGCTGTCAAACCCAAATTATGTGAAAAAGTTGATAACAACAACATAATTAGTACATTTTCTGAAACTAAAGCAAAAAATAAATTCTATGGAATAAATATAAGGTAATTGTGGATTATGTATGTCTTTATTAACCATCTTAACATCACCAACCCTTTCACAGAACACCTAAGTGGATCATCTTTAATATTTTGCCAACTTTCACTAAATCAAAACCATAGCTTTCAAATTCCTCTTTAAATTTTGTGGTAATGAAGGTATATTTGACAAAATAGGAGAACAGAATATATTTAACAATTTGTAGTATGAAATATAACCAAAGTAATTAGACATATGCTGTGTGGGTTTCCATTTGTATTCTTATCCTGAGCCCTGCACATGTGAAGGGCAGGCTGGTCTATTGTGATTACATCAGTGACTTTTCTCTGCCATAAACAAGTAATCATACATGTTATAGGTTTTATCACAGGGGAAAGAAGAGAGCTGATTGGAGTGAAATGTAAGGGAGGGGAATCCAGACGAATGCATTGCTTGTTTTCAATTGTGGTGTTCTAAGCCACATGGGCCTGACTCATGATATTCTTTCTACCAGAAAGACCTTCTTCTCTATATTCACTTACATGCTTCCTATTTCTTCTTCATGTGACAATTTTGTGTGTTGAATTGTGTCTCCCAAACATATGTTCAGGTCCTAACCCCCTGGTACTTGGGAATGTTACCTTATTTGGAAATACGGTCTATTCAGACGTGATCAAAGTAAGATGAGAGCTTACTGAATTAGGGTGTGCCCTAAATCCAGTGTCTGGTGTTCTTATAACAAGGCCATGAGAGACACAGAGACACAGCGAAGAAGGCCATAGGGGGTGGAGGCAGAGAGTGGGTTTTCCTGTCAGAAGCCAAGGAATACTAGGAATCACAAGAAACAGAAGAGGCAAGGAAGGATTCTTCCCTACAGCCTTAAGAGGGAGCATGGGCAAGGACATTCGATATCAGACTTCTAGCCTCCAGAACTGTGGGGCAATGCATTTCTGTTGTCTAAAGCTATCCAGTTTGCAGTACTTTGTTACAGAACACCCTAGGAAACTGATACAAACATCATGGTGTTTCAAGTCTGTGGGCCTCAGTCATGAGGTCTTTGTACTAGAATTAGCCTTTCCTCTTTTGTCCTTTACATATCCCTCAGTGCTTCCAAGTGGACTTCGTTGACAGCACAGGGCAAGTTTGGCTTTATGCTGCTAGAGGAAGTGGGCTAAAAGTAGCAGGTGGCTGGGTAGAGGATGCTGCTGCTTTTTTGAACCTCACATGATATTGTTGTTTCCCCTGTAATTAGGAAGCACCGTGTGCAGTCTCAGAGTAGTGGCAAGTCCTTCTGATATGTCCACAGTATCCAAATGTCAAACAAATCAGAATGGCATAGCCATGGTTGATTCCTTCCAACTCTACCCTCTTCGAATTACTAAATTAGCGTGTGCCCTAAATCCAGTGTCTGGTGTTCTTATAACAAGGCCATGAGAGACACAGAGACACAGTGAAGAAGGCCATAGGGGGTGGAGGCAGAGAGTGGGTCTTTGAAGATGGCAACTTTGGTCAGCAGCTGCTTGTTGTCTAACAAGGACAGCCATCTTGATGCTCATTCATCTGGACAATAGAGCCTTTGGCTCTATGGATGGGTCCACTAGATGCAATGGCTTTGCTTCTTTGAGCCCCAGAGCCTGAAGTCTCCAGTGCCACTTACCTGGCGTTTATTCCAAGAGCAGTATTTTCAAAAGGACCCTGCTGTCAGCAGCTGCCTGCATGGGTAACACTAGGTGTAATCATCCACTTATGTTCTCAGATTAGGAGTTGATTAGGCCAATTGTATCCAGATCACTTTTCCCTTATGAACAATGACAGCTGCCGAGCATGTTTTTGAAAAATCTACTCTAAACCATGAGGAGAAGACACTGTTTTTATTTTTCTTGGAAATGAGAAAATAGATTTGGACTCAGCTCATGAATTATATTTTATCTCTCCCTGGGTTTCAATAGCAAGCCTAATGTAGCAGCATGTAGAAAAGAAGCATTTTACTCTGGAAAGAAGGAGTTTGCCCTCTCAACAAATCAACATTCTCTCCTCTATAAAACACTTGAACTTGAATATGCAAATGATCCTCTAGTAGGAATTATCATTAGTCATTTTTTTTTCCACAAAGAAATAATTGAAGAACACTGTGTACATGACAGACAGCATGAAGATTCATCAAGTTTCAATTCTTTGGATCTGTCAGCTCGTCAAAAAGCAGATGTCTGATTTTGTGGCCCTGCTGGTGAAACATTGGACTCTTTCTCCTGGTGTACAGTTTAGTCACTTCCTGTAAGTTCTTTGAAATGAACAAGATCTGGCATGGTATGTCTTCTGTTTAATGGGTAATATTACAAACAAGAGGAAAAGAAATGGCTATAAAGCTATTGTCTTTGCAAATTGAATTTGACAAGATATACCACAGGCAATTAATGAGTTTAGTAGGTAGATTATCAAGACTGATCACCAAACTCAGGATTGGCATAGTTTTCTTTACAAGCCTTGTAAATGTATGGGAGAGTTTGTTATTCAAGCACTTACAGTTACAGAGAATTTAGACGCATTCCCTCAAGAGATAGTGTGCTTCAACTTTATCTGCAAATAAAATGAAATCATTAGTCAGCATAACTTTTACTGTTAACTTTGATTTGGCAGATGAAGTTGGGATAGAATTGGAGAACCTGTAATTTTGAAAAGTTTTGCTATTAATACAATGTTAAAAGCAGTTACCATTTACTGAGTAGTTACTATATGGCAGCCATTGTATTAAGTGCTTTTCATTTAATCCTCATAGTGACACAAGGAGATAAGTAATACTGTTATTTTTATAGATAAGTAATACTCCATTTCTATTGAGTAACATGAGGGTTGTAAACATTAATTTTCCTAAGAGCAACAGCTAAAAAGGGCAGAGCCAGAATTCAACCTATGCTTCTGCACTTTTAGTCACTGGGTGAAATAATTCAGAGACAGAGAAGAGCATCTGTGTGGAGAATTTCTATTTATGAAGCCACTGCACTGCCTGATTCTCTTGGACCCGTAATCCAGAAACACAACCCCGAGGAAGAGGCACAGTGTGCATTTGGCTCTCAGGACTGATAACTTTTTCTTTCTGGTTTCTGTTCTCTCTGAACAAATGGAAGTTTTGTACCTGTGGCTTCACAAAAGGGAGGGGCTAAGTGTATGATATTGTGATTTATAATAAGAAATGTATGTTTGGTCTTCATGCCCATTCCTGGCACAGAGCTACTAAAACCCTTGGAATTTCCTAAATGATGATTAAAAGTGTTTTAATACGCCTAACAAAACTTTTTTAACCGCACCTGAGTTTATGTTAATGAGGTGACTTTTGGAAAGCATCTAAAGATGGGGGCTGGTTGCCAGAGAAATCAACCAAGTGATCAGAGGGCTGGAATTTTCAGTCCCCTCCATACTGGGGTGGGGTGAAGGGCTAGAGGTTGAATCAATCACCTAATCCTTTAATCAATCATGCCTATGTAATGAAGACTATAAAAACGCAAAAGGATGGGATTTAAAGTACTTCCAGGTTGGTAACATGTGAAGATTTGGAAGAGTGGCGTGTCTGAAGAGGGCATGGTAGCTCTACACCGTTTCCCATGTACCTTGCCCTGTGCATCTCTTCCATTTAGCTGTTCCTGAGTTATATCCTTTCATAACAAACTGATAATCTAGTGAGTAAAATGTGTTTCTGAGTTCTGTATGGTGTTCTAGCAAATTAATCAAAGGGCCTTGTAACCTCCAATCTATGGCTGGTGGTCAGAAACACAGGTGATAACCTGGACTTGCGATTGGCAGCTGAAATGGGTGGGGGGCATCAGTCTTGTGGAACTGAGCCCTTATCACGTGGGACCTGATGCTATCTCCAGGCAGACAGTGTCAGAACTGAATTGAATTGTAAGACACCCAGCTGGTATCAAATCAGAATTTCTTAGTATGGGGGAAAAAAAGCCCATACATTGGAACTGGTACTAGAATTGCATGTGCATTGTTTAATGTGACTTTAGTTCAAAGCTTTCTGTGGCAGATAATGCCAAAGGACCCACACTCCCACTCAAAATATTTTCAGCTCCCTTCTTCTTGCCACTATCTTACCTCCACATATTCGATTTTCCAGTTTCCTTGAGCTAGGTGAGGCCACTTCTAGCCCATGAGAAATAAATACAAGTATGTTGGGAGTATGCTCTTAGAAAGATGTGGTCTCCTGATAAAGGGGAAAGAAGAGAATGTTGATCCCTGAACCAAACCCAGTAAATCACTGATTCTAGGCTTGTTCTATGAGGAAAATAAACCCAATTCTTAAAGTGACTTTGAGTTATTTCTTTTACCCAAATACACTCCTAACAGCTACAACTCACGATATTTAATTATATTTAAAGTTTCTCACATTCAGTTTGCTGAGGTCAGTAGTCATTTATAGTACATGACACAATATTATCATATATATATATATATATATATATATATATATATATATATATATATATATTGGAGAATTGGGGCAGTGAAACAGACAAGTTGCTGTCCTTTTGTTCTTCAGTCTAATTGTGAAGAACGTCGCATCATTGGCCCATGTTGACATTATCATTGCACTCGTATAGGGTGAGGCAGATCGGTTGCCGGCCTCTGGACTGCCACTCACAACGGCTCCTGGCAGCTCACTCTGGCTGCTGGCCTCTCACGCTGGCTGCCAGCCACTCACTGTAGCCTATGGCAACCCACTGCAGCAGGGGCTGCAGCCTACACCGTCCCCAGGACTCATGCAGCACAGCTCCAGGTGGAGCTGTTGTTAGCTGTAGAGGGCAGTGTCACTGGCCCTCATATGTGGGATCCAAACTGGGGCAGCTGGCATCCCAAGCCAGCTCTTAACCAACATGCCACTTGGCTGGCCCCTATAATCTCCATTTTAAAGATAAGGAGAATACTACCTACAGGGAAAAAGCTACCAAGGGCAAGATCTGGAGCTGGAACCCCACTCCTGCCAGGCCGGTTTTTAAAATACTCACTGAAGAAGTTGTGAATGCCCTAGGGTCTTTCCTGATCTTTGCATTAGCACCATTGTGGGGCATAAACTTCACCACAGGTTGATTTAAGATGGAGAAAGGGGAAAATTCATTAGAAAGAGTCCCCTGAAAGATAAAGGGAATCATTCATGAATAGAGGGAGTTAGATAACCAAATATAATGGATATGAAAGAAGATTCTTCAAACACAAAGAGAAGCAGAGGAATGGAGGAAAATGAATAACTTCTATTATGATAGTGAGTAAGCTATGGGTATTATCACAGGGAACAGGAAAAGAAATTTACCTAAATAACTTGATGTGTTTCCTTTATAGAGCTTTGATTAATGAATAGAGCATGTGGGGAAGAGAGAAAAGGAATAAGAAAGAGAGAAAGAGAAAGAAAGAGGAAGAGAATATAAGATATCTCTAAGCTGCAGCAACCATATAAATTTTTTAACTGGACAAACCATGAAGCAACATGCATAATATAAATAGTCACCTTCTCTTCCTCCTGTAAAGAAATCTAAATTGAGCCTTCAGGTACTTCAAGTACTTCCAATGGCATTTGGAGAAAATTGAATGGTGTTCTGCACTGATGGATGTAGGCAGTCACCCTTGTAATGTAGATGGGGGCTTCCTTTGGCAAAGATGTCAGCTCCACTTAGATATTCTGGTTGATTTTGGCCCAAATATTGAAGATCCTATTGAAAAACACAAATGTTTGAGCAGCATAAGCCATTGTCATTCAAAGACATACCAAGCCAAAGTATACCATAGAAATACAAGTCAAAAGATGGATAGAGAATGAAGAGTTTGGGTGTGAATTCAGTGACACAGGTTTGAACCTGAGTCCCTGATTATCAGCCTGTTGGAGTGCCATAGAAGGAGGTGCTTAAGATATTCAGATGAGACGAACTACCTGGGTCAGAAGACAAAGGGATGGTAAAAATAAAACAAAAAACAGAAAACTTTGTCTGGCCTTATCTTAAGTGAATGTGTCCAAAAATTCCATAATGAATGTAATCTCTGGGAGGTCTCATCTATACCATGGCTATAATGATCATTTACATGTCAGTGACTCAAAAATTTAGTCTTTTGTCTGATCCTTTCCATTGAGCAAGATTCCTGGGTTTCTAATGCATAATAACTTCCGAAGTTCAGTGGTTTACAATGAGGCTTACAGGTATGCAGACCAGCTAAGCAAGGCAGTGCTCAGCTGGATCAGATTGGACCCAGGCTTCATGTTGTGTTCATGTCAGCTCCACATATCTTCATTCTGGGGCTTAAATTTGAGGGCAAAACCTGAAACAGTCTTCTAATGGAAGATCAGAAGAGCATAAGCCAAACATGAAACCATATTTAAATTCTCTGCTTATATCTTGTCCACTAATATTATACCAATCAAAGGAAGTTACATGGCCAAGGCCAAGATCAATGGGGGAAATATGTTCCTCCCACTGGTGAGAAGCACTGCAAAGTTACATGGCAAAGGGTGTGAATATAAAAATCTTATTACAGGGCAGTGAGGAATTGGGAACAATAACCCAGTCTGCCACAGAGCTCTAGCCTCATCTATCCAGCTGCCTGCTAGAGACAAATGCGTTTGTATACTTCTAAGGCACTTTAAATTCAACACGAGCAAAACCGGTCCTCTGATCCATCTCCTCCTTACCCCATACATGCACATGCCACCTGTTCCTCCTCTAGTGTTTTCTGTCTTGGTCAATGGCACCATCATCCATCTATCTGCCTGTGTAAGCCAACCCCCAGAAGTGGTCCTTGGCATTCCTTTCTCCATCACCCCTCCCTAACTAATCAATCACTAAGTCCTATTGATTTATCTCCTAAATTTCTCTTGAGTCCATGAACATTTGTTCATTTCTAATACTATCCTTTGCCGGAGCTGCCATCTCCTTTTGCCTGAGCCATTATAGTACATCTAACTGGCCTCTTCAAATCCATTCTCACCCACTTCTATTATATCCCTTGCACTATAGACAGCATGATCATTTAAAAATGTTCATCACCTTCTTCCTTTGCTTAAAGGCCTTCAGTTGCTTCCCATTGTCCTCATGACAGCCACTGAAGTCCTTAACGTGGCATGATTCAATCTGCTCCAAGTCTGCTGCCTCATTCTATGATGCTCCCGCTCCTGCCCCATACTCAGGTACCACTACTCTTATATGAGTTCTTCGACTGCTCTCTGCTCCTATGACTCAGGGCCTTCCCCCATGCTGTTCTCTCTTCAAGGAAACCTCTTAACCACATTCATTGCCTACTTAACTTTGATTCAGCCTCCTTTCTCAGCTCAAATGTCACTTCCTCAGAGAACCTTCCTCTGGCCACGAAGACTATGAAAGACCCCTCATTGTTGACTCCCTTGGCACGGTATACTCTTCTTTTTTGGCCCTCATCATCACAGTTTTTACCATTATGTGATTCCCTAGGAAGGAATCCTATGCTAGAGGGAACTTCATGAAGGGAATTGGTTACAGAGTTGCTGGATATATAGGAAGCAGTGGTTGAAAACCACTGCCTTCCCTGGGGCTGGAGGGGCAACAAAGAGGGAGTGTTATCAGAGCCCAAGAACTGGTGATACCTGGTGGACCCTGGAGTTTTGGAGAGGAGGCACACAGTGGGAGTTAGAGCTACAGCCAGGGCTGTCCCCGGGATACATAGTGAGGGAAGAGAAATACCTCGGGCATTTCCTCTCCTCCCACTCTCTAATCCTAACACTACCTTCTGTTGGCTGAACCACCCAAGAAGACAGAAGGCATAGGAAATGCAACAGGTCAGGAAATGACTCTGAGAGCAAACAAATACAGGGCCATGACTGGCAAGTTATGTATTTATGTGGTTATTTGTAGACTGCTTCTTTCCCACACTAGACTGAGCAACTTGAGTGAAGTTGTGTCAATTTTATTGACTATTGATTCCTCAGTACTTTTCATAGGTATTAACACTGGTTCTTAATATTTGTTGGAATGAAGAATGAATAAATGAAGACACTTAAGGGTTCATAATAAACAAGAAAAAATGATCTGTTAACAGTTTGGAAGGCTGTTCGAGTACCAGCATACTTTTTTCCATCTCTTCCCATATCCTTTTCCAGAAGTTTCCAGTTAGGGTTTACCATCTTAATTTGGAGGTGTGCTATTGAGAGAATTATATAAAGAAAAGAGGACTGTGATGCTAATTGCCCGCATTCTCAAACACACACACACACACACACACACACACACACACACACACACACACACACTCTCACACTTCCTTTACTTCCCTCAGTCTCAGGAGCAGGGCCCCAGGAAGGTCTTTTGTAGTCTGCAGAGCCTCACCCTGTCCAAGCAGAATCTGTGGAAAACTGGTCAGATGTCAGGCTGCTGTTTTCCAAGGTGAATATTAAATAATGGCTTCCAGTCCTTCGACTTGAGCAAAAAGTAAAAATATAATAATGAAAGTGCTTCCAATTATAACCATATCACATAATGATTGAAACAGGTTACTTGCAAATGTTTTTGGTTCTATTTCCAGAACTTGTCATGAAAGTGTTTTTCCTGTTTGTGGGGGAATATTAATATTTTGAGTAAGCTGTCTTTTGGAAATTACAACTTTAAGAAGAGATTATTGTAACCATTGCCACAAATGGAGCTGGTGGTGGCAGAATCTGGGGGAAAGTGATACACTTCCAGGTGTACTTTCCAACTAATTCAGCCCGTTGTGTAAAATTGTAGAAAAGCCTTCCAGGATCCCCTATGTTAATGTTGGTAGGGGAGTGAGGCAGGCAACAACCAGGCTTTTTGGTCTCATGGGCTCATGGAACACCCCCTTCTTTCCATGTTCTTTCTTTGACATCTTAGTGAGCAGTGTGGAAGAGATATGGTATTCTGCAAACATCCAGTTGTTTTCTCACATTTCTCAGCATCCTCACCAGTAGGCAGGGTTACCTGACTGGTTCTAGCTAATGGGCTGTGAAGGAGTAACATGTTTCATTTCCAGGTCAAGGCATAGACGAGCTGCCATATCACCTGAATTGGACTCATGGTGAGATAGATGCACAGCTTGGGTTGCTGAGTCAGTCAGGAAAGAAAGCTGCTCTAAAGAGTTACATGGACCCACAGTAGACTTTTTGTGAGCAAGAAAGAAACCTCTGTTATGTTAAGCTAGTGAGATTTTTGAGATTATTTGTTGCTGCAGCCATAAAAAACTAACAATTATTAACTGGTTTACAGAACCATTGGGAGGATGGAGGGAACTAATTGTACGCAGAGTGTCCAGGGAAGACTCCCAGAGCCATGTCACAGAACCTGACAAGGGTGCTGCTGCTTCAACTATAACCATGAGTCTGCCTTTCCAGCCTAGAGGCAGCCTCTGTTACAGTTGTCACCAGCAAAGCCAGAGCTCTTCACTATATCCAACTGCATACTCAAGTCACTCATATGATTGGCACAATCTAAACTAAACCCAGACCACCAGTTGCAAGGTCTTCTGAGAACTGTGTTTTTTAACTTCTAGGCCCTACAATACAGGAAGACATCTTAGAAAGAGGTTGGAATAAACGCTGATCGCATCATTCTGTACTCTCCAACAACACGTAGTTTATTAATTTCTATAGTGCTTCACCTTTGTTATGGACTGAATGTTGGTGCTCCCCACCCCGAACTCATATGTTGAAGCCCCAATCACTAATGTAATGGTGTTTGGGGAGGGGAGTTTAGGGGATAATTATATTTAGATGAATTGATCAGGTGGGTCCCCATGATGAGATTAGTGCCCTTACAAAAAGAGGAAGAGACCAGAGAGATCCTCTCCCTCTCCCTCTCTCTAGCCCTCTCCTCCTTGTCCATCTCCTCTTTCCTCTTTCCTCTCTCGCTCCCCTCCCCCTCCCTCTCCTTCTCTCCCATCTTCTCTCTTCTCCTTCCCCCTCTCCCTCTCCCTCTCTCTGTTCATGTGAGGCTACAACAAGAATGTGGCCTTCCGCTAGTCAGGAGAAGAGTCCTTACTGAAAATTGGATTTTCAGGCACCTTGATCTTGGACTCTTCAGCCTCCAGAGCTGTGAAAAGTAAAAGTCTGTTGTTTAAGCCACCTAGTCTATGATATTTTGTTATAATAGTCTGAGCAGACTAAGGCAACCTTCAATAAAGAACTTCCATGAATTTTGTCTCATGAAGATCTCTTGAGATTTGTAGAACAGGAATCATTATTCCCATCTCTGAGATGAGAAATCTGGACTCAAGCAAGTCACATGGTGAAGCCAAGACCAGACTCAGTTTTCATAGATGCTAGTCCAGTGCTCCATCCAATCCATTCAGGAATCTAAATTTTACTAAATCCTAGGCCCTGAGAATTTGAAAATTGAGAGTGACAACTGCTGTTGCTGCTGCATGAGGTGGCATTATCAGTGATGCAGGAGAGCTCCTGGAGGAAAAACCCGCCCTCTGACAGTGTGGGGACAGTCAGCTCCAAGGAAAATAATTAATCCTTCAGTCCTCTGATTCTTATTAGGATAGCATCTCTCTCATTTGTTATCTTTAAATGAAGTGAAGTAGGCGCTATCAGAAAAGTGGTGCTTCCTCTTGAGCTTGTTGGGAAGTTGGAGGGAAGCAAAAATATTTTCCACATTTTGAATTTCACTGGAAATTTTCAATGGAAGAGATAAGTCTTTGTGGGCCACTTTTATACCTAATAAATCCTATTTGCTGTTACACAAATCTGTCCAGAAACAAGAATTATTGATTTTCCTGGGAAAGAATGAAATGTTATTAATGCATTTATGCCCATGTGTATGTAGAGTGCCAGTGTGAGACTGTTACTATAGTATTTTAGTTGGTACTTCTAGAGAATGATTCACTTTTAGGACAAAGAAGAAATGAATTTCAAAATTCAGGAGTCTAAAAAAAAAATTCAGGAGTCTGAAATATTAATTCCATAGCCTCTAAATCTAGAAATGATTGAATCCTAGAATGTTTGCACTGGAAAAAAATCTCAGAAGTGATCTGTCTAGTGGATTTTAACCAAATATAAAGCAAGAAAACTCTGTTCAAATAAGATGATATAGAGAACCCCCAACCAGACTAAAACAGAACAAAATGGAACAAGGTTGCCAAGCCTCATACATTTTCTCACAATACTCCCAGCCACCCCATGTCTCCAAGGAAACTCAGGCTTCAAAAATCAATGTTCAGACACCACAAAGTTTGTCCAACTGCAGGCCACATAGATAGTACCAGCATTGAACTTTTCTTTTTTTTTTTTAAGATTTTATTAGGGAATTGGGGGAGGGGAACAGACAAGTTTCTGTCCTTTTGTTCTTCAGTCTAGTTGTGGAGGACGTTGCATTATTGGCCCATGTTGGTATTATCATTGTGCTCTTCCCGAGTGAGGCAGTCGCTCGCTAGTCATTGGAGAGCCACTCACGGCGGCTCACGGCAGCTCATGGAAGTTCACGAAAGCTCACACCAGCTGCTAGCCATCCCCACTGCAGCCTACACCGTCTCTGCAACTCACAGCAGCCCAGCTCCAGGTCCAGCTGTTGTTCACCATCTTAGTTGTAGAGGCGCAGCATCACTGGCCCTCTATGGGGGATCCGAACCAGGGCCCAGCTGCTCAGAGCTGGCATCCTAAGCCAATTCTTAACCAACTTGCCACTCTGCCAGCCCAGCCTTGAAATTTTAACCCAGGTCTTCTGATTTCCATGTTCTTTCCTTGAAAAATTCCTGGGGCAACATTTTCTTTGGTGACGTTTACAGATTTATTTGTGCCTCATTTCCAAGCACTCTCACCTACTTAGAGCTGCTGAAAGGACAGCTGCTTTTGCTAGTAGATCTGCTGGGATTACTCTATTTGTGTGGTCTTAGTTTCCAGGCCCAGTCACTATGTAAGACATTAGGGGTGCATTGGTGACAAAACATTTCCCCTGACCTTAAGGGGGAACAGAGTGCAGTGGGTTGAAAAGGGTAAACTCAGAGAAAGCCAGAGGAATAAAAAAGTAAAGACATGGATTTCAGAGCAAATTCTAATTGCTGTTGGACACCACCGGGGACATGACTTCTGTGCTTGGCTCCCCTTTTTTTTCTAGGGAATGGATATTTAAATGGACAGGAGCAGGGCAAACAATCCTTTCTTTATTCTATCCCTTTCTTTCTTCTCCACCCAAGCACTGCTCCGAATTCTTCAAGGCAATCAATGGTTCTCAAGCTAGTTCCAAGGTTAAATTCTAAGATTAGCATGCATTTGCATAAAAATTAAGATAATTGATAGATTTTTCACAAACTGAAATTTGTCTCCCGAAGAATTTCTTAACCTTTGGTGTCTACTACTGCTTGTCTGTCACTGATAACTAACAGATGGCAAAATCGATGAACATATAGCAAAGGAATATTTATGAAAAACTTAGAAGCAACTGATCTGTTCGGTTTAGCAGCTTTTTTCTTGGTGGACTTGTAGGCTCACAGCTTTCTGTTCCACCCATCCATCTAGTATAGGCTGTCATGTGTTTGGTAAGGATAGTTGTTAATACAATAATTCATATAATAACAATAGGAATATCAATTTTTAAGCTTATATATGCTTAGGATATCTCTGCATCATTGCCAAGAAGCTGGTAGTAGTGGTATTGTCTGAGAAAGATAATAAAGTTTGGTGGGAAATAAAGGTGGGAAAGAGACTTACTTTTCTTTGTATATCCTTGTTTATGAGTAGAGAATTTTATCATATGCATATTTTCAGTTTTAAAAAAAATTAAAGTTCAAAGACACAAGTGTTAACCATACTGACTCTGAAGTCTCATCTCACAGATTCTGACTTAATGGGTATGGAATGTGACCTGGGCATTGGGATTTTTGAAAGCTCCCTGGGTAATTAGAATGTGCAGCCAAGACTAATAACCACTGCTCTAAACTATTACCAGAAACTCTTTTACAGTCATATATTGATAATTGTAAATTATTTAAGGCAGGCATTTCTAGCTTTTTGAGCAGGGAAGGGTTTCTTGAATGCCCAAAACTTACACAGTCCCTCACAGCACAGATGATTTATTTTTCATATATATTGATAGAGGAAATATTGAATGTCCAAAGTTACTATGAATTAATCTCAATAAAATTTATATAAATTTTAAAAACAGGAGATCTATAAATATAGGTTAGAAGCAATACCAATGCTCTTTATAGGTAATTCTACATTCTTATAATCTTGTTTGCATATCTACAGGTATAAAGGCCCCTTGCAAAATTCTCAGCTCCCCAGAATTCCACAGTCCACAAAGTAGAAACCACTGAGTTTGGGAATTGCTTTTCCTGAACAAGACTGTAGGGAGACATTTTGAGTTCTTGGATAGTAGATACAAACAGCTGATGTTTGTGTTGACATGAGACCTGCTTATTTTTGTTATTTCGTTTAAATTTCTACCCATATCCCAGTATTCCCTAGAACACAAACTCTGCCATTTACAAGTTTTGCCTAAATAGGCTCCATGTATTTCTCTCTTGGTAGCTTTGTGGGGAGCCATTTCCTTGGCTGGGAGTGATGGCTGAGTGTAAACCCTCTCTTTTTCTGACCTATGCTCCTCCACCATGATGAAGTCCTTGCTCAACCTAATTTTTAGGGAAAATCCCTCTCTGCACTTTTGTTAACGTTGTGAGGGAACTACCCCTTTAAATATTTGAAGGCAGTGTCTTTTGTCTTTGAAGGTAAAGAACAGGATGTCGCCTTACTTCCTTGTGTTGGAGGTCAACAGGGAGGCACTGTGAGGAATGTTCAGGACTACTGGCTGCTTTAGGGAGCCCAGAACACCTTTGGGCCTCTTCCATAAGATGACAGTATGAAATGAGAATTCATCAGAAGTTCATTCAAGGTAGGAAAATTGCTAATCCTGAATGCTCCATGCTGTGTTACCCCAAAGTTTGTGGTCAGGGATTACATTCATTCTTTTTCACGTCCAATCTCTAATAAAGTTTCATTTAACCAAAATTAACATATCTAAGGCTAATGTAAGGAGAATTATTTGGTATATTGGATTTTTCTTAGATACATTACCATATCATGTTACTTGGCATGATTTTTACTGAGCTTTACACATTTTCCAGTCAATTTTGAAAACTATGGATTTTTTTCTCCCTTGTGAATATCTGACTGTAACTTAAAGTTAGAAATCGTTAAAGAAACAGAAAAGCATTTCACCCCTTGAATGCACAATACATATGAATATATAGTTAAAGTTGTACTCATTTTGCAAGCAAGCGAGATTCCAGCCATCAATCAACTTGTGGTAACTTTTAGTTAATTGTGTTTTAAAGACGAAAGTAGTAGCTGAAAAAAAGTCTAAATAGCCACATCACAGTTAAATAGTGTCATAGGATGCATCAGAATTGGCTTCTAAGTCCTCAAGAAGGATGGCTTGTTCTTTTATAGGTTTTCCTTTGGCTGTTCCTCATCATAATGAAGTTTCCCCCTTTTTCTTTGTATTCCTTTTTTATATATATAATCATAAAAGTAATACATGTTTATTATAATTTCAGAAGAAAAATATATATTAAAAAATTCTTTAAAAACCACTGGTAGAGCCTATCATTTAGAGATAACCATTCTTACTATTTGGTTGCATTTCCTTTTCTCTTTTCCCTATGTAAGTGTGTGTGTGTGTGTGTGTGTGTGTGTGTGTGTGTGTGTGTGTGTTTATACATATATACATGGAAATTTATAAGCAAAATAGGAGCATACAGTATACATATACATTTTTGTTTTGCTTTCTTCTCTTAAAATCTATTATTAGCATTTGTTTCCCATTCTCTATGTCCTCTCTTCTCTCTTCTCACATTCAGTATCCCAACTCCGGATCTCATTTACTCTCTTTCAGTTTATTACTGTAGTCTCCCTACTGGTAGATTTTTCAGTCCTCACCTTCCCACCACCCCTCTAACTTATCCTCAGTGCTGCTGTCAGAGGCCTGTTATTTTGTTTCTTTTTATATTTTTTTCAATAGGGTACTAATCACCTCATTCCCAAATTTTAAAACCTTTGATGTGTTGCTTCTTTGCCCACAAGGTAAATCCAAGTTCCCCTTAGTTTCCTGCATGACCTTGGCCTCCTTCCTCAGGCCCATCTTTCAGTTACTCTCCCCCTCCATATAGTCTACGCTGTTGCAGCATTCCTCAGTGTGGTTCCCAGGCCACCTATTTTAGAGTAACAGACATTTTAAACAATCACAGTCTTGGCTCATACTCTAGGCACCCTGAATCAGAAACTCTAGATCTGGGTCCCAGGATGTTGTATTTTTAATAAGCTCTTCAAGTAATTTTTGAATAACTAACAACATGGAACCTTCTTTTCTAAAGCCACCTAACAGAAAAATCAAACAAAGAAACAAAGAAAAAACTAAACTTGTTTTTTTAAAGGCATTTTCCTTCAGTTATATGCTTCATTCCATCCTCATTGCATTGCTCTGAAGTCAGTTTTGTTATTATTCCACTCATTGCACAGATGACAAAACATACAGATGAACCAAAGACATTAAGAGACTTGTCCAATCCATACAACCAACAAAGCCTGGAGACAACGTTGCAGTCTGCTCTTTCCAAATCCAAATTTCACGAGCTTTCCACTGTGCAAAATCAGCTTCTCAGTCAGCTCTGTAAAACAGTGACTGTTTTTTATGTGTACTTGTTAAATACTAGTGAATTTTTCAGGTTAGTAGACAACATAGATGCCCTCACCTTATCTCCCCAGCATTCACCTTTCCAGTACGCACGGTTGGTCAGCATCCCATTGCAAGTACCTAAGGCGCTCTGCTTAACATCTTTCTCTTGGCCTGAGCAAGTGGCAGACTAGAACTCTGGGAGTTAGAGCTCCCAGGAGCTAATGACTTGTATTCAGATATATATAATATGTAATATTTATATATGTAAATACATATAATATATATTATACATATAATATATGCAATATTTAATATATATATATATATATATATATATATATAGCTCATAACATGGAAAAATCTCAACATAATTATGCTGAGTGAAAGAAGCCATATTTTTAAGTATATATTTTGATCTCAAATATATAAATTTCTAGAAAATGCACACTAATCTATAGTATTGAAAGCAGAACTATGGGATTGGGGGATAGGGTGGAAGTGAGGGAATGAGGGGAGGAAGTGAGGGATTAAAGTAGGCATGAAGAGACTTTTGGTGATGATTCCTATGTATGTTGTCATGATTGTGGTGATGGTTTCATGGGTAAAAACTGGGTTGCTGGAAAAGCCATGACATATTTTTTCTATGTTTTTTGTTGCATAAATGAGTCATGACTTTTCCGGCAACCCAATACATATGGCAAAAGTTATATTGTGTGCTTTAAACATGTGCAGTTTATTTTATGTCAATTTAGCCTCAAAACAACAACAAAAAACACACAGCATCATAATCAATAATGTTGTAAATATTTTTTAGGGGGCTGATAGAGTCATGTCTTTCTAGGGAGACTACTTCATGGAAGGTGTAGAGGCCTGACCACTACACTGTACATCTGAAGCTGCCATTGAATAATATTATATGTCAACTATAATTTAATATATATATATATATATATATATATATATATATATATATATAGTCACGGGATGTGGCCTACAGTGTGGGGAGTGGAGTCAATGGAATTGTAATAGATACGTATGATATTGGGGGTAGGGGGCGGTGGATTAGGAGAGGGGAGTTTTCACTTTGTGAGGGGTGAAAAGCATAACTATTGCATTGTTTTGTACACCTGCAACTAATAATAATAAATAAACAAACAAAACAAACAAAAACACACACACAATATCTACCTTAGAATATTATAAAACATACTTCTCTTTGCTTTTCAAAGGTTTTGATATATGCACATATGATCATCATACCAATTAGTTCATTTAGTTTATTTCCCTTCTGTTTTACAGCAGGACTCAACATAAACTAATTGTGTTTTTCTTGAACATGTGACCCAGGAAATCTCAGACATGCGACTGACTCATAATTGGAGACCATTGTTGTTTTCTACTTAAATTATAAGAAAAGCTGCAGTCTCCTGCCTGTATCCAAATGCTACTGCTGCTGTCTTTCCTAGAAGTAGCATCTCATATTCATCGAATGCTTTTTTTTCTTTAAATTCTTTTAAAAATCGATTCCATTCATTAGTTCTTCCCAAGAGAAGTCTAAAGCAGTATGCCTCAAATGTGGTCCAAAAATGTTAACTGATTCACAAGAAGATAAGTACAAAAATTGAGAATAAGAGTATAGAATATTACAGCAACTTGAGAGAGTAGTTTTACATCTATTAAATCTAATCATAATAAAATTGGACCTCTATTTTATGTCCTTTCATTTTATTTGTTTATTCTATTTTTAAGTTAGAAATTATTTTGACGAATATATAACTTCCCATTTTGTAAAATCGTTGAAGAGAATATTGGCATAGAAAAATGTGGTTCCAAAATAAAGAGTACCTTGGTTTCTTTTTTTCTTGTTGTTGCCTTATTTACATATTGATCTCTGAATTCTACATAGGAAGGATATATTTACTAACACAGTAAAGAGTAGTTTCAATATAATACAAGAGGTCAAGTGTGCTGGGTCTGGCATCAGACTATTGGGGTTTTATTTCTGCCTCTCCCACTTGCTAACTGTGATTTTTGGAGATTACCTCCTCTGTGCCTTTTTATTAACTGTTCAGTAATAAAAATATTGTAATAGTCATTATCAAACCTGCCTTATAGGTCTCTATGAATATATGAAAATTACTTAGAAATGGATGTGGCACATAGTAGGTGTTGTGGACATCAAAAAAGGGGTTCTGGGGAAAGTAACCTCACAGGGTGACCTGATCATAAGTTCTGAACTGGGCAGGTCATGGTGGGTAGTCATGCCCCAGGCCTATAACTTTTTTACTAAAAGGTTTATCTTGGCCTTAAGCAAGCCCTGTACATTGTTTCTGTGCTTCTAGGTTAACACTTTGAAACAGAGAGCACATAATTTTGTTAACTCTCCTGTAATCTAATCCTTACCTTGCTTCTCCCATCTCCATGTAATCTTTCTTACCATTCCCTCCTTAATTTTAAATGCATTAAAAAAACCTGCAAAACTGTTATCCTTTGGAGCATTAGAAATCTTGCTCCCTGAAATATGTCATCATATGGCTCAAATAAACTTATAAAAATTATCTACAGATTTGCACTGTAGAGATCTGTCTATTCTCAATAAAGGTATTATCAATTAATACTTTTTTAGACAATTAGTCAAATCCAGAGAGCAATAAAATATCCAGATTTCCTTACATTAAGGTGTTCCAATTGCTTATGAGTATTAATTAGAAAATTAGCTTTTCAGAGGCAGGTGCTATACTATATCAATCTTTGCAACCCCAGAGTAGATAAATGTAATCGGCACTCAATAAGCATGCCTGGAGCACTCCTCCCCAAGACTTAGGTGAGTCTGGCTCTTGCCATCCAATCTCAACTTTCAAAGTCCATTCCTCAAGACCCCTGCAGAGCCATCCAGTTACAAGCAGCTTATTATTCCCTATCATCCTCCTGACTCATGACCTGATTTATTTTCCTCACATCTGTTATCACTACCCCACTTTGTCTTTTTCTTTATTGGTTTATTTATCTACTTTTCTTCTTCTTTCCTCTACAATATAAGGACTCAGGAAACTTATTTGTGTTTTTATTTGCTATTTCCTCACATCAGTGCCCACAATAGTGTTAGGCACATAGTACTTTCAGTATTTTTTTTCCTATCATATTTTAAGGACCTAGCCATTTACAGCCAGTTGAACATTAAAAAACAAAACAAAACAAAACAAAATGTAAGACATAAAACTGGACCTTCACCACAGATGGTTTGAGAGACAATGGCTTATTAAGGGGTTTAGTTACCATTTCCACACATATGTAAACTGAGCCTTGGATGACTTGCCCAAAGGCTAATGATTGATTATGTCATAAGACAGTGAAGAGAAGTAGAGTTTGCCACCTCAATATTTGCCCTTTGGGAGATTGATTTTAAGCTGCTTATTAAGGAACAAAAGACTCGGAAAGAAACTTTGATCCTCCCCCTTTCCTGCCTAAAGGAATTTAGATAGAGGACCTGCTCCAGGAAGGGAGATATCATAACTATAGTTTAATTCAAATAGTGTGTGATAGAAAAGGAACCAAGTAGCACCCATTTGTTCAAAGTCCTCCCTCTATACCATTGTTAAAGATGAACCCTCAAAAATTTATTACCAAACATTTGCTTTTCCATTTCCATGTGAATTATCTTCCTGAGTCCCAAACCACAACCCTATCCCCTTCTCCTTAGCTTCAGAATGGCATGTAAACCTCAATTGCCATGCCTGATTGGGTCTCTATTCTTATGACACCCCCAAATATACATCCGTATAATAAACTTTGTACACTTTCTCCTGATAAACTGTCTCTGTTAAATTTGGTTATTAGCCCAGCTAGACGAACTTAGAAGCGGGGAGAAAATTTTTTTTTTTTACTTTTTATTTTTTGCACCTTCACAACTGACATAAAACCCTGGACCCTAGCCCTTTGCTCCTCACTCTCCTGCTGCGGAATTCCTTGCCTGCAGCAGGCTAATACTTTGAGCTTCTTAGATTGTACAGGTCTGCAGGTTCTTTAACTTTTTGATCGCAGGCGACCAACAACATGCCCTTACTCTGAATGTTTCCTCTAACTAGTGTAACAGCTGACACCCAAAAACCTGTGCGGAAACAGTGGATTCCATCCCTGACTTGATTGAGCAAGGCCAGGACTTTTATTAGTACTGGATTTGCCTTCCTAAGTAAACATGCTTATTTGGTTTCAATGTATTAGACTTTGCTATTCAGAACTAGATTAAACTGTCAATCATCTCCCCCATATTTCATACTGTTACCTTTGGACATGTGATGTTACACATGTCTTGTCAATAAAACAACCCTCTGGATTGAAATCTGTTCAGTACATATAGTAAGATGTCAAATTAATTGTACCAAAATAATGAGTTAGCACCAAATGCTAATTAAATATTGATGAAAGTCATACTTTCAATTATCTTCATTATGGCCCCATGTTTTATGTAGGCATTAAATGCTTGCAGTACCGAAACGCCTGGTAATTAGCTGTGTACTATAAAAAAAAGTCCTAGTTATGGCCCTCCATATTAAAAGCATCTAGAAATCACTTGGAAAATGCAAACTCTGAAAGGCAGTACTTTTTTCTCCTGAAAATGATTGAAATTCTATGAATTCTGTATTTCCTGGTTGTAGTATTGGATACTTTTTTGTTTATTTAACTGGGTCGTTTATGAGTTAGAAGGACCCTTGAAGTTCCTGCTGCGCCCTGCTGAGCTCTGCTGATTTGGTTTTTTTTCCACTCAGGTTAACTTCTGGCAGCCTCTTTTTTTTTTCTTTTTTCTTTTTGTTTGTTTTCTTGAGGGCAGTGTCACTGGCCCTCATATGTGGGACCCGAACCAGGGCCGCTGGCTTCCCAAGCCAGCGCTTAACCACCGCGCCACTCGGCCAGCCCCTGGCAGCCTCTTTTTAAACACCTGTACTGCCTTTTACTCTTTTCCTGCCTGTAGGCAAAATGGCTGCCTCTGGTGAATATGATCTTTATTGCCATTTGCTGAGTTGTGATTAAGATGGTTCTCAAAGTGCACCCCTGCACCACTTTTTAGAAACACCTGGGTTACTAAGTAAGGTACAGACTCCCCAGCCCTCTACAGGTGACATGACAAAGGAGGAGGAGGCCAGCAGTGTGGATGATAAAGTGTGACCATCAATACATAACCCAGCATTTTCAATCCTGGCTGTCCAGTAGAACAGACCTGGGGCCTTCTAAAATTTATTATCTTAAGTAGGACCACAGTATATGTGTACATGTGTACATGCACACACAGACACACACACCTTACATGATTCTAAAATTTGGGGTGGGGAACTAGTATAATGATTTGATTCTCCAGCTGTTCTATATGCTTTCACTAAGTTGAAGTAGAAAAAGAAGAAAGAGAGCATTAGAGTGAGTGAGTTCTATTGATGAAGGCCTCTGGTTTCTGGCATAGGCAAAAATATTCTACACTATAAAATATGGCTTTTGTCACTCCTGACTCACAATCCCCCAGTGACTTCCATATCACTTTTACACTCAGAGTAAAAGCCAGAGTCCTCCCTTTGCGTGGTCTATCTAGCCCTGGCTACTTCTTTAGCATCAACTCCTACCACTGGGAGTTCCCCTTGTTCACTGGGTGCCAGCCACACAGGTCTTTATGCTCTTCTAGAACAGGTCAAGCAAAGGCACCTCCGAGTCTTTATGATATTTGGCCCTCTGCCTGGACCCCTTTTCCCTATCACTGTATTTATGGTTGACTTCCTCACTTTAGTCAGGCCTGTGCTTAAATGTCACCTCCCCAGAGAATCTTCATTGACCATTCTCCATAAAACAGCACCCCATCTCTGCATCACCACCTCTCCTCACCCCACTCTATTCATCTTCCTAGCGTTTAGCTAGAGTACTGTCTGCTTACTTTATCATCTGTCTACCCTTTGAGAATGTAGGCTCCACAAAACCAGGGACTGTGGGTTTACTTACATATCTAGAAGAGTGTTTGACATGTGTCGAATGAATTAATGAAGGCCGAGGGTGAGAAGGGACAAGGGGTGGACATTGCTGAGCATTTATCCTGCTGGATCCTGCGCCAGGCTTCATAACCACTCTGTAGGGCAGTAATGCTCTCACCATTGCACACAAGGGTTCAGATAATAAGTAGCTACAAAGTCACAATGTCCAAAATCACAATTCTGGTCTTTCCCCTCAGCCTGCCTTGCTTCCAGTGAAGGCTATCTCAGTGAATGGCAGTGGCACCCTCCCACTTGCTCAAATTTGAAACCTAGGTGTCTTCCTGGGTTCACTTCCCTCCCTCACCATTCTTAGTGATTTTGCCTCCTAAATATTTCTCAAGTCCTTTTGCTTCGCTCCAGCTTTATTGTTAACATTCTAGTCCAACAAATCATTCTTTTTCATTTGGATCTTACACTAGCTTACTACCTATTTGATTCCCCCTTTCCATACTTGTTCTTCTAGTAATCCATTCTCTTCACAGAAACCTGAGCAATCATTACAAAATGCAGAATTGATTATGCCCTCCCTCCCTCCATGCTTAACTATCTTAATGATTTTCCATTGTTCTTAGCATAACACTGAGTCCTAAATTGGCCTACCAGGTTTGTTAGTATCCTGCTCTTGCCTCCCTTCCATCAGTGTCCATGCTACTCACTGTGAACTGGCCATTTTGTTGTTGGGCCATATTTCTAAATACTCCAGGCACCCTTCCAGCTCAACCTGCACACTCTTGTCACTCTCATGTCTTATTGCCCAGCTTTGACTAAGTTCTCTTCCTTTAGGTTTCAGTCCAATTATATTTTTAAAATGTTTCCTAATGCCACAGACTAGGGACTGATGTGAACCATTATAGAACAAGTGGCTTCTCCTTCAGGAAGTTTGTCACAGTTATAACCAAAGAAACGTGAAATTATGCCTGTCTTTCCTACTAGATTATAATCTCTTTGAGGTAACATTCTATGCAGCTGTTTTATCACTGTTTTTTCCATCACTTAGAATAGAATTGCACTAGAAAGCACTTGACAAATCTGGTTGAATTAATGAAAGAGATCCACTTTCAATGGTGGACCTGATGAGGTTAGATCCTGGCTTTGAACCTAAGGCTATATGACTCCTGCAGTAGTCCCCCCTTTCCACGATTTCTCTGTTTATGGTTTCAAGTTACCTGTGATTAACCTCAGCCTGAAAATGTTAAATGGAAAATTCCAGAAATGAACAATTCTTAAGTTTTAAATTGCATGCCATTCTGAGCCGCATGATGAAATGTCACGCCACCCTACTCTGTCCCACCCAGGACGTGAGCCATTCCTTTGTTCAGTGTGTCTACAATGTACATTTTTCCCACCTGTTAGTCACTTAGTAGCCCTCTCTGTTATCAGATTGACTTTTGAGGTATCGCAGAGCTTGTGTTCAAGTAGCCCTTATTTTACTCAGTAATGGCCCCAAAGTGCAAAGAGTAGTGATGCTGACAATTCGGATATGCCAAAGAGAAGTCTTGTAAACTGCTTTCTTTAAGTGAAAAGGTGGAAGTTCTCAACCTAATAAGGAAATGAAAAACACCGTATGTTGAGGTTGCTCAGCCTGGAGATACAAAATTTGCAGTCATCAGGGTGTGAAACCAAGAGATTTGATGCTATCACTTAGTGTCAGCAGAGAAGAATTTTGAGAGTCACTCTCAGTAACATTCCAATATTTAAAGCTCAAATCATAGCCTCATAAATAAAGAAGCTATAAGAAGTTATTAGGTCAGCCCCCACCCCCACCCCTCCTTTTTTTCAGTGAAGAAGCTAAGGCTCAAATGATTAAATAGCTCACATAAGATCACAGAATTTATACTGGCAGAACTCAACTACAATCCAGAACTTTGGGTTACTCACCCACTGCTCCTTTCTCTCTTGTAATCAAAATAATTCCTGTGGTGAAGGGTAAGAGAGTGGAATCAATGAGATGAAAGAAAAAGGGAAGGAAACAAACTGTGCTCGATAATGTTTGTCCCTCCAAACCTGCCCTTCATCTTTCTAATAGGTGCAGAATACATTCTTTGTAAAGGACAGGGTATTGGATAACTTTCATATTATTTCAACTATGAAGGGACTTGATGTACTGAATAGTAGCCAATACTGCAGGAATATTACAAGAAACACATTTTAGATGAAATGAAGGAAGTATGATGAGCTGTTGGAAGGAAAAGAAGGGAAAATAATATGCATTGTCCTTATATTGTAAAGCAGAAGTTAAACTGGTTTTGTCCTGGTCTGAGAGCAATAGATTTGGACTGTGGTTGGGGGCGAGGGAAGGTAAGCCAGGCCAGAAACATGATGGGAGTGATGACTGTGGCCAAAAATGTGGGATGACCTCAAGGGCCGGTCCTATTTAACCAAACTGAGACAAGATCAAAGGTGGGGACTGAAAAATAACTATAGGTGGTGGGAAAAGAGATGGTACTGAAAAGAAAATATCCAGAATAATAAATAAAGTGCATCTGGTGAAGAAAAAACTGAACCTTGCCCATGGAAGAAGGAGAATAACCCCATCTGTCTGCTTTTACTGTTTACCACAGTGGTTGAGTCAAGCAATGTTAAATGGTGATTTTTTTTTTTATCTCCTTCATCCTTTCTAGATTTATTAACTTGCAATCTACTGTAGGGTGGAACTTTCCCTTCTCCTCCATTTATTTATTCATTTATATCAACATGTACTTGTGGCTTCCTATTTTACTCAAGGGGTTACAATATGTTACAATCATTATTTATTTATTGATACATAACTGAATTATTTATTTATTTGTTTTATTAGTTTCAGGTGCACAAAACAACATAGTGATTGGATGTCTATATCCCTCACAAAGTACATCTATTACCCATCTGACACTGTACAGAGTTATACTCAAATTTTCCTGAGCATTGGTCGTCGGAGCCCCTTTAAACTCAGTCATGTGCCTTTTTGATGTCTTTATCCTTCTTGAGCTTTTCATTACTTTCTGGCACAAGAAGTTTTGTCTCATTATGTATTTTTCTTTTCCTAGCCCTGAAGAGCATCATTTCTTCAAGAAACCCTAGTTCCTTTTAATGAAGAATGATATTAAGAAATCAAGATCTGGCCTTCAGAGTATTGTTGCTTCTAGAGTCTCTCAGAGATCAGCACTAGGAAATGTATGTGTGGATGTACACATATACCTTAGATCTGTTTATCTATCTATTATCTATCTATCTATCTATCTATCTATCTCTATCTCTCTATCACTTATCTATATCTATCTATCTATCTAATCTATCATCTATCATCATCTATTTATCCATTATAAGCCAATTCAGCCCAGCACTATAGGCATACCTTAGGCATACTGTTTGTTCGGCTCCAACAAATATCACAGCAAAGTAAGTCACACACATTTTTTTGTGTCCCAGTGCATATGAAAGTTATGCTTATACTGTAGTCTGTTAAGTATGCAATAGCATTATGTCTAGATAAACAATTATATACCTTAATTAAAAATAATTTATTGCTAAAAAATGCTAACCATCATCTGAGCCTTTAATGAGTCATAATCTTTTTGGTGGTGGAGGGTCTTACTTTCAATTTGTAAAAAATGCAATATCTATGAAGTACAGTAAAGCAAAGTGCAATAACAGGAGGGATGCCTGTATAAGGTTTAGTAGCATTCCCCTTTCTTAATTGTAACCCCCTTATCTGACATTGGAAAGCCTGGCTTCTCAGTGTGTTTATTTATTTGCTCCATCTCCTGAGCACAACAGCTGAAAAATCTAACCTTGATTTCTCCCATCATGCCTCCCATGCCACCAAGTACACTGGACCCATTGAAGGGGGAGGGCCATAAGAAGCCCCAAGGACTCAAGGGAATCCTTGAAAAGGGTTTGCTTCTCAGATGTGTTGTCAGCTATAGTTGGCAGAAGGCATTTGCCCTACTCATCCGCTCTGGTTTCCTCTCTGTTGTCCACTTCCAATACATGCAAAGCCACTTGCTAAGGCCTGTGTTACAGCTGCCAAGGGGTGAATAACAGCTTTGCTTCCAGGAGACCATGCTGCTCAGTGAACTCCCTGCGGCTATGGAGAAAAGTCTCACCCTCACTTCTCTGCCTCCTTCCACCAATCAGCCCCAGGGCCACTCAGCTTGAGCTCAGAGGTGCAGGGTTCCATGCCTTCTGGCTCTCACCCATGCCCTGATAGCTCTGTAATACTTTCATTAAATAACAAACAAACACTAAGTAAAAACAGTCCTGTCTGTATCTTGCCCCTACATCTTGTCATAGAAACTGAAGTATAGTTTATTGGCTGAATGGGGAGTAATGTTCTTCCGTTCCTAGTTTCTTAGCTCCCTCCTCAAGCCTCCCTCATCCATACCCTCCTCCTCAAACCTTCAAATTCCTTCCCCTCCCCCTTCTCTAAATAACAAAACATGTGCCAAGGATATTGATGGCTGTGAACAGGTCCTGGAGAAAAGAGATTGAAACAACATCTGGTTTAGAGCTTAGCCAACCCCAGGTCCTTATCTTCCTGATCTGATGATCCCTTGGTACTTTAAGTACCCAAAAGACAGGCTAACAGTAACATTTAAAGAATAGGCTGGGTGGCCTCTCATAGCCGACTAAGCCCTGTGGTACTCTTGAGAAAAACACTCTGCTCCACAGTTGTGCCAGCCATGAGGGACTCACACCAGAACCAGGCCGAATGCAACAACAAAGCTATGGGGGTCATCCGTGGGTCATCCTGTGAGGGTAGTCAGCTTCCATGTCTCTATAATTTAAAACACAGCTTTGAGTATGTCCTGCATTTCAGACAGTGCTAAGTAGTGTGGTTACAGGGTTGAATATTAATAATATTAATTATAATAATAAACAGTCATTTTCCTCAAATAATTTACTGCCTAGTTTAAGAAAGAGACAAATGAGCAAATGACTGTAATAGATTATATTTGGTGAGATGCCAGAAGTATGATAGGAACATAGAACAAATTAGGAGCTGGCAGAAATGTGTGAGGAAATGCTTTTAAGACAAGGTTGTGAGCATTGGAAAGGGAGTAGAGTTAGCCAGGCTGAGTAGAGAAACAGAGGCATGGAGGTGACAGAAGCCTGACACTCGGGGGAGGCTTGTGTTATTGAGTCTTCGGAAAAGTCATGACGCATGTTTGCAACAGATGACACTAGTTCATTTTTGGAAGTACTAGAGTCATTCGCATCTATGTTATTGGTATGTCATTTGACAGCTGACAGTTCTAGCTTCATTCTAAAAAAAAAATTGAGTGAATTGGTTGAGTTTGGGAGATTTTACAAGTTGAAGATGGAAGACCAAACTGCATTTTCACCATATTTTACTGTTTTACTTCCATAAAGGGAAGACCGTGCATCAAGTTTGTGAAAAGTTGCATAAAGTTTACGGTGACAATGCTCTACAATACATCAATGCCAACGATGGTTCATGAAATTCCATGCTGGCAGTTTTGATCTTAATGGTGCTCCTTGGTCAGGGAGGTCCACCAAGGTTGATGACGACAAAATAAAGGCATTGATCGAGTCAACCCATGTTACATGACATGAGAGATTGCAGAAACATCCATCATTCAAATGTTCACAACCACCTGAAGAAGCTGGGATACCAAAGCAAGCTCAATATTTGGGTTCCTCATGAACTCAAAGAAGTTCATTTGACAGTGTGCAGAAACATCTGCAATATGCTCATTAAACGTGAGGAAAACAATCCTTTTTTGAAGCGACTGATAACTAGTGATGAGAAGTGGATTGTTTACAACAATGTGGTGCTCAAATGGTCGTGGTCCTGATGTGATGATTTGCCTCAAACGACATCGAAAGCAGATATTCATCAGAGGAAGGTTATGCTCTCAGTGTGGTGGGATTTTATTTTATTTTAATTAATTAATTTATTTTTTTTGAGGGCAGTGTCACTGGCCCTCATATGTGGGACCCGAACCGGGGCCACTGGCTTCCCAAGCCAGCGCTTAACCACCACGCCACTCAGCCTGGCCCTGTGGTGGGTTTTAAAGATGTCATGTTTTTCGAGCTCCTCCAAGGAACTGAACAATCAATTGGAATGTGTACTGTCGGCAATTGGATAGTTTGAACAAATCCATCATCCAGAAATGTCCAGAGCTCATTAATTTTAAAGGATTTGTGTTCTGTCACGATAATGTAAGACCACACACAAGTCTGATCACCTGTCAAACATTATTGGAACTTGGATGGGATGTGTTGCCACACCCACCATACTCGCCTGACCTTGTGCCACCAGACTTCCACTTGTTTCGCTCTCTTCAAAACTCCTTGTGGTATAGCATTCAATTCAGATGAGGCTGTAAATTAGAATCTTATTCAGTTTTTCACAAATAAAGACAAGTCCTTCTACGAACAAGGAATTATGAAGCTCACTGAAAGATGACAAAAGGTTATCGAACAAAATGGCCAAAACATCATTGATTGATCCTTGTTCTTTATATAAATAAATGACCTTTGAAAAAACATAGACAGGGCCAGCCGAGTGTTCATTTGGTTAAGAGCTCACTCAAGAGTGTGAGCTGAGCTCTGAGCAACTGCAGTTCGATGCCCAGCCCGAGCTTAGCTGCTGCTTAGCTGTCAATAGGTGGCAGGATGGCTCCGCTAAAAATAAAAGAAAGAAAAAAAAAGAAAAACATAGACAAAATACATCATGACTTTTCCAAAGACCAAATAATTAGCAAGAATGTCATGAAACAAGCTCAGTCACACATTGAAGGTCTGCTGTATAGTACAAATTGATACAATCTTCCTGAAGGACAATCTATACTTTGACAGTCTTGACCTTTGACCCATTAATATAACCATTATGAATTTACCCTAAGGAAATAATTAGAGAGGTAGAAAAATACTTATGCAAAAAATGTTTATCTCAGTGTTATTTATAAAAGATAAAGTGCATGTAGTGAAGAGAGCGATGGACCTTGGCAAAGGAAAAGAGGGAGAGTAATTACTGAAATAATACCAAAACTTTGAAAATAACTTATTTGTCTAACTAATAAAATTAAGGTGTTATATTCATGGGATGGAAATTATGACATACAGACTCTGAAGATGTTAAATGTAATGTTTTGATTTTGTTTTGGCCCTCATATGTGGGACCTGAACCCCCGGCGGTTGGCTTCCCAAGCCAGTGCTTAACCACCACGCCACTTGGCCAGCCGAAATGTAATGTTTTAACACATGATTAAATGAGGTGGGGGACAGTTCACATACTACTGTTTGCTAATGTAGCAAACAGTAGTATGGCTTTTTAAGCTTCCAGATCTCTGATCCTTCTGCCAAAATGAGCTGATCTCCCATTCATAAATCAGCCCTTTGCTTAGTGAAACAACATGGATTCAGGGTCGGGGAGAAGAGGGATAGGTCCCAGGTCCAAATGCCACCGCCAGGGTTGGCTCTCTCATTGGTAGCCCATCAGGATACTTTGTCACTAGGGAGGGGCATATCCCCTAAGTGGGGCCATGAGAATGAAACTAAGGGCTTCTGTTTAATGATTTAGAGACAAGTCTTCTCTTGATTCCCTTCTGGATGGAATGGCATGTGGATATCTGAAACTGAAATGGCTGTTTCTGCTGCTACAAACAATGAAGTGAGCCTAAGAATGAAGCCAACCCATGTGAAGAGCAGAAGCAGCAGAATTGCAGATAACGGGAGCTGGAAAAGTAAGGAAAAAGCTCTACTTTTGGAATTTCCTATTATATGAATTAAAAAAATGTCTTTGATGGCATAAGCCTGTCTCTTTTGGAATTTTGGTTACTCACATATGAAAACACTTTACCTGATACAATTATGTAAAAATGGCAGTAAATGAAACTGCAAACACACATAGTTAATGTGCTATTTTTATACATAATGTGTTTCTCAAAAATATTTTTAGAAGTCAAATAATAGGGTGAGATGACAATTGAACTGAAGTAGGAAGGTTTAATATGAGTTCATGAAGGGAAGTACAGAGAAAAGTGTGTTTGGACAAATGTGGTAGCCTGTGAAAGGCCTGATAGGAAGGACAAGTGAATATAAGGAATTAACATGCAACCAGTGTGACTGAAAGGACATCAATGCGGGGACAGTGGGACCAGGTGGGTTTGGGGAAGGTAGGAGGGTCAGACCAGGGACATGTTATCTTTTAATTGTGTCTTAATTCTAAGAGCAAATAGCAAGTCAGTAAAGGTAAAATTTTTAAAGGAAGTTTGGAGAGTGGAAGGGCTAAATAAACAAAATGTACTTTTTTTCCACCTTCTAAGTTTTTGTAGCTGGGCTAATAATCAAATTAACAGAGACAGATTAACAGGAGAAAATCAAAGTTTTAATACATATGCATGGGGAATACACAGGAGCAAGAAAATTAGACAGTGAGGCAACATTGGGTATATATGACATTTTTGGACAAAGGAGATGGGGGTGGGGTATTTGATTTTAGAAGTGAGAATGGGTGATTTACAGGTACTTGAGGAAGACTGGAATATAAGTGGCAGGAAAATTCTTGTAAGAAAACTCAGAAACAATAGGACATGGAGTATCTAGCTAACAGGCTTAGAGTCTTCCTGACTAATGCTAGGGTGAAGATTGTAAGGTGATTAAGCCAATGCTCCCTTTCTAAAACTGGTTGGTTACTCTGCCTGAATTTCCTGGCAGCAAAGGTGTGAGAGGCTTAAAGGTTCTTTCTGAGTCTTGTTTCTTAATAAACAGCTTAAAATCAATATTCTAAAAAGGCAAAATCAGGGCGGCAAAACTTTTGTTCCCTTCAAGAGCAAACGCTGTGTGAGTGTGGAGAGAGGATTAAACTAAGATCCTGTAAATAGAAAGATTACTGTACTCATCATAGAGTGGAGAATAAATGCAAAGGGAGTGTCTAGGGAGAATGAATAACGTACACACTTTAGGGCCCATGTCAGTACACACAGGAGTGGGTGATAGTTGTACCACAGCATGGTTAGTGGAGGAAGAGAAGTATGGATGATTTCAGAGTAAAATCAATGAGATTTTCTGATAGATGGGATATAGGGAGGTGAGGGAGATTCCTCAGTCTACAATATTTAGAACTTATTAGAAATAATTAGGAAAGATATTGTGGATGGAAAAGGGGCCACATGTTAAATCTGACAAGCTCAGTAGACTGAAAATAACCACAGAGGATGGTGTGAACATAAAAGTTCCTGACTAAGGTGGGCCATGGCTGGAAGTCACATCTCATTAAGTTAACCTGTGCCTTTTTAGTGGGCCTGTTCTTTGTCTTTTTGTACCTAAAATAGCATCTTTAATCCTTTTTCAGTACCAGAGCTGGAAACTGCAAAATTCTTTATTATTATGCTTGTCTCCTGATTATCATCTTTACGTGCTGTACAAAGCAGGCTGTTAGCTCCCCTGCACCCACCTGTACAGGAGGAGTACCTGTCTCTCCAATTTACTTTTATCCAATCCCAGAGATTTCCCTGCTTTCCTTTCTCCCACCTCCTTAATCTATCACGAATGGATTTCATGTAACCTTCCTTCTATGATTTTATGTATAAAATAAGCTGTAAAACTGCCATTCTTTGGAGCATTTTCTCAATCCGTTGAGATTTTGCTTCCGGGCAATTGTCGACAGTTTGGCTCAAATAAACTCTGATAAATTTTCTCTTAGGCTGGATATCTTTTGTCAACATTATGAAACATGAGTCTGTATGGCAGGATATGTTAACAAAATAACACACAAACCATAGACTGCACTGAAAGTGGAGTCTGGGTTGCGGGGAGGCGGCTGGAGGAGTGGTATAGGCTGTAATGACCAGGGGAAGCTTCAGGGAGGAGAAGGGTCCTGAAGAAAAGGGAGAATTTGTACAGGTGATTGGGTTATGTGATTAAAATATTATAGTGGACCTTTTGCTATCTCAAGATGTGCAGACTTTTTTTTAATCTGAGAGAGGCTCAAAAGCTCTAGGACCAGCCCAAGATTTTCAGAGCAGGCTAGATGGCAGTGAGAGAAAGAATCAAGTTGGTTTCCGCTTAAATTCTATTGAGTCCAGTGTATTAAAATATTGATTGTGTGTGCATCTTTTGGCAGACCTAGTGACTTGTGGGAACATATACCCCAGGATTAGCAACAAATCTGTGGGATTTTGTCGACAGCAGAGGTTGGCAAACCACAGCCCAATGGCCAAATCTGGTCCCATTACTGGCTTTGCAAATAGCTTTATTGGATCACAGCTGCTTTAGCAATACAATGGTAGATAGAATAGAGTAGTTGTGACAGAGAACCTTTGACCTGCAAACCTAAAAGTATTTACTACCTTGCCTTTTAAAAGAAAAATTTCTGAGGAATGAGAACTTTACTTCCTAGTGCCACATAATTTTAGAGAGAGATATACTGATTTAAATTTTTAAAACACTGGGGAGACCACAGGCCTGAGAAGGGTAAGATGCTGCTGAATATGATGTATTCAAAGTCTTTCAGACTTAAAGGCTATATAAAACTTGGAGGCCCCCCTTCTTTAAATGGAGCTGAATATTGAAAATCAGTTAAACTGATTTCACCTGACTAATAAAAAAAAGTCTCAACAAATATAATTCTAATATTCTCCGGTCATATTTTCTTGAGAAGGACTTGTAGCTGAAATGTTAAAGCAAAACAAAAACCAACCAACCAACCAACCAACCAAATGCAAGAACAAACTGTAACTTATGAGAAGTAGTCACAAAGGGTCTTGCAAAATTTTAAGCATGTTATAAGATTCTTTTAGAAAAGTAGTGTAAAATGTTGTGGAAAACCTGAGTTTAACATTTTTTTTTTAAATGAGGGAAATTAAAATGGTAAAACGTAGTCCTGGTGAGTAACATTTACAAAACCATACCTCAGTTGACACTTGAGAGACTCATTTCCCCATATTTACAAATCCAATTATCTTATTCATTCACTCTCAGTGAATCCCTGTAATGATTCCTCACACTATGACTGACATGTCTCAAGGGAGCCTATTTTCCCCGTGTGCTGGTTAGTTTCCATCTGCCACTGTCGCTCCCAGACCAATCCAGTCTTTGCTCTTCTTTGTCCTGCTTTGTGCCACGAGAATCTGATTTTTGCTTGTACCATATGGTCTCCATTGTTCTTTGGCTTATGGTTGTGTTGATCAGTGGAAGGCACCAACAGGAGTTCGGAAAGAGGAGAGAAAGCTTGGGTTATTTCTGCTTCTATTTCATCCTTGCTCCAGGATAAGATTCTGGTGTGTCTTCATCCCTTTCTGGTTCCGGTTCTTGTGGAGGATCTCTTCTTCTGGATCCTACGCAGTGGGTTTTTGGAACACTGTCTCCTTTCACTCCCCTTCAGGCCTAAGAGGAGGAGGGATTTCCCACAGACTCTTTCCCTAGATGACTCAACATCTCTTGATAGTTCCTTTACTCTTACAACACCTCTGTAAATAGTTCCTCCATTAAATTTACCTCAAAATATTTCTTCAGGGTGGTGTCTGTTTCCTACTGGAATATTGACTGACAGATACATCATCTAAGCTTTTAAAGAGCCATTTTAAAAGATGAACTTTTAACAATTCTACAATTATGGCCCTGAATGGATGGTCCCAGAAGGTAGTGCCTCTCTCATTCTCAACTGAATTAAACATGTTATTCAGCATACCAGGGATCAGGCACTTTACTAAGTGTTGGAGAAGAACTAAGTGTTGAACAAGAACAATGGTCTGAACCGGCTGAGAGTCTAGTCAGAAACAGCACTTTGCTTATACAAATTACATACCATCATTTAGTATTGCATCCACGTTGTACCCTGTCAAGGAATCAGGTAACTAAGGTTGCAGCTTAAGGCAACATCTCTTAAGAAGCACATGATCTCTAGACATAGTTATTCTGACATAGGCCATGTTATTATAACTACCTCATAAGAAAATCAAATAAAAATAGTAATCAATAATTTGTAGTTTTATCGATCTGTCCTTGGACTAAAGTGTTGACATTCAGCATGAAACCCTCTATGTTGATACGCAGGATGTGCATGTGAGTCCCTTGGGAAGGTCTGGGGATGAAAGAGTTAAAATTTCCAGTTGGGTAATACCAGGATGTGTTTGGAAACGTTTTCTCCTTCACTCTTTTCTTACACCCTCATATGATTTGTGAGTGTGTTAATTGTTTCTTGCCTGCTTTTCCCCACCACTTACTACAGTGAACAGAAAGATGACCATTCTTTTACTTGCAGCTGATAGGATTTTATTATATTGATTTAGAAAAGACCTGAACAAACAATTCCTTTCTGATTTTTTCCAGAAAGAAAGGTAACAACTTATTTCTTAAATTTGTTTTTTATTTATTTGTTTCAGGTGTACAAAGCAACGTAATAGACATTTAAACCCCTCATACAGTGATAACCCACCCCTCAAGCTACTACATCTTATATAGCAGTTACAATACCATCGACTATCTTCCCTATGCTGTACTCCACATCCGTGACTATATATACTTATATATTTAGTTACAGTTGACATTCAGTATTATTCTACTGCAGCTTCAGATGCATAGCACGTTGGTCAGACATCTACACAGTCTATGACATGATCCCCCTGATAAGTCCAGTGCCCATCTGACACCTTATATGATCTTTACAAGATTGTTGATTATATTCCCTATACTGTACTAATTTGTATTTCTTAATGCCTTCGCCTTTTTCACCTTGCTCCCAAACCCATTCCCATCTATAATCCTGATAGATCTAGTACCTATGTGACACCATACCTAGTTATTACTATTGACTTTATTCCTTATGCTATACCCTACATCACCATGACTACTATGTAACAACCAATTTGTACTTCTTCATCCCTTCCCCTTTCACTCATCCTTAACCCCCCTCTCATATTAAAGAAGTCCCTCTGAGATTCCTTGTAATTCTGGTTTGGTGGTGATGAACTCCTTCAGCCTTTTCTTATCTGGGAAGCTCCTTATCTGTCCTTCAATTCTAAATGACAGACTTGCTGGGTAGAGCAATCTTAGTTGTATGTCTTTGCTTTTCATCACTTGGAATATTGCCTGTCACTCCCTTCTTGCCTGCAAAGTTTCTGTTGAGAAATCGGCTGACAGTCATATGTGGGCTCCCTTGTAGGTAACTAACTGTTTTTCTCTTGCTGCTTTTAAGATTCTCTCTTTGTATTTAACCTTTGGCATCTAATTATGGTGTGTCTTGGTGTTGGCCTCCTTGGGTTTATCTTGTTTGGGACTCTATGTGCTTCCTGTGCCTGATTGTCTATTTCCTTCACCAGGCTAGGGAAGTTTTCTGTCATTATTTCTTCAAATAGGTTTTCAACTCCTTGCTTTCTTCTCCTTCTGGTACCCCTATAATGTGACTGTTGGTACTCTTTATATGATCCCAGAGGACCCTTAAACTCTCCTCAGTTTTTTGGATTCTTTTTTCTTTTTGCTGTTCTGGTTGGGTGTTTTCTACTACCTTATCTTCTACAGAGCTGGTTGGATCCTCCGCTTCATCTAATCTACTGTTGATTCTCTGTGATATATTCTTCTTTTCTGTTATTGTATCTTTATTTCTGACTAGTTATTTTTTATGGTTTTCATCTCCATTTTATGCTTCCTACCTCTCTGTTGAAGTTTTCCCTGAGATCATCGAGCATTCTTATAACCAGTGTTTGGAACTCTGTGTCTGATGGATTGCTTGTCTCCATTTTGCTTAGTTCTTTTTTTGGAACTTTGTTGTGTTCTTTTATTTGGGATATGTTTCTTTGTCTCCCCATTTTGGCTGCCTCCCTGTGTTTGTTTCTCCCTGTATTAGGAAGAGCTGCTATGGCTTCTGCTCTTAGTAGAATGGCCTTATGAAGTAGGTGTTCTGTGGGGTTCAGCGGTGCAGTCTTTCTGGTCACCTGAGCCACATTTTCTAGGTGTGTCCCTTGTGTGGGTTGTGTGTGCCCTCCTCTTGTTATTGAGCCTTGGTTGATAATTGCACATCAATAGGAGGGACTGACCCTTGGGCTTACTGGTTGTGAGGACTGGCCTTGACTATAATGGAGGAGCTGTGGTGCAGGGGCTGACCCTATGGAGCAGGATCTGCCTCAGCAGGACTCTGGTGTCTGCCTAATCTGCCCCTTTGGTGTGCCATATGCTCCAGCTCATTTTGAAGCTGGCCGCTGGGGGTACCAGCCCCAGGACCACCTTGGAGGGGATCTACTGTAGGTCAAGTTCAGCCACAGCTCATGCCCCACCTGGGGCCACCAAGCAGGAGCCAGAATGAAATCCATAGATGGCTTCCACCTGTGCTATGCTTGGAAGCATCTTGAGAGGCTGAGCCATGAACCAAGGCCAGCTGCCCCTTGTGCCAGCTTAGGGCTGCTCAGCCAGAGGCACAGGACATGCTCAAGCCAAATGCTGTTTGTCTGAGTTCCCCGAACCTTTGAGAGTCTAGGAAAGCCTGCAGCTTGGGCCAACACAGGCAGTCTGCACAAAAAAAGCCACTGAAAGCAGCCTGGGTATGCCCAAAAGTTGGGTGAGGCCAGATCTTCAATCTGCAGGGCAGTGTGAACAAACTGTGGAGACTCAGATATGGTGGCCACCTGTATTCGCACACCCGGGAAGGGGGAGAGCTCAACAAAGAAACAATGGCCTCTACCATCTCCCCTGTCCAGGAGAAAGCCGCATCTCCAGCTCCTGTCCCAAGCTGGACAACTCAATTTCTCACCATTTGTTCCTGAAGCCTCTTCAGCTGCATTGGAGCTCAGAGTAAGTGATTCCATTGGTGGGTAAGTCCACATGCAGTCCTTTTAAGAGGAGCACCTGTGAGTGCAGCTGCATTCAGTTTCACTCAGTCACAATCGCCACTGGTTTTCACAACCAAAAGTTATGGGGACTTCTCTCCCTGGCACTGGAACTCTGGGCTGGAGTGTGACTGGGATTCTTGCCCTTCTAGGAGATGGGGATGGACCCCTACAGCTGAAATAGCCCTCCTGATCTTTACTGGCCACACGCCGGTGTGGGACCAGCCCGTTTTGTGTCAATGAGCTTCCTATCAGTCTGGTGGCTTCTTTTGTGCATTCTTAGTTGAAAGGCTTCAGTTCAGCTTCATTTTAAGCGATTCTCACTAATGGTTGTTTTGTAGATTAGTTGTAATTTAGATGTGGTTGTGAGAGAAGGTAAACACAGCGTTAACCTACTGCACCTGCCATCTTGGTTCCTCTAAAGTTGTTAGCTTGCTAAATGTCCTCAATAAATAAGAATGCCTGATTGCAAAATTACTTTATGTATTTCCCTTGGCACAGATTTTGGAAATAGTTTGTTTTGTAGTGTACATTAGAAAACAGCCTCACTCAAGGCTGGACCAGAAATAGGTGCTTTATACAGAATTTGATTGGGGAAGGATAGTTTTTGTGATTCCTCTGTCTTAGAGTAATTTTCAAGTTCAAACTATTGCAGCCATACTTTATGGAACAGAATGTTGAGGATGCCAAAGCTCACTATTTTATATGTTGGAATGACTTAAAAATAACCTGTTGACTAGTTGACTACTGCTCTCTTGCTCTTGGTAGACTTGTTCCAACATAATTTTCTTTCACATCATCATTTTATGTGATTGCACAAAATTTTATTCTTTAGAGGCATCTCAGTATTCATAAACAGTGTCCTAATTTGAAAACTTTGGTTGTTTTTAATATTACCATATTAATAATGCTCTAGTGAGTATTCTTGTCATTTGGTCTTTGTGCTCATCTATGACTAGCTCCTTAGTAATATAATAGTAAGGCCAAAAGTAAGCAAAACCAGAACGTTTTTGAAGATATTGCCTTCAAGAAAGGCAGACACACTATGAAAAAGTTTGATTTCTTGCATATATTTTGACTTGGATATAAAAGAAAAAAATAAAACCTTTTTTAGAAAGTTTCTAATTTGTTGGGTGAAAAAACAATATCTCATTTATGGTAATTTGGTGAATGGTAAGGATGAAAACTGTTTTTACATGTTTATTAGCCATTTATCTTCCTAACCTTCCTTTCATCCTTCCTTTTGAACAAACGTCCTTCTTCGCTTCTTCCTTCCCTCCCTTCCTTCCTTCCTTCCTTCCTTCCTTCCTTCCCTTCCTTCCTATTAATTGCGGCTTCATGCTCATGGCAAACGCTGTAACTGGCTTTCCCAGTATCCATTCTCCCCTTCTTTTTTAGTGAAACAACTTCAATTTTATTCAGGGCTATCATCTGCCAAGCTAATTACAACAACAACAACAACAACAAATGTATTTTCAGCTTATCTTTCAGTTAGGTTTGGCCATATGAGAAGTATGTGGAGCCCTTTAAAATGGGGTGGATAAGCTAGCTTGTTTTGTTTTGATTTTTGTCCTGTGTCTTTCCTCTTCCTCCTGACTGATACAAGATGGATTTGCTGCAGGTCTTTTCACTGTGAGGAGAGAAGGAGATGAAAGTCACCTGCTAAGGATGGCACTGTAAGAAAGCCTGGTCTCTATTGGTAAAATTACATTGTGATGCTTCCATAACAACCCCAGACTATTTCTGTCCAGATTACTTTTACATGAAAACAATGAAACCTCTATTTGCCTAAGCCATTGAAAGTTGGGTGTTTATTAGGTGCAGCTGATATAATGTTCTGTGTCCACATTTAATTGTGAAGAACATATTTTGCTCATTGAACTAAAAGAGGACTTTATACTTAAAACACATGAATCCCCTATTTAATGAGTTTCCAACTGTTTTTCAATTACTCAATTCTTTTTATCTTTTTCTGTGTGGTCTATTTTAATATTTTAAAAATCAGTTTTCAAATTTATCAGTCTTTTGTTTTATGGTTTCTGCCTCAGTTGTCATATTTGGGAAAACCTTCTCTAGTACCTGATTACTCACTTACATTTTCACTGAAAAAAACTTGTTTTCCTTTTTTTACATTAAAAAACTAAGATGGCTCAGTTACTATTTTCCCCTGCCCAGCTTTAAGTCGTGTAGCTTCCAATCTAAAAGTCAGTACAATTCAAATGATGATATCCTCAGATGGTAAAATCACCGATCTATATAATGGAATTTACAACAATTATTTAGACAGACACGAATGTTTTCTTTCAGCCTCTTACTTTTCACAATAAAGATTAGTGTTTGTGGAGTAGTTTGGGTCCATGGGGTGTTCAGAATTTAATGGGAGGTCTTAAAGGATGATGAGCATCTCTGCACAGTAGCTCAGAGATAGGAAGCAGTAAGTAATTAATTAGAAACAATAAGTACAAATCTTTAGGGAACAAAATATTCTTCAGCAAGATTTGAGGAACTAAAAGTAGGGGAATGTTGTGAGTGGGCCCTACAAATAAATTATCAGGAGCATGATATTTGGGAGTCCAGGAGGTTTTTCTTTGACCTTAAACTTGGCCCATTCCTTTCATTCTCCCTCTTGTAACATGCTTACCTTCTACTTAATATACAATAGGCTGACACCTATTATAACTTTCCTTCTTGCTTCTTAGAATGCAAACAAAGGGGCACTGCAGGTGTAGATGCACGTAAAATTTAAAGAAAATAATTTTTAAAATATGTGTTCTATAGTTACTTTCAAAGTTTAATTTATATTATTGCGTCCTGAAAGGAAATACCTAGACAACCTCTAAAAGCCTCCCTTTAGATAGTGTCTGCCACTGTCCTACTGAAGATGAGTGGCTGCCTGCTCTGATGTTATCGAGGGTGATACCACAGCATAAAGTAGGAAGAAATAAATGGGACTAGGCTTCATTGGTTTAACCTCTCGAAGAATCATGGCACTAAGAAGAGAGGTTGTGGGAGGGGATCAATAGTTGACAAATGAAAAGAGTCTCAGTCAGTTGGAAAGGGCATTTATTTTCCCATGACGTAGCAGAATAAATCATTATAGAATCCCGAACTCAAGATTGTCTTTTGCAAAATAACACTCTGTTTTTTGTTACCTAAAATCTTTGAGTGCTATAGTACAAAAATTATTTTTTTCTACATCGTATATGCAGTAAAACAGAAATACAACTATCTAAATTGATTCTAGAAGAGAAGCAAATTTGTCATCATCACGGTTATCCTGATCAAGCATTTCAGCAACACATACATTATGTGGAGCAATGCTAGGTACCACAGAATCTGCGTAATAAAATGTGATTCTTGTCCTTATAAAGTTTTTTCCCTGCAATGAAGTAGCTTATTGCGCATGAGCAACATGTGGTTTCTCTGTTATTTTCTATTGAGAGATTTATCTCAAATCATTACACTTTTCTCACTAATTTTTTGTGTAAGTTAAATTTACCTTCACATTAGTAGGCCTGTTTGTTGCATGTAACATAAATCTATTTGAGCTATTTTGGGGGTTATTCTACACTTGCCCTTCTTACTCTCCATCTATTCGCTACCATTTTGGGTAGTAGCTGGTGTCTGCCACTCTATGTTCTGGGATGCTCAGCCCTGTAGATTCATGCTCTTGGACCATCTTGTTGATTAACTTCTGGGTGGCACTATCAGATATGAATGATTGACCATGGGAGACACTATCAGATATGAATGAGGGCAAGAAGAGAGAGAGATGGACATTCATTTCTCTCTCCTGTCTTCTTTGGGCAGCAGCTACATGCCCCTGACCACAGTTCCCACTATACTAGGCAGCCCTTCATCGCTGCTCCAGCTCTCACTGGCTCTCAGTATACTACTTCTTCCCATATTTCTTTAGCCCAGGGGTCGGCAAACTGTGGTTCACAAGCCACATGTGGCTCTTTGGGTTTGTATATGTGGCTCTGAAGTAAAATTGAAAATGAAAATAAAACTATCATAGTTTCACTTATACAATTTTAAAAGGATATTATTCACATAATGGTGATTTCATTCATTTTATGGCTCTTGAATAATTTTTAAATTGTTGTGAGGGACAGGGTTGGCTCTTGCATTTCAAAAGTTTGCCGACCCCTGCTTTAGCCTAAGGTAGCAATGGTTTTCAGCTGTTGCTCATTTATGGGTGCCTCACTGTGTATTTGTCAGCTTTTACTGTGGAACAAACAACTGCTAAGTTTCAGCAGCTTAAAACAATCGGTTTTTTTTTTTTTGTTCATATAACATGAGAGCTATGGGTCAGCTGTGGCTCAAATTCTAAGTGTTTTCTCATTACCGATCCCAGGCTGAAAGAATATGATGGTTTCATGACAGAGGGCAGAAACTCATGAAAGCCCAACCCAAATCCCACAATTACATGTAAAGTTTCTGCGTGGATAGGGCGAAGGTCAATCCTATTAACATCCAAATGGCCAAAGCATGGAGCAAGGCCAAGCCTGAAGTCCAACAAGTGAGGACATATACTTCTTCCACAGGATTTTCAGACAATCTGGGTGATGTTTATTTCTGCTAGGACTCTGACTAATATGGTGGTTATCTATAAGAAAAGAAAAAAAAAAAAGGAACATTTAGCAGTCTCTCTGAACCCAAAAGCAGGGATTGCAACCAGCCCCCAGAATGAACCAGAAAGAGGCCTGGGTATTTTTAGGGCTTTCCTTTACTCATCTCTGCTCCTTTCTGTTTGCTTCCTTGTTTCCCTCTCTGTAGAACAGTTTTGTTTGTTTCTTTACCTACTTGTGGGCATACATCATGGCCAATAACTGTAATATTCCATGATGAACTATATTTTGGCTCTATCTCTAAATTCCCAGAGAAGGTTTCTTTCTGACTGGCCCAGTGTGCAAGAAGTGCTCATTCCCAGTGCTGTTGAAAGAATCCAACAGGCAAGATCATATTGTACAAAATAGCTGCTGGGATACAACAGTATCACTATATTGATTATGCCAAAGTAAAGTAGAAAACAAAGGGGCTGGCAAGACCACCCACTAGGAGTCCACTATATCCACACTCACTTTTATCACAGGTTTTCCTTTTCATGATCATTATTTTGTTAAACAGCATTTATTAACTAAATAAAATTAGTTTATTTTGTTTAATGAAACACCTATCCTCTACTTTAAAGAAATCTAGGCTTTATAATATGAAGTCAATTGTCTCTTCTTTCTTTATATTTTTAAATTTTGGTTTTCTTTAGACATGACACTATGTTTAAATTTTTTTTTTAAAGATTTTGTTGGAGAATTGGGGGAGGGGAACAGCGTTGGGGAATCAGGGAAGGGGAGCCGACAAGATGCTATCCTTTTGTTCTTCAGTCTAGTTGTGGAGAATGTCGCTTCACTGGCCCATGTTGGTACTGTGATCATTGTGCTCTTCCCAGGTGAGGCAGATCATTCGCCGGTCACTGGATGGCCGCTCATGGTGGCTTTTAGCGGCTCACGCCGGCTGCTGGCCACTCACGGTAGCTTATGGCAGCCCACTGCAGCAGAGGCTGCAGCCTACGCCATCACCTGCAACCTATGGCAGCCCAGCTCCAGGTCGTTGTTGTTCACCATCTTAGCTGTAGGGGGCAGTGTCACTGGCCCTTATGTGGGATCCAAACCAGGGCCCTGCTGCTCAGAGCTGGCTTCCCTAGCCAACTCTTAACCAACACGCCACTCGGCCAGCCCACTATGTCTAAATTTTTAACTTCTCCCAAATACAGAAAGAAGGAATTCATTTTAAGTAGACATTTTTCTGAAGATATCCAATATGTCCAGCTTCCTTTCTATCAGTACTATATGACTTTGAGCTTCATAAGAGGGACATTTTCACTGATATACCAGGTAACTTTGGCGGGAGGGATTTTAAAGGAAAACAATAAAGTTAATTATTTACAATGGCTGTGGTATATCTATACTGTACAAAGGTTATGGTAGCAAGAAAATGATAAAAAAAATTATTGTGCCTTAAGGTTCTTTTATTCTCTTACTGCTCATAATCTACATGATAATTTACTTTCATGTCAACACCACTATGAGCAAGGTATTATAATTCCATTTTGTATATGGGAAAAACCCATGCTCAGAGAGGTTGAGTAACTGGCTCAAGATCAGACAGCTATTAAAGGGCAGATTTAAGACATAAATCCAGGATGGACTAACTCCAAAGACTATGCTTATTTGTCAAGTATCTGGGATGGTATCAGAACCACAGTAGACATCAATAAAAATTAGCTCCATTTCCCTGCAAAGATGCTTTCACTTCTATAATATTATGATTTGAATGGTTCTTTCAGTAAGTGAGTGGAGTGGGATTATAACAATCATAAGCTCCATTGGCCATGATAGATGACATAGGGGCTCTGAGAATGAGTTGGCTTCCCAGATTCTATTGGGAGCAGAATCTGAGCTTAATGCTCTTAATTAAGATTTGTAACTTCTGCTTTGTCCCAACAAACTCTGCAAAATTGTTTTATATTTTAGGGAGTAGAATAATTCTATGGGATCTCTATCTGTCATAGAGTAAATGATAAAAAGAGAGAAGGCAGAGGGCATCCCATTACTCACATAATTCTACAGGAATTCATTTTTGAGTGCATATTGAGCAATACACTATTTCTCACATGATTTGTTCAGGAAATGTTCTTAATGTTTTTTAATTCCAGTCAAAATTTTATGTATAAGATATAATGATATATTTATTATATTACCATAATACGTAATTGCAGCTACATGAAAACTACACACACACACACACACACACACACACACACACACACACACACTCACACACAGAGGGTGCCAAATAATGTATGCACATTTTTTTTTTTAAAGAATTTATTGGGGAATTGGTGGAGGGGAACAGTGTTGGGGAACCAGGGAAGGGGAACAAACAAGTTACTGTCCTTTTGTTCTTCAGTCTAGTTGTGGAGGACGTTACTTCACTGGCCCATGTTGGTATCATCATTGCGCTCTTCTCGGGTGAGGCAGATCAGTCGCCGGCCTCTGGATGGCCACTCACAGCGGCTCTTAACAGCTCACACTGGCTGCCAGCTGCTCACGCTGGCTGCCTGCCACTCACTGTAGCCTATGGCAGTCCACTGCAGCAGGGGCTGCAGTTATGGCGACCTCGGAGGCCCACACCAGCCCAGCTCCACGTGGAGCTGCTGTTCACCATCCTAGCTCTAGAGGGCAGTGTCACTGGCCCTCATATGTGGGATCCAAACCTGGGCTGCTGGCCTCCCAAGCCAGCTCTTAACCAATGCGTCACTCGGCCGGCCCTGTATAGACATTTTAAGAAAAGAGAAAACTATTTAAATTGCACTGATGGTAACCATTTTGAGCACCTCTTGAAATTTCAGAAGTCAAATATGACTTGTATTCATTTTTTGTTATCAGTATATATTGAGTATTATAATTCTAATACAGTTTTTCCTGTCTTAAAATGTGTATACTTTTTTTTGGCACTCTCTGTATATATTAATTTATACATACATATCCATATATATGGATGAAGATGAGAAGGAAAATATAAGAATAAATATAATTAATTTATTAGTGCTGAGATTAAGAGTAGTGTATTAAAATTTTTGACATTTGAAAGTGATTTATAAAACTAAAAAAGGATACAATAACAAATGAACGTTAACCGTAATACACACAAATGTTTCAGGGATCATCTTGAAAACGGAAAAAAAAAATATTTTTAAGATTTTTATTAAGATCTAGCTAATGTACAATATTATACTAGTTTCATGTGTACACCATAGTTATTCAACATGTATATACCTAAAGAAGTGATCACCAGAAGTCCAACCACCATCTGATACCATACCATGCTATCACAATATTACTGACTATATTTCCCATTCTGTACATGACATCCCCATGACTTGTTTTATACATGGAAATTTGAATCTCTTATCCCCCTTCTTGTTACTCCCCCCCTTTTTAAATTGTCAATTAGAGTTGACATTCAGAATTATTTTATGTTAATTTCAGCTGTAAAACATAGTGGTTAGACATTTATATCATTTAAGAAGTGATCCCCCTGACTAGTCCAGTACCCACCTGGCACTATACATAGTTATTACCATATCATTAATTATATTCCCTATGCTTTAGCTCACATCCCCATGACTACTTTGTAACTACCAATTTGTACTTCTTAATGCCTTCACCTTTTTCATCCTGTCCTCCCTCCAGCCCCCCTCCCATCTATCACCCCAATAAATCTAGTACCTATCTGACACCATACATAGTTATTACAATATTATTGACTATTTTACTTATGCTATACCCTACATCCCCATGACTAATTTTTAACAACCAATTTGGACTTAACCCCTTCTCCTTTTTCACGCATTCCCAATCCTCCTTTTGGCAACCATCAAAATATTCTCTGTATCTATGAGTTTGACTCTGTTTTGTTTGTTTATTTTGTTTCTTAGATTCCACATATAAGTGAAATCACATTGCGTCTGTCTTTCTCTGTCTTACACTCCACTCAGCACAGTATCCTCCAGGTCCATCCATGCCACCACAGATGGCTAGAACGCATACATTTCCATGGTCGAGCAATATTCCATTGTATATATGTACCACCTACTCTTTATCCACTCATCCATCGACAAACACCCAGGCTGCCTCCACATCTTGGCCATTGTAGACAATACTGTAATGAACATATGGATGCACACATCCTGTTGAAGTGGCATTTTGGGTTTCTTCAAATAATTACCCAGAAGTGGGATTACTGGGTCCTTCTTTGTCACTTGTTACAGGCTTTATTTTAAAGTCTATTTTGTCTGGTATAAGTATTGCTACCACAGCTTTCTCTTTTTCATTTCTATTTTTATGAAATATCCTTTTCCTATCCCTTTACTTTCAGTCTATATGGGACTTGGTTTTTTGTTTTGTTTTGTTCTGTTTTTTAGCTGAGCCATCCTGCCACCTGTTGGCAGGTCAATGGAAGCTCAGCTCGGGCTGGGCATTAAACTACTATTGCTCAGAGCTCAGCTCGCGCTCTTTGAGTGACCTCATAACCAACTGAGCCACTCGGCCAGCCCTATATAGGCCTTTTGATCAGAAGTGAGTCTCTGGCAAGTAGCATATGTAAAAGTCTTGGTTTCTTTTTTTTTTTCTTTTTTTTATTATTAATAGTTACAGATGTACAAAACTATGTAATGGTTATCTTTTTCACCCCTTACAAAGTAAACTACCCCTTCCTCCCTATACCCCACCCCCGATATCAAACATATTTATTACAATTCCATCGACTCCATCCCCACACTATATTCCACATCCCATGACTATATATGTGTTAAATTATAGTCAACGTCTAATATTAATAAGCGGCAGCTTCAGATGTACAGTGCAGTAGTCAGGCCACTACACCGTCCATGAAGTGGTCTCCCTGACAAGACATGAGTCCATCTGTTCCCCTAAAAAAATATTTACAACCTCATTGATTATATTCCCTAAACTGTCTCTTCTGTCTCTGCGGTAGTATATTGTATTACCAGTTTATGTTGCTTCGTCCCTCCCACTTCTCCCTCATGCCCACTCTCGTCCCATCTAGCCCTCATCAGTTTTTCCTTTGTGTCTCTAAGACTATTTCTGTTTATTTTGCTCATTTATTCAGTTCTTTAGATTCCACATAAAAGTGAGATCATGTGGTATTTGCCTTTCTACGACTGACTTATTTCACTTAGCATAATGTTCTCTAGGTCCATCCATATCGTTGCAAATGGTACGATTTCTTTAGTCATTATAGCTGCGTAATACTCCATTGTGTAAATGTAACCACTGCTTCTTAATCCAGTCATCTAATGATGGGCACTTCGATTATTCCAAGTCTTAGCTATTGCAAATAGCATTGCAATGAACATAGGGGTTCATACATTTTCTTGAATTAGTGTCTTGGGTTTTTCAGGATAAATACCTAGGAGTGGAATTGCTGGGTCAAAAGGTAGTTCCATTTCCAGTTTTTTGAGATACCTCCATACTGACTTCCATAATGGCTGCACCAATCTGCAATCCCACCAACAGTGCAGCAGGGTCCCCTTTTCCCCACAGCCCCGCCAGCACTTGTTGTTTGATGATTTATTGTTGATAGCCTTTCCGATCGGAATGAGGTGGTATCTCACTGTGGTTTTTATTTGCATTTCCCTAATGACTAGTGATGTTGAACTTTTTTTCATATGCCTATTGGCCATCTGTATGTCCTCTTTAGAGAAATGTCTCTTCATATCCTCTGCCCATGTTTTAATTGGGATGTTTGGTTTTTTGGTGTTGAGTTGCATGTGTGTTTTATAAATTATGGGTATTAACCCCTTATCAGATATATAATTGATAAATATCTTCTCCCATTCAGTAGGCTTCCTTTTTGTTTTATTGATGGTTTTCTTTGTTGTGAAAAAAATTTTAAGTTTGATATAATCCCATATGTTCATTTTTTCTTTTACTTCCCTTGTCCGTGGGGATGTATCAGTAAAAATATTGCTCAGGGTAATGTTTGCAAATTTACTCCCTATATTTTCTTTTAGGAGTTTTATGGTTTCAGGTCTTACATTTAAGTCTTTAATCCAATTTGAATTTGTTCTTGTACATGGCGTAAGAAGGAGGTCCAGTTTCATTTCTTTGCATGTATCAGACCAATTTTCCCAGCACCATTTATTAAATAGACTATCTTTACTCCAATGTAAATTCTTGCTTCCCTTGTCATAGACTAACTGTCCATATATGCCTGGATTTATTTCTGGGCTCTCTGTTCTGTTCCACTGATCTATGTGCCTGTTTTTATGCCAGTACCATACTGTTTTGATTACTGTAGCCTTGTAGTATGTTTTGATGTCTGCTAGTGTGATACCCCCAACTTTGTTCTTATTTCTCAGGATTGCCAAGGCTATTCGGGGTCTTTTATCATTCCATATAAATTTTAGGATTATATTTTCTATTTCTGTGAAAAATGCCTTTGGTAGTTTCATAGGAATTGCATTGAATCTATATATTGCTTTAGGCAGTATGGACATTTTAACTATATTAATTCTTCCTATCCATGAGCATGGTAGGTATTTCCAATTATTTGCATCTTTTTAAATTTCTCTCTTCAGTGTCTTAAAATTTTCTGAGTACAGGTCTTTTACTTCTTTGGTTAAATTTATTCCTAGGTATTTTATAGTTCTTGAAGCAATTGTAAATGGGATAGTTTTCTTAATTTCTCCTTCTGTTAGTTTATTATTGGTATATGCAAATGCAACTGATTTCTGAACATTGATTTTGTATCCTGCTACCTTCCTGAATTCGTCTATCAGCTGCAGTAGTTTTTTGATGGAGTCTTTGAAGTTCTTTATATACAGTATCATGTCGTCTGCATATAATGAAAATTTTACTTCTTCCTTGCCAATTTGGATGCTTTTATTTCTTTTTCTTGTCTGATTGCTGTGGCTAGAACTTCCAAAACTATGTTGAATAAAAGAGGAGAAAGTGGACAGCTTTGTCTTATTCCTGATCTTAAGGGGAATGGTTTTAGCTTTTCCCCATTGAGTATGATGTTAGCTGTAGGTTTATTGTATATGGTCTTTATTATGTTGAGATATAATCCCCCTATTCCCATTTTGCTAAGGGTTTTTAACATAAATGGCTGTTGGATTTTGTCGAATGCTTTTTCTGCATCTGTTGATATGACTATGTGATTTTTATTTTTCATTTTGTTGATGTGGTGTATCACATTAATTGATTTACGGATGTTGAACCAGCCTTGCGTACTAGGGATGAAACCCACTTGATCATGATGTATGATCTTCTTAATATATTGCTGAATTCTGTTTGCTAATATTTTATCGAGAATTTCTGCATCTATATTCATCAGGGATATTGGTCTGTAGTTTTCCTTTTTTGTGCTGTCTTTATCTGGTTTTGGAATCAGGGTGATAGTGGCTTCATAAAAAGACTTTGGGAGCCTTCCCTCTTTCTGGATATTTGGAATAATTTGAGAAGAATAGGTGATAGTTCTTTTTGAATGTTTGGTAAAATTCACCTGTGAAGCCACGTGGTTCAGGGCTTTTGTTTGTTGGAAGCTTGTTGATTACTGATTCAATTTCCTTTGTAGTAATCAGGCCATTTAGATTTTCTGTTTCTACTTGAGTTAGCTTTGGAAGTTTGTATGCTTCTAGAATATTATCCATTTCTTCCAGATTGTCAAATTTGTTGGCATATAGTTGCTCATAGTAATTTCTTAGAATTTTTTGTATTTCTGTGATGTTTGTAGTAATTTCCCCTCTTTCATTCCTGATTTTACTAATTTGAGTTCTCTCTCTCTCTCTCTTTTTTTTTTTTTTTTTTGGATAAGCCTGGCTAGAGGTTTGTCAATTGTGTTTATGTTCTCAAAAAACCAGCTCTTGGTTTCATTGATCTTTCATATGTTTTTCTGTTCTCTATATTGTTTATTTCCACTCTGTTCTTTATTATCTCCTTTCTTGTACTCCCCTTGGGCTTCTTTTGTTGTTCTTTTTCCAGTTCCCTGAGGTGTAAGCATAACCTGTCAATTTGAGATTTTTCTTCCTTCTTTAGGTAGGCCTGCACGTTTATGAACTTCACTCTTAGGACTGCTTTCGCAGCATCCCAGAGATTTTGGGTCGTGGTGTTTTTTTGTTGTTGTTGTTGTTTTTGTTTTGTTTTGTTTTTGTTTTGTTTGTTTTTTTGAGGGCAGTGTCATTGGCCCTCATATGTGGGACTGAACCAGGGCTGCTGGCTTCCCAAGCCAGCGCTTAACCACCGCGCCACTCGGCCAGCACTTTTTTTTTTTTGGGGGGGGGGGTTGTGGTATTTTCATTTTCGTTTATCTCAAGGTATCTTTTGATTTTCTCCTTGATCTAATTTGTGACCCACTCGCTATTAGGTAGCATGTTATTTAACCTCCATTTATTTGACAGCTTTCCTGGTTTCTTCTTATCATTGATTTCTGTTTCATAGCATTGTGGTCAGTGAAGACACTTGAAATGATTTCAATCTTCTTAAATTTATTGAGACTTGTTTTGTGGCCTAACATGTGGTCTATCTTAGAAAATGTTCCCTGTGCACTTGAGAAGAATGTATATTCTGTAGCTTTGGGGTAAATTCTCTGAAAATGTCTGTTAAATCCAGCTGGTCTGATGTATCATTTAAGGTCACTGTTCCGCATTGATTTTCTGTCTGGAGGATCTGTCCATTGGTGACAGTGGCGTGTTGAAGTCCCCTACTATGATAGTGTTACTGGTGATCTCTGTCTTTATGTCTGATAATATCTGTTGTATATATTTAGGAGCCCTATGTTAGGTGCATAGATGTTTACTAGGGTTATGTCCTCTTGTTAAATCGATCCCTTTATTATTATGAAATGTCCTTCTTTGTCCTTTATTATATTCTTCAATTTAAATCCATTTTATCTGATATAAGTATCGCTACTCCAGCTTTTTTCTCAGTTCCATTTGCATGAAATACTTTACTCCATCCCTTTACTTTCAGCCTGTATTTGTCTTTTGATCTGAGGCGTGTCTCTTGTATACAACATACGCTGGGGTCTTGTTTTCTTATCCATTCAGCCACTCTATGTCTCTTGATTGGAGCATTTAATCCATTTACATTTAACGTGATTATTGATAGGTGCGTAGTTATTGCCATTTTGTTATTTGTGTTCCTAGTCTTCCTTAGTTAGGTTGTTTTTCTCTTCTGCTTAAAGAAGCCCTTTTAACATTTCCTGCAAAGCTGGCTTGGTGGTGAATTCCCTTAACTTCTTTTCTGGGAAGCTCTTTATGTCTCCTTCAATTTTATTTTTTTTAAATTTTTTTTTGAGGGCAGTGTCACTGGCCCTCATATGTGGGATCTGAACTGGGGCCCTGGCTTCCCAAGCCAGCACTTAACCACTGCACTACTCAGCCGGCCCTGTCTCCTTCAATTTTAAATGGTAACCTTGCTGGATACAGCAATGTGGGTTGTAGGCCTTTAATTTTCATCACTTTGTAAACCTCCTGCCACTCCCCTCTGGCCTGCAAAGTTTCTGTAGAAAAGTCGGCTGATAATCTTATGGGGGTGCCCTTGTATGTAACTTGCTGCCTGTCCCTTGCTGCTTTAAGGATTCTGTCTTTGCCATTTTCACTATAATGTGTCTTGGTGTGGGCCTGTTTGGAATCATCTTGGTTGGAACTCTCTGCACTTCCTGGGCTTGTATTTCAATGTCCTTTGCCAGGTTAGGAAAGTTTTCAGACATTATTACTTCAAATATGTTCTCAATCCCTTGCTCCTTCTGTTCTCCCTCTGGTATTCCAATGATCTGAGGTTATTTCATTGATACTGTCTCCCAGCTCTCTTAAACTATTTTCAATGTTTTTCATTCTTTTCTCTTTTTGTTGTTCTGCTTGGGTGATCTCGGCTATCTTGTCTTCTAAGTCACTATTCAATTTTCTGCTTCATCCAATCTGCTAGTAATTCCATCAAATTTGTTATTTAATTCAGTAATTGCATTCTTAAGTTCTAGCTGGTTGCTTTTCATGGTTTCTCTATCCTTCTTTATATTTTCATTAATTTCCTTGAACATTCTAATAATCAGTGTTCTGAACTCTGTCTCTGATAGGTTGTTTACCTCTATTTCCTCTAGTTCCACTGATTCAGGAGGTTCTTCTGTTCTTTTGTTTAGGTTGTATTTCTTTGTCTCCCCATTCTGGTTTACTCTTTGTGCTTGCTTCGATATAACAGATAGATCCCCTAGGTCTCTCAGTCTTTTCTGGGTAAACTTATACAGTGTGTGTCCTTTATACTTGAATTACTTCATCTTCCTATTCTCTTGCGTGTATATCTGAGGTGTTTCTTGTGTTGTGTGTCTTCACCTGTTGAAGTTTAGCTTTGATTACTTTTGGCTTGTCAGTAGGTGGGATTGACTTCCAGGCTGATCAGCTGTGAGGATCAGCAGTGTCTGCAGTTTATGAGCTGCTGTCTGAGGGTTGATCCCTCTGATGAGGCTTGGACCCTTTGGGCCATTGCACCTGTAGTGACTTCCTTTTGGGTGTGACTCTTGTATGTCAAACCCAGAAATGCTCTGGTTTTATCCAAAGTTGGCCTGTGGGTATGATGATTCTTGTATCTCTAGTGCTGGTCTTGGCTCAAGTTCACCAAGCTCTCTTCAGGTTGTCCTATGCTGTACAAAAATTCCTCTGCGTCTTGTGGAAACAAAGACAGACACCTGACGCCTAGTGTGATCTTGGCACTGTAGGTTTGCTGTACATGAGTGTGGTTGTGACGTGTGATTGGTAGTTTTTACAAAGTCACTGCTGTTTCTGCTTTTGCCTGTCCCAAGGCAGGTTGTGCACCCTGCAGGCTCAATGAGTGTCTTTGGGCACCCTTTCCGTTGACAGCCATAGAGAATGAGAGAGTTCCTCGTTGCCAAAAGCCAGCTGCCAGGAATCTGTTAGTTAGTGCCTCAGCAGCTGAACCAGCCTTGCCTCCCAGTCCTTGCCAGAAAGGTGGGGGCAAGGTAGGTAGTCTCACTCTGCAGCCTCTTTTGGGTTGGAAATTCTCGACCCCCTATAGGTAGGAATGCCTCTGTAGTCTGCCCCTATTGCTCCATTCAGGGGTCAGTTTAAGACTCCAGCTTGGCAGGGGCCAAGGTTTCTGAGGGAGGGTCGGGGTGGGTTTTTATTTCTGTAGTTGTTTTTGCTTTTATTTTTTTTGCTTTCTGTCCAAGAGAGGAGGAAAAATAAACAAACAAGCAAGCAAACAAAACAATACAACAACAACAAAAAAACGCAGTCCCAACACTGTTTTGAGCTAAGGCCTTTGCCTCATACGCTCCAGAGGAGTTCCTGCTGCTCTCCCAAAGAGACTGCCGGGGTTTAAGGGGCTGCGCGCATCCTGCAGCGGCTCAAATCTCCGGTCTGCCTCCCGGGGACCTTCGTTTCTGCCTGGCACCCGCTGCATCTTTCTTCCCCTGCTCCTTCGATTTCAAGCTTCTGCCTCGGAGCCCACGCAAGTGCGAGTGCAATGCTCCTGCTGCTCTGCGGGAGGGCCGCCGGGGTTGAGGGGACTGCGCACACCCTGCGGAGCAGCTCAGATCCCAGCTCCATCTCTCTCGGAGATGCCCGGCGCGCTGCATCTTCCCCCCACCCCCCAATACCGCGAGTATTCTTTCTTCCTCTGCTCGCCCTATTTCAGGCTTCTGCCTCAGAGCCTGCTCGCTGAGGTTCTCTTGCTGTGCTCCACGGACCCGGTGGATGCACAGACTGATTCCCTGAACCAGGCGGGTGCAGGGATTGATCTTGCCCTGGGGACCCGGGCATCCGAGGGTGCAGCTGTACATCTCCCCTCTCTCCTCCCCCACTCGCCCCACCTGAGGCTTCTTCATCAGGCTGCAGATTGTTGCGCTCTTGCTGTACTCTAGGTGAGCTGCGGGGCACAGGGAGCGAGCAGTGGGAACACCGATCTTCTCTCTGAAGCTTGGTGCCTCTGCAGCTGCGGATGTGGGCTGCACCTCACACCTATCATCGCCTTCTTCCCCCACTAGCCCGGCCTGCCCACCTTCCAGCAATCGTGTGAGACTTAGTTGCTCTGTGTGATGAGTAGACATCCCTTTGAACAGTTACAGAAGTTCAAATTGTGGATATTTCCAGGGGAGAACTCAGGGAGCTCTCCTCACAGTGGGCATCTTACCTCCTCCCCTCTTGGTTTCTTATCCATTCAGCCGCCCTATCTTTTGATTAGAGCATCTTCTCCATTTACATTTAACATAATTGTTGATAGATATGTAATTATTGCCATTTTATTATTCATATTTTTTATCTTTGTTTTAAAGAAGTCCTTCTGTTCCTTGTCATAGTGGTTTGGTGGTGAGTAACTCCTTCAGCTTTTTCTTGTCTGGGAAGCTCTTTATCTCTTCTTCAGTTTTAAACGATAGCTTTGCTGGGTAGAGTATAAACTTGGTTATAGGTCCTTTCTTTGCCTCATTTTGAATCTGAGCATTTCATGCCAATCCCTTCTGGTCTGCAAAGTTTCTGTTCACAAATCGTCTGCTTTTAGGATTCTCTCTTTGTCTTTAACCTTTGGCATTTTAAATATGATGTGTATTACTGTGGGCCTGTTTGGGTTCATCTTGTTTGGGACTCTCTTTGCTTCCTGGGCCTGTACGTCTATTTCCTTTGCCAGGTTAGGGAAGATTTTGGTCATTATTTTTTTCTCAAATAGGTTTTCAGTGCCTTACTGTCTCTCTTCTCCTTCTGGTACTCCTATGATGTGAATGTAGGTAGACTTGATGTTGTCCTAGAGGCCCCTTAATCTCTTTTCATTGTTTCAGATACTTTTTTCCTTTAGCTGTTTTGACTGGGTGTTTTCTGCTACCTTGTCTTCTAAATGGCTAATTTGATCCTTTGCTTCATCTAATCTAGAGTTGATTCCCTCTAATGTATTCTTCATTTCACTATTGTAGTCTTTATTTCTGACTGGTTGTTTTTTATGTTTTGTTTCTCCATTTTTATGTTTTCTATCTCTTTGTGGAAGTTCTTCTTCAGATCATTAAGCATCCTTATAACCAGTGTATGGAAGTCTGTATCTGGCAATTTGCTTGTCTCCATTTTGTTTAGTTCCTTTTCTAGAGCTTTGTTCTGTTCTTTTATGTAGGAAATGTTTAAACAAACATTTAAACATTTTGGCTGCCTCCCTGCATTTGTTTCTATGCATTAGGTAGGGCTGCTATGCCTCCTGGTCTTAGTAGAGTGGCCTTATGTAGTAGGTGTCCTGTGGGAACCAGTGGTGTCATCTCCCTGGTCACCTGAGCTGGGTCCTCCATGTGTGTCCTTTGTGTGGGTTGTGTGTAACCTCCTCCTGTAGTTGAGACTTGATTGCTGTTTGCATATCAATGGGAGGGGTTGATTCTCAGGCTGATTGGTTGTGAGGACTGGCTGTGACTACAGTGGAGGAGCTGTTGTGCAGAGGCTGATTTTACAGAGCAGTGTGGGCCTATGGTGCCTGCCCAGTCTGCCATAGAGGTATGTTCTACTTGGAGGTGGCCAAGTGATGCTCTGTCCCTGTCTGAAGCTGGCTACTGGGCCTGCCATCTCTAGGGACTCCTAGAAGGGGATTCACTGCAGGCCAAGTTCAGCCACAGTCTATTCCCTTCTCGGGGCCACCTGGCATGAGCCACAAAGCAACCCAGAGATGGCCACCAACTGTGCTGTGTGTGGAGGTAACTTGAGAGGCCAAGGTGTGAACAAAGGATGGCTGTCACTAGTGCCAGTTTTAGGGCTGCTCAGCCAGAGGTACAGGGCACAACAAGCCAGATGCTGCTTGTTTGGGTTTTGCAAACCTTTGAGAGATTTTAGGAAAATGTGTACCAATAGCCAAGGCAGACCATTTGTACTGAAAAGCCACTGGAAGCTTGCTTTGGTGTTCCTAAAGATTGGATTGGGTGTGGTTTCAGGGAATCACTAGGGTGGGACATAGAAAGGTGATATCCAGTTTGATGGAGACTCAGATATGACACCTGTGTGCATATTCACACATGGAGGTGGAGGGCCCAACAAAGAAACAATGGCTTCCACTAGTTCCTTCATCCCTGAGATTGCTGCCACTCCAGCCATCACCCTGAAGCTAGACAATTCTGTTTCTCCTGGTTTGTCCCTGGCTTTTTGAGCTACTGCCCCAGTGCTGGAGCTCAGAGTGAGTCCATCAGCAAGGAAGTTCATGCACAGTCCAGTTAAGAGGAGTGCCTGGGACTCCAGCCATCCTCTGCCTATCTCAGCCCAGTCGCTGCCGGTTTTCACAGGCAGCAGTTGTGGGGGCTTCTCTTTCCAGCACTGAAACCTGGGCTGGGGTAGAGCTGGGACCCCCTAGCTCCTCAGGGGCTGATCTCCACATTGAGAAGTCTTACCTGATTTTTAATGGTCATATCCTGGTGTGGGTCCAGCTCGTTCTGCATCTCTGCCCCTCATACTAGTCTCGAGATGGCTTTTTCTGTATGTGCATAGTTGTGGGGCTTTGGTTCAGCTAGACTTCAGGTGATTATTAATAGTGGTTGTTATGTAGTTTAGTTGTGATTGATGTGGTCCTGAGAGGAAGTGAGCACAGCATTTACCTATTCCACCATCTTGTTTTTTTCAAGTGGTCAAGAGAATACTTAATCATTTAAAACATTTCCAAATGTATTAATTTATCTCTGTCAGGATACTCAAGAATTTATGCTATGATTTTCCTCTGGGGAGGGAAGCAGAGAGTGGCTATAGAAAAGCTGTGGGAGCAATGTCTCCCATCTTGGTAACTTTGGAGTTATGAATCCATGTAAGTGGAGTATTAACAAAAAATAAAGATAAAAAAGAAAATGTATAGGCTTCTTCCATGTGTTTGTAGGTGGAATGGAATGAATATGATTCTTAAATTACTCTTTTGTTATCTTTTTCAGAGTTCTCCTCCACTGTTTTATATGGGTCACTTTTTAAAACATGTTTTTAAGTAAATGACTCCCTATGATATATTTTTATGCAACTTACAACATGTATATATTACTCAAAAAGCAATAGTTTTATCTGGGCATTGTGGGACACTCAAAAAAAGTATAAATTTGATCTCTAGCTTTGGTGAACTTTTTTTTTTTTTTGATGATAGACCACATGACGAGGTATAACTAATGAGTCTGCCTAATAGTTGTGCATATGAAATTATTACTGAAATGCCTTGCATTAACTGAAAAAAATAATTCAAACAGACAGAGATCAGAGTGGGCTACAGCACAGATAGAGAAGACTTAATGCAATGTTTGTATTGGTTAGGTCATACTGAGGTGCAGTAACAAATCCATCCTAATAATTTAGTGTCTGAAAGAATAATATATTTTTTAATTTCTCATGTAGCAGTTCAGGGTGGGCTTTTGGTTACCTGGGTAGCTTTCTTCCATGGTCAGAAATACACTCAGATGGGCAGTTGCTTTGCCTCCTTCACTGTGCAATATCTTTGGTCCCTCAAGCATCTCTCTGAGACAGTCAAAGAGGGAAGTGCACAGAGAAGCATGAGAAAACTTTTATATGAATCTATACCAATAACTCTATATACATCTGAATCCTGGAAGCATGCATATTCTTCTCTCCATTCCATTTACTATAGCTCAGCAACAAGACCACACCTCATTGCATGAGACAGGAGCATGCAATCTGGTTGGCAGGCAACATACTTGACCTTTCATGGCAATGGGAGAAGGAGGAGGGTCTATTTTGGTGGACAGCTGACAGTCTCTGTCATAAATATGGAGCATCAGTGATTTGGAGGAATGAAGGGGAGAAAGAATGGCGGGTACCCAGGCAGAAAGAACAATAAGAATCACCAGGCTGTTAAACCTCATCAGGCCTCCTTTATCTGATAAACAAAACTTATTCTTGATGACTTCTAAAATTGTTTCCAGCTTTAAAGTTTCTGTGGTTCTGGGAGCTAACATTCAATGGGCATGGTGTTCAGCTGCAGCAGTATGTTCATGTTGGAAATGGAGATAACTCTTACATTACATGGGGAGAGTGGGGTCTTGAATAATCACCATATCATACTGAAGATTTTTAAAAGTCAAGTGACAAATATTGGTCAGGTATCTACAACATAGCAGATACTTTGCCAGGTGCTATGGAAAATACAAAGAAGTTAACTCATTTTATTTTCAGAATTGATTACATACTACTTATCAGGGAACTGAGTTGGATGAAGAAAGAGGAAGATTGAAAATGAAGCAGAATGGGATATGTTCCCAGGGTTCTAGACTTCACAGTATGGGGTAGGAGATGAAGGAGAATATGGAATGACCCTTGAATATCTTCTACAAGATTTTTATGAAGAGAAAAATAATCTCTAACATGAGCTTATTTCCCTGTGATTTGTCTCTTACAATTGGACATATTAACTTTCTGTTCATTCAAAATTCTGATTAATTAACTTGGAATTAACTATAATTTTACTGCAAATAAAAATGCATCATTCTATCCTCTATTTTATAGGCCAATTAATTAAGATTCTTATGAGGTAAAATTGTGTTTTAGGCAATTAAGGCGTCCCATGCAATTTATCTATTTCTATGAAAATACATTCTCAGATGTTATAATCACTTGACAATTCTGCCAAATATAGTATTCTATTGGTGTTAATTCTTAGACAATTATACCTCTAATATGTCCCGGGACTCTTATCTATTGATATAATGGCTCTATCCAGATTTTACTTTTTTGTACTTTTAAAGTTTTTGTGTCCTTAGACAAATTATAATCCCCAAGATTTTGGAGACAGACCATTTCCAGTCATTTTCATGTTTAGTTTTGGCTTCTGGATCATGTCTTGTTGTGAAATCACTGCAATTATTATCTTTTTTTTTTTAATTGAATACCTGCTTTAATATACCTTTCTTAAGAAACATAAGACCTGAGACTAGGATGCAGGAAACCTGCAGTTCAGTTGGATTTGCCATTTAAGCTAGGAATGCCCTTTACTCTGATGAGGCCTCAGTTTTACTAGTCTGTCAAGTGAGGGGGTTGAAAGAGGAGATAATGTAGGCTGTGCTTCTTTGAAATATTACTCTTCCATATGGTTGATCACTTTTCTTTATTTGGTTATCAATCTATTAATTTAACTTTTGTTTTTAAAAGGGGACAGTTCCTTTAACTTTTTTTTTGTTGTTGAAAGTATTGTCAGGAGCCCATTTGAACCACATAATATAGGGTGCTTATTTAAGATATAGATTTTAATCCCTTATGGCACATTCATTAAATCATACTTTCTAGGGAAATATTTGTTAGTTTTTAATGTATATACAGGTTACATAGGGATTTTGATAAAATGAAATCTCCAATTCAGTGTGTGTGGGGTAGGACCTGAGATTCTGCATTTCTAATGAATTTACCGGTCATATTACTAGTCAGCTGACTACACTGAATAGCAGGGCTCTCTAAGTCATAATGGAAGCGCCAACCCAGTAAAGTCATGTCTTAAATGGTGACAGAAGAGCCAGATGTGGAATGTTTAAAATGTAATAATCATGCCTAAACTGTAGTATCTGGGTCATATAAAGTAAAGAAAAGTGTTGCAGAGCAAAGATTAAAGAATATAAATGTAATCTGTATAAGGTCCTTTTATGAGTGGCCATATCAGAGAAGCACACTCATTCTTGCTGTGTTATCCTAGATTGTGAGAATGTGTCGAAGTTCCAAGTACTAAGCAGTAAGAAGAAAATTGTTTCCTTTTTACCATTGCTGCTTTACTGAATGCTGTACACAATATCTGTCTCTCATTTCCTTTCTACAGATTTTGCAGAGCCTGTGGCTGGTGTGATCACATTGTTTTTAGTCATAAAAGTATGGTTTCTTTTTTCATTTTGTGTGGTGATGAGTAAAGAGATTGTTTCTATTGAGGTGAGAAAAGGTCTTCAAACTCTTTGTTTTCTAGTAAACAGCAGGCCTAAAGAGACCCCGAGAAGATGCCTGACCTCCCTGAGGATTAAATTTCTGCTAGTGGCTTTTTATTTTTCTTTTAATTTTAAAGATTTTTTTCTTGAGGTATACTGACATATAATGTTATGTTAGTTTCAGATGTACAATCTATTAGTTTATTTTTAATATTTAAAAGGGTTATACTGACATATAATGTTATATTAGTTTCAGATGTACAATCTGTTAGTTTAGTTTTAATTTTTAAAAGTGTGTGTTGCTTTTAATTTGAACAGTTTGTGACTGGGTGTAAAATTAGCTTACATGAACGTCCTTCTCAACTGCAGTACTGAAAGGCAAAAATAGTTTTGTAGAAATGTGTGCATTTGCATGTTTAAATGGGATCTGATTTATATTGTGCCAAGCACCATTACTGACAATTATGTAGGCTTTGAAATGAAGTTATGACTTAAAAGTATATGTGGCATATGTTCTATGCCAATTAAAAAACATGCCTTGGGAAACTAACTTTCTTTTTTTCTTTTTTTAACCCTACTAAAATCTAAGACTCATGTAAACTGATCTAGTATTTATTTCTTTGCTTAGATATAATGTTTTATATCCAACTTTTGAATATCAGATCATTTCAAATCACATTTCACGTTGTAATAATAATAATAAAGATAATGATAATATAATAATAATGATAATAAATACTAATGGCAGCTCATGCTTATAAAGTTCTTTCTAGGTGCCAGGCTATGTGCCAAGTGCTTTATATGAATCATCCTTTCACTCTACTTTATAATCTCCATAGTCAAGCTGCTCTGTTTAATATGTACATTCAGAAAATCTTAATGCTCAGTTGATATTGCATGTGTACACACACACACATACACAATAAATCCTTGTGGGGAAAAGAAACAAGAACAGCTTAAAAAAAAGAAAAACAAATCCTGAAGTCACGTGACAGATTTAGCAAATTCTTTTTATTTACATAGAAATGTGTACACATACTTTCTCTGTACACAGAAAATTCTAAGTATATATACATATATGGTTCTCACATATGTTACAATAAATAGTATGTTAATCTTGTTTCTTGATGAAAATAAAAAGATGTCTTAAAATGTTTCACACCAACCACAAAATTACAAAACCACCTGATGAACTCAGAACAAAAATTTCAAGTATGTACTACCACACACTAAGCCTAGTACAATTTTTACAACAGACAAAACCAAACTCTGTGCAGATATCAGCAGTAAAAGTAAAAGGATGGAGATGCAAAATAGAGAGCTGAGCTGTTGGTTTTTTGAGCAATGTGGTAAGAATATTTTTATGGGTTAGGACTGGTTTTTCTTTGGTCCTCAATTTAATGTTTTACCTTAACTGATACTTTACAGATAAGAAGGGAGGAAAAAGTTAACATCTATTGTAAAAAGAATAACCATTCCGAGTTCTAGAAGTGTTTTTACTGGTCACCTGGACCCTCCTTTTGCGCTAATGGCAAGATTATCCAGTTCTGAAATCCAGGATGATGGTCCACCCCCTCAGAGAAGATGGGGTGGCACCAACTGTGAAGAAACATTAATTTGTAAATAATTTCAAAAGCCTAGTGAGTCAGATATCTTGGTTATTAGCACTTAATAATAATTAATAATGTTTAGATATACGCTTTATTTCCACACAGAATTTAATCCCTCATTTAGTTAATTAAATTCAAGAAGAACTTAATCTGGGAGGCTAGAAGTAATGAATCCATAATCCTGGAAATTTCTCCCTCCACTTCCGATTTTTTTTTTTCATATTTTAGTGGAGGAAATCAATCACTTTCTCTCAATTTCAGAGTTGTTCTACACATGTTTGTGAAAATCATACTACCAAATGAACAGAATGAGGTTATAGGGTGAATACAGATTTATGACATTTTTGACAAGTTAGCAGCACTGAATTTGGTAAACGAACCTTAAAACATTATGATCTTCATTATTGTTGAATTGTCTTATATCCAGATTTGCTTTCCCAATACACCAATATTACCATTCAGATGAGAATCATGAGGGCTAAATGTTTTAAACACATTTGCTCAACTCTAGCTCAGATAATAATGCATTTAGTTCCACTGTGGCACTGTAACCACACACGAGTTTTGAAACAAATTTTACCCCTTAGTATCTCATATCAATAACAACACAGATGTGGGAGAAAAGACAGCAATAGAAAAAGAATTCTATGTCAGAAATGTGGTTCATCTATCAAATACAATCGTTTCTGTTACTTTACTGAATCTGTTCCTTTTAATGTAACCTTCCAAAACAAATTTCAAGGCAGGCTCATTTCAAGAGCAATGTTTATCACATGCATAATTTGATTATTTTTGTTACATGTTGCTCCCATCGATTCTTCTTTTAGAGAAACAATATTTCAAGGACTTAGCCATCTTACATGGAAGTGATGGCTTCATAAACAGTTTGATTCTTCAGATTAATGTACTTATGATCAAAACCACCACGTGTCACATTTAAAGATGTTTTTTTCTAAAAAAAAAAAAAAATTTTTTTTTTTTTTAAAACCTAACACAGAACTAAGGTTCACTGCCAGAAACAAAAGGGATCCTTCACTGTGAAGAGATGAGCTTAGTTCTTGGTCATTCTAATTAAAAGTTTTATTGGTCATCCTATTGCTGTGGAAAGATTTCAGCCAGAGGATAAGTATGGAGTCTCGCTATGGTAATTGTAATCAGGACAGACCTTTTGCACGAGTTTATAATCAACACTGTAAAAGGCAATGTAAATGCAAATGACCTTGAAGGGCTTGGAGCACAGCCAAGACACATGGCTCTGAGTCTGCTCCTGGTAGCAGATCTTGGATGGGTCAAAGTTGCACAGGGCGGTCTTCTTAGCCCGATCTGTTTTTTCATACTCAATGCGACAATTGAAAGATTTGGATTCCTTGGTCTCCAAGGTAGACTGGGGGGAAACTTCGAATTCCACGACTTTGGAGGGGGGTACCAAACTCACAGAAACATTGCCCAGGCCTGTGGAATTATGTCGGAAATAAACACTGAAGGTTCCATTGCCATGGTCAACAATTTTCCCTGTGATCAGGAGGTTGAGTTTAACAGTTTTAATGTTAGAGTGGAAGTCACCCCATCCAAACATTTTCTTAAATTTCCCCGTTTTTACTATCGGCCTCCGTTTAGTTCTTGTCAGTGGCTCCTGAACCTCCGTGATGTTGGCCAGCCAATCCCAGAAGTTTTCCATGCTGTCTGCATAGGCCAAGTGTCCAGGCTTTGGGACAGGAGACTGTTTAACAAACAGACGCAGGGGATTTAGGACCCTTGAGTGCACCACGTTGGCGACCAGTGTCCCGGGAGCATCTTTGTCTTCCCAATCCAGCCCCTCTGTGGCGTGCGCTGCGTTTTTGCTCTCACAAAATAACTGTGTGGAAAGGAGAAAGACAAAGTTTAAGTTAGGCTTTTAGCCCTCGAGTATTACAAAGCCAAAGCACAAGGGACGTTCTTGCAGTATTATTTCGATTCTTTCTAATAGCGCTTCACACACACAGCTGGGCTCAGTACTGTAATGAAATGAGCATTTAATTTCAAGCAATGTAAAACTGTGAGTACAAAAATTTAAATGATGAGATGAACAAAAGAAGGTTTTATTTTAATGGGGTGATGTGGTTTTAGACTCTGTTTCCTAATCTTTACAATTCTATTTTTCCAGATTGGGGGAAGTAGTATATTTTGGTATCCCATTTGATAAAAGCATTACATTTGTGAGACCTTTCAAGTAGAAGACAACTCTAGAATGCTGAACGTTTCTCCCAAGGAGCTAGAAACCAACTTGAATATAAGATATTGACAAGTATTAAATATATTTTGAAATACTAAGGATATTATTATATTCAAAGGCTTATGTCATATAACTTCATGGCTTTTGACATAATCCCATCTCAAACTGTAACAAAAAAGAAGCTTGAATAGTAATAGAAACTTTTAGTTGAAAAATATAATTTCAAATTTAGTTGACTTTAGAGAAACAAATAAATTGGAGATGTGTATTTTGAATTAATTATTAGACTACATACGATATAATACATTTTATTAAAACTGAATTACATCCTGAAAGATAGAATTGGTTAGAAAGAGTTACGTGTATGTGATTTATAGATTCCACAATATTTTGGTTCAAATGATACCCACAAAAACACAGCACTTTATCTGCATTTGATTTTTTTTTCATTATTTTTGTAGTAGTGTAAGAGTCACAATGTTTTCTAAAAAATCATTTAATTAAGTCAGTAAGGATTGTGAGGGATGAATCATAATCTGTGAAACTATTGCCTGGAGTGAATATTTATAAAGTCCAGAATATTTATAAAGTCCAGAAAATAGAGGTTCCTGGTGGAAACCCAGATAGCCTCTTATCTCTAATAGCACAAACCATGCCGGTAATGATTCTCTGGAAAACTGTCAGCATGATGAAATGGATGAGAAAGAAGTGAGGCTGTGTTTGTGTACTGTTTCCTCAACCCTTTCATAGTTGGCAAAGTACCCGGTAAAACTAACCTCAGATTATTACAAGTAATATTGCTTTCAATCCAATTTTGAAAAACAAACAAAAAAACATAGCCTCGATTATAAACATTGCACTGGACTACATGGTAAAGTTTAATAACATGAAGTTATCTTTTACATGTTCATAAAAGTTTAGAAGTTTAAGTTTTAATAAAGTTTTGTGAAAAGTGTTTTTACTTACACCTGTCCCTAAGATCACTTTAGAGTAAAAATCTGAGAATTTAAATGTATGTGTGGGTTTTCCTTTTTTTTTTTCTTTGGGGGAGAGGAAATTCATAATAATTATTAGCCCCTTTGATTAACTTCCTGAATACTTTTCTTCCTCATGTCTGGTATTTTTAAAAATTCTTTTTCCTTTACTTAAAATACTGAGGTTTGGTAGAAGGGCAAATTGATATGATGTACATTGTTACTATTTTGAGAACTGAAATCCATACTACCTGTTCTTAGGGGCTTACATAGCTTGAGTTGATATTTCTGTTTCTCCTCTGGTATTGAAAGGCTGGTATTGAAAATGGGATCATTACCTAGGATTTCTGGCTCAAAATATTCTGGGTATTTCTGATACTGTAACTAGCTTTCTGATTTTGAACATTCTTAATTACAATGTGCATAAACCTCATTCAAATTAACTGGTAAGAGACAATGGAGTTAATATTGGCTCCAGTTATGATTTGAGTTTCTTGAGACCTCATGCAGCTGGCCCAAGTAACGTGTCCTGACCTCTCTCTCCACTGAGGGGTCCAAAGGCACATAGGCAGATAAGAAACCCCTTACTGCTCAAGGTCTAATTTCTCTTTTCTGTTACTATGATTCTTGTTGCCCAGAGCCTATTATCAATTTTGTACCTGTTTTCAGTATTTCATGAGATGAACATTACTTGGTCAGTTCTGACAGACATACCTTCCACTCCCTGAAAATCTCTGGTATACACTTTACTTCCTGATCTCTACTCTCCTATGTGGTACAATTTTGTAAACTCTTCCCTCATTCCTGCCTTCCTTCCTCTCTTTCGTAGGGTAAATCCCTTCTGAAATTTTCTCCATTTAGCTTGCTTTTTAAAAAATATCCCGATTCTTACCTTTACACACCGTGCTGCTAATTAAATATTTTTGCACTTGCAAGTATGACAACAATCTTTGCTACCGTCGGCAACATGATTTTTTTTTTTCGCCTTAAGATATTTGTTTTTCATTATACATTTTCCTGATTTTTTTCCTCCTAAATCATTTTTCTTGATTTAGCACTTTCTTTGAATGTCTTCTTACCTTTCTATTATTGAAAACCTATAAACATTGAATCCATCATTCAATGATAAGTTTAAAATCATGTAGTATCTTAACTGGTGTTGGTACATTTTGATACCCCTTAGGAGACAGATATTATGAGATCCTTCTTATCTCTAGAAATTCTGCTATGATGATTCTTAGATTATTCAATGCTAATAATAGCAAAAATGGCATTTAATAAGACTTTTAAAAAAATCTGAAGATTTTCTTTGTAGTAGTTTATTTTATAACAAGTTGACCCAAACATATGTAACTCACCCTAAATATATATGAATGCAAAAAGGGAAATCTAAGCTTATCAAACAGATAAAGTAGATGTGATTATTTTTTTTTAGAAGAGCTCTTTAACTCTTCAAAAAAAATTCTCCCAATGAGAATTTAAAATGGATTTGATTTCTAAAAAATATATTTTAACACAATACTCCTTGGGTTCAAACCTGCATAAGAAGCCCTTGATTTTAAGGTTTGCCTATATAAAAAAGAAAATAAAATTCAATTAATAGCACAGATCTATAATTGTCCTCTGTTTTGGTGAAAACATGCACTGACAGTTCCTTTGATGAAAAGTAGATGTATATATATTTTAATTTTTTTTTCTTTGCCCTAGATTACTACATTTCCTACTTGCTTTGACAACATTAAGCAAGTTGAGCAAAGCTGTGTAGAACTTCAACCTGTTTATTACTTTAAAATAACACATGGGCAGATCTCACAAATACTGATTTCCAAATCTAAACCCAAATCTCAAAAGACTTTCAGATAATGGTGTATAATTTTAAAAGGGTAAATATATTCCTAGTTGGTTTTAAAATCTGGCAATTGTACCTCCTCTCCCAACTTCCAATCCCTATGGTATAACTTTTTCAGTCTTTCCCCTGGAATATTTTCCTAAAATGCATGCATCGCTGCTGAGAGGGCACCCTCTCCTATACCAGGTCTACAAATATGGTTGTATGACATAAGATCCCAAGGCTCATGCTTATTCTCAAAAGACGTAATCCAGGATGACTAGGGTTGGATGAGTCACACTCCTGCCCCTCACTCATCCATACACGCCCAATATGGAAGCAGCATGGGGGATAAAGCATGGGATTTGGTGTCTGATGACCTCATGACCCCTCACTTAAGTGTTTGACTTGAACCCCAGTTTTTTTCACCTGTATCTCCTTTGCTGGTTGATTGTAAGGATTACATAAAAGAACAGATGGAAATTACTGAGCCCAATTTCTGGCAAAAGGCATTCAATGACTGATGGCTCTTGCATGGTCTAGTGGATCATCCCATGCCCCCTATTCAATAATTGTCTTCAAAGGGTTTTATGAATTCTCCAGCCTCCCAGAAACTGATTACGGCTAATTAAAAAACTTTTCAGTACCATATGATACATTAATGATTGAGTAGAAATCAACCTTCTCAACTCTAGAGCATCTATCAAATATTTCCTCGTGTTTCCAGTCTCGCTGACATCTGTGTCATTGCCAGATCACAGGCACACATGAGCTCTCTTTGCCAACAAAATGTGTGTGTGTATCTTTAATTCCAACCTACCACATGAGTCAGCAAAGAGGGCTGAAAGTACAAGGTGCCTGGCATGCACCCTCATTCCTGAACAGACAATTTCCATGAGACACCTCCTGGGAGAGGGCTGTCGGTGGTTCTGTTGGCAAACCACTCTGTTCAAGACAAAGTTGTTAGATGTTTTCTACAAAACACATGGCTGCATCCCCCTGGTTACTTTCATGTTTGCTGAGGCTCTCTATGCTAATATTGGTATCACTGCTGTCTTTATCCCATCATATTACAATAATAATGCAAAAACATTTAACCACAAGCACAAAATGGAGTTCAAAAAAAGGAGAAAAAGAGGAATTGCTGTGCTTTATCTGTTTGAACATTCCCTGATTTCAACACATTTATCAAAGCTTAAGTAATTTATGTCTTGGCAGGGTGTATCAATTTCACAAAGCACACACATTAGCTGGATACAATGATATCATATCAGCTTTTTCTGCATCTTACAGAAGAGCTCCAAAAGATTAATAAAAGCTCAAAGCTTCATCAATTAAATGAAGCAGGTGGAAGGAAGGGAGTAGAGGAAGAAGACTGTATTTCATTTGGGTTCTTTTGTTTTCAGGGGGAAAAAATCTGACAGGTTCAAATCATTCATCATAACAAGCTGGAGTTGAATTTCACTGATAATTAAATGCATTTTTTTCCCAAGAGGCAGAGAAGCTGCAATGAATTTTATAGTAGCAGATGTGAGAACTGTCATGAATTATGGAAATAATTTATAAACTAAAAACCATCTTCGTCTGCAAATACTATATCAGAAGACTCTTTTTCAACCATACCTATTATGTATTTTCAGTAAAAATTTTATTTTAGAATAATTTTGTTTACAGAACAGTTGTGTAGTAAAAAAAGAGTTGCCATGTACCCTACATCCAGTTTCTTATATTGTTAATAACTTTTCTAATGTCCTTTATCTGCCCCAGAATTCCATCTAGGATCCCACATTACATTTGGTCCTCATGAATCCTTAGGCTTATCTTGGCTGCAATGGATCTGAGTCATTCCCTGGTTTTGATGACCTTGAATATTTTGTGGAGTACTGGTTGGGCATTTTGTGGAATGCTGTTCAATTTGAGTTTGAACTTTTTCTCATTATTAGACTAGAGTTATGAAAGAACACAAAAGTGTTATTTTCGTCACTTCATCTCAATGCTACATTCTAGCAACATGAGTTATCACCATTGATATTAATCTTCATCTTCTGGTTTAGGTAGAGAAGATCTTTTTTAAAGTTTTGCTTTCAGAATTCTCATAAGGCTTATTATACATATTTGTTATCATAAGCTTAATTTACATTTAATTCAGTGGCACTTAGTTTAAGATATTTTTTTGTTTTTTAAAGTTAGGAACTCTCAAGCATTTCAATTTGTAACTCTTTACCATTTTACTAAATGATCTAAAATAACCTCATTTTATTTGTTGTTTAGGAGTCATGCACTGCTTATAAATTACTCTGGCAATACTATGTGCTATAAATGTGTCTGTCACCATCATTATTATTATTTCTATTTTATTATTTAATATTGACTTCTTAAAACTTGGGGCAATTTTGGTCACTGATAACTTAATAAAGAAAAGCTTATTCTATAAATGTCCTACATAGAGTTGGAATTACTTTCTGACTGTATTATATTCAAATGCCCCTTTTCTCAGTTTTGGAGCCAGTCCATTGTACTTGATTCTACACATCCCACAATTCAGTATCAACCTTTAGATGGGCCTTCTTTGCAGGTCAACCTGTTGGCCAAGGGGAATGGAGCTACTGAAAGAGAGCCTCACAAAGCAGTGTTCTATATTCTTAGTGTTCTGGGTGCTGCCAGACCATGAATACTATTTGGTTTCCCTTGGGATCTGGGGCAGTCAGACCTTTGCCATAATTATGATAAAACACTTTTCTATACATCCATCATTGTGATAGCTCATAGCTTTGCTTCTTCTCTGTGGTTGCATGGGGGCTGGGTCCTAAACTTAGGGGGTGGGGGGCATAGGGGTGGAAGGGTGGGATTGGGGGTGGGGAGGAGTTTTCTCTACAGCCAGTAGATAATAGAAAGGAAGTTAAGGGCATTTAAAGCTTTGAGCTTCTGAGATTCAAATTCCATTCAATACATACTGTACCATTATCAGTCCAGGTAGCTCTCTCTATCCTATAGCAATCATAACAGGTTGTATTTTTCTTATTTGAGTAAACACCAATGGAAGAGATATCACCACCAGCCTTGCTGTCCTAGTCCAGTGTTTACCAGTTCTAACTGACACGTTTATTTAGACTATTTATTCAGTCTCATGGCTTCAGAGGAGTAGGAGAGGCTTGAATTTCCTCAGTAACTGAAGCTTAGCACTTTAAGCTCACTGCCTCCTGACTTTAACACACCTTGTTTAAGGAAGTAGGAAGCCTAAGATAAAATAGTTAGAAATATATCCACAAAATATCTGTAGGAGTAAGTTTATTGCTTCACTGACATTTACCTATCTCTGCAATCATATGAATACTACCATACTCCCATATTGCACTTGCAAATTACTGGATGGTAGAAAAAGTGGAGTGAACCAATCAAGTCTGTGTATTGTAGAAAAAATCTGTTGGCACATCCTCTAGCGGCTGAATTCGCACAATCAGAGCAACTGCCAAGAGTGAAGGAATGACTGAAAGATACAGGGGCAATAAACTTGATAAGAACAGGTAAGAACCAAAGCAGGACAGAGTAAGAACCAAAACAGTAATGATTTGATTTACTGGAGAAAGCTGGGGTCAGGAACACTGGAATGGAAATCCAGCAATATCACATATGGTCCCACCATCCTGTGCAAGCCACGTCCCCTCCCTGTGCCTAGTTTTCTCAGCAGTGAAATAGTGAAAAGAAAAGGTTGGAGCTGCACTTTAAAAAGATGAAGGAGGCTGCGAGGTAGAAAGTGACTAGAGTGAGGCACCTACTTGGTGCTAAGTTCAGTAGTCCAGTAGAGAAGTGAAGTCAGGAGACCTGGAGCCGTAGTCACAAATGAATGCATTCATTGTTAATCACTGATTCAACACATATTTTTCTTTTCTTTTTTTCTTTTTTTCTTTTTTTCTTTTTTTGTCTAATGGGATGTCTGAAAGATAACTATTGCATTGTTTTGAAAACATACTTCTCAAATGCCTTCAGGTGCATTCCTTATGCTCGAGGTATTGGGAACACACTGCTGAACAGGACAGATATATAGTTCCACTCTTCATGTGATTTGCAGAAGAACAGGGTAAAAACCATTAAATAAATAATCATTCATAAATAATAGCTCATTTACTTATAGCTGTCATAAGGTTATCAGTATAACAGGAAGCAGGGAGAGCTAGTCCGAAATAGCGGAAGCAACAGCACAGGGGGTGAACAGAATTGAGCAATTAATACTTTTATTCTGAGGAGAGAAATAAAACTCAGGATATGTTAGTTGATAGTTGATAATGAATGAATTCATGACAAGAAAACGATTCAATCTTGGTATTTATATTCCTTTTTTCCTGTTCCAAATTGTTTATTGATTTGTTTATGATTACTAATGAGAGTGATATCATTATAAGACAATAGTTATATTTTTTTTTAGTGAAAGGAAGGCTAAAGTTTTCTTTTTTTTCCAGCTTTATTGATGTTAATTGACAAATAAAATTGTAATGTAGTGGAAGTGTACAATGTGATGATTTGATAGACATTTATGTTGTGAAAGGATTCCCACCATCAAGTTATATAACACATCTATCTCCTCACATAGTTCTTTTTTTCTCTTTGTAAGAATCCTTAAAGAAGGATTCATAGGAAATTTCAATTATACAATACAGTACTATCAGTTAGAGTCACCATGCTATACATTAGATCCTCAGAAGTTATTCATCTTTTAACTGGAAGTACATGTCCACTTCTCTTAACTGTAAATAAGCTCCAACATTCAGTCAGTGCTGAATTCCTGATGTGGAGGTTTAGTGCTCAGAGATGGGAACCTTGGCGGGCCTTGTCTGTCCCCCTTAAACTTCCTAAGGTTGTGGAAAGTTTAAAATATCTATTCTGGGACAGTCAGATCTTTGCTATAATTAAGGTATAACCCTTTTAAAAAAATAATACTACATAACTAGTACAATATATTCTTCTTGATAATAAACTAAGTATGCTCTGGATAAGTAACAGTATTCCAAAATAAAGTAGATTTGTCTTTATGTTTACAGGTGTGTTAAAATATGCCAATAGATGACAAATCTGGCTAATGTCTATGAATTTCACAAGAACTGATAGATATTGTAAATGAAAGGTAAAACATAACAACCTGAAGTTTCTTTCTGTAATCATAGCATTGAAGGGGCAGCTATACCCCAAGGATATTTTCAGTTTTCTATATTTACAGTGATTATAAAATATTTACAGCTTGTAGTGGTTTACCATAAAACACTTGCTGTAACATATATAATACACAATGCATAAATTTAATAGATCATGTGCCATTAACAAGGAAGACCTTGTTAACTGTTTTACAGTACACCAAAATATATAGTCCTCTGTTCATAAAAGAAAAATATGACTTTCCAGTGTCAGGCAAAATGAACTGAATGCTCCAAACTGGTGGATTTGTATCAAGCTGGGAGAGCTGGCTTTTTCTTGATAACAGGACTGGCATATGCTACAAGAGATAAATTGATACAAATCTGTACAAATATTTTTTAAAGGCAGCTGGCTTGCCCCTCTTGGATATCCTGGAAACATTTGTTAATGTTCTTTCCGAATGACAATCATTGCTGAGTGCCAGTCTGGAAGAATAACTGGTTTGTTTAATGGATCTGTTTATAATGTTGTTCATGATAAAATCTATATAGCTAGCCATTAATTATTTCACGGGAAATACTAGTTCAAGCCAAGAACCCCCAAAGTGACCATTGTTATACAGTATAGAGTGGCTTTCAGATCCCATTATAGTTAAGGAATTATAAATCAGTAATGAATGGTGGTGTGAAACCTCATTTTGTATATAGAGAGGGTGACAAAAAATGTATATACATTTTAAGAAAGGAAAAAAAAAACTGTATAAAAATTGTAATACCCAATATATACCGATAACAAAAGATGAATGCAAGTCATCTGTATACATTTTTTTTGGCACCCCTGATATCTTATATAATTGGATTGCTTTAACAATTCTGTCCTGTAGTTAATAAAATGACAACCTGATCAGCAGAAAAAACCAAAACACAAAACCTTGTCATGATTGAACTCAGCATCCCAATAAATTTTTTGCTTGTAAACAAACCTTGGAAAACATTTTCTCTGGGTAGAAATTTTACAGAATATCATCCCTGCTGACAAAACTGGAACACATATCTGCTGGACAACATACAATGCTATATTGATGATTAGTAGTATAGCTTGCCCCAGAGTCATATTTCTGGGGATCCATTACAGAACTGTCACAGCAGATTAAAAGAAGGATGGCATAAAGGGAATGAAGGATGACAGAATCAAACATATATCGATGTATTAATTGTACCTATTAATATTTTGTGGCATAATGTGGCACTGTTTCAAAATTCATTTTGCAGTTTGAAAAACAAATGATTGCTTAGGAGCAGAAAGCTAAACAGCAGACATCCTTTCTGCTGAGAGGAGCAAATTCATTTACCTTTTAGATATCTTTTAATAGCTACCCTTTACATTTTTCTAAATTGATACAGGAAATAACAGGAAACATAAATGTGAAGACAGAAATCATAGTAGTAAGAGCCAAAAAGCTAGATTGCAATGCTTGGCAGTAGTTTTATTGCTAAGGTTAAAAATGGCAATTCTTATTTTATCTTGATGACATTAAATCTGGAAAATCAATGACACAACCTCTGCAAAAAATCGTACACACAAACACACACATACACACACACCTATTCTGATACACAGAAATATCATGTGTATAATAAACACAGGTGTGAATGAACATACCATAATTTCTATAAACATTGAGGGCAAATGGTGTGAAAGAAAACAGATTTCATTTTATGTTAGCAAGCTGAATAAAAGGGGCTCTTTAACAAATTACGAACAAGCTAGAAACAAATGTTAAAGATGCCTGTGGTAGGGGTCAGCTATCATATCATAGTATCATAAATATTGTGATATGGCCATGCTTCCAGAGTAAACCAAGGTCAGATTGCGGTCTCATAATATAAGTTTAAAAAATCAAATAACATACATTTTTGATAATGAACTAGAAACAGTCCGATTGCTGGTAAGGAATAAATGACTCAACATGGTAAGTGGCATTGTTTTCACCCATTGTCCTTATAACCCCCATCCAAGTTTTCAATGAGCAAGAAGGGCTTCACATGATAGAACACATAAATACTTCAGAACTCTAATGGCCTGGGAGAGACAACAGAAGTCTGTGTCTTGACATTTAAAAGTTGGCATTTAAAAAGGAAAGTTGCAACAGAGGGAAAAGCAGTCAAATGAGGACTAGAAATGGCAGATATTATATTTCTTTGTGAGTTTAGGCAGAGTTTCAATGGGGGATGAGGAAACATGGGGGAAGGGGCACAGCGTTGGGGGTGGGGACAGGACATGAGTGTTAGGGGAAGTGAACGTGTGTCTGGCTTTGCGTTTTACCATAAAATCCATCTGATATTTCAATCTTCAGGTACCATTAACATGGAATTAGCATGTATTGCCTGTGATGGTTCGTTTAGGTGGCAACTTGGCTAGGCTACAGTACTCAGTTTTTCAAACACTACTCTGGGTGTTGCTTTGAAGGCATTTTGTTGTTGTGGTTAGCATCTATAATCAGTTGACTTTTTTTTTTTTTCCAGGTCAAAATGTCAGCATTTATTGGTTACATTTTTTTCACCAAACATGACATCTTTAATTTAAAATAATTTTCCAAACAGATTTAGATACATAGTATAATTGACTTACATGTGAACATTTATAGTCGATTGGGGATTTTTACAGGATCCTACATAAATGTGCTGCTTTATTATGATCCAATATAAATATGTTTTGTAAAATCAGTGACAGTTTCCGTATTACAAAATACCTATTTAATTAAATGACACAAATGTATAGTACTTGTGTATATGAAGCTGATAATTGTGTTAAAATTATTTTTCCAATAATCACTCCTGACATTTGTACTGAGAATTGCAGCATCTTCATGAATAATCTCAGTTGATTCTTATGCCTACTTTGTGAGCTGTGTAGGGGAGGAAATGGCCTTAGAGAGCTTAGGAGGCTGCCCAAGGTCCATGTTTTGAGAGGCAGCAATAAATCTAGATAACAGGGCTTTTGTATCAAGTAATTGCTCTTTCCACATTAATATTCTAATGGGCCTGATACCAAAAACAATAAAGAAAAAAAAAATAACCAAAAACCTCAATCAAAATAACATAACAGATTTGCCTTATAAATAAAAAATAATTTTTCTCATTACAAAATGGAAATTTATTGTAAAAAAATGAAACTAAGAAAACTGAGGAAAATTAAAGTCTGGTAACAACTGTTAATATTTTAATATTGATTCATATTTTCTCCCTATGTGATATAAATAATACATATTATATATAATATCTTGAATTATCTTTAAGGAAAATATATAGTATTCAGTTGCATAATCACTCAAATGATCTAGAAGAAAAAAATCTTGCTATCACTAAGAGTAAAATCTAAATTCAAATCAGTGTTAGTTTCTTCTAAGCCTCCTTCCTTAAATCTCAAAGGACACTGTACTGTTCCCTCATTTGTCACCAGAGTCCTAATCAGAGGGATCTTGGATCTCTGGGCAGGAGCAAGGTGCCTGTGCTCTGGGCCAGCTGGGTTGGCAGCAGTACCTTTGAAGCCAAAGAGCCCTGCCTGGTCAGCCCTGGTCTTTGCATCTGGCACTGTCTTCAGAGTCATGCTTTCTTCCTTTTGTCAGTTCTCTGTACCTTCCAGTTCAGGCTGGCAACATTTCTGATCAGTCTAGTCAGTCTTCTTGTCAGTCTCCTGTGTAATTCACTGAGTCCAAGCCCTCAAGAGCACCCCCTACACTTCTTTCCTGGTTCCTGCTGAGACACATTGATTGGGTCCATGTGTCATATACCTGGATGTCTTTAGCAAAAGCTGTCCAGCCACACCTTTGGTGTGTTCTCCAGAGCAATTACTTTGACTCTAAGTAAAGGAATTACTGTTGATGTTGAGATGGGCCTCATTCACTCAGTTGAAAGGTCTTTCAAATGCAAAATTGCGGTTTCCCTGAAGAAGAAATTCTGCCTCAAGACTGCAGCATCAACTCTTACTGGAGAGTGTCCAGTAAAATGTCAGACTTGCCATCCCCCATGATTGCAAGAGACAATTCCTTGAAATACAGCTCTTTATCTATCTATCTATCTATCTATCTATCTATCTATCTATCTATCTACCTATCTATCATCTATCTATCATCATCTTCTATCAATCTAATTATCTATCTGTCCTACTAGTTCTGTACATTGAAGAACTCTGATACACTGCCTTAATGATTATGTTCATGTGTGAATATCCTATTTTCATGATTCAATTATGCCTATTGCATCCTTATATTGTTTATAGAGGCTAATATAGGGATACCTGATGGGGACTTAATCAGAGGTTCAGATTTAGGGTCAAGTGTCTCCTTGTTACTCCCAGAGTAAATCCTGAAAGTTTAGATCACTGTATTGCCACATTGTTTCTTCTTCTTCTTCTTCTTCTTCTTCTTCTTCTTCTTCTTCTTCTTCTTCTTCTTCTTCTTCTTCTTCTTCTTCTTCTTCTTCTTCCTTCTCTTTTTCCTCTTCCTCTTTCTTTTTTTTTTTTTTTTTTTGAGGGCAGTGTCACTGGCCCTCACATGTGGGACCGAACCGGGGATGCTGGCTTCCCAAGCCAGCGCTTAACCACAGCACCACTCAGCCAGCCCCTCTTCTTCTTTCTTTAATTAAAGTTTATTGGAGTGACAGTTGTTAGTAAAGCTACATAGATTTCAGATGTACAATTCTGTAATATATCATCATCTATATATTACATTGTGTGTTCACCACCCAGAGTCAGTTTTCTTTCCTTCACCACATACTTGATCCCCTTTATTTCATTTTAACTTGACTCTTCCTCTTGTAAACGCCTTGATTGCAGCTACTGTGCCCTGTTCACCTTTATGTATCCAGCTTATCACACATTCACAATAAGTGCCTGACAAGAACTGAGTACATCAATCTGATGGGCACTGTGTAACATCCTGGACCTTCACAACTTTTTATATTCTTAAGCTTTACTCTTTGGCCACTTTGGGAAATGTTTTAAGTCTTAAATAAAATGCTGTTGATAAAGTAGTCAAGTAGGAAAAATACTGGAGATGGGGAATGAGGGGTTACAAGTTGGGAAAATGAAACTGAATAGTAGGCAATGATAATTTGATAGAAAAATAAAACATACATCAAAACATTTCAAAATAATATTTGAAAAAGTTGGTACAATATTAAAAGAATTAACTGACTGTGTTGTAAAAAAAAGAGTGAATTCTATTAATTTTAAGGGGCAATCATTCCCATGAGGTCATCAACCATGTGTAAGCTGATATTAATTCACAAATCTGCAAGCCTAGACTTTAGTTGGAGTTTAAGATCTATACATCTAGCTTTATAATAGATTGATTCACTTGAATTGAACCATGAAAAGTACACAACACCAGTTTTGCATTTCATAAAACATAATACGACTCCTCCATGGTAGTGTAAGTAGCTGTTAAAAATGAGTATAAAAGTTTTTTTAAATGGGGATCCCGGGAAGGAAGGCTGTGAGCTCTTTGTTATAACTCAACCAACTGAAACCCTTCCTCATACAATCTCTACTGGACTAGTGTTCTGCTTGCATAATCTCATGCACTTTAGGGCTTTGCAGGCAACGAGCACAACCAACTATACCTACTGTGAGCTCTCTATCAGTCATCTGATACTTGGCTAAGGTTGGTTGTGGCTTTTTTTCTTGGGATCTGCAATCATTTGCAATCAAATCAAAATCAAAGTTTCTTCTATCTTTCTGGCATGCTCCCCCATAAAGTGTCTTTGACAATCTGATAGACCTGGTCACTCCCCACCTTTTGGGTTCCCAGCATTATACTGCTATAATAGCACCTGAAGTGGTTAGTCTCCCATTAGACTGAATTCCTTTAAGTTAGGGACATTTGTGTATGCTTTGTTATATTCCCAAGGCCCAGCACAGTGTCTAAAAAGAAGTACACATTTAGTAAACATATGCTGCTGAAAAAGTTTAGCCTCCCTATCAAGTGCTAATATCATTTCAACATTAACTGCATGACTTGGATCAATTTTCCCCTGAGATTTTATGTATTACAAAATCATTCCTGGCCTGTACTCAAACCACCATATAATATTTTAAAAATTATTGGGGATCAAATTCATAAAGTTTAACTGATTATGGTATTTGTAAAGAATCTTGAGGAAAGTAAAAAGTGGGATGCTACAAACAATTCTTGATGGGGTCCTGGCCACTCTGGCTCTTGAAGACTTGAGCATAATCCCAGCTTCTGGGATCCAGGAGAGAAGGGTTGCTGGGCTAGGTTGAGGGCCATGGTCAGATGCAGGAAGGTACCTGGGAAAGGGATGTTGTGGCTTACCCTATTTAAAGAGGGAAAGTGATGTAAAGATTACTGTGAAGAGTGTCCTCTGGTGTCCAGGGGAGAAATAGCACAGTACCCACTGAATGGCCAAGGAGAGAGTATGCGTTTCCAGGAGTGTTCCAGTCAAAGTGAGGAACAAGGAAGGAGTTATTCATACAAGCTGGTGTTGTGGGGAGGGCTGACTTTTTTCAGAATAAAAGTGTTCTGGACCTAAATCACATAGGTAAATGCTGCATTTCTTACTGAACTGTGCTTGGCTCTTGTAGACATATTTAACAATCTATTAAATACACCAGAAATCTTAGTAACCAGTGGAATCCTCCCTAGTGTGTTACTTGGGAAGGAGGAGCAATCAGTGGTTCACTGAATCTTTATGTACAAATAAGTATTAAGAACAAATCAACATGTTAATTAAACTTGGTTCACTTTGGTGCTTATTGCGCAACAACGGTATGCAGAGCACACAGGTAACTTGCAGTGGAATGAGCGGGGCTGCAGGGCCAGGAGGAGCTTGAAGTGGGGGCAGAGGGAGGAAGTCCAGAGGCTGAGAGACTTGAAGTGTAGACTTACCCTCAACAATGTCCATCCCTTATGTGGAAATAGGGTCATTTGTGCTTTCCTTTCCGATTTCCCTCTTGCAAATATATTCTCCTCCCTTTGCACCTAATCTTTCCTATATAGCATGTTTCCATCAAATAGTAAGTCAGCCCAGAATTTTGAGTGATTCTTGAGCCCTCTCTTGTTTTCACCCTCCCACATTTAATTCATCTTTAATTCCTGTATTCTATTTCCAAATGTACTTTGAATCTGTCTACCTCTATTCACCTCCACTGTCTCCTCCATCAACAACGCAATCTCTCTCCTGGACACCTTCAGAACCTCCTGTGTCCAGTCTTGCCCTTTGAATGACCACACAGCATCCAGAGTCACCTGTTTACAACCAGACTATGTCCTTTCACTGCTCCAACTCATCAGCATATTCTGTTGCATTAAGAATAAAATTCACCTGGTGAACAAGGTCCTCTGGCTATGGCTCCTTCTGCCTTTCCAATGTACACTCCACTTGCTCCTATGCAGTAGCCTTCTGGGGCCTTCTTTCAATTCCCCTTGAAAACCTTCAGAGAACTTTTCTCATGGTTCTCTTAAGATGCATTAGTATTCTGCCTCATTTTATCTCCTCTCACTAGATTGTAAGTTACTTGAAGTCTCCTATAACATCCATTCCACACATATTTTGGGGGGCACCTTTGTGTTCCAGCACGGTGAAAAGACAATCACAGCTCCCACTTCATGGAGTGTAGTGTTTAGTGGAGTGGACTGACAGAAAACATGTAAACAAGTGAATCTAAAAAATAAATACAACTGTGGGGAGTGCAGAGAAGCAAACCAATAGGCGATGCACCAGAGGATAGGGTGGGCCACTTCAGATTGGGTGGCAGGAGAATGTGGCTTTAAGCTCACTGGAAGAAAATTTACTGGAGCTCTCTGCAGGGACAGTGCAGAAGCAGTGTCATTGGTAGAGGAGCTGTGTGTGAAAAGACCCCATGGACAGATAAAGCTCACTGGTTTCCAAGAATTATGTAAAAATGGTTAGTGGGGAAGGAAAGGGCACAAGGTGATACTGGATAAGTAGACATGGGTCAGATCATTTGGGCATCAAGTTGAGCTTCTCACAAGTGTTTAATAAACATTTATTAAGTTTTCATGAGGTGAATATACTCCCACTGCAAAATTATACAGGTTAAGAAATTGAGGCCCTTAAATTTAAGGAAAAGCTCTAGGACAGTCTCCACATTCCCAGTTGAATGCTCTTTCTAGTATTGCTATAGGCTGATAAATATGAATGAAGACATGGAAGCAGAGTTGAGATATGATTACTCAGCATCTGAAGGTGACAGAGCCAGCTTCTCTCATGCACAGGATGAATGTGACTGACATATATTAATCGACAGTCTTTTATCAGAATGTGTGACAGCTATGGATAGTTTTCCTGAGTCCATCTTTATTCTAAAAGCACTGACTGCTCTGCCTGAATACTCCCTCTTCCCCAAACTCCTATTGTCTAGTTACATTCAGTTTTCGACATCGGGGAAGCTTTTCCTCACTATTGGGGCCAAGTTATATCACTCTAATATATTCAACCTTGGAACCTCAGCAGCTGGATAAGAAGTTGAATTACTCTGCTGGAGAGACCATGTGTAGAGGCTCTGAAATTACAAGGGATGTGAAAGGAGTCTGGCTGAGTCCAAATTTCTAGCCATCCTTTCCAAGGCCCTGGGCAGATGAGTGAGACCATCTTGAACCCTTTAGGCGAATTCACCTGCCAGATGAGTACTTCTGAGTGGACCCAGTGAGTGCCACTAGGAGCTGGAGAATCAACTGAGCCCTGTCCAAATTTTGTATCCACAACTTCATGAGATATAATAAAATGGCTGTTGCCTTAAGGTATCACATTTTCAGGTGTTTTTTGTTTTTTTTTTATAGTTCATTTTCCTTTATTATTATTTTTTAAAATATGAAGTAGGAAACATACTTATTAACAATGTCCTTACTGATTCTTTTTGCTGAATATTATAGAAAGATTCCTCCATGATTTGTGATATTCTTTTTAGATATAACTAAAATGACCCGGGGTTTTACTCATTACAAGAATAAAACATGTTACTTTTTAAATTAAAAAGCACAGATAAGCTCAAATAAGAAACCCATTAAAATCATGCACAGTCTCACCACTCAGACTTGCAATTCTACAAATATTTTACAAAATTCCATCTTATGGATGATTCTTTTATTCAAACAGTTCCTTACTATTGGCTTTTAACCTTATTATATTGTTGGACTTAATTTTTTTTCCAATAGGAATTTTAGTAGAGAAAATTGGGAGTATATAAACATTACATATGAAACACAACTTGATATAGCTTAGAATATGTTCCAGGTTATAACTAAAAACACATAACATTTATAGTTGAGAGATAAAAGTACAAATTCAGGGTTAGACATTTACGAACTGGTACTTGATGAAATTACATTATTTCCCAGCAATTCAGTTTCCTCATTTATGGTTTAGAGTGATGATCAAGTGAGCTGATACATAAATACTTGCTCATAAACATATATAAATAATATATAAAAATTTTATATACAGCTATTAAAAATATTGATGTTGTTCTTTTCTTAATTCCTTTCACTCCCTTGTGTTTTTTCTTATATTTCTTCTTATACATTTCTGTAATGAATTTCTTCCTCATTTTAAAAACAAACATTGATTGATCTGTTTTTCTGTCATGTTAAACTCAAATGTAAGTGATAGACTATCTCCTTTCATGGGGCATTTAACTTAAATATTGCCCAGAGAGTGTTCACTAATCCTTTCTGTGTATATTTTTCCTCATTTTCCACTTTTTTCTTCTTTTTCCTCATATTTCTCTTGTTCTTCTTCCAGTTTATCTCTACATCCTTTTCCTTTACTTTTTCTTTTCTTCCTTCTCTCCATTTTTTATTTTCTCTTTTTTTCATATTCACTGTGATTCCTATTTGATTACTCTGGATTTTGATCACAAGACATAACTGGTTGTTTTTGTATAGCAAGATTTGAAGTATCAGGAGCTCTCTCCATGGCAAAAAAGTTTCTTCTCATCTTTTTCTGAATTTCCATCTATATCAATGGCAAACCAATCCTTCAGAGTTTTCTTTGCTTGTTCCTTCTCTTTATCCCTACCTCTCTCTTTGGACTTAATTTTTTTCAAATTTTAACTTTGTATTATAGAAATTTTAACATAGCCACAAAAGAAGAAAGAGTACTATAATGAATTTCCATGTATCCATCATACAGTTTCAACGATATACTCTGTCATCTCCTTATGATAATAATTCTTGAAGTAAAAGTTATGAAAATTATTAAAGGGCTGGCTGAGTGGCGCCGTGGTTAAGCGTTGGCTTGGGAAGCCAGCAGCCCCGGTTCAGGTACCACATATGAGGGTCCATGACACTGCCCTCAAAAAAAAGAAAAAAAAAAAAAGAAAGAAAATTATTAAAAACTTTTTTTAAAAAAGATTTTATTGGGGAATTGGGGGAGGGGAACAGCGTTGGGGAATCGGGGAAGGGGAACAGATAAAGTTGCTGTCTTTGTGTTCTTCAGTCTAGTTGCAGAGGACATTGCTTTACTGTCTCATGTTGGTATCGTCATTGCGCTCTTCCCGGATGAGGCAGATTGGTCGCCGGCCTCCGGATGGTCGCTCATTGTGGCTATTGGCAGCTCACGCTGGCTGCCGGCCACTCACTGTAGCCTATGGTAGCCCACTGCAGCAGTGGCTGCAGCCCACACCATCACTGAGGCTTGCACAGCCCAGCTCCAGGTGGAACTGTTGTTGGCTGTAGAGGGCAGTGTCACTGGCCCCCATATGTGGGATCCAAACCGGGGCCGCTAGCATCCCAAACCAGTTCTTAATCAATGCACCACTCGGCCAGCCCTAAAACCTTTTTTAACAGACAAAACATTAATATGGGATATGGGTACAAGATAATATGCTTAATATGCTTTAAGGTAGAGCCTCCAAATTAGAGACAAGGGCCTGCACAGGTTTTTACATGGCTCTCACCCTTAGTTCTCATAGCCTTAAGTTCACAGGGCTTACCAATACTTCTTGTTCAGTCTTGAGGGTAGTTTTTTGTCCAGTCAAGAATTGAAACATGGAGGCCATGTGTAACTCTCTGAGGTGACAGAGTAGTAGCCACAATGTGCAGGTGCTAAAGAGATACTGAGAACATTGTCCTGTAGATGAGATTGTCTGTAAGCTGTAGAATTAGCCTGGATGCTTCAGCCATGAGCCATTCTGATTTATGGATCCCATACAAAGCCCTGAGGTCTGCCTATGCTCTGCCTGTAGGATTTCATTGTCTTTGTTGAGACAGATTCTTGAAAAGTCTAGACTCAATCTCTAGGCTCTCTCCCTTGAACATGAACACCAAATCCAAACTGCTGGTCTGACTCACAAGATTCTAAGATTGTATTTATACCACTAAGGAAACAATGCTAGTTCCTCAGGCACTGCAGAGCTTCGGTCATTTTATATATTTCAGTGATACTCTAGATACATGTACGAGGAACTTTAATAACTATCCTCCAATGCTAAGTAAGCATCTCTGTATTTTGTTTCGCCTAAGAATTCCTATATGTCTTCAATCTTAATCAGGCACCATTTTGCCCTGAAGAGAATTCTTAAGGGTTGAGTTGGAATGAACAAAAAGAGAAGAAAATGATTGAGCACACATTGTTAAGCCAGGTCAACAGGAAGCAGGTGAAATTCATAATTGTTAGTTTTTATTTATTTAATGTAACAGGAATTATTCATTTAATTACTTACAGCAGACATCATTTTTCTACATAGCTTATTTGATCTTTAGATATATCTCACTAATCTTGATATGACCTAATTCTAAAAAAGTTGGGGCCTCAGAATACTGGAAGATTTGTAATATTTATAAAAGAATACCATCAACAACAGAGGAAAACAGAAGAGAAAACAATTAGAAGAGGGATAGTTTCTTAAATAAGTTGTCAAAACCTCAGGAAAACCTTTTTCAAGTAAATGTTTTCTTTTCTTTCTTACACAGTGCATGGAAGTTGTATTACCACTTCATGCATTTTCCCTTTTTATAATAAGTTTCAAAGAAGGAATTAATAAGTAATAGCATTTAACACTCTGCTTCCCTTTTTTTTTTCTATATTACTTTTTTAAAAATGTCTTTACTTGATTTGTTTTCGTGGTTTGGGCCATGAACGTACTTTTGCTTCTTGGACTTTGTCTCTCAACATAGCTGAAATACTTAGGGGAGGTTATCTGTTCTGGCTATCATGGTTAATTAAAAGATGGCTAAAAAAATAGAAATGCTGATCACCACTTCCTCACGAACTATGCACCTGTAGGAGAGAACTCAATGTTACAAAAGTGTGGGAAATTCTCTATCGGTAGCATTTGGCCAGACTAGAAATGCAAGGTAAGGTCCATGCCACGAGTGTGTTGGATAAAGATCAATTCAGATGCTTTAATACTATGTAGATCATCAGATTTAGGGATTATCTTCTGAGACAATTGATAAGCATCAGAAACAGGACATTTATTCAAAACTCAAGCCCTATAGCCTAGCGGTATTATGTGCACTTCTGAAGTATCTTCTATGAATTGAAGGTATGTACTTGCCCTATAATTTATAGGTTTAAGTGTGGTCATTTCTTGATTTTTTTTTTTAATCAAAGATGGAATTCTCTCAACAGTGAGCTATGAGTCTGCAGACTATTAAAGAATAAAGTTCTGTTGTTTTAAGACACCCAGTTTGTAGCACTTTGTTATGGCAGCCCTAGAAAACTAAAACAGACAGTGGATTTCTTTCCTCATCACTCAAGATGTTAAAGCAGAATATCTGAGGTTATAAAGGAAATTCGTAAATCAACTAAGCATTAACTTAGACAACATTTACATTTCTTCAAGTCTGAAATTACCTTCGTTTTTAATATACTTTTATGTGGTCTGTAAGTGATATTTGAGGTTTTAAGATCATGTCCCTGCTACCACCATTATTATTTAAAATTGTTGCAAAGTTATGGCCAATTCAATAAGGCATAAAGAAAAATAATTGGAAAAACTCCTGGCGATGAAATGACTAAATTATCATTACCTGCTGAGAAAAATAAGTTGCATAAGTAGGAAATCAAATGAAAAAGCTTCCAAATTAATGCTGGTCCAGCAAAGTGACTGGATAAAAGATCAATAAGCAAAAATAAATAGTTTTCTATATTTTAATATTAACTATGTTAGAATGTAATTTGTAAAAGACGCTGTTCATGGTAGCAACATAAAGTTTAACATAGGTAGAAAATGGCCTTAATAAGAAATGTCTAGGACGTCTATGAATAAGTTTATAGAACTCTACCAAGAGAAACGAAGGTAGCCTATACTAAATGGTAACATACCGTGTGTTTAACAAGAATGGATACATGGCCAATGTGCTCATTTTAAAATGCTCCACTCATATTAGAGAGATTAAAATGAGATGCACAGGAGATAGCACTACATACCCCTAGAGTCACTAAAATTAGAAATACTGACAGTATCAAATGGTGGCAATGGTGTGAATTAGCTAAAACTCTTGTCACTGGTTCGAAGGTAAAATGTAAAGGCAACTTTAGAAAACAGTCCAGCAGTTTCATATAAAGTAAAAGATATACCTACATTAAGACCCAGCATTTTTTTCTTCTAGGTATTTTGTGGGAAGCTGACAGCCTCTCAGTGTCTGACAAGACCACATTGCCCTGCTCAGCACTGGATATTAGGGGTGCTGCCTTATGGTTGGTCATGTAATATCTCCTGCCTCTATGAATGCATGTGCCTTTCCTCCTATAGGAGACAATATATTCACTGCATTTGTGACAAGTTCCTGTGGTACCCTGATGATAGCTGGTTGTGCAAGCCAACGAAGGGGCAAGAAAAGGAAATTCCCTAAAACAGGCTATAGCCCGAGGGGACCCCTGAACTGAGATATTGGGGACTCAAACCCCTTGGAAACTGAGGCACAGACCTCTGACAAACTCAGGCCAGAAAACTCAGGCCTGTGAGAAGCTGATGCATTTGCCTAAGGGCCCTACTGTGAATAGTCTCCTTGAAGATTAAAAGTCTTCAGGCCATGAGAGTTCTGGTAAAAGGCAGCTCAAAGGAAGCCACTGACCATGGGGTATGTTAACAGCTTTGTGTGAATTCCTTTGCCTAGTGCCTTGTTGCAGCAACAGATACTGAAGCTTTGACTGAGAAGCAGATGCAGCCCTCTGTAGGATAAGAGAGGTGTGAGACCCTTTTGATTGCTAGGTATTGTATTTACATAGGAATAGATTTTAGATGCTTTTATCCTAAACACAGCCACTCCTAGTCTTTTAGTATAGCTCAAGTACACACCCTGTGAGTTTTTTATGATTGTGTTCAGCTGCTAGGATTTAGGATAATTTCTAGATAGTCAAGATAGCTATAGTAAACATTCTTTAGGCAATATGTAAAAATATGTCTATCCTTCACATAAGATAGTCATGATAAACATTCTTTAGGTGATATACAGAAACTAAGTCTGGGTTTCATGGTAATTATCACAACAAAGACAAGGTAATCCTTTAATGGAAGAGTAAGTCACAGTACACCCTGGAGAGAGCAATTGCAGAGGAGAAAATCCTGGGAACTAGAAACCACCAAACTCATGTACCTGAGTCCCTATAAAGTGGACATGTTATTGCATTAAAGTGTGACACTCCTGAGAAACTCTTTCCAGTGTCTCCGCTCTTCCTTTCTTTCTGTTTTTCCTCGCCCGACTCCGTCCCACCCGAGGGAATCCCTGGATTCCGCGGAGGCTGGACCTCCGCAGTATTTGTCCATGAGAAATGAGTATATATGTTCATAAAAGGCTTTTATACCAATATTTATAATCATTTCATTTAGAATAGCCCCAAACTGAAAACAATCCAAATGTCCTAATAATGGGTAATCAAATATGGATAACAATGGATAATCAAATGGAAAATCACAACAATAAAACTATTAGATAAAAATGTAGTTCTCTATAAAGCAATATAAATGGATAATTTTATACAATAAAATACCACTCAGTATAAAAAGGAACAAACTACTGACTCAGAAAATAAAAGTCAATATATATGGTGTGAGTCCATTAATATGAAATTTTAGAACAGACAAAACTAATCTATAGATCGATCGGTGATTGCCTTTGACCAAGGGTTTAGCTGGTGGTACTGACAAAAAAGGGAATTCAGAGATGTTTTCAAGGTGATGTAAAAGTACCTTGATTGTGGTGATAGTTACACATGTGTATACATTTTTCAAAACTCTTGGAACTGTATTCTTAAAACAGTTTAATTCCATTATAAGTAAATTCTACATTCTAAAAGTTAAAAATTTAAAAGAAACAATGGACATAATCTATGTAGAAGCATGTTAATTATAGCATTATTCATAATGGAAAAAATATACAGTATATCCATTTAATGGAAGCATTAAAATGTAATTTATATGGCTGACAGCAAGCATGAGCTGCCAATAGCTGCAGTGAGCAACCATCCAGAGGCCTGTAACCAATCTGCCTCATCCGGGAAGAGCGCAATGACGATACCAACATGGGCCAGTGAAGCAACATGCTCTGCAACTAGACTGAAGAACAAAAAGACAGCAACTTGTCTGTCTCCTTTCCCCAATTCCCCAATGCTGTTCCCCTCCCCGAATTCCCCAATAAAATCTTTAAAAAAAAAAATGTAATTTAGATGGTGATCCATTAAAATAATGTAAATAAAGGACATTTAATAACATGAAAAATCAAATATTCTTAAGTGGGGAAAAGTGATACACTGTTGTAAAAAAAAAAGTTTATATATATTTTAAAAATTATTGACAAGACATATACCAAAACATTAATTGCTTGTTTCAGGATAATGGAATCTTAGTGTTTATTAGTTTCTTCTTTGTACTTATCTCCATGTTTCATTTTCTACATTTAACCTACATTACTAATTTGAAAAAATACATGTATTGAAGAAGAATAAAATAAAAATAATAAACTGGTAATCAAAGTAATTAATTCTCTTTGAATAAAACAAATGATAATATTAACATTCAATAAAAAGTTCAATCTTGTTATTAATCAAAGAAGTACAAATTAAAAAAAAAAACAGATGATTTTGTGACTAACAAATTAGCAAATATAAAATGTAAAAAAAAACATTTCTTTTTTTTCTTCAGAATGAGAATATCTACTTCTGGAAAGGATATTTCCCCCTACTTCGTATGGCAATATAAATTAGTAGAGCATTTCTGAAAAGCAATTTACAAATGCACAGAAAGTTTCTCATTCTTTTTGATGTAATAATTGTACTTCTGACGTACCAACCTTAGAAAATTTTTCAAAATATCAACTCTGATGTATGCAAAATGATGTTCACTAAAGTGTTATTTATACTATAATAAACTGCAAATAACCAAAATCTCTAAAAATTTAAGAAAATTGTTAAATGATTTTGATATATTTAATTAAAAGATTATTAATCAGCATTTAAAATGATATGGGTTTTAATGAGGGAATGCTTACCTCTGTAATGTTAGATACAAATAGCTAGAAAATTATATATATGGTATTATTTCAACTACATTGTATATTAAGAAATGAATGGAGAAAAGAATGAATATACTAAAATACTTATAGATTACAACTGGGCAGAAAGGTCACTCATAATTTACCCCCTATTTTTAATACATTTCTATATTTTGAAAATAGTCAATAGTAAGCAGGTATAAATTTAATAACTTCTCCTCCCAAATAAAGTTCTGGAACTAAAATATGCCCGTACCAAGGTTAATGCATTCAGGTAAATTATTATCAAAGGTAGAATTATTTAGGTGTCTGTATCTGGTGAAATTGAAAAGGGTAAAGTATTTTGGGAATCAAATTACTCCCATGCCTGGACAGTATAGAATAAGGCATTTAACAAATTTAGATTTGTATATATGATGCCCAGCATAATGGTTAAAAAGTGTGCATTACAATGAACAGAAAGGAAAAAAATATTGAAAATGTTTTATGAACATGTATGTACATAAACATACACACATATATACAGACATGATATAAAGCAATCTCCCAAATTAATCAACGTATGTAATTAAGTTCCAGCTATATAAGTAGAGAAAATTGAAATGAATGCAAACCGTTTTGCAATTATCAATAAAGTAGAAATTTAATCTTTTGTGGGCAAAAGGAATAAAAGTGTCCGCTGGAATGCAAATGGGAGAAAAGTACAATGGAGGGTGCTTTCCCTGAGCCAGTCAAGACTGGCCCAGGGTGGTGCTGTGAAAATAGAGAAAGGAAAGAAGTAATGCAACCTGGGTTACAAGTTGAGACCTTGTGAATGGCTCATTAAGAGGAATCACCAGTAATAGAGCAAGGGAAGGGATGGCAAGACATTCCCCTCTTTGTTTTGTGCTTCACCTAATCTAGAAGCTACTTTCTGTTAGAGCATCATCAAGTCCCTGGGATGGGAAGTGGCCTAAATAGAGAGGTGAGAAAAGATGAATAGAGTTCAGGATTTAAGGAGGTTAAGGGAGGTAGTAGCCTAAGATGGGGTGAGAGTGGAAGCGACTCTTGCTGTGCCCACTTTCTGAGAAGGATAGGTGTTAGCAAGAGAGGACATTTTCTGCAGAGATTAGACTGAGTTATTGGTTTGGGTGAACAAGTACCCTACCTGATCCCAGCAAGTCTCTTGCTGGTGTATGAAACACCAGCTGTGGAAATATATTCCTTCTATTTTTATGTTTTTGTGAATAGCAACTTTTAATTCAAAGTATATTAAGATATAATAAATTGGTGCTTGAGTGCTCCTATGTGATAGGTCTCCTCAATGCACATTCTATGTAATACGGCAACGTTGTTCTGTTTGTGTGCTGAATATGTCCTTGTGCTATCTTGTGCGGTGTGAGGACATCACCAAATTCTGTTTTCCTATTTCCCAGCAAGCCATGTAAGACAAATTGTAATAACCTCATTTTGAGGATGAGAGATCAGGACACAGGATGTTTAAGCAACTAATCCAAGTTCCCCAAGCAAGTCAGACCTGAAAAATAAAAAGGACCCAGATCCTTTTATTGCCCCTACAGGGATGCATCTAATAGTCCATTTGAATCCAGTGTTGAAACCACTTTTAACATTATCTATGGTTTTTCTTTTAATTGAATAGGTTGTATAAGCCCTGAGCAAAATACATGTTTAGCATCGTAAACATTTAAAAAATAAACCTTAACCATTCTATCTACGAACATCTGCTTTCTAACATTTCTATTTTGCTGAAACAGTTTAGGATATTGAGAACAATGACTGCTGGGTCTCGGGCCACATAAATATTTAATGATGTCATTCATTTCTGAAAGAGAAAAAGAGAACCTTGACATTAGGTTTCAATGGATGAGGAATCTATTTCCCTATATTTTGCACCGATATTTAATTTGAGGTTGTTAGATTGAAGTCTCAGATCTATGATAGATTAGAATTTGACATTGTTCTTATTAAAAAACAAACAAACAAACAAACAAACACAGAACAGTCACTTGTGCAAACCACGACTTAATTGCAGTTTCAGCCTCTCCCACGAACGTGAGGTTTAATCAGTCAGTCTGGAATTACCTGCGCAACTCTAGTGAGGTCATCTGCCTGACAGACTCTCAACCTTCCCCAAAGGAAGATGACCTTGCCTGAAATAGTACACTCTTGGCTAGAAACTTTCTTTTCTCATCTCCTTCTTCTTATAAAAGGCCTCCATTTTGCACAGCTCCTCTGAGCTCCTTTGTACTTGCTAAAATGGGACGCTGCCTGATTCATGAATCATTAAATAAAGCCAATTAGATCTTCAAATTTACTCAGTGGAATTTTTTTTTCACGCTCTTTAGGCATGTTCACCTTTAAATATGGGTTTTCCCTGTCTTGTGCAGCATATAAAAACTGGAACGTTCAACTCTCTATCAGACCAGCACCTGCTGACCATCCGTCTGTTGGACTTCTTAGTTAATGTCCTCCCTCCAGCTCATTTCCTGAATGCCTGGGAGATTTCACTTTACATTTCCTAAGACTGGTTCATTAAAATACTAATTTTAAACTGTAATTATCTGTTGGTTCATATCAGTGGTGAAACCACAGTGGCACTGATATCTTTTAACTGCAGGAGAATTTCACATCTGTTCTCATTCCCTGGAGCCTCAAACAGAGTTACCTTGGCACTGGAAAGGAGGCAATTGGGAAAAGTTGTAGAGAACTGTGTTTTAAGAAAGACAACAAAGGAAGGCAGGAAGAATTGTAAAGATGGTAAACAGACTCATTTGTAAAACTATTTATGATAATACCTTCTGGGGGGTAAAAAAAGAACAAGAGCCAATCATATAGGAAACATGGCAGTAATACTCGTGTTGTCACATTGGGAGGATTTGAACCGTGTAACAATTTATCTAATTCCTGGAGGATTTGCAATCTGTTGGCCCAAGTGGGTGGGTGGGTCACTCCTTGTTTTAGGATAAAGGTCATTGATACTATTAGTCTGGAAGGGTATTAAACCAACTTCGAGAATGCCTGATGTTTGGCTGAACTGAATATGATTCCCAGACTTAAGGTATAAATGTGTGAGAAGAGAAAAGAAAGGAAAATTAAGAAAGACAGGAAGGAACTTTAAAAAGGAGATAGGCATAAAAAGATGGATAGGATGAGCAAAAGAGGAAGGGGAAGCAAAAACAGGTCCTTGAAGAGGAGCCGCAGTATGTTTTTTGAGCACAACCTGACTATGCACAAGTCACTGATGGAGGGAGGTTAATTACGAGGTCCATTCACTGGTTTCTTGTGTTTGATGATTCAGGGTTTAGCGTCAGGTAAGGAGGTATCATCTGCATTGTACAGATGAGGAAACTAATACTTGGGGAGATTACAATCTGGGTTTGAGATCATGGTTGTCTAACTCCAAACTCTTATGTCTTTTCCAGTATGTGACACTGCTTTTCAATATTTCAGGGAGATTCAGAGATGAATAAGACATGAATCCTATCTTCATAGAGCTCATGGCCTAGAGTTCACATTAAAGCAGTGTCATCCATCTACAGAAACTCACTTCCTTCAACTGAGGGCTCGAGCCTGCTTACTAAATCTGTCTACGGCTTTTGGGGAAATTTGCAAGATAACATTCCACTTCTGTGTGAGTATCAGGCACTGGCATGCACAGAATCAGCCAGCTTTTGCAGAGAGCAGGTCTTGCCAGCTGCCCTTAGAGTGGGGGAGAGGTGGAGGGGCATGGTCTGTGACTGATTCAGAGTAAGGCAACTGTGGAGGAATGCTGGGAGCATGCTCAGCAAAATCGAGTCTACTTTATAATTTTCTAGAGGTTGTTTATCTTTTTTTTTTGAGGGCAGTGTCACTGGCCCTCACATGTGGGACCCGAACCAGGGCCGCTGGCCTCCCAAGCCAGTGCCCAACCACCAGGCCACTCGGCCGGCCCGAGGTTGTTTATCATTTAATAGATTCCAGATTCAGGGCCTGACTTGAGTAAAATATAAAGTTGGCCCACAGCGTCATATGCCCTCATGGGTTCCACCCACAGCATCCTCTATCAGAATTTACAGATGATTCAAAATGTTTCTTAATCTATCTTCCGACTCCACCCCCTCAAATAACTAGGATAATTTAACCTGAGGGGAACAAACAGTTAATGATAGAAGCACAGTAACAATGAGGCCAGAATATCTTTGACAGAATATTAAATGCTTCAACTACACCGTAAAATGCTGCTGCCTTTGTCTACATACAAGAATTAAAATGCCAGGTGTTAAGAATGAAACAAGTGAAAGATCTTTAAATCCCTGAGCAGACAAATAAGAGCTTTAACAACGATCAGCCAAAGGGAAGATAAAGAAGTTTAGGTGGGCAAAAGAACCTCTCCTCTGTACTGAATATAGAAGGAGGTAGAGCGAATGAGAGCTCAATCAAGCTTAATGAGAAGTAAATCAAGGATTGTTCTATTGACAAACTAATTTGGAAATCATTTAAGAAAAATTGTGCTTCAGCCCTTATTTGTATCTGCCAGAAAGAATGGGCTATGTTCTCTCCTGTGTTAAATAACAAGTATTTAACCCAGGAACTTAAAGTTCATTTTTCTTTTATATCTCCAAGACTCAGGGACTGGGTTGTTAATAATTTAGCTAATTGAGGAAAATCTAATGCTTCAAATTTTGAAGCAGGGAAATAAAAATCCCAAGATTTTCAGTAGATATGGGATGCATAATATTTAATGCTTCAGAGATCATTAGTAAAAGAAAATAATACAGCCATCCATAGCCTCTGAGAGTCTAATGACTGTCTTCCAGCTGCTGTTAAAAACTCAGCAGTAGCATTGGTACCGATTTTAAGACAAAGCACAGCTGACAGATGTTTGAAAGGGTAAATCAGGCTGTACAAGGATTAAAATAATAAGTCCCCAGTGCCTTTTAAAGCAGAGGTGCCACAGCAAACTATCTCCAACCACTTGAGTTCAACTGCAAGATGGATCCTGGGGGCTCTTTATCTAGCAGCCCGGAAGGCATCTGAGTGGTATGTTACTAAAAGCTAACACAGGTTCTAACCACACCGACTTTTAAGCTTTTAATGTTACCTCTGTTTTATGGGAATCTCAAGGTTTCTACTTCAGGCACTGTGTTTAGGATATGATGTGGCTAAACGTGAATCAGGCCGATATACCAAAACACTATGACAATGGTTCTTTATGTTCATTGCGACGGATGCTTAGCATTGTGATAACAGCTAGTATAAAAATAGGATGGAGAACCACCTCCTAATTGAGAAACATGTCCTTATTGGGAATCTATTATGCATCTTTCTATTTGTCATTTAACGCGGTAGGTAGGGGAGACTTAAAACAAAAATTTGTTACAGCACTTTATTATTTTTTTCTATCAATCATTTTTTATTTCAATTTTTTTGCAATACAAATTGCATGGTTCCTTTTTTACACTTTACTTATTTATTTTGACATTCAATATTATTTTAATTTCACATGTATACCGTAGTGGTTAGACATTTATATAATGTAAGAAGTGATCCCCCTGACCAGTCTAGTACCCACCTGGCAGTATACGTAGTTATTACCATATAACTGACTGTATTTCCTATACTTTACATCCCCAGGACTATTTTGTAACTACTACTTTATACTTTTTAATCTCTTTACCTTTTTTTACTCTGCCCCCCAGCCCCCTCTCATCCATCACCCCAACATATCTGATACGCATCTGACCCCACACATAGTGATCACAATATTATTGACTATATTCCTTATGCTACATCCTCATGGCTACTTTGTAACAACCAATTTTACTTCTTAATCCCTTCCCCTTTCTCACTCAACCCCAACTCCCCTCCCATCTGGCAACCATCAAAATAGTCTGTATCTATGAGTTTGTTTCTGTTTTGTTTATTTGTTTATTTTGTTCTTTAGATTCCACTTATAAGTGAAATCACATTGCATCTGTCTTTCTCTGTCTGACATTCTCCACTCAGTACAATACCCTCCAGGTCCATCCATGCTGCTGCAGATGGCAAGAGCTCATTCCCTTCCATGGCTGAGTAATATTGCATTGTATATATGTACCTCCCCCTCTTTATCCATTGACAGACACCCAGGCTACCTCCACATCTTGGCTATTGTAAAAAAAAAAAGGCTGCAATGAACCTATGGATTAAGATGTCTCCTCCAAGTAGCATTTTGGTTTTCTTCAGATAAATACCCAGAAGTGGGGTTACTGGGTCCTTCTTTGTCTCTTGTTATAGCCTTTGTTTTAAAGTCTATTTTGACTGGTATAAATATTGCTACCTCAGCTTTTTTTGTTTTGTTTTGTTTTTTGTTTCTATTTTCATAAAATGTCTTTTTCCCATCCTTTTACTTTCAGACTGTGAGTGCCTTTCAATCTGAAGTGACTTTCTTGTTGGCAGCATATGTAAGGGTTGTGTTTTCTCATCCACTTAGCCGCCCTATCTTTTGATTGGAGCATTTAATCCATTTACACTTAAAATAATTCTTGATAGATATGTAGTTATTGCCATTTTATTATTCATAATTTTTGACCTTTTTTTTTTTTTTTTGTCTTAAAAAAGTGCCTTTAATATTCCTTGTAATACTGATTTGGTGATGATGAACTCTTTTATCTTTTTCTTGTTTGGGAAGCTCTTTATCTGTCCTTCAATTTTAAATGATAGTTTTACTGGGTAGAGTAATCTTGGTTGTAGGTCCCTGCTTTTTATCACTTTGAATATTTCCTGCCAATCTCTTCTGGCCTGCAAAGTTTCTGTTGAGAAATCAGCTTAGTCTTATAGGTGCTGCCTTGTAGTTAACTAACTGCTTTTCTATTGCTGCTTTTAAGAGCGTCTTTCTGTCTTTAACCTTTGGCAATTTAAACATGATGTGTCTTGGTATGAGCCTCTTTGGGTTCAGTTTGTTTGGGACTCTCTGTACTTCCTGGCTTGTCTATCCACTTCCATCACCAGGTTAAGGAATTTTTCCATCATTATTTCTTCAAATCGGTTTTCAATGTCTTGCTCTCTCTCTTCTTCTTCTGGTACCCATATGATGTGAATGTTGGTAGACTTGATGTTGTCCGAGAGGCCCCTTAAAGTCTCCTCATTTTTTTGATTCTCTTTTCTTTTTGCTGTTCTGATTAGGTGTTTTCAGCTACTTTATTTTCTAATCTCTGATTAGATCCTCTGCTTCATCTAATCTACGGTTGATTCCCTCTAATATATTCTTCATTTCAGTTTCACTGTATAAAGTCAATTTTACTCCACAAGGTAGAACCCATGATCATATTTTTCAAAGTAAGCACTGTGAAGCATTATCAACCTTATATATTTCCTTTTAGATTTAAAATTCATAGCTAATTCATTTAACAAATCTTCATGTAATAGAGATACAAAATAACCATATTCCAGAAAATATTATTAATAATATTAGTAAGATCTGTATTTCTTTGTTTCTTTCTCCTTGACTTGAGATATGGAATTCTTATACTGAAAGTATGATATATATAGATATTCTTATTCAGATTTCAGACATCTTGAAACAATAATCATTTCTTTTAAAGAGAAAATGTGTTTTTTAAAGTTAAGATGAAGAAATGACTTTTAGGACTGCCCTTATTTCGGCAATCTAAAAGCCCAAGGAATATCTTCCGCCTATTCCTTCTTAGTAAATTTTCCTCAGTTATTTCCTTGCATTGCCATTGCCATTTGAGAAGTTAACATTATCTAATTGAATTTCCCACAATATCCTGAATTTGTTCTACACCATCACTGCCAAGAGGGCTTATGTCATCTTTAAATTCTTTATTAAATCACATACTGGTCATGAGCTGAAATTTGTGTACCTATAACTTTATTCAGTGGTCTGTTCTCTATCTTTCTCTCTTTCTCTCTCTGAAGCTCTAGAGAATCTTCCATATGATAAATCCAACTGAGAACATTCATATCATTGGATCAACTCTCTTTTATTTTTTTTTTTTATTTTTTTATTTTTATTTTTTTTGAGGTTAGTATCACTGGCCCTCACATGTGGGACCCGAACCAGGGCCGCTGGCTTCCCAAGCCAGCGCTCAACCACTGCGCCACTCGGCCGGCCCTCAACTCTCTTTTAGACTAAATACCTCTACTTGCAACAATCATAAGCCACCTTTCAGTTCCCATAACCACCGTGGTGACTTCACTGATTATGATCCTGTTTCACAGTATACAGATTGCTCATCACTAGTGGGCTTTCTCTAGTACCCACACACGTCTCTTGAGTTGTATGTGAGAGAGCTGTTTATCCCTATCCTGTTTATGTCAGTTATATTGGTCGTTTTGATTATGTAATTTAATGAAATATTACATAAGCTGATGAAATATGTGTGAGAAAATAAAGTTATCATTTACATCGAAATTAAGTTGAATGGTTGCAGAAACTTGTTGCAGATGAGTATCTTAAAATATTGCTGTTGATGGGCCAACTGAGTGGCTCGGTTGGTTAAGAGTCGGCTTGGATGGATAAGCTCTAAGCAGCAGGGCCACTGGTTCGGCTCCCACATGGGCCAGTGACGCTGCACCCTCTACAGCTAAGATGGTGAACAACAGCTTGACCTGAAGGTGGGCTGTGGTGAGTGGCCAGTGACAGCGTAGGCTGCAACCCCTGCTGCAGTGGGCTGCTGTAAGCTACAGTGAGTGGCTCGCAGCCAGGGTGAGTGGCTGGCAGCCAGCGTGAGTGGCCGTGAGCCACCCTGAGCGGCCGTCCAATGGCTGGCGACCAACTGCCTCAGTCAGGAAGAGCACCATGATCATAATACCAACATGGGCCAGTTAATCCACATTCTCCACAACTAGACTAAGAACCAAAAGACAGCAACTTGTGTGTTCCCTTTCCTCGATTCCCCAACAGTGTTTCCCTCCTCCAATTCCCCAATAACACAATAACATCTTTTGTTTTTTTGTTTTTTTTTTTTTTTAGGTTTCTTTTGCTGTGTAGCTTTTTATTTATTTAATTATTTTTTAAATTTATTTTTATTTTTTTGAGGGCAGTGTCACTGGCCCTCACATGTGGGACCCGAACCAAGGCCGCTGGCTTCCCAAGCCAGCGCTTAACCACCATGCCACTCGGCTGGCCCCCCAAATAAAATCTTAAAAAAAACAAATTGCTGTTTAAATAAGTGAGAGCAAGAAAACTATAAAAGGGAAAAAAAATGTAAAAATTCTAGGAAGATTTGAGTTGATTGGAAAATGTCTTCAGCTACTTGCTCCATTAAAAAAAGAAGTTAGAAATCTTAGGTAATTCATTAAGGATGGGGTTTATTTCAATGAGAAAATGAAAAATCCCAGTCAGGGGACCCATATGGATTCAGAGGGATGATATTTCAAATATTGTTATAACCAGTCAGAACACACACCTAGCAAATAAGAATGGAGACCAGTAACAAAACACAGATAAGTCTATACCAGTGTGTTTTGACTGGAGGTCAGCTCCACCTTCAGAGAAAAATGCTTGATCCTATGACAAAAAATTTTATAAAAGAAGAAACATTCATAGTTCAAGTTAAAAAGTATAATGTGCATTTGATATTTTTTTATTGAATCACTCCTAAAGAGATTCTTCTATACAATGAACTAGAGATGGGATCTGAAAAATAGCTGTCTGACCCCAAAGATCATTGGCTTGACATCTGTGTATACTGCCTGCAAATGTTTTATGCCATCGTTTTTCTTTAACAGAATACCATAGTCTATTAATACAGTCTTTGGTTGCATAAGCATTCCGGAAAGCTTATGCATGCATATTTGGAAAGCTTTCCCCATATTGATGACTCACAACTTTAGTTTATTTCAACTAAAAGTTTTCCATCCTTGCTAAACATATATCCTTGATCCTCTGTTGGTGGTATACTTTTTTGTATCCAAGTGTAAGACCTTAAAAAGATCCCTTTTAACTTTCTTCCTTTTGGATCTGGCCCATCATTCTAGCCTGCTGAGATCCTTTTGAATCCTGCCAGGCAACATATTCCCACTCTCTCTCTCTGAGCTTCATGTCATCAGCTAATTTAATAAGACTTGCATCTGCCCTTTTAAAATCTGACCTTGTCACAGGCTCCCTGAGCAGTCAAGCTGATCACTATAGACACTTCCTCCATTTCTTTCTCACTATAATAATTTGTGATTGCAGTCACAACTCTGGCTGTCCCAAGGTGCCGGGGCTGTCTTCTGGCACAGTCTCACATGTGGCGCTGTTCTGGTCTCGTCCACAATTGCATTTAGCCTGATACACTGGGCATTTAATAAATATGTTTAAATCAGAGAATTTCATTCATTTCCTGGCATAGGATGACAAGGAATGCCTATCTGGAAAAAACAAAAACATCTGCTACTTTCCCCAGCCATCATACACACAACTTCACAACTATCACCAAAGCCATGATCCTAAACTTGGGGGAACAATGAGTTTAGACGAATTAACATGTTTTAGAAAATATCTGAATGTACAATTGAGCCAGGGCTATTTTTTTACATCAGAATTTGAATATTGCAAAAGACTGTATTGGTTGCCTAAATCTAAAAATAATTTCACCCCTCAATGAGATGTGTAGCTATTGCACTGTGTTGTACACCTGAAACTAATTAAAAATAAATAAATCAAAAAATAAAAAATAAAAAATAAAAATAAAATAAAAGTAGGAATACAAAAAGAAAAAAAAAATTTCATTAACAGAGGCAGATGTAATGCAATTTAATATGCAAATTAATGCTGCATTCACTGAAAAATATAAAATCACCCCTTTTAAAGGAAATCAAAAGATGCCTCAAGGGCTGGCCAAGAGGCTCAATTGGTTAAGAACTTGCTCAAGAGTGTGAGCTGAGCTCTGAGCAACAGCAGTTCAATACCCAGCCCAAGCTGAGCTGTTGCTGAGGTGGCAGGATGGTCCAGCTAAAAAAAAAAGAAAGAAAAAAAAAAGATACCTCAAGACAAACGAAAATGAAAACACCACGATCCAAAAATCCAAAATCTCTGGGATGCAGCGAAAGCGGTCCTAAGAGGGAAGTTCATAGCAGTGCCAGCCTTCCTAAAGAAGGAAGAAAAATCTCAAATCAGGGCCAGTCGAGTGGCATGGTGGTTGAGAGCTGGCTTGAGATGCCAGCAGCCCGGGTTTGGATCCTGTATGTGAGGGCCAGTGACACTGCCCTCAAAAAAAAAACAAAAACAAAAAACCCTCAAATCAACAGGTTATCCTTACACCTCAGGGAGCTGGAAAAAACAGCAAAAGAAGCTCAAAGGAGTACAATGAAGGAGATAATAAAGACTAGAGCTGAAATAAATGATATAGAGACTACAAAAACAACACAAAAGATCAACGAAACCAAGAGCTGGTTTTTAGAGAAGATAAACAAAATTGACAAGCCTCTTGCCAGGCTCATCAAAACAAAACAAAACAAAAATAACAGAGGACTCAAATTAGTAAAATCAGGAATGAAAGACGTGAAATGACAACAGACACCACAGAAATACAAAACATTTTAAGAAATTACTATGAGCAACTATATGCCAGCAAATTTGACAATCTGGAAGAAATGGATAATTCTCTAGAAGCATATAACCTTCCAGAGCTTACTTGAGAAGAAATGGAAAATCTGAATAGACTTATTACTACCAAGGAAATTGAATCAGTAACCAACAAGCTCCTAACAAATAAAAGCCCTGGACCACGCGGCTTCACAAGTGAATTTTGCCAAACTTTCAAAAAAGAACTATCACCTATTCTTCTCAAACTATCCCAAAAAATCCAAAAGAAGGGAAGGCTCCCAAACTCTTTCTATGAAGCCACTATCACCCAGATTCCAAAACTGGATAATGACAGCCCAAAAAAGGAAAACTACAGGCCAATATCCCTGATGAATATAGATGCAAAAATCCTCAATAAAATATTAGCAAACAGAATTCAGCAATATATTAAGAAGATCATACATCATGATCAAGTGGATTTCATCCCTAGTATGCAAGGCTGGTTCAACATCCATAAATCAATTAATGTAATACACCACATCAACAAAATGAAGAATAAAAATCATATGGTCATATTAATAGATTCAGGAAAAGCATTTGACAAAATCCAGCAGCCATTTATGAGAAAAATCCTTAGCAAAGTGGGAATACAGGGATCATATCTCAACATAATAAAGGCCATATATGATAAATCTACAGCTAACATCATACTCAATGGGGAAAAGCTAAAACCTTTCCTCTTAAGATCAGGAAAAAGACAAAGTTGTCCACTTTTTCCACTTTTATTCAACATAATTCCAGAAGTTCTAGCCACAACAATCAGACAAGAAAAAGAAATAAAAGTCATCCAAATTGGCAAGGAGGAAGTAAAATTGTCATTATATACAGATGACATGATACTAAATATAGACAACCCTAATGACTCCATCAAAAAATTATTGGAGCTGATAGACAAGTTCAGTAAGGTAGCAGGATACAAATTCAATGTTCAGAAATCAGTTTCATTTGCATATACCAATAATAAACTATCGGAAGTAGAAATGAAAAAAACAGTCCCATTTACAATGGCTTCAAGAACTATAAAATAACTAGGAATAAATTTAACCAAAGAAGTAAAAGATCTATACTCAGAAAATTATAACACACTGAAGAAAGAAATAAAAGAAGATACAAATAAATGGAAACACCTACCATATTCACTGATAGGAAGAATTAATATAGTTAAAATGTCCATACTGCCTAAAATAATACATAGATTCAATGCAATTCCTATCAAACTACCAAGGGCATTTTTCACAGAAATAGAAAATATAATCCTAAAATTTATATGGAACCATAAAAGACCCCAAATAGCCATGGCAATCTTGAGAAATAAGAACAAAGTTGGGGGTATCACGCTACCAGACATCAAAACATACTACAAGGCTACAGAGTCAAAACAGTATGGTACTGGCATAGATCAGTGGAACAGAACAGACAGCCCAGAAATATCTATGCATATACGGACAGTTAATCTATGACAATGGAAGCAAGAATTTACACTGGCGTAAAGATAGTCTATTTAATAAATGGTGCTGGGAAAATTGGACTGACACATGCAAAAAAATGAAACTGGACCACCTCCTTATGCCATATACAAGAACAAATTCAAAGTGGATAAAAGACTTAAATGTGAAACCTGAAACCATAAAACTCCTAGAAGAAAATAAAAGCAGTAAATTTGCAGACTTTACCCTGAGCAATATTTTTACTGATACATCCCTGCAGTCAAGGAAAGTAAAAGAAAAAATGAACATAGGGGATTATATCAAACTTAAAATTTTTTTGCAAAAAAGGAAACCATCAATGAAACAAAAAGTCAGCCTACTGAATGGGAGAAGATATTTGTCAACGATGTATCTGATAAGGGGTTTATATCCAAAATTTATAAAACACACATGCAACTCAACACCAAAAAAACAAACAACCCAATTAAAAAATGGGCAGAGGATATGAAAAGACATTTCTCTAAAGAGGACACACAGATGATGGCCAGCAGGCATATTAAAAAATGTTCAACCTTACTGATCATTAGGGAAATACAAACAAAACAACAATGAGAAACCACCTCACTTCGGTCAGAAAGGCTATCATCAATAAATCAACAAACAACAAGTGCTTGCGGGGCTGTGGGGAAAAGGGGACCCTGCTGCACTGTTGGTGGGACTGCAGATTGGTGCAGCCACTATGGAAGCCAGTCTCAAAAAACTGGAAATGGGACTACCGTTAGACCCAGCAATTCCACTGCTAGGTATTTATCTTGAAAAACCCAAGACACTAAATCGAAAAAATATATGCACCCCTGTGTTCACTGCAGCGCTATTTACAATAGCCAAAACTTGGAAACAATAGAAATGCCCATCGGTAGATGACTGTAGTACAGTCAATTGAGAAACTGTAGTACATTTACACAATGGAGTATTACGTAGCTATAAAGATGAAATAAATCATACCATTTGCAATGATATGGATGGACCTAGAGAACATAATGCTAATTGAAATAAGTCAGTCAGAGAAAGACAAATACCATATGATCTCACTTATATATGGCATCTAAAGAACTGAATAAATGAGCAATGTAAACACAAATAGTCTTAGAGACACAGAGGAAAAATGGATGAGGGCTAGATGGGATGGGGGTGGGCATGAGGGAGAGGGGAAGGGACGGGGCAATAAAAACTGGTAACTACAATATTACTGCAGGGATAGAAGAGACAGTTTAGGGAATATATTCAATAATGTTGTAAATATTTTTTATGGAACCAGATGGACTTATGTCTTGTTAGGGAAACCACCTCATGGATGGTGTAGAGGACTGACCACTGCACTGTATATCTGAAGCTGCCGCTGAATAATATTATATGTCAACTATAATTTGACACATATATGGTCATGGGATGTGGAATATAGTGTAGGGATGGAATCAATGGAATTGTAATCGATATGTATGATATCGGGGGGGGTGGACAGGGGAGGGAGGAGTGGGGAGTCACTTTGTAAGGGGTGAAAAGGATAACCATTGCATTGTTTTGTACATATGTAACGAATAATAATAAAGTAAAAAAAAATCACCCCTTTTAGCAATGTCACTGAAAATCGCTAATAAAGTTCAAGATGATTTTTTTCCCTTCACAATCTTACTGAAAACTCTTGAAAGATGATAAATGTCTTTTAGTGCTGAATATCCTACACATCATTCTAGAAATAAGCCCAAACTAAAACGAGGTATAGTGCTTATTATTTCTTGAATGTTGTTCTAAATTAAGGAGACAAGTTGTAGAAAAGTTAACTACTGTGAGCTGGAAAACCTCCAATTAAGTGGTTAGATTCCAACCTCTCCTTGACTCAAAGGCTGGAGAACATTTATCAACACACGGAGGGACATTGAGACTGAAAACAAGGGCTGGTTTAGATGACAAAAAACTCTGATTCAATCTCTCCTTGTTGACAAAATATACTCTCTGCCCACAAACCTAGGCTGTGTCCATGCACACACAAACCAATTTGAAACAAAAACAAATAATCGTTTAAATTTAGGCCAATTATGACAGCAAAAGCTGTGTTCTCTGGCATTTTACCAAACAAAAAGCAGCAGAAACCAGCACTTCCACTTTTCCCCTAGTCCCATGTGTATTCTAGCAGCAGGAACTAGCAGTGCAGCTAATTCTAATCAACTACTAAGCTATTTAGACCCCATAGGCCTGACTCTGGAAGTCACGGGGGGGGGGGGGGGGGGTAGGGGGGGATATTGGCTGGCATTCTGGTTGTTGTGGGTGTTATCTTAAAGCGGTGCCTTCTCCCCTCTCAGGGAAATAGGGGCAGCTGTAGGGTCCAGCACCCCAGAACTCATAGGTTCGAACTGTATCTTCTCTCTTCCTCTTAACCCAACAAGCAGACTTTGTAGCTTCTCTCTCTACATATATATGTGTGTACAAAATATATACAACAGGACCAGCTGAGTGGCACATTGGTTAAGAGCTGGTTTGGGGATGCCAGCGGCCCAGGTTCGGATCCCACATATGAGGGCCAGTGACACTGCCTTCTACAGCTAACTACAGCTCCACCTGTAGCTGCGCTGTGCGAGCCCCGGCGATGGTGTAGGCTGCAGTCCCTGCTGCAGTGGGCTGCCATAGGCTACAGTGAGTGGCTGGCAGCCAGTGTGAGCGGCCAATAGCCACGGTGAGCGACATCCAGAGGCCAGCGACCAATCTGCCTCATCCGGGAAGAGCGCAATGACGATACCAACATGAGCCAGTGAAGCTACGTCCTCTGCAACTAGACTGAAGAACAAAAAGACAGCAACTTGTCTGTTCCCCTTCCCCAATTCCCCAACGCTGTTCCCCTCCCCCAATTCCCCAATAAAATCTTTATAAAAAAAATTATATATATATATATATATATATACACACACACACACACACACACACAACATAAAATTTATCATTTTAACAATTTTTTTTTTTTTTGAGGGCAGTGTCACTGGCCCTCATATGTGGGACCCGAACCGGGGCCGCTGGCTTCCCAAGACAGCGCTTAACGACCGTGCCACTCGGCCGGCCCCCATTTTAACAATTTTTAAGTGTACAATTCAGAAGCACTGATTATATTCACATTGTGCAACCATCACTGTTATCTATTTCCAAAACATTTTCATCACCCCAAACACAAACTCTGTAACCATTAAGCAGTAACTCCCCATTTACCCCAAGGTCCTGGTAACCTATTTTGTGGCTCTAGAATTTGCCTTTCTAGACATTTTATAAGTGGACTCATACAGTATTTGTCCTTTCGTGCTTGGCTTATTTTACTTAGCATATGCTTTCAAGATCCATTCATACTGTAGCATATATCAGAACATTCTTTTTTTCATGGTTGAATAATATTCAGTTGTATATGTTTACCATGTCTTCTTTATCCATTCTCCTATTGATGGACATTTGCAGTATTTCCACCTTTGGCTACTGTGAATAAATTCTTCAATGAATATTGTAGTACAATATCTGTTTGAGTCTTTGCTTTCAATTCTTTTAAATTTTCTTGTCTTTCAATACCTAAAAGTAGAATTTCTGGATCATATGGTAATTCTATGTTTAGTTTTCTGAGGAACTCAAACTATTTTCTGCAGCAAGTGCACCATTTTAGGTTCCCACCAGCAATGTGCAAGAGTTCCAATTTACCACTTATCTTAAGACCCAAGCAGAGTGGTTAGGTTACCTTGAGGTTCCTTGGCATCCTTATTCCACCTCAGAATACATATGATAAATTTTACTATATGCTATTATAGTTTACCAGCCCCAGACCTGCAGTTCCTCACTGGAGTTCCCCTCATTAAGACCTCTTTTTTCTATGCCTCAGACCAATTACTCTCCCACTAACATAACTTCATTCACTCACTTCATCTCCCTCTTGTCTGAAGCAGTCTAATCCACCTATGACTAAATCATCTAAACCAGCAAGCCCAATACTTATCCAAGTTGGCATCTCCCCACCTCCTTCCTCAACCTTTGCTTGACCTCACTTGGGCCACTCAGCATTTCTTGTCCCTGCTCCTTAGTTAACATTCATCTTACTGCCTTCTTCCTAGGGCCTGCTCCCCACCTATTAAAATGAGGGGAGCTGCTCCTTTTGACTGATATTGCACAATGCTGTCCTATCACTGGCATCAATCTATTTAAAAATCTTAGCTAGAGAAAGGAGCCTGACTATGGACATGGGGTAGAAATTTCCTTCACCTTTTTTCTAGCACTTATAATTTCCTTTCAGTCATCCATCTGCTTCCATCCCACTTAAAGCCGTAGTTACCTCATGACAACAGCTTCCAGAGTTATCCAAACTTGTCTCTTTGCTTTTCAAGTGCACCTCAGTAGACTCCCTCTTGTCAACTGCAATCATAGCATAGCTTATACATCACAAATTCTTACTCAAACCCGGCAATGTTCCATAGTTCCCACTCAATATGATTCAAACTCCTGATTCTAGCAGTTCAGGCCTCTATGGCCCAAACCATCTTTCCCATACCATCTCCCCTATTTTCTAGCAGCTCCTGCCTGCCCAGGTTGTGCACGTCCCTCTGCATATGGAGCAGGACTTGGCCTTTGGGTTCCCATTCACCAAGGCCCTTTGCCTAACGAACATCTACATTTTATTCAAGGATAGAATTTCCCTGATGACGACTTCAGCCAAAAGTGAAATGTATATCCTCTGCTGGTCTCTCATGGTTTGCAGCACTTGATTTATGTTTTAGCTTGATCTGAAATGCATTCAGTGAGCTTAGAGTGTCTTTGACTACAAGATGGCAGATGGCTTGCTGCTAAATGATCTCAATCAGGTCCCCTTGGGGCATTCATGAATGCCAGGCTTTAGTCCTTAGGTTGTTAGGTGGGGGATCTGACTTTGAACAGTGTATTCTGGGCAGAATTATTTCTTAGGAATGGATGCACATTACCTGATTTCATGGAACTGGGTGTGTGTGTGTGTGTGTGTGTGTGTGTGTGTGTGTGTGTGTACTGCAGAATGCCATTACATTAATTAATTTACAATGACAGCTATAACTTACATGGATAGAAGCATGTATGTCACATGAATAGAAGGGTATCTCCTTGATGGATAGACTTAAACAAGAAGCTAATTTATAATCAGCATTATTAAGTGAATGTAGAATCAAAACAAGTTGCTGGCTCAATGAGCCAAAATGGGGATTCTTCTGTCACAGGATCTGAACTGCTCCTCTTCTTAGGCCAGTGAGTACTGGACTTTGGAGATCCCTCCTCTTTGGGCTGACTACCTTCTGTTAATACAGGTTTACGCCAAAGAGCCTAAATACAGTTTATCACAATATTATATTTCCCTCCCCACTCCCACCCCATATACTCCTTGAGACATTCGGGCACCTTTGAGTATAATAATTTTGCTTTTTCCAAAATCTTTGGTCTATCCTCAGCCCAAGTTCAACCATTGTGGATATGTCTAAGTGTACCACCCTAGTTTAATTCCTAGAAGGCAAAGCTTTCCCCCTTCCCTTTCTCTATGTTTAGGAGTTACTTTACTCTTCCATTATGCACTGGTTATTCTGTGCCACTGAGCACAAACTCCACTGCACGGTGGGTACTTGGACTCAACCCTTATTTCCATGTGTGAATGGAAAACTCCTCAAGAACTAGGCCAGTGTCTTGTGTCTGTCTATACCTTACATATCTACACCAACACAGTGGGTATTTGGCCAATATTATTGAAAAAGGCCAGAGGCCATTCTAATAAATATTCTGTGATAAATTCCCTCAACTTCTTCCTTCTGTCAGATATGTCCACCACTAGTGATTGTCTTGAGACAGTTTCAAATGTTGGTTGGTAACAAAAATGCTCTGAATGAAAAAAATATATATAAATTATCCAATGCTTCCAGGACATAAATAGGTGACTGGAGAAATAGTCTCTACTAGGTCCAAAGGGGCTTCCTGCTGAGAGAAAACTAGATTGGGAGCCATTTGGGATGTGCTTCCACCTGCCAGGAGGCTGTGACTTGGAGCTGGGACTGGGCCCTTGACTGCTGCCCTCCTGATTGGGATCTGACCTCCCTTGATTGGAGCAGCCAACATCAGAGTTACAGGAGAGCATGCCGAATTTTCTTGGCTGTGTTGCTGACCCAAACACTCTAAAGAGGAAACGTTATACATTGGGAGTCACAGATTATTTTCTTCCCTGGCCATATCTTTAGGGGGCTCCAAAGGAAGGGAGACAAAACAAAAACTGAGTGAACCTCACTCACAGCATTGCCGCATGGTGCTGGTTGATCCAGCGTGCACAGGATTTATCTCCTGATTTCAATGAGGGAAACAAAACGCATAGGAAAGGAGACCACAGGAAATAGAAAACCCTTTCTAAAGACTGGGTTTAACTGCATTTAAAATCAATTGTAGAAACCTTTTTTAAAAATATTGCAAAATTGATGTAACAAAATCTCCATTTGTCCTTTGATCCCAAAAGAATGCTATCAAAATTTGTGTTCTGTGATGGGGCAGTGGGGCCCAGACAATAGGCCTGGGACAGGACAATGGGCACAGGGGATCCTTGCCAGCCTTTTGTTTCACACAGACTCAATGCAGCCCTCAGAGAAATCCAATGTGTTTCTTATCGAACTTTTCTGTTTTCAGTGTGAATTACCAAACAATCCTCCAGATACTGATTTTTATCTCCTCACAAGGTAAATTGTAGTTTCTATTGGCACATTCCTATTCAGTGCACTACTCTCAAATTATGTTAAAAAATACAACTGGTGGAACAAAATAGGCCAGAAAAATCAGTGAGAAGAGCTTCTTTCTTAATTCTTGTTGTTATAAAAATGTAGGAGCTTAACTATATGTTCTAATGCAATAGATCACTCATTTGGACTATAATTATTGTCTATTTCTGGCCTCAAAATTTGCACAAAATAAATTTATTTTGTATCCTGGCTTCTCTTTTGATGTATATATATCTATGTGATAGGGGTGCGGGCATGCTAAATGAAAAGGCAAATAAAATCTTACCATTACATCACTGCTAATATGATTGTTTTGTATTATTGGCTCCCTATTTTAAAAGATTGATTCATTCATTTTTTTCATTCATTCAATAATTTATTAAATGTATCCCACTTGATGTTGGTTATAACCTCATTCAGTTGATTTCCATATCTTGGATTTCTTTGAATTCCTAGAAATAGAGTAAACATAAGACTTCCTTATTCCCAGCATTTAGGAAGAACTTTGGAGTCTTTCTGAAGATGATATACAAGGAGAATGGTGGATTCTTCTAAACACAGACGCAGGAAGTAGACTGTGTTCACTTCTCCACAAATCGGAAATAACACCCTTTGCTGCTAATAGCCTGATAAAAAATAATAGGTGAGGCTCTGAAAGATTAGGTCCACCTCTAGGATAATGGTGTTCAGTCATTTGAATTAATTTACTTCCACTATGTCCTCCCACCAAATTATCTAATTTGTTTCAATAGATTTATGCAAAAGAGTACAAGAACAAGTCTAGCACCTGAGAGAAATTAAACCATGTACTAAAACAACCTGACTTAATTCCAAATATTATAACATTGAAAGACATATACATTTATAATATAGTTAGATAGGTAGACACTGATACTTTTTTTTTCAAATTGTTGATGCATTAGCTTTGTGATTCCTTCACCCAGAGGAACACAAAAAAATTGGAGAAAGCATTACATATGTGCAACAGAGCCTGTAAAGTTACTTGCAAAGTTAGTTAAAAGGTTTATTAGCACATTTTTCTCACTTTTTAATGAAAATCCATGAAACACTGTGACCAAGCAAATTGATTTAGGAATTAATTAGAGATGTTAAAAAAGAGATGTTGGACTAATAATACAAAAGCAATCAGAAAGAAAGTTATTTTCACTGTACTAATATAACCAGCTGATTATAGTTTATCCTAATTCACCAAAAAAATTTTTCATCCTATGCTCATTGACTTTTGGTACAATCACTCATGACTCCTCAGAACATTACTATAAATATTTCCTAAAGATAACTGCTTCCAGCAATATGGTAGACCAGTGTTTTTGTGAGGGACCCTCTTGCTGTAGAAAAGATCTGAGTAAGGGTGTGCTTTCTGATGATCATAAAAGCCCAAACCATGAGCTGCTCACAAATGGGAGTAGACTCGAGGGGCAGGATTGCCTTGAAGTCTTACACCTATAGTGGTGCAGTAAATTAGATATTGAACCATTGGCCATCAATGCAGACAAGCTGAGGCTGAGAATCCTGTGTTGAATTGTGACTCTCCGAGAGACCAAATAGTCCTAGGTTAGCGCGGATGCCCAGTTCAGGAAAGTATCCCTTCAGTGTCCCCATAGATGAGGAACAAACAAAAAGTTTGTGATCACCAAGCTCAAGAGAAGGCAGGTTCCACGAGTGAGTCAGAGGAAATGACAAGGAACATTTTTTAGACCCTTAAGGACTTGTCAGACATATAATGTAGAATAGTTATGTGCTAACAATTTAAAGGAATACTATAGGAATAAAAAATAAATAAATAAACCAAGCAAAAAACAAAGAATTATCAGGAATGACGATGTAGACTTGTAAGAGAAACAAACAGAAACTCTAAAAATGGAAAATACTATTTTGGGGAAGAAAATATTTTGGATAGAGCTAAGAGAGAAATATTGGATAGAAAGAGAGATCGGAAGAAAATATCATTGGCATGGAGACAAGAAGATGGAAAGATGTAAAAATGTTTAAAAATTATGAAGTGAATGAAAAGTAATAGCATATATTTAATTGGAATCTCTGAAGGAGAGAAAAGAGAGAATGGAAAAATATTTGAAGGGGCAATGCCCGAGAGTTTTACAGAACTGATGAATGACATTAATCTACAGATAATAATCCAAAAAGGATGAGTGAAACAATTCCATGAATAGACACATCATATTGAAATTCCTAAACACCAATGACAAAGAGGAGATGTAAAATCTGGAAGTAAAATTTGAAGCAAAATATGGGTTTTTCAATCAGTGATGGAGATGTTGATATTCTGTGAACTCTTTGTACATTCATCCAAGCATGCTGAAAATAATTTTATTTCATTGTAGGTCCACTACAGTCACTTTGCTTTTTTAATTTGAGTCCCTGTATATTTATTAATATTATAATAGAGTATAAGCTCATATATCTCTTGACACAAAAGTTTTTATGTATTCAGTAGGTTTAGAATTTGATTTTTCACTCTAAATCCAATTTTAAAAGAGCAGACATTATTTTATACTAGACATATGCAACTATTAATTTCAGTTGTTTAGAAGAGGGTTTCTCAATCCTGACTGCGATTTAGAATTGCTTGGGGAGTTTTTATGATGTATGTAATGCATATATTTTACGTAAATAGCTGAATGAATTGCAACAAAGTGGCACACCCCTGGTGCTTACCAAATGCTTTCTATCCTGAATGGAAGGGTAGAACACATCTGTGACAGGGGTCAGGCATGTTGACGGGCAGGCTTCCAGTAGGGCATGCTGGCTTGGAGCGGATGGGAGATTGGGAATCCCACCATGATCTAGGAAGAAGGGCCTTATCCTGGTGGTAAAAGCAGGGTGTTCCCGCTTTTACTCCTGGACAAAGCTGCTTCCTTTATTTTTTCCTTCACTTTCTGAAGTGAAGGTCTAAGGTTACCCAATTCTCTGTGTTTTGTCTTTTTTTTCTCTCAGGTCCAGTACATTTACCAGGGCCCTTCCTCAGTCTCATCAGCCTCTTATCAGTTAGAGAATAGGTCTTCAGTAGTGAAGGTAAAAACTTCCCATGCCGGTTATGTAGTAGACTCTGTATTTTGGCGGGGGCGGGGGGAGGTGAAAGCTAGGGAAGTAGCTGAACTGGCTATTCTAAATTTAATTCTTAACTTAAAAATCTTGATGTTTGCTTGATGGTCTACTCTTATCTTTGTCCTAATTGACTTTGTACTTGGAGTTTCTTTGGAAGCTATCTTGAGAAGAATTGCTTTTATCTCTGGCATCTCTGGCTATAGATTTTCCTATCTTATTTTCTCTCTCCAAAATTTCCTGAAATGTTCTGTCCCACTGCCAGCTCAATTTTTATTTTTCTTTGCATTATCTTCAAATCACTGTTGCATTGTCTCATATGTATGTATATATCTTTTTTAAATTTTTTCAGTGAGGACAAGGGGAATGGGAAGCAGGTATTTGGTCCTCTTCCAGACACTGATTCATGATATCTTGAAATAGCCCCTGATGATCAGTTCCACCAAATTACGTGACTTAGTCCCTGCTCATAGAACACAGCTAAAGAAGTGCTATGTACTGGAAGAAATACTGGATTAAATGTCATCAGGGATGGTTCCATTCCTCATACTGGCATAGATTTGTAATGTAACTATGATCAAGTTACCTCACTTTTCAGGGGCTGTTTCTCATGTTTAAAACTGAAAGGCAACTTGTTAATATTTATCACAATTAAAAAAATATATTTAACTTCTTAGCCAGCATTCAGTCCTTAGAGAATTTATCATGCACATGTACAAAATGACAGATAAGATTATTCATTACAGGGCCGGCTGAGTGGCTCAGTTGGTTAAGAGCTTGCCCAAGAGTGTGAGCTCTGAGCATCAGAGTCGCCGATTCGATTCCCACATAGGCCAGTGACCCTGTGCCCTAAGCTGAGCTGCCCCTGAGCTGCCAACAGGTGGCGGGATGGCTCAGTGGGTGAGAGCACGTGCTCCTAACAACAAGGTTGATGGTTTGAATGGTGGGCTATGCTCACCCCACAACTGAAGAATGAACTGAGCACCTTGAGCTGAGCTGCCACCTGGATGGCTCAGTGGCTAGAACGTATGCTCTTAACAACAAGGCTGCTGGTTCGACTCCCGCATGGGATGGTGGCTACACCCACTCGCAACTAATTGAACACTGCACCTTGAGCTGAGCAATGCGACTGGACTTGGAGCTGAGCTTGCTGTTCCTTCCACAACTAAGATTGAAGGACAACAACTTGGCTGTTCCCTTCCCCCAATTCCCCAACACTGTTCCCCTCCCCCAATTCCCAATAAAAATCTGAAGGAAAAAAAAAGATTAATCATTACTGCATTAAAGAAAATAATTCCTTAATCTATTATTAGAAAACTCAAATGTTTCAAATCAATGGGAAAATAGTTACATAACCGTGGTGTATCCACACAATAGAATATAGGTTTCCCCAGCAATCCAAAAGTAGAGCTTTCCTATGAAACCTTTCATAAACCAAATGGTCTAAAGCAAAGAAGCTATACCCTTAGGACACATCTTGGAAACGGATGCACAAAATAAGTGGAGATAAAGCACAGATGCTCAGATACATTTCAAAGCTATGTTCCTTGATGCTGAGGTGCTGAGTGTAGTTCCCTGGGAAGGAGCTTGGCGGGGCCATTCTTGCTGCCTGGGGTGCACAATGCCTGGATAATAACTTGCTGCAAAACAAACGTTGAATGCTGTTTTCAATTTTCACCTTTTTTTGTAAAAGTGAAAATCCTGTTTGGATTTCTTCCCGTTAGCAAAAACAGGTACTAATGTAGACCTTTTGTAAAAGAAAAGTGTAAAGCAAACTTTTGTAAAGTGAGGGACACCTGTACTTATGAAGCTCTAATAAAGGAGGGAGATTTTTATACACAGATAAGAAAAAAATCTACAGGGCATATTATTAGATGAAAGAATACAAGGTGAAGAAGCATGTACATAATCACACACCTACCCTTTTACCCAGCAGAGACACCCCTAGGTCTTTACCCCACATGCAAATCACCTGAAAAACTTTTAGCAATACCGATGGCAAGGCACCTTAGATCAACTGGTACAACTCACAAATATGAACACCAGTGAGGGCTCAACAGAAACATGAGGAAACAAAATGGATCCAAAGTGACCCTAAAAATTCTAAATATTATCCTTAGAGAAATTAGAGAGGCTATTGCACCTACCAAACAAGAAAGAATATTTGGAAATTAAAAAATTCAGTGCGCTACCACATATTACAAGTTATTGATTAGGAAGATCAAGCAAAGACATTTCCCAAACTCAAAACAACAAACAAAAAACCCCGCACAAGAAATAAAAGAGAAAGTTTAAAAAAATGGGGAATGGGTGTAAGAGATTTAGTAGTTGACTAAAAGAAGTTGCAAGAGAAGAACAGATGGGGAAGAGGGGATCTCGAAAGAAATAATGGAATAAACATATTCCAGACTGAAGAAACAGAAGAGCTCTCATAGTGAAAGTATCGTTGAGGCTAAGTAAGGTAGATGGAAAAAGAATCCACATTTAATCATGCTGTGTTGGAATTTCTGGAAAGACAATTTGAAAAATTTTCAGAGAGGAAAAAAATGAGGTTATCTGTAAAGGAAGGAGAATCAGATTAACAGCAGATTTTCCATCAGCAACACTGGATACTAAAAAGTCAAACAAACAAAGACTGTCAAAAAAAACTTTCTGGGATGATAACTATGAATTTAGAATTCCATATTTATTTATTTTTTAATTTTTATGTATTTATTTTTTTAAGCTGAGCCATCCTGCCACCTGTTGGCAGCTCAGCGATAGCTCAGCTCGGGCTGGGCATTGAGCTGCTGTTGCTCAGAGCTTAGCTCACACTCTTGCGCGAGCTCTTAACCAACTGAGCCACTTGACAGGCCCTAGAATTCCATATTTAAACTACTGTGTAGCATTTCAGACACACAATTCCCAGAAAGTTTATCAGCCTCACAAGTTTTCCAAAAACATTACTCAAAAGGTTTTACAGCAGATCAAATGAAAATGAAATAATTTAAAAAGAGCACATCATGAGCCATAAGAGTAGCAGCTAAAATGACTTAAGAGAAGAAAACTCAAATGAAAAGAGGAAACCACTGGACCTGCATCTTGGATATTGTCCTTGAGTGGCTGGAGATTATTGTGCACTTATATTTTTTTCTCTCTAAATCAATAGCATGATTTGGTTCTGCAGTAAATATTTATAAGAGCATAATCTCATTAATGCCTCATAAATTTGGGTTAAAAGCTTTGCATTAACCTACAGACTAAACATGGAATACATAATCATAGTCACAGGACAGCATATAGGAAGCAGAGGAGATAGGAGATATGGTATAAACTTGCTAGATTGTATAGTCTCCATATCAGAAAATCAAAGGCTACTCTGTAAAGTTGAGACACACACACACACACACACACACACACGCACGCATGCACGCACACACACACACACACACACACACACACACACACAGAAAATATAATTTAAATTGTAATGGTAACCCCAGAAGAATTACAACACAAAAACCTTTATGTGTTTATTCCTGGGGAATATTATTGGAAATATAGTAGGAGATAGCTTAACTTTTCATTTTTGACCTTACTGTATGATTTGACTTTTAAAAATATATTAAAGACATCCCTAATCAATAAAGGATTACTTAAATAAATTGAAGAAGAATTATATAATGGAACACTGTGTAGCCCTTGGAAAGAATAAGATTTGTCATTATATATTTTTGTGGAAGGTTGTCCACAATTACATTTAATGTAAAAAAACCAAAACAAAATATGGAATTTGCAAAATAATATGGTGCCATTCTCATTAAGGAAGGTCAAAACAAAACAAAACATATATATGTGTATATGTAAATGCCCATGAAAATATAGGGAGGAAACTGGAAACTAAAGGGTACTAGAGAAATAAAGGACTTTTCAGTATTCACTTTTAAAATTTTGAACTGTTTTAGTGTTAGGAATAGTATTACATGGTATGCAAATATTACTTTTAAAATAAATTCTTTTAAAAACTTTTGTACTTTCAAATTACAAAAATAATATGTGTTGTAACGAGTTAAAAAAATGTACATTTATAAATGTAAAACGTTATTACTTCCTTACTTTCTTCATTTAAAACTTTGAATGCTTAAATATATTATTAAAATTCAAGTTACTTTTTTTGTTTTGATAGCCAAATAATGCCAATATTATTTATTAAGTTAACTCTATTTCCCATGGAATAATGGAAACACTGGTGATTATATAGTAACTTCCCACATTTTCTATCTTTCTCGATTGATTCTATTTCACAGCTCTATTTACTTTTTCTTCTGCAAATAGTATTTTTTTTATTACATTAGCTTTAAAGTAAATTCCAATATCTATGACCTGTACCACCTCATTATTCTTTCTCCCTTTTATATGCCTGAGTTTCTTGCATTTATTTTTCCATATGAACTTTCAAATCATCCAGTCCAGTACAAAAAATAGTCTATTGAATTTTGGCAGAATTACATGAAAGATTCATTATTACTGTAATAAAAACTTAAAAAAAATTAAAAACAAGCAGTATGGTTAAATCAACAGAGGTAATTTCTACCATAGGATAAAACAATGCAAAGCAGGTCTCCTATTGATTGTATGAAGAACACAAGCGATGAGTGTTAGGCAATTCCACCATCTTACACAAAACAAAATCCTCACGAATAGAAAATAAGTATACCCGTAAACTTCACAGACAGACCATAACAAAACATCAGTGTTTACGGACGGCCATGTTTACAGACCTGTGGTTAACATAAATTGAATGAACAAACTTTAGTGACATGTCTGCGTTTCTTAGACAGCTTTGAATGGGTAGTAAGGGAAAAAGCCACGTGGTCAAGAGTGAATGCTGACAGGTACACTGTGGGTGTGAAGATGTAATTTCCAGCCATGGTCTTTTTCACAGACAATTAATCCTATTTATGTAACTGCAAAATTGATGCCCCAGGTCATTGAGTCATTGTAGCTACAAAGAGAAACAAAATGCTCTGCCAGTGAGGGGCTTGCAGCTCCTGGGAGGAGCTATAATCATGTAATATAATCAGGGCCAGATGCATGGTGTCCAGCACAGTGGGATTATATGCCCTGGCCCTGTGGCAAAAACGTAGCTCAGATACCTGCTCTCCCATTGTCTGATTATGAGATCTTGGGCTCTCTGAGCTTCAATTCCTTTATCTGTAAAACATGGATAAAAATGCTGGTGACTAGGGCTGTTGTGAGCATTAAAAAATACACAAAGCACCTCAAACAGCACCTGACATATAGTGGACCCTCAATAGATGTGAGATAGCAATGACCATCAGAAATGTACAACAGACAGAAAGGAGGCCGACAAGGTGGTATTTTAGAGTGTCTAGAGTAGAAAAAAGCGTTAAAATGTGCAAGTGAATGTCCTATGCAGGGCATCATTATACTTTGTACTACGAAATTAAAAGTTGCCAGCAGGGGGAAGCCCTTGTAGGAGGGAGGCATACAGGAATTCAATGTGAAAGGGCCTTCCCGAATGCTAGGACGCCAAGTCAAGGAATCATGATTGCGTGTGATAACAGTTTCTCTTTTTAAAAATGGAGTAAAATGATAAGATTCATGTTTTACAAAGACCCTCTTGGCAACAGTGGAGGGGATATACTGGAGAAATTTGGAGGCAGGGTTTTGCAATAACACTGCAGGCAGGAGAATCATTTTATTCCAAAGAAAGCATTAGATTTTTTTTTTCTTTCTTACGTTGCAATGGGAGAGATGATGTGTGCAGAAAAAAGATAATAATAATAATAATAAAAATAGTCTGTTGACTAGCTAGAGAGGTGACACGAACTCTGGAAGTTAAAGAATTCTTTGTTAGGCTCAGTCTTGCTTTCTTACCTTTCTTCTCTCTCCTGCAGATTTAAGACTAACAAAAGCTTCAATTTCTCCAGGCTGAGTAACCTTGTCAGCAAGTGGATAATGCTTATAAATTTGCAGGATTTAGATGCAGCAGGTAGATAGGAAAATACAGTGTGCTTTGAGCATTTTGTCTTTATTGAATGTGCAGACCCACAATGCAATGGATGGAATATGGCTGTACTTGCTTCAAAGTCAGCTGTTTGATTTAGCTGCTGAGACAGCCAGACTGCACACTTCGGTCTAGCTGATCACTTACACTGTGAGTAAGTAAATTAATTTCTCTCAGATAATCTCATCCGCTAGTGCCTCACTCATGAAATCTGTATGCTAGTGGAAGCAGATGAGACATCAATACACAAATATATTCCAAAAATGATATGTGTTGTAAGGAAGATAGCAGCACAAAGGGGATAGAGAGTAACCAAGAACTGATTTTTACATACAGTGGTCAGTGAGGCATCCATGATAAGGTCCTATTTGAGCACATATTTGCAGGAAGTGAGGAAATAGGTTTTGAAAATATTTGGGAAAAAGAGATTTCTTGGCCTAGAAAACAGCACATACCAAAAGGCCCTGATGCGGAAGTAAGCTAGGCTTGGGGCAGGAACATCAAGGAGGCGAGTGTGATCGGAGTAGAGAAGTGGTGGAGAAGAGAGCGAGCAGGTGGTGCAGGTTAGACCACGGTGGATTTGCCGGCAGCCCAGTAAGCCCAGGGAGGCATCTAGGCCGGCATGTCCTGAGTGATCAGAAAGCTGGGAAGCTGTCTTGAACAGAGCAAAGTCACCATCTTTCTTGCGGAAGAATCATGAGGACTGCAGTGTTGAGTACAGACTGTAGTGGGTGTTGGGAGGAGAGATCATTCCAGTAGTGAGGGGATTCTGTAATGGGGCCAGTAGAGCAATGAAGAAGGAAGTCCTGGGCTAGTTAGACGAGGAGATTGGGATGGAGTGGTCATACTCTGGATATATTTAGAAGTTGGTACTAACAGGGTTTGCTGATGGATGGCCAAGGTGTGATCTTTGGCTCAAGGAATTTTGGCTGAAGGAATTTTGGCTGGTCTTTTAAGAATAAAACAAAGTAAATCAAAGGCTGAGAATTTTGATAGTTGTTCAGGAACATGAGTTCCCTTCTACCTTCCTTTGAGGCTCTTTAGCCTGTACAGCTCCAGGCCACCCCAGCTTCTCAGCATAGGCAAAGTGTAGTCAAGGGTGGCACAGGGGGAAAAAGACAAAAGAATGGTATGAAACTCCACATCGGTCCAGTATAAGCTTAGGTTTTTCACAGGAAGTTCTGTCCTTGTCAGTTAGATGCCCAAATCATAAATGACATGGGGAAGGAAGAACAAAATAAAGCAATGGAAAAATAAAGTGGCATAGGGTACTTTTTCAGCTATTGTCTATTGCCTCCTGTGCCCTTGCCTCCTGTGCCCTTGATTATACTTATTTTCTGTGTGAACAAAAACGAAAAGGTTAAGCACCACATTATTTTATATCTATCACTAAGGCGAGCAGAGACAACTACTTGTGACAAGATTTTATTTTTCTCAGAACAACACTGATGAAATTCATTGTAGGCTTTCCCACTGAAGCACAACCAGGCACCATAAACAAACAGTGTTTCTCAAGGCTCAAAGCTTTAATCCAAGTAGCTTTAATGAAGCCTTGAAAAGCAGCAATCAACAGTGGCAGAGGATTTAGATCCAGAAGGAAGCAATGAAAAAGACAAATTCATTGAACATTATAAATATTGAAAAATGGATGAAAAAAAAAAAACCCAGAAAAAACGCAGAATGTCTTCTAGCATTTGAGGAGAAAACAACTCATTTGGTTCAAACCTGTCCCTGGAATGTAGTTTTCAATAATTAAGCCTTAAGGCCCTCTTCTCCCAGGGAGGTTTTGTACTGAGCAACTGTTAGTCTGCACCTGTTAGGGATGCAGACTTGGTTTTTCTTTTTTCTTACTATCCTGCTTTCCTAGCTGTATCTCCATGGAAAACATTGAACCTGACTCTTTCCTAGGATAAGGTCTCTAAAAGGCTCGTAGGTTTTACATCTTAAAGGGAAACTAACACTTATTTGGCCTCCACATCCTGTCAGGTCTTTGGCACTCAGTTTAATTCTCACAGAACTATCATTAATTCAATTTAATATCAATAATGACTATCAATTTTCCAATTTTCCAACATGGTACTTGAGACCACAGTACCACCAGATCACTTGCCAAGAGAAATCAGATCACTTGCCATAAGTCTCATAACTGTTATGTCGTGAAGCTGGGGTATGACTCTCCTCTTTGGCCTCAGGTGTCCTTCCCAGTAGACTCTCTATTACTCACTAGTATTGACACTCTTTGAGTCCTTGGGTTATTTCATCTTTACTCCTAAACCATTCATTTCATGGTTTCCTAATATTTTATCAGGAACAACTTTAAGTAGATAGAAAATTTTATCAACTTTGGGGAGTGTTGTGTTAAACTTAGCATGACTGTTTTCCACCAATCATAGTCATGTCTTCAGAGTTTGCAGTATGTGACAGGCTAAAGCAAGAAAGGAACTCCTGTCAGTCCTAACCTCACCAAACCATTTCTGTCAAATGGGATGAGTGTGTGTGTGTGTGTGTGTGTGTGTGTGTGTTTATTTACAAACATGTGTATGGCATTATATACAGCCCTGTGGGGCAGAGCTCAGCACATCATTATTCACTGTTGGATACCTATGCTTTTCATCCTAACTATTTGCATTTTCCCCGTTATATTATTATTGTTATTTCTACCTTTAAGAAAAGCACAGCCTCACCGGGAAGAAACATTGAGTAGCTCATAATATATGACCCCTTCTGTGCTAAAGTGAGTTAGTGAAATGACAGAACTCTACTACTGGTAAGTCTGTGTGTGTGTGTGTGTGTGTGTGTGTGTGTGTGTGTGTGTGTGTGTTTCTTGTCCAAAGTAGTCTGTTAGTGGTGCAAAAAAAAGGGCATATTATAATTAATTAATTAAGCAAACAGCAACAGAGTACTTATTATACAGCAGGCTTTATGCTACATGCTCTCTTCAGAACTAGGCTCTCACAGCACAATAGGATTACACATAGTTGAAAAGTAATCCATGATGGAAGAGGCTATGCCAATCACAGGACAGCAGTTGCTGTGATTGTCACTGATACAATTACTGAGCCCTCCCTTCGTCTGGTGGAGACTCACCATTTTTGTGTTAACAAAAGGGAAGAGTGAACAAGATGAGCTAAGACATAGCATGATTAAAATACCATTTGTATTTGCTTTGAAAATGTAGTCTGAAATATACACATGAATTATGTCTACTCCACAACAAAAGAGTTGAGAGGTCAGTTAATTATTAGAACATTTTATCTTCCCATTTTAAAACTCAGCAAGTTTTTAAATGTGCAGGTAGTTGAGGTAATACATTACAAATATTTACTAAGTGATTGATTTAAAACTTTTTCATTTGATGCTTTGTGTTGAATGGACTCTGCATCCCCAAATAGATAAGACAAACTCACATATCTACCCATCCTCTGAACTCAGATTTTACCATATTTTATTAGTGTCACAACCTGGGATAGATATGAAGTTCTTGGGGGAGGAAGGAGAAAGGTGATAAATCCACAAAGCAAAGATTTCTTATATAATGAGTGTCTGATTCAGTAAATGCTTTTGACTTGAGGGCAAATAATTTATTAATAGATCCTAAACCATGACTTTGTTTTATGTAAAGTTCATAAATGCAAAATTTTTTTCACAGTTTTATTTAAAGATTGGGGCAAATGTATGTTATAGACTCATGTTACATATTATTTGGTATTGTAGATGCACTGCTTTCCATTCTTGAGTTTATCCTACATTTGACATATATATATATTCTTTCTATTTCAAAATAGTCTTCTGACAATAAATTGTATTTTCCAGTTTCAATGACCAGATGCTTTCTCTAACAATGTCTCTGTGCTTTTTTATTTTCCTGCATTAAAAAACCCATTTACTGTGTGTAAAGAATTTTCAAATGCACAGGTAAGAAGTAATGTCATTCACATTATCTCCATTTATATTCGTCTTTCATGGATGTATGAGTTTGTCTCATCTGTGCTATAATCTCCTGACTATATCTTCATATTGGATTTGAATAATGACTTTTTCTCCTCAACACTATTCATAACCTCTTCCAAAGTATGGCCAACCTAGAGTTTAATCAAACTACTGCTGATATATTTTCCCCTAGATTATTAACCAAGATGTAGAAATTGTGTTATTGAATTGAACTATTATTATACTCCTATTCTTTCCTTAGGATTTTTAGAGTTAAAAACTATTCAATCCATACTGAACTAAATTGCTTAATTTGTATCAATTTGAAAAAATAAAAAAGAATACACACACACACACACAGGCACATACACACACACCCCTCTAACACAGCACCAAAGACCAAATTTTACTGGTTGATTATATACTTGGTCTGACAATTAAGCTCCCAAACTCATCCTAGAAAAAGTGCTAATACCTCATTGCTGAATATCACTATGACCACCTACGAAGCACTCCCCTTGGGAAGCTATGTGCCAACACCAGTGCCTAGTCCACCCCTTAAAGCAATTCTGGAACTGTTTTTTTGGAATGGCCATCAGAGCTGTTATCGTATTACCCATGATGTCCTGAATATCATCAAAATGTCTTCCTTTCAATATTTCCTTTATCTTCGGGTAAAGAAAGAAGTCCTTGGGGGCCAGATCAGGTGAGTAGGGAGGGTATTCCAATACAGTTATTTGTTTACTGGCTAAAAATTCCCTCACAGACAGTGCCATGTGAGCTGGTGTATTGTAGTGATGCAAGAGCCATGAATTGTTGATGAAAAGTTCAGGTTGTTTTTGTCTAACTTTTTCATGCAGCCTTTTCAGCACTTCCAAATAGTAAACTCAGTTAACTTTTGTCCAGTTGGTACAAATTCATAATAAATAGTCCCTCTGATATCAAAAAAGGTTAGAGACATCGTTTTGACTCTTGATTTGGACTGATGGAACTTTTTTGGTTGTGGAGAATTGGCTGACTTCCATTGTATGCTTTGACGCTTTGTTTCAGGGTCATATTGGTACACCCCTGTTTCATCACCAGCGATAACACAGCCCAAAACATCATCTTGCCTCTCCAAAAGTCCTTGGCAAACTTCGACTCTCCTTTGCTTTTGTTCATTGGTGAGCTCCTTGGGACCATTTTTGCACACACCTTTCTCATGACAAGATTTTCAGTTAAGATTTTCTTAACTGTTTCTCTATTGATGTTTACTTGGTCTGCTATGCTTCTCATAGTCAGCGGACAATTTTGATGCACAATTCGACGGATTTTTACAATGTTTTCATCAGTTCTGCTTGTTACTGGCCACCCTGATCTCTCTTCATCAATGATATGTTCTCTCCTCAGAGAAAAGCTTAATCCATTTGCATACTGCCATTTTCTTCATGGCATTATCCCCATAAACTTGGACTAGCATGTCCCTGATTTCACTGACACTCTTGCCAAGTTTAACAAGAAATTTAATGTTTGTTTGTTGTTCTAATTCAAGCTCAGACATCCACAAGACGGCACACAAAATCAAGCAACAATAATGAACGCCACTCAGCAAGACACCGCCACATCGACACGAACACAGCTGTGAGACACTGATATACCAAGGTTATGAAACCTTACTGAGCTGTTTGTACAGTGCTGCCAATGTAAGCGCATGGTTACAAGTTTGCCAATTTAATTGGCAGACCTCATAAGACATGCTTTCATATTATTTGACCTAAATCAATTCTACCCACTCTATTTACTTTTAATTTTTCTGTAATCTGCCAAGGTTTCTAGAAGACAGAGGCAGATATTACTACAGAAGGCTTGAAGTCAATGAAAATATAAAATAGTAGTCGGAGGCTCAGAGATCTCAAGTTAGGCTGCCTGGGTTCCAAACTCGGCTTGCATACTTCCTTGGGTAAGGCTCTTAGTATTTCTGTTATGGACTGCACTGTGTCCCCCTGCCCCTAATCCATATGTTGAAGTCTCACCCCCATGTGGCTATATTTGGAGACAGGGTTTTTAAAGAGGTAATTAAAGTTAAATGAGGTCATGAGGGTGGGGCCCTCATCCAATAGGACTCGTGCCCTTATAGGAAGAGAAAGAGACACCAGGGCTCATTCTGTCTGCATCCACGGAGGAAAGGCCATACGGGGATATGGAAGGTAGCCATTTGCAAGCCAGGAAAAAGGTGTCACTAGAATCCAAACCTTCTGGCACCTTGATCTTTGACTTCCTGGCTTGACAACTGTGAGAAAATGAATTTCTGCTGTTTAAGCCACCCAGCCTGTGGCATTTCCTATAGCAGCCCTTACCAGACTAATACAATCTTTAAAACTGATTTTTCAATCTTCTGGTACAAAAATAGCACACACTTGATAAGGAGTATTTGCATTAAAAAGAAAGGCATTTCAATTATTTAGCATAGAACCTGACATGTAGAAAGATCTCGATAAATGTTAGCTATTATTATTTTTAATAAGAGGATGCTAAATCTACCAGAAGTCAAACAGACGACTTTCACCTGAAACACATTCTTCCTTAAGGCATATATAATGCTTATAAACAGAGTATAAATAAAAATTTCCTATTTGAAAACACTGCCAAAACAACAATGTAGATGAATTTATTCCCTGGTAAAAATGTTTGCCACTATTTAGGCATCAAATTATGCATGATAAAGTCAAAATTATAGATTAAAATTGGGGAAAAAAGTCAGTAAGAATCCAGATGTGGCTTTATTGTAATAAACATTTTAATGATTTCTGTTTTTATTTTTCAGTCTAAATGTCAGGAATCATGCAGAGACAAAGTTTTGCTGAAGTTTTTAACTCATTTCTTTGTAGTCTTTAAGGTATCTAATATGCATCTAGTTTTCTAGTGTTAAATAGATCAGAACTCTACTTCTATTTCTTTTTATACATATTGGTCCAATTATCAGACAAGATTACCTGCTTTTCAAGAAAGCCACAGATTACTGGGTATGGGTCCATTCTTCCCCAGAGGTTTAGAACTCTTTTTGTGTTTTGCTAAATATTTAATTAGAGAACAGGTAATACCTGCTTGTTCTTAAAAAGGAAATACATTATTTACTCTTTTAAAAATGATTGATAGTGAATTCTGCTTAGAGTTCTATTCTTTTCTAGATGTATACAATTGTTCCAATTTTATTTTCTTGGGCACAAGTGATACTTCTTGTTTTATAAAGTGAAGTTGATACTTGAATTGGTCTAGTCTTTTATTATTATTATTACTATTATTTTAAATTCAAAGCACAGTTTATAGGACTTATTTGCATACTTGTGTGGATGAAAAAGGGGTCGGTCACATACTAACCCTGACGAGCATGGAGGGCCTTGCAAACTCGGAGACCAAAAGGAACCCCATAGGATGGTCTAAACATAAAAATTCCAAGCTAAAAGTGGGTCATGGTGGTTAGTCTATCATAAGCCTGTAGTTTCCTTGGCAAAGGTCAGTTTTTACCACAAGTGAGACTGTTGATTGTCTTTTTGCATCTAAAATAACATATCTTTGAAATGTCAGAATAATCTCCTTTTCCAGACCCTTACAGAACACAAAACCCATCATTATTATTTTGTTCCCTGAATACCATTTCTATGTGCTGTAAATGTTCATTATTATCTATCCTGTACCCACCAGTGTAAAAGAAGTATGTGTCTCTTTGTTTCACTTTTTATCCAATCCCAGAGATTTCCCCACTTTGCTTTCTGCCACCCCTTTAATCTATCACCAATGAATTTCATGTAATCCTCCTTATGTCTCCTTCTTTGATTTTAATGTATAAAATAAGCTGCAAAACTGCTATCCTCTGAAGCATTTTCTCAACCCATTGAGATTTTGCTTCTTGGCAATTCTCATCAGTTTAGCTCAAATAAACACGTAAAAATTCTCTACAGGTTCAGACATGTCTTATATTGACATTTAGAGTCCACCTTCACTAAGGATGATGGGAGGAAGTAGGGGGCTTGAGAGTTAGAGGTGATCTTCTTGCCATTTGTCTTTGATAGTTCCAGATAATTTCTTTCCATTTTCCTTGTGCTAAATGAAAGAGAGGTGAATAATAATTAGGGGGCCTTTTTTACTTCTGGATTACTATTTTAGGGGAAAGTTCAAAAGATACCTTACATATCCAAAATAAAGCTTTTGATTTACATTCCTCTTTCTCACCTCAGTGAAAAATGAGGCAGAAGCCTGGTAGTGGTCCTTTGTACCTTCATTTGCCTCCATCCCACATTCAGTTCTTCATCAAATCTTGTCAATTTTAGCTTCAAATCCTATTCTGTATCCATCCATCTCTCTATGTTCAAGGCCACTACCTTCCTCCAAGCCCACAGCTTTGTTCACCTGAACTGCCCAGGTAGCATTGTAATCACTCTGCTTCCTGTGGTCTCCTTCCCCACAACAGGTTTAGTGCCCTTTTAAAATATAAATCAAAATGTCACTTGCCTGATTAATCTTCTAAAATCTTCCTGCTGCACTTAGAGCATAATTTGAATTCATTGCCATGGCTAAAATGTCCTCAAATAGTTGATTTCTGCTTACCTTTGACATTATTTCTTCCCACATGATGCCTTGTTCACCATGTCCCAATTACACTGCCTTTTAGTTCCTCAAAGTGCCAACTTTCTTCCAACATGTTGCAATTTTAAAACATCCCTCCATATCTTTTGACACTCCTGTCATGAACAAATGGGGTCCATGCCTCCCCTGGTGGGTTTATGACTGCTCTGATGACAGAGTAGATCAGAAATGATGTTACGTGATGTATTAGTTTGCTTGGGCTGCTGTATTCAGTGGCATAGTCTGGGTGGCTTAACCAACAGAAATTTACTTTTTCACAATTGTGGAGACTGGAAGTCTGAGATCAAGGTACTGGCAGGGTTGGTTTCTTCTGAGGCATCTCTCCTCAGCTTGTAGACAGCCACATTCTCACTGTGTCCTCACATGGTCATTACTTGTCTGTGTTGTCGTTGTCCTAATTTCTTTTTATAAGGACACCAGTCATATTGGAAGGGCTCACCTATATGATCTCATTTTATCTTAATTATTTCTTTAAAAGCCCTATTTCCAAACACAGTCATATTCTTAGGATAGGACTTCAACATATTAAGTTTGGGGGATGGACATAATTCAGTCCATAACACTTCTGAACCCAGGTTATAAAAGTCTGGGCATCCGGCCGAGTGGTGTGTTTGTTGGGAGCTAGCTTGGCACACCAGCAGCCCTTGGTTCGGATCCTACATGTGAGGGCTAGTGACGCTGCTCTCTACAGCTAAGAAGGTGAACAACAGCTGGACCTGGAGCTGGGCTGCGTGAGTCCTGGCGATGGTGAAGGTTGCAGCCCCTGCTGCAGTGGGCTGTCATAGGCTACTGTGAGTGGCCGGCAGCCAGTGTGAGTGGCCGACAGCCGGAGTGAGCTGACAAGAGCCGCCATGGACAGCTGTCCAGAGGCCGGTGACCGATCTGCCTCACCTGGGAAGAGTGCAATGATAATATCAACATGGGCCATTGAAGCAACGTCCTCCACAACTAGATTGAAGAAATAAAGGACAGCAACTTGTCTGTTCCCCTTCCCTGGTTCCCCAATGGTGTTCCCCTCCCCCAATTCCCCAATACAAGTCTTAAAAAAAAAAAAAAAGGCTGGGCATCATTTGTTGGTCACTCTCAAAGGCCTTGAGCCACTATGTCAGAAATAGGACTACCCTGAGGCATTGTGCTAGGAAGCCTGTCAGACAGGCCATGTGGAGACACTCAGGTTCATGGCCCCAGCTGAGCTTAGCCTTTGAGTCATGCTAACATAAAAACAAGACGTGGGAATGAAGTCCTAATAGCTCCGGCTGATTTCAGCCCCTATCCATCCAAGTCATCCACATATTTTGAGCCTTCCAAGATGACGCCCCATACTTTGCAGAGCAGAGACAAAACATCGCAGCTGCAGCCAATCCAAATTCCTGACCCACAGATCCCAGGAACACAATAAAATGGTTGTTTTATACCACTATGTTTGGGTTACTTTGTTACACAGCAACAGGTAACTGTAACACCATCTTGGAGGCTTCTCATGTGCTCTTTTTTCTCTCTGGAATGTTCTTCCCTCTGCTCTTTATCATTATCCTTTGAGTCTAACTTTAAACTTTACCTCCTTAGGAAGGTCTCCTCTGACTATCAATGTAAAGTGTCCCTTTCATTTGTCTTAAAGTTCCGTTGTCCTTAGAGCTTCCATAAACATTTAATGATAGTTAATTATTTATTTTGATTATTCAATTTCACCCTCTTCCATAATACTACTTGCTTTTTAAGAGCATGAATCACTTTTCATTTGTTCACCCTTCATACAATATGCTGTACGTGCTCATACTAGGAGGCTGTGGCATATTTGTTGAACAGATAAATGACTACAGGTCAATATTGCTCTGTTCTTATGTGGGGAAAAAAAAATCACTGAAAGTAAACCCATCAGATTTAGGAAGAACCTTGGTTAAATTTAAGCAGTACACTTTTACTGAGTACTTGCTCTTGCTAGCTCTAATCTAGGAGCTAATGATGCAATGATGACCAAGGAAACCCACATGTTACATAAATCCCATAGAGGAAAGCACTGTGGCAACTCACAAATAGTCTGCTTTTTGGCATAGCCTCCTCAGGGTTCTGGCAACTTAAGGTATGAGTCAAAGTGATGAAACTACTGAGGTAAAAATGCTCATTACTGTCTGAACTTGGTTGGTGAGGTTCTTCCCAAATTCTCCCATAAATACCAGGCTGAGCCTTTAAAAGGCAAAGGACCCTAAAGATTAAAGATTTAGTCACACTCATAGAAAGATCTGTTAGAAACCAAAGAGGCCAACCCATGGAGAGGACTGGAGGTTTAGGGCCCAAGGAAAGGACTCAGGTCCCAATATCAGCTTTCTGGTCAATAATGAGCAGTGCCATGAAACTTCACAAAGAGGAGGTGATGGCATGGCCTTGGCATGTCCAGCTTCACAATCCCTAAGCCATTTCTTTTTGAAATAGTACCTTCCACCCCCCGCAAAAAAAAAAGTCTTACAGTTATTTCTACTTATTTCCTTCAGTTCTCATGCATTCTATACATTGCCTCAACCTTTGATCTGCATGCCTGCACCTCTGCTAAAATCTGAAAATGATGCCTGTGTAAGCTGCTACAAGCAGGCAGGTGTGGATGCATATGTGGATTCAGAGGAAACAAGAATCAGAAAAATGTGATGAAGGTGGCAATGTAGGTTAAAGAACTGGCTGATTCCTCTCAGACATCCTGGTTTAAATCCAGAGCATGAAAAATTGGAAATAAAAAAAATCTATGGACTACGTTGCTTTCCAAGTTTGCTGATCTAGGACATGCTGTGTTAGAAGGAGGGCTCTGTGATTAGGGATGTAATCATCTTGGGTAATCAAAACTGTTTTTAGAATCCTGTAGGAAAATGTGGCCCATGGAAAGTCAAAGAGAAGAGGAGAGGGTTGGGAAGAATCTCAGGTGACCTGTCACATGGAAGAGAGCACTAGAAGAAAGCACTGGAAAAGAGCGTAATGTGCAACTGGGCCTTTTAAAAGACACCTGCATGGTTAGGTAAAGAGCAAAAGTAGAAACACTGACTGTGTTAAACCATGAAGGTGGAGACGCTTTACAGGAGGAGGTCTCCTGTAAAATTCTGTCCGTCAGACTCAAGGCCTCCGTGGACTTCATTTCTAAATGGGAGACCCTGAGGCTCTCTTAGGTATGCTGGCCCAGGCTTCTGACTCCCGTGCCTCAGAACATCACACTCCATGGACCCTGCCCTTCTCCTGCCTTGTCACCCTATGAGCCTGTATTGTGATCTCTGTGACCTCTCTTGCTGAGCCTAGGATCTTTAAATGTTCCTTCTGCTGGTAGTCTGATACTCACTGGTAGCCTAGGCCTTTTATTTGAAGTCCTAATAACTGGCTCTTCACAATTCTCAATAATATGGTTCTTCCTGATTCCAATGCTTATTCTTTTTATTCCACTTGGAGGTTTTCTCACTGCTATTGATTATACACATTTGACTTAAAGTTAAAACATCCAGGATAAACAAAAATTCTGAGGCAAATCACGAATATTTGGTATTGTTCAAAATAAAATTCTAAGTAATTGACTACATCTCCCTCTTTTTAAGGGCTTCTATGACTGCTTGGTCTTAAATAGTCTCTCAATTTGATACACACAAATCCTTCAAATACCTTATGTGGCTTGCCTTTCTTTCTTTCTTTCTTTCTTTCTTTCTTTCTTTCTTTCTTTCTTTCTTTCTTTCGGGAGCTTAAGTGAGTTTATTGTCCTAATAATTCTTTCTTATTCCCTATATTTGCATGGCCTATAATGAAATGATTTGAAGGAATAAATTCCCTTGAAGATGATTTTCCTATTGAATGAAAAATTTTTATGATATTCTTTTAGTATGAATGGTCTAGTGTTAAGTGTATTTGAAGAAATCAAGATAAACAGGAGGCCATTTTGTTAAATGATGGTAACTTAGAAAGAGTGGAATGCTACAGAGATTTAGAAAGAACATCTAACTTTAATGGATATTATTTTTTATTTTTCAATTATAGTTGAAATACAATATTATATTAATTTCAGTTGTACAACACAGTGATTAGATATTTATGTACCTTAGAAACTGTTCACCTCAATAAATCTAGTATCCATCTGACACCACACCTAGCAGCATTATTTAGAATAGCCAAGAACATCCTACTTTAACTAGGAGTTGAATGAATATCTAAATATTTTATTTCTATATAAGTCAGGAGGGAAACCATTTATCAAATCTTCAAGTAACTGAAAACTGGGAGACTGTGTTAACACTTTGTAAGCAGGCATTTGAGCTATATGACGAGTTTACTCGTTTCCTGCAAAAAATGTGTTAATATGTCAGGTTATAGAACCAAGAATCAAAAAGATCTTAAAAGGCAAAAAAGAAAGAGTTGAAATTAATGGAGAGAAATGTGAAGCCTTGCACTCAAACTTGAAAGAAGAAATTCTGCGGAAATTGGCATTCCACATAAAAAAAAATCTGTGTTTAATTGTTCTCTAGTTACAATTATGCCAACAATGGAACATGACATCTAAGAAAGCTGTCATGACTTTTGGCAACATTATAAGAGCAGATCACACAGGGCCATCAAAGGAGGTTATGGTACCCATGCAGCTCAGACCACATCTTGACATTCATACTTGGTTCTAAAAGGGGCATTGTGTAGTAAGTTGTCTCCAGAAGATGGTGACCAGGATCTGAAAATGTCCTGAACATAAGTCAGGAATAGTGGAAGGACTTGCAGTTATACATCAAGAAAAGAGGAGATTTCAGGGAAAATAGGAATGCTGTTTGTAAATATTAGAAGAAATGTCAAGTAAAAGAAGAATGAGACATTTGGGATAGTTGTAAAGGCTAGATCTTAGAATACTGGAATTTATTAAGAAGCAGAAGTCAAATTGGGGATATTCAACTCAGTAAAAGCTTAACTACCTATCATGTTCTGAGCATTGCAATACAAAGATAAATGGGGCTCAGTTTCTGTTCTCAAGGTTATATATTAGGAGGGGAGTAAAAGTTCTGAGCACCCAGTTTGAGCATGTGTGAGGTTGTTTTACCCTCATCGATAACCAATGCTCAGGCACCAGCTAGTTGTCCTATAATTTAACTCAGTTCTGACACTGTCTACCCACAGATATACCCACAAATTGAGGAGTCAGTCCTAAAAGGTTGCCCTGTTCCTCACTTCAGACATGAGCCACAAGTCTTAAGTTGTCCCCTGTGCTTTTGGTGTAGTGAAGATTTCACCATGTGAGAAGGTCAAGAATAAAGTCTTGGGGAAGTCAGTAGTTGGAGGTCAGGCAGGAAAGGGAGTGGTGTCAGATAATAAGCTGTATTTAAACATAGATATGGTGCTATTCTGGAAAATTCATGGTAATGAAGGCCTGAGCCTGGAGATGTTGGTTTTATGACTTAAAAGTTCATTAGTGCTCTATGATTCTGTAAATATGAAAAGAGCTGAAGGTTGAGATTGATTTTTGTAGGAAGTTTTAGATCCCATTATAGATTTAAGAATCCTATTATAGTGCCTTCATTTCTCAATTTCCCACGTCTCCAAACCCCACTGATTTTAATACATATTTCAGAGTCAGTCAGTCTCTGGAGTGTCTCAGCCTCTTGGGGACATTCTCTCCCACTCAGGTCAAGAGCAGTGTGTTTGGATTAGCCAGAACTGGATGCTCCCTCCAGCCCTTGAAATTGCTGGTTTCCTAATCACTGTCTGTAAAATACTTACATGATTTTCAGGCAATTAATAAGTGGAGCACTTCTTTGAATCATTATGTAATGTGCCAACCTTTTAAAGACATTATTGGTTTAATTTGTGATGAATAACCCAGTTATCAACACAAAGCAGTTGTTCTGTTGTCTTGATAAACAGAACAGCTTCATTCTTATATGTAGACACAGTCCAGTGTAGTGGAGAGAAAGCAGAGTTTGGATGAGGTTTTGGGTTCCAAATCTGACTTTATTACTTTCCAAAACTTATTTTTTCTTTAGCTGTAAAATGGGAGTGATATGTAACTAATGGGGCCAATCTTATAACTAAATAAAATGATGAAGAAAAAAAAGAAAACACTTGGAATAATGTATTGGATTTAGTGGACCCACCCCCAAATGGTAATTACTCTTTCTAATTTTATTTTGGAAAACATACTTTCATCTCCCCTCCAAGTGTGCAAAAATCTTTATCTAGCCTTTAGAGATATACTTATTACCTGGTCCACAAGGATAAAAGACTAAGAAAAAAAACACACAACAGTGTAGTTATTCAAAGGATTGCCATGGCACTGATAAATGGGTCTTTTGTCCAATATAGATTTCCTCGATCACGTCAGTGTTCATTATAGAGGCACCTCTGTTCTATTCTTCCTTTTACAATTTTGTTCCTACAACAAAGGAAATCAACGCACCCAAGTTCAATTCAAGGCAGGGTAACTCTGATATAACGACACTGAAACAAAGAGTCAGAACAGAGGGGGCTGTCTGAATTCACTCCCTTTGCTCTGCTGGTTAGTACTGCTTGAGGGAAATACATTATCGCTCATGCCACATGTGCCGCCGCAAGCGTGCAGGATCAGGTGAATTGGGGATTTTGTCTCTCATCAGCTTCTTTGGGGGTGGACAGACCAATAACACTATCATCAGAGACCTTGTCTGCTTGCAACTCACAGACTCACTAGACAGTACAATGGAAGTCAGCAAACCCTGAAAGACACCTTGGCACTAATAATTAATGAACTCCTGGGAAACAGGGTCTATGTTTTTAAAAGAAGAAACTTCTTAAAACAATGAGTTAAGCCCACATTGGATGTAGGATCGTGAATAAAATTACAATTACTGTTTCCATGAGCAATGTTTTATTGCTTGAGGGGTAGAAACTTGTAGTGCTATATTGATGATAAAAATAAATAGCAACAATAATAACCACAACCATCACCACAATGATAATAATAATGTGCTTTCATTCATGCAACAAATAATCATTGAATTTCATCATAGATTCCATGTTAGACTACTGTGCTAGGAGGCACTGCAGAGAGGTGGGGCCTAGCCCTTGTGTAAATGAAACTAGTAGGTATATACAAACACCCACAATATATGGCAACAAAATTACACACACACACACACACACACACACACACACACACACACACACATTCAGAAGAGGGAGAAATATTGGCTGCGATGATCAGAAAAGGCTTCATATAGGAAACAGCAACGAAATGTGGTGAAGGACTATTTTGGAAATAGAATATGGGATGAGCTCAAGTATGGAGGGCACACATGGGAGACAGGGAATAGTGAGGGAGGAAATGACAAGAAGTCCCAAGTGCCTGCTACACAGGGGATGCTCAGTGGGGTCATACCAGTCAAAGCCAGGGGAATATGGTGGAAGCAGGTTACAGAGGGACTTGGATGATAGGTTGAGGAACTGTGATTTTTCCTCTGCAGTTTAGGTGATGGAAAGGCACGTGCTCTCAAGTAGGAAGATGACATCTGATTGAAGGTGCAGGGCAAGATTAATCTCTCAGTAGTGAAGCTGCCTCAGGCCCTCTTTTGGAATGAGGTAGGATCTGTAGCTATGTAGAAACTAAGAAAACAAAACAAAATATATACTATATTGGCATTCTACAGAAGGGATTAGAATGAGAAGAGAAAAAAAAAGAAGCAGGGAGAACAGATAGGAAGCAAATGGGAAGATGTAGTTATTTCTTGATCGTAGAATTATTTTGATATATAGACTTAGAGTTTTTGTAATAGATGTGGCAATTTTGCCCTAATCCATCTATATCTGTTCACTATAATCCTCTTATGTGAAATGACATCATTCTTCACTGGTCTTCTCTATGCACAGCAAAGAATTACACAAACTGGCCCTGAGAGCACAAATGACGGGACCAGCTGGAGACCACGACTGCAACATTGCAGTAGAAAAGGATGAGACAAGTCAGGAGCTAGAGTAGATTTCAGTACTGGGTCCTAGTTAACTTAGGAACAGAGGGTCCTAGAACTACAGAAGTTTTTGACAAAGTATGTCTTTGGGGAAACAAGAGTGAAGAGCATGAGGTAAAGTATTCTTTTCCAACTTTCTGGCTGGGGGGGGCTCTGTTTTTTTTGTTTGTTTGTTTCCTTCTTAATCAATATGCACAGGTGTCCAGTTATTCTTGAAGTTGGCTTGTATGCTTGTACACCTTTTCAGAAGATTATCAAAGTGTGATGAGGGGTTCTAGTCATCCTGAACTACATCAGCTAATTAATTTTATCTTGGGTATATTGCATAGTCCAATTAAGTTCCTAAGCCAGTCACATCAGGATAAATCAACTACATTGTTACATAATTCCTTTTAATAAACAGAGTTATAATTATGTGAAGGCAACTCTGAGGATACCATATGCTACAAAGCAGGGAACCTAATTTATTTCCTTGATTTGGAGAGACAAACTCACTCATGCATAATAACTTTTATCATCCAAATTTTAATACTTAGTACATTATAAAGTTTAAAGTCTCTTGCTTGCTCATTGTAAGAATTAGTTCACAGTGGGGCTTGAGGGAAGAAAAGAGACTATGTACTAGATCTGAAGTGATGTGCATGAAGCCATGCTACAAATCCTGCTAAAGCAATGTTGGAAACAGGCACTCATTCCTCCTGTTCTTATGAATAGCCAATATAAGTAGCAACATGAGTGGGGGTTGGGTAGGAAAAAAATGCACATTGGAATAGATCCTTAAAGAGGAGAGTCATGTTGGGACAATCCCCTTCCCTGCTGCCTCCCCCGCCCCATTTTTCTGGCAAGTAATATGTGCTGTATCAACTTCTGGGGAAAATGACTTATTTTAAAAAATAACAGAACAGAAATCCACTTATCAGATCTGAGAAAGGGAATGAAAACACCTTTGTTTGACAACTTGGCCTCATCCTCTATGAATGTTGCTGATGGTTCGCCTTTGCTGTGGATGGGAATGAGAGAAGCTGGCAGGGAGAGTCGGTCCATGGAAGCATGATGTTCAGAAGCAGTTATTATCTTGCACCAAGGTAGTGTTGGCAGAGCCGTGGACATCCTTGGCTCAAGAGATGGATGGTCTGCATAGCCTTGCACACATTCATTCACATTCATTCAGCCACTCAGACAGCCATGAGCACTGGGGAGTTCAGAAATGGTGATGGAGAAATGTTAGGCCAGAGTCCTGATAGCTACCTTCACTTATATTCTCTTTGAAGAGATTTTTGAGAATACTAGAAAAATAGGAAATCATCTCCCACTTTTTTTTTGATCATATTTCTCATGAATGAAATACCAAAATTGCTTGATCCAAATAGCAGTGTCTGGGCCAGCCGAGTGGCGCAGTGGTTAAGCGCTGGCTTGGGAAGCCAGCAGCCCCGATTCAGTCCCACATATGAGGGCCAGTGACACTGCCCTCAAAAACAAAACAAAACAACACAAACAAATAGCAGTGACTTCTGGAAGAGATAAAAACATGATTTATCAGTTGGAGATGGTACTGTGTATCAGTTAACTAATTTCCCTATCTGCAGAAGTAGTACCACTCATAAGTTACTTGGGGTCCTCACATGAAATAACCTGGACACAATGTCCTAATTTAACTAGAAAATAAAAATCTGGATTAAAGCAACAAAAGTAGCAAACATTGACTTGAAAACAAGGTATTAAGTGTATTATGTACTTTCCATAGTTATTACATCTAATGCTGTTCTGGATTGCTGATAAAAATGTCTGGATATCACCTACATTTACTTCTAGTTCCTTTTGGCCCTTAACATAAATAACTAGATGCAGCACAGAGGTAGAGGATCCCCGAAGCAGGGAAAGCCCTGCGTTGCACTCAATTTGTGCATTAACGGGGAGAATGTTACCACAGTAAAATGCACTATTGTGAATTTATGGTGACCCTCCACAGAAGCTAGCATACTGCTCTCTATTTAGTAGGCTTGCCAACTCAATCCCATGCCATCATCAGCCCATAATTCCAGCCAACTGTCAGCATTCAAAATGAAAGAGATCACTGCAAAATTTGGCTCGAATTGAACCAGTTCATTACCAAGGTATTAATCCCAGGGATAATGAGTCCTGGGCTCGGAATTCAGATTTCTAAAAATTTATCATCAACAACTTCAGATGTGAGATGCCTGGGAGCTGAGAGTTGACTCTATCTTCAGGCACTTCACCGTGGTGAGGGGCTGGAGCCCTGGGAAGGTGCAGTTTTTTCTGGAACCTACATACTTTAAAATGCTGAGGCACTCTGGAATGAAGTGAAGACTTTTTAATAGTGCATACTGAAAAAAACAGTGGTTGCTTTGGATAATTCAGAGATGAATTTGGGTCTTATGGGGAAGTAGCAGCATGTATTTTTGACAGGAATTTTCTCACGAATATTTCTGCTGAATATTGATTTGAAAAAATTCTGGTATAATTGTAGAGTCTGAGAAGATGAGATTAATGGTTTCTTCCTAAGGTTCCCAGACACACCATGAGTATCCAAACAACAGCAAATCCCATGATGTATGAATGTGACAGGAGTGCACATAAGACACCCGCAGGAGCCATGGAGGAACAAAGCAGATCTCCCACTTGGCTGAAACTATATCCACTCCTCGCAAGCAGGCATCTGCCTTTGCTGTTGGCCCAGAGCAAATCAACTTTATTCAATAAACCCAGATAAAAAGAAACAGTGACCTAACAGAGTATTTCTGAAGCTTGGGTTCCAAATGTATCCAGGAGGACTAGAGACTGACCTTGAACACAGTGCATTACATCACAACACAGATATGGTAGTGATAAAAATAACTGACGTGGCTTGGTCTTGGATATGGCAAACACAAAGAGCAACAATATTTTTGCATGTTCACTTCTAAATCCATGTATATTGGTGTAATTTAGTGAGATCATTTCTTATTTGCATTCACCCTTTGTTGAATATTTGTAACTCACGTTTTAAAAAACTGGCCAAAAGAAAGCATTCACAAATGTATTTCAATAGATTTATGATAGTGTCAAAGTAGGTCTTTTGATTGTTTTGGCAGTTCATCTGCCTTGATTAAATAAGGTTTCCCAAAGCAAGGAGAAATGGGTTTACATACACTATAAGGTATCTCTTTAAAGTCACAGTCATCTAGGCAGGATCCATTTCTAGTTGAAAAAGATTGACATTAATATCCATCAACTGGTGATTGGTTTAAAAACTGTGGTGTATTCATACAATGGAATAATATTCAGTCATAAAAAATGATGAGGTGTTAATATCTGCTACAACATGGATGAAACTTGAAAACAATTTGCTAAGTGAAAGAAGCCTGTCACAAACGACCGTCCATATATTACCTGATTCCATTTGTATAAAATGTCCAGAACAGCCAAATCCATATGAGAAATAAATTAAGATTGTCTATGGCTGGAAGGAAGGAGGGAGATGGAGAGTGACTATTAATGAGTATGAGTGACTATTTCCTGTGGGGTGATGAAATGTTCCAAAATTATAGTGATGGTTACACAAGTCCGTGAATATACTAAAACTGCTGAGTTGTACACTTTGAAAGGCTAAATTTTATAGTCTGTGAATTATATCTCAATGAAACTGTTATAAGAAAATGACTAAAACTATTTTGTTACTTTAGTTTTTTACCATGTCTTTAAATATTCTACTGTCTCTATGAACATTATTAGTAGAGAAGTGACTTGGCCATAATAAAAACTGTACGTTTTCAGTAGGTATAAAGTTATAGATTTGTTGTGACTCTTAAAATGTAGTTCTTTGTTTTTTAAAATAATTTTCTCTCCATAAATAAAAGAGGCACACGTTTATTCCTCTCACTAATACTGATAAATAATCTGTGCATTGATGATCGGCTTAATAACGGATTTCTGCTGCCAAAACAAAGACAAGAGAAAAAGAATAAAACAAAAGTAACCACAATAAAATACATTCTTAGAGGGAAGGAGAGAAGGAGCACAGTAATTTAGTGCCATCTTTGGCACTGGTCCTACTATTGGGTTGTTGGAAAAGTCATGACACATTTTTTTCAACGAAAAACATAGAAAAAAAATACGTCATGACTTTTCCAACAATCTAATGTTTCACATTAGTCTTTAGAGACTGTTGTACCAGTGTCCAAAACCACCTCTCAGACTCATCTTTTCTTTGATTAGCTCAGTGTTTTGGCATAGGTAGATGTCCATCTGATCCTCCTTACAGTTACTGATGCTCTTAATCTGCTACTTCTTGCTGTCATCTTCCCTAGTTCTCCCTCCTTCAAATGTCCAGATCTCCTTCCTCTTCTTGAGCCTCCCTTGTTTTACAGACCAGCTTGCACATGCTGCCCAGTCACTCTCTTGGGCACAACTCTGGTTCTTAAGTTCTGGCTTCTTCCACTGTGTAAGAGGAAATGCTCTTCCTGGTTCCAGCCGCACCATGTGAGGACCTACGAGGTGAGGCAAGGGCCTATAAGGCAGGCCTACTTCTTTCCTGTTGGATGGGGGAATCTCTGAGTGCAGACTGCCACTTCCAGAGGGTTCTTCCCATCTCCATGCCCATATGCGGTCAATAATTAACTGGCCGTATGTTCCTGGAGAGTACAGGACTCTCAGCCATGCAGCCTTTAGGATGCAAGTGTAGAGATGTGTTCCAGCTGTCACCTTTCCATGTGTGGTTGGCAAAGCTGTGGGAATAGTTGCAGGTGCTGCAGTGATGACGAGAGCCTGATTCCCACTCACACCTCTGCTCTTGCCCTGCTCATTGTCTTGTTTACAACTGTAGCTGGGCTTTCCAGGTTCCCTTTACTGGGGAAATGGAGTGAATAATGATTCTTGTCTCACGCTAGAAAAGAGAAATAGAGTGAAGAGCCATTCCCTAAAACAAGACCAAGGAAGTGATAGGGTTTTCACTGGTTACTAACAAATTGCTTTCTAAAGTTTGTACAAATTTACTCTCACCAGTAGTGCATAGGGTGTGAACTTACCTAACTTCTCCCAATACTTAGATGCATATATAATAGGATCTTCTTTGCTAGTAACTATTAGTGTATTGGCCATTGAGGTTTCCACTTTTGTATATTGCCATGTGTATGTAACCTTTGTCCTTTTTTTGAAATTAATTCTTTGTATCTTTTCCTTACGGATTTGATGTCTTAAACAAGGAAGTTAATTATATAATACTTTCTAATAGCAGAAAAAAATCAGAGACATCTGCAAGTTCATCATTGTGGTATATTATATAGTGGTAGACACTATACCAGTAAAAAGGAAATATGTTTCAAAATGGAAAAATCTTTGAAATATAATATTGGGTTAAACAAACAGTTGTAAATGGGTACACATTTTATGCTATGATTTATGTACATTTTTAAAACAAAGATAATAGTTCTAGATATTATAAATTTATTTTCATATACTGAACTATGTAATATGCCAAGGAGAGCTACTCTGCAATTTTGGGATAGCCATTACCTCTGTGGGGAGAGGGAAACTGAATTACAAGGTAGGGGGTAGGAAAGTGCTTTAATTGTATCAATAATGTTTTATTTATTAAATCTGATATAGTTCATAATAAGAAATAATTAAAGGGTTAAAACTCTACTTGGTGATGGCACAGGTATTCTACTGACATGGAACAGCATAGCCCACAAAGGGATGGTCAAAATCACCATCCACAGACTGAAATTCTGGTGGTAGCACTGATAGTTATGGAAATAGGAGGTGAGAAAGATGGCAGCACAGCTAACCTTCCTCCTTTTATGGTTGTCTGATTGGACTAAGTTGGCACCTTGTACCCATTCTACAAAGGCTTAAGGAGATGCTGTATATTAAGCGTATAATTAAACCTTAGCTAAGTGTCATCATTTATATTAGTTTCTCTAGAGGTCAGCACTGCAATAAGGTAGCCAGTTGCCCAACAATGCCATTTTCTGGGCTTCCTTCCCATCATGGTCCAATCCTTGGACAATAACAACAGTACAAACAACAAAAAAGTGTGCAAAACTTAAGTTAACAGCTAGAAAGATTTATTGTTGATTGCTGAAATAGATAGAAATGGTCCAGAGATGAAAAATGCCCATTTTGAGGTTTACACACACACACACACACACGCACACACACACGCACGCACTAATATACTGTGGAAAATTTATTTATTATGAGAGGAAAAAGAAATTGCCATATCTAAATAGTGAAAATAAGACCTTCTACTTACTACTCGATTTGCTTTTAGAAATCAAAGGTGGCATGTTACAGCAAACCTAGAATAAGAGGAATCAATTTACAAAATAGAACACTTGAAGTTAGACTCAAAACAGTGGTTGTTTTAAAAAAATTTTCACTGTGGTCAGCAAGCTTAAAGGCAACTAGTGCTTATATAATAAAATGGGATAAAAGAAAAGTAGTTTTACATTCTTTATTCCACTTCTATTTCTCTTACCAAAAGGCTACAATTTTTTATTTTCATTAGACTTGCAATTTCTTTGTGGCTTTAGTTTATCCAGTCCTAAATTTTTAGGTTTGATTAGTAAAGTTATTCATAATAATACCTTATATATTCCTTTATGTTTATGAAATTACTTTCATATACTATGCCCTATATCATCATTTTGTGTTTTTAAATTTTCTAATGATGGACACTGAACATATAAAATATTCAAAGAGTAAACTTTTTTTAAAAAAACCTACTAAATTTAACACAAATTCAAGAATTAGAGGTTTTCCTGCACTATTTCTTTCATTTGCCTCTTCATCTCAAGAAGAATTTTTAGTTTAAAAAATAAAACAACAAAATACTCAAGGGTTTGACTGAACTACAGAGAAAAACAAAGTGATAATTTTAAATCACAAATAGTTAAGAGTACAGTTTATGATGTCAAGATGAAATAATAAATTTACTGAAGTGAAATATTTCTCTTAGTAAATCCCCCATTCTGTTTTGTTCCTCATAAGTGATGCATTTAAATGAGCAAACATTCCTCTACTAACTTAATTTAAGAACAGTGCAAGCATTTCCTGGTATCTAAATCAAACCAATAGCAGGGAGTGTGTTGCTTATAAAAAGGATTTGTTTTGTTTTTCATTTTAAAAGATGCTTAGAAGTTAGGTTGAGGCCAAGAACCTATGGCACAGGTGTCCATCACCTGTGAATCTCAAGGAAGACGGGGTACAGTCAGCATTTCACTGATTAGGAGGCATTTAGTTTGAACATATTTTTTCCTCTTGGTGTTAAACAGAAAACACAGAAATGATACACACACAGTGATATTCAAGGTGACGAGAGGCTTCTACAGGAGGAAAATAATAATGCAATATTTTGTTGCATCCAAAATACAGGTCTTCTAATTTTATTTTTTTCCATGGTGAAGGCTGAAAAGATGTTTCTTTTTATAGTTCACCATTTACTATGTTCAAAAGAAGTATTTTGTGGATGTGGAAGTTCTTGCATGCTCTGCTTTTAGTTTCTCTCATTGAGTAAAGAAACAAAAAACTTGAAACATATGCAAATAATTTAATTTTAAATGTTAATATATGTTTCAAATATAGCCAGTGACATAAGCAAATGAAGAATTAAATAATTCATTATTTTGGGATGTAAAGGAAGCTCATGAAATAAGAAAAAAAAATCTAGCTAGCTAGCTTAGATATCACAGACATCAAGAGTCTAGCCCAGAAAGTAGAGCTATAAATGTGTAGCAGCAGTGTGGAGCCTCATTCATCTGTTGAGTCATTCATTCATTCATTCATTCAGTCAGTCAGTCAGTCAGCAAACATTTACTGAGTGCTGCTACCAGGCCACAAACTATGCTTAGATATTAGGGACACAAAGGTGAATAAGTCATAGTCCTTACCTATGACGACCTTATGACAAGTGGGAGATGACAAGTCTAATGGACAATAATATGACTTCAAAAATTAAAAGAAAAAGGAGATATATGCACAGCCCCAGCAACATCAGACAATTTTTTATAAATCTAAATATTTTAGGCTATAGTAGAACAGAAGTGTGGAGGCCCTTGTAGCAAATTATAAACATCAGTGGTGGTTTCTATTATCATAGGCTATTTTGTGGCTTCTTCCAGGATGTGGCACCAGGGAGATTTTTTGGCTGAAGAACCTGGCAAGTCTGACTGAATGAGAACATTCTGTGGACAGACAAATGCACTTCTGAACATTATAAAAATAATTGCAAAGAAAATAATTTTTTTTAAGCTGTTTAAGAGGCATACCGAAGAAACTAGCCAAGAGTTAGCTGAGTGTACTGAACTAAGTTAAAAGAAGAGCTTATTTTATTAAATATTTTCTAACAGGTGCTTTGTTACTTTAAAAAGTATAAAATAAACCCGCATCGGAGGTACTCTTAGAACTGTGGTAAGTTTGGGGATTTATTTACTTGGTGAATGGTATATGATATAATTTCCGATTAATAACTGAAAGCTTTCCTCCAGGAAACATGCTCCTTAAATACTTCTTTCTACTAATATCTAAATCTGCCATTGGCCACTTACTGATGGATTTTTCATTTTTTACCCTTTAGTTTAGAGATGATTCCCTGTAGATTAAATTAAAAGTGCAATTAAAATTATCTTACATTTTTCATTTTATTGGGTTGTCAGAAACGTCATGACACATTTTTGCAATGAAAAACAGAAAAAAAACCGTCATGACGTTTCCGACAACCCAATAGTTTTTACAGATAGGCACATTAATTTACTAGGCTCTTTCAATACTGCATTTCCATATTACTCCTAGCTTTAAATTTTTGTATTTTGAATAGTAAATTTATGTCTCTCAATCCATTTTTTTTTTTTTTTTGAAGAAGCAAGACTGTTCCCATTATAATCTTTCTCATCTTGTGGAAAATAATTCAAGAAAAAAATGTGAGTCTGTTTACAGCTTTCAAGTACACCACCTCCTGTCTTATTAAACTATTCTTTCAAAAGCTGTATTGTAATAATACTACCATCATCAGGAGGCAAAAAGGCTTCTTTCTGAACCAGATAATTTTAAATGGGGCAACACCAGGAGAGGCCTTAGCATCTTTCCTTAAAGTTTATATCTTATTATTTGAATAGTATTGTTATTCAACCTGTTAACACCTAAAATAGGAAATAAATGGGCATCACTGCATCTTTCATTCTCTCTTTCTGGGCATGAATAATCTTTCCTCAGGTATTCCCATGTCTGGCCTCTTTATTTCACTTTGGTCTCAGCTCAAATGTCACATCAGGTAGGCCTTTTCCTATCACCCTCTGTAGAACTTGGCTTCCCTGCTCAACCCACACCCTCTCACCCCAACTCCTTTCTTTCTCAATACCCTAAATTCTTTCCTGCTTAGTGCCTTTTACTGTCTAAAAGTCTCCTGCTGGTTATAAACTTGTTTTCTGTCTCTCTCATAAGGCATATGCTCATGAACGCAGATATCTGTCAAATGAACCAGGGTATCTTGGGACATAGGAGGTACCTGGAAAGAAATATTTGTGTAGGAATCAATGAGTAGTACAGATCACATATTATACCATATACCATGCTGTCTCTGAGACCCAGCTATTCCCAGAAACCCAGATGAGAAAGATAATATTTAGAGAAGATAATTTTAGGAATAAGCTATATACATACTGCTCTTGGTTGTCTAACACATTCTTAAAGTGAATTAGAATTTGGAATATACTACAGTATACATGCACTACATTACAATATCATCTCAAATAACTATGCATTAAATTCCCTTTTAGTATTGTGGCTTTAATCTTTTAGTCAGGTTTTATGAGCAACAACCATATAAATTTTATTTCCATATTGGCTGTGAAACTATTGTGACAATTTTTTTATTTTACCACCTTGAAATACCCTAAATATAAATTCTCTCAGAATATGGAACAAGGGAGAGCTTTGCCTTTCTGAAAAATTGGTGTGTTCCTTTTTTAAAGGAGACATATAATTTAATCACATTTCCTTGTTTTTCTTGGTCACCAGATGAAATAGTAGCAGTTTTCATGATGAATTTTAACAACTGTATTAACTTTTATGGTTGAAGTATTTGTCTATCCTCTCATGATTTTGTGTAGATTTTTAAAATTAATTTAACTATATTTTTTCTTTTGAGTGTATCATCAATTCTTATTTGAAAGGCCATGAGGAATGCTGAATTTAAACTGTAATACTAAATGTTAAAATTAATAACAATAAGTCTGCAATATTAAATTGAGTAACAGACATCACTGAGATTGTAGGGAGATAACTTTAGGAATATTTGAGATGTCTAAATCGCTTTGAGTTTGGTCTCAAAGGTATATTCAATTATGAAATGGAGGCCTGAAGAGATTAAAAAGTGCATTTTGAGAATAGAGAACTAAAGAATGATTTAATTCTAGTGAATGCCATGATTTTAAAGACCTCCTGTATCTAACAATGTGAAAAGGAAATCTAAAAAGAAAAGGCCCACATGATTTCTTTTCTATTTAAATCTTATTTACTAGATATAGAATTCTGACAACTGTCCGTACCCCACCACTTTCTCTCAGCATCAGACTTATTATTCACAGATTTAAAGAAAAACAGTATCCCTGTGGGGCTGTGGTGGGGATTGGATGAGATGATAAAAGTAAGTCATCTAGTAAAATTCCTCATCCTGAATTAATAGCAGGGGTTTCAAGGGGAAGGCATCTTATCTAATGAGATCAGGCCTGGCGCTTGGCCGCTTTAAAAGAAACATCTGTATCTGAGATGTGTATGTTATACATCATGCACACCTTAAACTTAAAAAACATAACAAAACAAAAAACTTTATTTTAGAACAGTTTTAAATGTACAGAAAATTTTGAAGAAATTCCCATTTCCTCCATTCATGATTTCTCCATCATTAACATCTTACATCAGTACGCTATATTCTGTTGGAATTAATAAATCAATATTGAGCAGTTATTAACTTAAGCCCATACTTTGTTCAGATTCTCTTAGTTTTCCCCTAATGTCCTTTTTCTGTTCCAGGATCTCACCCAGGCACAGTGCATTTAGTTGTGTCTCCTTAGGCTCCTCTTGACTGTGAGTTTCTCAGACATTGTTTTTTGATGACCTTAGCAGTTTTGAGGAATGCTGGTCAGAGATTTTGTGGACAATCCCTCCATTGGGACTTGTCTGATGTCTTTCTCATGATTAGACTGTGTTTTTAGGAGGAAGATTACGGAGCTATAGTGCCATTCCCATCCCATTATATTAAAGAAATATATTATCAATATGACATCACTGTTGATTTTAACTGATCATCTTGCTCAAGACAGTACTTGTCAGGTTTTTCCACTACAAATTAAGTTTTTACCCTTTCCATACAGTTCTGTTTGGAAGGAAGTCATGCACAGCCTGAATTTAAGGAGTAGAGTTATGCTCGCTGCCTCCTGGAAGGTGGAGAACCTATATAAATCAGTTGGGGGTGGCTGGTGGAGTGGAGTGGTGGTTAAGCACTGGCTTGTGAAGCCTGCAGCCCCAGTTCGGGTCCCACATATAAAGGCCAGTGACACTGCCCTCAAAACAAAACAAAACAAAACAAAACAAAACAAAAAATAAATAAATAAATCAGTTGGAATTCTCTTACATGTGATATTTGTTTCTTCTCCCCAATTCATTCATTTAGTAATTTATACCAGTAAGGACTCATAGATATTCATTTTAAATTAGTATTGGGTTATAATACTAATTTGCTATGTTGTTCACATTCTGGCTTTGACAACTGGAAGCTCTTTCAGTTGGCTCTTGTGGCCTTTAGACATGCCCTGTCATTGAGGATTTTCTTTAGCACTTCCTTACTTTCTGGCACTACAAGATGCTCCAGGCTCATGGTAAATACTCCCCCCGCCCCTCAGTTTTAGAATCAGATCATTTTCCAAGGAGCCCCAGCTCCTTTAATTGCAACATAGCATTAGAACCCACAATCTGGTTGCATGTGTGCTCTCTGCTACTAGGGTGTTGTTACATCCAAGCCCTCTCAGCTCACAGAGTTAGGAAATCTGTGTGTGTTTAGCAACTTGTGTATATACAAAGGGTGCCAATAACATGTATACACATTTTAAGAAACAGAAAAAAAAACTGTATTAAAATTGTAATACTCAATATATACCAATAACCAAAGATGAATACAAGTCATGTGTATACATTTTTTTGGCAACTCCGGTACACATACCTATAAATATTTCTATGTGTAAGCACCTGTATCTATATGAAGCTAAACATGAGTTCATATCGATGTCTCTAATGCTAATCCATTACCACATGGATCATTCTAGCCTCCTTCCTTGTTATCAGTAAGTTCCAATTCCAAAGTGAGAACTGCAGCTCCCACTACGCTCCCTACATTTACTTAATTGACCCATTCCAGGATACGTGCACAGTAGTATAGGACCTGTTACTCTGAACTCCCATGGGAGATAATTTTATCAACTAGAGTACAGTGCTTATGTACAGTTTCTTGCCTTTAGTTTTACAGACTGCACTCATTTGTAAAGTCACTCAGGTCATCAACTTTCTTTCTCCATCCTCCTCAGGGAGGTTGTTTCATACATTTGTAATACAGTTCATTGTTTTGTTACATTCTACATTCCATCCTGGAATTCCCCAGACTTCTAAATAACATTTTTTTAATTTTTACATACATGGGGATTTTCTCTTTTGCTGCAAAATTGTTGGGAATTTAATAAATGCATAGTGTCATGTATCCATGACAGTGTCATACAGGAGTTTCACTGCCCTAAAGTGTCCCCTGTGCTTTATCATTAAAACCCTTCCTTGCCCCTGAATGCTTGCAATCACTGATCTTTTTACTATCTCTATAGTTTTGCATTTTCCAGACTGTCATATCATTGGAATCATAAAGTATGTGGCCATTTAGCCTGGTGTCTTTCACTTAGCAATATGCATTTAAGATTCAGTCATACATTTCAAAGCTTGATAATTCAAACTTTGTGTCACTGTATAATATTCTATTATTAGTATGTTTATCCATTCACCTGTTGAAGGACAACTTGTGTGCTTCCACTTTTTGATGATTATGAATAAAGGTGCTATAAACATTTGATGCAGGTTTTTGTGTGCAAATAAGTTTCATATCTGTTGGGTAAATGCCTAGGAGCTCAATTGCTGAATCATATGATAAAGCTATGTTTAGTTTTGTAGAGAACTGCCAAACTGTCTTCCAAAGTGTCTGTACCATTTTGTATTCCCTTGAGCAATGATTTTTGTTGCTCCACAACATCTCAGCCAGAGATTGGTACTAAAAGTCAGTTAGATTTTAGGGATTCGAATAGGTGTGTAGTGGTTGATATCTTATAACTATTTTAATTTGCAGTTCCCTAATAACAAATGATATTGAGCATTTTTTCAAATGCTTATTTGCCATTTGTATGTCTTCTATGATAAGGTTGAGATCTTTTGCCCATTTAAAACAAATTTTAATTGTTGCATTTTAAGAATTTTTTGTATGTAGTCATGCACTGCTTAATGACAGGGATACATTCTGAGAAATGTGTCATTAGGCGATTTTGTCATTGTGTGAACATCATAGAGTATACTCACAAACCCAGATGGCACAGCCCACTACACACTTAGGCTGTATGGTACAGCCTGTTGCTTCTAGACTACAAACCTGTATGGCATGTTACTACACTGAATTCTGTAGGAAATTATAACACAATGATATGTATTTGTGTATCTAAACACATCTAAATATAGTAAAAATTATGGTTATGAGAGATAAAAAATTGTACATCTGTATAGGGCACTCATCATGAATGGAAGTTGCAGGAATCCAAGTTGCTCTGCGTGAGTCAGTCAGTGAGTGGGGAGTGAATGTGAAGGCCGAGGACATTCCTGTACACAACTGTAGACTTTATAAACACTGTACATTTAGGTTACACAAAATTTATAGAACACCATGAGATTAAATCAAGCTCAAGAGAAAATAATGCGATCAAGAAACACAATAAACATGAAATGTATGAGCTTTTGCCAGCATAACATGGCATTGTTCTACAGCAAATTTTTTTTTATAAGTAGAAAGAGTACATAATAAAGTAATGATTAAAAGTAAAGTACTACTGTCTTATATGCAGTCTGTCATTGACCAAAACGTAGTTATGTGGTGCATGATTGTAATTTGGATGTAAGTCTGGTATCAGATATATATTTAGCAAATATTTTCTTTTAGTATGTGGCTTGTCTTTTCATTCTCTTAGTGCTTTCAGAGAGAAGTTTTTAAATTGTAACAAAGACCAAACTATCATTTTTTTCTTTCATGGACTGTGCTTTTGGTTCTGTATTTAAAAATTTACCAACAAACCCAAGGTCACCTAGGTTTCCTCCTATGTTTTGTCTAGCAGTTTTGCCGAGTTTAGCATTTTATATATACGTTTATGATCCATTTTGAGTTAGTTTTTATGAAAGGTGTATTGTCTGTATCTAGGTACATATTCTGCACATGAATGTCCAATTGTTCTAGCACCCTTTGTCAAAAAGGTTGTCCTTTCTCCATTGAATTGCCTTTGCTACTTTGTGAAAGATAGCTAACTATATATGTGTGGGTCTATTTTGGGACTCTCTGTTCTGTTTCATTGATCTATGTGCATATTCTTTTACAAATTTTACACTGTCTTCATTACTATGGTCTAACAGTAAGTCTTAAAATTGGAGTCCTTCAGCTTTATTCCTCATCAGTACTATGTTGGTTATTCTAGGTCTTTGTCTTTCCATATAAACTTTAGGACTGATTTGTCAATATCTACAAAATAATTTTCTCAGGTTTCTAATTGGTATAGCATTAAATCTGCAGATCAAGTCAGGAAGAAATGACAACTTAACACTATTGAGTCTTCTAGTCCATGAACATAGCACATCTCTCTATTCAGATCGTCTTTGATTTCTTTCATCAGTGTTTTGTAGTTTATCACACATAGATCCTGACATAATTTGTTATATTTTAAGTATTTAAGTACTTTATTATTTTTAGTGCTTTATAAATATGTTTTCTTTTTATTTCAAATTCCAATTGTTCTTTTTCAATATATAGGAAATTAACTTTTGTATATTAACCTTATATCCTGAGACCTAGCTATACTTACCTACTGGTTCCAGGAGTTTTTGCTATTGTTGGGATTTTATAGTTATACAATCATGTCATCTGTGAATAAAGACAGTTTTATTCATTCCTTTCTAATATAAAAGCGATTTATTCATTTTTTGGTTGTTGTTTTAAGGCATTAGCTAAGATTTCTAATATAAACATTTTTTTTTATTTTGATCAAAACATAAAAATATGCCGATCTTTCATTGTAATGCTAAAACCCTGAGAATGGGTCCACTGATGGAGGTTACATGCCATATTTCTTACAAAGAACACTTTCTCTCAGATTCCTAGTGCCAATTCCTTCAAGCACCCCCCAAATTAACATATATGCAAAGTAATCTGGGTGCAGAATCTGCCCAGAGTTTTAGGAAATTTTTTTGCCTTTTTTTTCCAGTTGCCTTGCTCATACCTAATTTTCCAGCGATTTAGAAAAATAATTAGCTTTTAAGACATTTAACTGAACTTTTGTAAATGAAAATGTCTTTATCTTCCAAATAAATTTTTATCAATTCACATAATTAAATTACAGAATCACAATAATGATTAAAGGTGACAGGCAAAAGTTGGGTACAAAAAGTTTGTAACAGCAACTCTACTGTATTTAGAAAGTGCTCAGAAAGGTAATGAATGGCCTCAAATTCTCAGTGTTCCAGAAGATTAGTCAGTATGTTTCACAGAGAGAGTTGAGGCCACTGGTTAGGCTGGCGAACTAGTTAAATGGGTTAAAAGGTAATTCATTATATTATTAAATTATAGTCTTAATTTTGGATCAATGAACAAACAAGACAACACTTATCAAGTATGAGACCCATTCATTTTAATAACTAAACTCTCACACTAAGTAAAGTGATATACCATAGTCTTTCTTATTTTGTAGAAGTGTAACTATCTATAAGCAGTGTGACTTTAATAGAAAAGACTTAACATGAGTTTACATCCACCACAACACAAGGTTACCTAGGAAAGGAAACTAGCAGTTTATAAGAATTATGCTGAATACTTTACACAATATTAATGAGATGCCATAGGAACTTAACTCTTGCTTATACCAATTAGTCTATTGTAAAACTGGTTTCACTATGTGATGTTTGCCGCAACTCTAGAAACCTATTGACATGAAGTGAAAACCTACTGTATGTATATATCATGTATATGTATACGTGTATATGTACTTGTATGTCTGTCTATCTATCTATCTATCTATCTATCTATCTATCTATCTATCTATCTATCTATCCTGTCAATAGTTCTGCTTATCTAGCTGAATCCTGACTGATACACACCAATGTACTGATATACCAATGTACTTTCTACCAGAGTCATATTTGACTGACAGGAATGGTGGCCCAAGGAGTACCATTGTTATGATGTGGCTTTCAATGAGATGTGTGATAACAGAAGGGAGAGGCACAAGGATGAACCACTAAGGATTCTGTCAAGTTCTCAGGCAAACTCAAATTTTTCAGGAAATTTCTACCATTTCCTAAATCCACAGACTAAATTTTATAGAAGAAGTCAAAACCCTTAAACAGAGAACTCCAGATAAATGAAAAATCATAATTGATAAGATGACACCTCTCTTGGAAAAGCTGGTCACTGATTTTAAATATTATCACCTGAGTACTATCTATAATAATATTAAATAAGGTTATGGAGGAGCTATCCAGGGTCCTAGGAGGCCTCTGCTTGAAACCTGCTCTGACCCAAAGTTCCATATTCCTCTAGGGAGAAATTAGTATAGAATCATAAAACTTTAAGTCTGAGTGTAACTTTGAAGTTCATGTAATATTTACATGGAAGAACGCTGAGGTTCATACATAGAGAAGAACACTAAAGTTTAATGATATTATGACTTGCTCAGAGTCACACAGCGAGATAACAATAAGAGTTCAGTTTTCAAGTTCGATTTCCTGCCTCCAATCCACAATTCCCTACACAACACTGTTTCTGTGCCTGACTCATGGCTCTGCCTGATCAAGCCCTGTGAAATCCTCATATGAGCCTTCTGGCTGAAATGCCCTGCCTCATTATCAAACATCCTAAGTTTGTAAAGGCATCGGCTTACATTTGCAAATTTCAGTTCTCAAAATGGAAAGACTCATAGAGACTGTGACTTTATAGACCTATTTCCCTGACTGTTTTACCATGTCTAAAGAATTCTGAAGTTATCAGACTATACTTACATTAATTGTATCTCATCAAGAACGCCCTCTAAAGTTAACTCAGGCATGGGTCCAAAACATTTCATTCTCAGTCTCCCATTCTGAGGGAATGGTAGCTAGTCTAATTCTTATATCACAATACACTTACATCAGTAAAGTGTTTCCTCTGGCTAGCTTGACAGATACAAAACTCACTATCTCAGGCCCTGAGACATTTTGTGGCCCTCCACCTGAAGGTATATGGCAAGCTATGACCTTGTGTGCTGGGGGAGGATTAGATTGTCATTTGAAACTCCTTGCAACTCCTTCTGAACTCTCTAAGACTCTGATGCATGGTTGTAAAGGACATTTTTCTTTCTTTTTCCTTTCTTCATTTTTTTTAACCAGTGTGTGCTGTCCACAATGATTCACAACTATCTTTGATAGTGGGTCTTTTTATTAGGGTGGTACATTTGACAAAATGTTTTAGTATCCTATGTCAGTTAGGACAATAAATGGTTTCAAATAACAAAAGTTAATTACCGCAGTGGATTAAATAGGCAGAGACTCAAGAAAAGAGGCCCTGAGGCAAGCAGGCTAGGGCTGGCACTGAGGCTTTGCATCATTCCTTTCTGCCATACTCTGCCCATGCTTGTGGCCTCATGTTTGCAGGATGGCTGCTGCACCCCCTAGCTACACATCTATAATCCAGGTGGGAAGGTGGAAAAGGGGCAAAGTGTCAAAAAGATAAAGGCATTCTTTATTTTAATTTAAAAAAAAAACAGTTTTCCTGGAAGTAGCACTCAGCAAATTTCTACTTGTATGTAATTGGTCATATCTATGTCTAATAAGCTACCCTGTGCTAGAGTTTTACAAAGAACAAAGACACTGTAGATGGTGACAGTGATAGCTAGCTAACAGTGTCTGCCACAGACTCTAATGCCACTATTCTTATAAAAGGTGTTTAAATTAATCATCATTCTGAAAATGGCTTCAAATTTATAAACAAAGACTTTTTTTCCCCATTTCAGAAAGTTAAAATTCATCTATAATTTGTTCATTCTCAAAGATAACTGGAGAAGTTAAGGAACATGACCCTACATTAGACAACTACCTATATATCTAGGCAACATAGCAGTAAGATAAACGGGCTACCCACTTCCCAACTACTAGTGGGCCATAATAAACTCATCCACAAATCATTCTCCTTTTTTCCTTCATGCATATTCTGAGTCTGTCCACATACTCAATATCTGTTTAAGTTTTAAGATCACTCTTTGAAACAGAAAGAACTGTCTGTCAGAAGCATGGTGACCAATGGTGAAATCCTGATATGTTATATTTAGAATATGGGAACTACATCTCATTCTCCGTACAAAGGATCCTGGCTTTGAAGGAGAAATGACATTAAGATTCTTAGGTAATAGTCCATCATTAAAACCCATAATGTTCTTAGAGGGACATTTTATAAAACCAAGTAGAACCAGCTCTCTTCAGTGTAGTGTTTCTTAAAGTGTCTCTAACACTTGCACTAGAAGCCCTTTGGATGCTGGTTATAATTCAGGCTCATGGGCTCCACTTCAAACACATGATATCTACCTCCTGGGAAGCAGCCCCAAACCCTTCATTTTAGCAATCTTCCCAGGTTGTTGCATACTAAAAGCTGAGAGCTACTTTCTTAGATTGAAATACCAGGCTCATGAACTGAGTGGACAGGCTCTCTGTCAGGCTAGATACGGACCATCTTTCAGAAGTCAAAGGCTGGCGGGAGAAGAATAATTTCAGTTCTTATAGGAACCGAGCACAGGACAAAGGCCTCAGCACCGTTTGCCATGCAAATGTTCAGGACAAGAGCATCCAGCTGACTAAACCAGGCTCTGCACACACAAGCCTCTAACAGATTAATACTGCTGCCAGGTTACCATTCATACTAAGGGGGTTTGAAGGTGCTGGAGCTAGCTCTATCTGCAGCTCAGAGATCCATAAAGGCCCAAAGATTTTGCCCTTGTGCATGAACTATTGCCGCCATTCGCCCCAACCTTCCCTTCCATTTGAGCCCATACAGGCTAACCTCAACTAATTCTTTCACCAGAGCTGTCTCTAAAATGTTCTCGAGCTGCCTGTGGCTAAACCGTGTCACACATTTCCTCTGATCTGTATTACCTGACCTCGCCAATCACCTATGACTGTCAGTTGCTCTGCAATGGGGCAACCTTCACATCCAATTTCTTGGAAAGGTCCCCAAAAGTCAGGGGTCATGGCACACTCCAGGCACATGTATGCATCAGAGTATTTCAGTGGTATATAGCTGTATTTCTTTGTAGTTGGGAAATTTCTGTGATTTACTAATACATCTGCTATGCCTCCTGTTGGTTTTCATCAAGAATCTAAAGCATGTTATGTGGCACAGAAATGGGTGCTATTCTGAGAGAATATGTTGGAAATCTGGGGGGGATTTCCTGTGCCATTTGAAGCTGAGAAAGAAGGATCCTGGCTTGAGTTTTAGTACCTAAGTACATCTTCCTCCACCCCCAAAGTTCACTAAAATAAAGTTGGGAAAGTGGTTTTCTGGCTGTTTGGAGATATAAGAATATTTAATGTTCAAACATTCTGATTGATGTACATTTCTAGAGCAAAATGCATTTTCATGGTAGGCATTCAAATGTATGTATTATCTGAAAGTAAAAAGGAAAGTTGGCAGGTTCAGCTAAAGAGAAAACTAACAGTTCTGAGATTGAGAAAATTAAAAGCCAGGCATCTGAAGCTAACCATTTAAAGTACTTGTAGGTGTTCAAAGGGGATGACATGGGAGTAGAGCTAAACATACAAAATGTCATCACATTTCAGAAAGTACAGGGTGATAAAGGTAGAAAGCCTACATTAGACTTGTTGAAATCCAGAGCAGCGTAAGGGTAGGGCACAACTGAAACTTAGAGAATTTCCTTCCTGGATAAAAAATTATGGTATATAGAGAACCGGGAAGTAGCTAGGACAACATGGGTTCCCAGAGAAAGAGCTTAGCCATAGTTTCTGTTGGAAAGTGTATTACGCGGATTCAGAGCTAAGTTCATGTGAGAGAGGAGAAGGGAGCAGACGTGAGGACAAAAATCACGACTTCGGCTTCTTTTGTAACACATAGTCCAGCCTATCCCTGACATATCTGAAAGTGTTATATCGTCAACTTGAAATAATAGGAGCCCACAGGTTATTACACTTGTTACATCACCAAAGGAACCAGATTTTATGCCAATACTAGCACCTTTCTCCCCACTATTCACGCTTAACCCAGAAGCCTCTAGCATCCCAGAATTCTTAACAAGGACCTTCAAATCTCTCATTAATAACATTCAAAGATGACAACGATGACAGTTTTTGTCCACTGCAGGCACTAATAAAATACTCTTCTTACATTGCAGGCATTTTAACTAATAACAACTTTGACACAGTTGCTTTGGTTCTCCATCTCTCCAATACAAATCCAAAGACAAACAAATCAAAACCAAATATTATAGAAGGAATTTACTTAATTACTTGGTCATGTGCCTTAACCGTGTGAGTTTTGGTTTACTAACTTATAGGTTGTACAACATATAGGCAGGGCTTTTACTGTATCCTAATATGTGTGTTGTTCAGAACCCAGGAGAGATGTGTTTTCTGGGTAAAAATACAAGCATTTGCCTGATAGCCCATACGGGGATGCTGTAGATAGAGTGGGTGTCTTTATCACAGGGAGGGAGCATGTGGACTGTGTCCCACTTAAACCATAGCCATCTTTGACTGAAAGTAGACCTGCCCCTTATTTATTGGAAATATGCTTGTTTAGTATAATGAGAAGAGGAGCTGTTCCCTACAGAGCCCTGCATGGCTCCTGGGGTCAAGCCACGCCTACCTATGTGCACCTTTAGGTTACAGGAGATTTACTTATATTGTATATAAAGGAGACTTTGGGGATATCTCACTGTTATAAGAAAGTTACAGTGCTTATTGATAGGTAAAGTGGTGACTTAAAACTTTAACAGGTCTTTGAAATTTTAAAAAATCTCAATCATGAAGTAATCACTTTAATAATACTCAGTAGAAATTTGATTCATGGTGATTACAATTTGAAAAGACAGTAAATTAAGCTATACTAAGAAAGTACCCTTATATAAATAACAGCAAATTAAACCGATTCCTCACACACAAAAAAATACATGAAATAATAAGTTTAATGTAGAAAAGCACTAAAATATCGGGATTGAAAACCAGATCATCAAACTTGATCACAAATTTAAAATTGTTAAATGTTTAAATCCTTATTTTCCTGATACTTTTCTCTCAAACAATTGACTCCAAACTTTAGAAATACATTTTTCCTATATTAATTATTTGTATAATTATATAAATACTAATATATTAAGAAGAACAGCGCAGCATATTGTACTAGAAACACGAGTTGATAATAATGATAGGAAGAGATTATTAAGCATTATAAAGTGGATATTTGTGGCAGAACATGACATTTTATTTGTGGCTATCTGTATTTACTTCTAAAAGGGTATAAACAACCAGTTCCTTGGCTATTGTGAATATCCTTTCCTTGTCCTAATGGAAGAAAACAGACTTAGTCTTGAGAGAGTCAGAGGGAGAAACAGTCTATTTCAGTGTGGTGCTTTAACCTAGATGTAGAAGTCTTGTCTCAAAGGATCCTTATGATGAGATTCTTAAGCATAAGAAAAGTTAAGAGCCTTTGCCTGTACATACCCAGAGTTCCAAAACAAAAGGGCTTCAGGCACACTTTGAAGGAGGTCTGCGACACTGAATTAGCAGCCTAAGGATTAAGGGTTTAGATTAAATATACCTCCCAAACTTCTTCCCTATAATGTCAATTAGTTTTATATTGGCTTCAAAGCATAGCCTATGGGGGAGGGGTGTGTGACTGAGTGATTTCTTTCAAAAGCTCATTCATTCATTCACTCAAGCATTTATTGAATGTCTACTATGTAGTCGGCTGTGGTGTGGCACAGATTAACATCCACATTTTGTGTTCATAGATTTCACCTGAGCAGTGAAATATACATGTGGGAAAATGAATCGTGACCGAGGCATTCTTCTTCCTGCATCACTGGTAGTGTAATTAGTACAGCTGCAGCTCTTTTCCTAGGAACTGGCTTATTTACCACCTATCAGAGGCTGCGTCTCCAACAGCATCATAAATTCATAAAGCCAAAGGACATCTAAGAGACCATCTGGTCTAAGGTTTCCCAAATCTGGCTGGGCCCCAGCATCACCTGGTGTATTGGCCCCAGCCTAGAGACACTGATATAATATGCCAGAAGGCTTTGAAAACACTCCCACTATGGCTGTAGCTCATGCACCATTTGGAAATTACTCAATCCAACCACCTCAATTTTCAGAAGGAACATTTTAGAGGAAATTCATACCCACACAACTGAAATGACTCCATCAAATTTCAGGACAGCAATGGTGAAACATCACGCAAAAATGTTCAAGCCCATATACTTTCTAACAGTATTTCCAAGGAGATTTGACTTTGGGTGGCAAACACACAATGCAATATATAGATGATGTATTATAGAACTGTACACTTGAAACCTATATAATTTAATTAACCAATGTCACTGCAATAAATTTAATTAAAGTTTTTTAAAAATAAAGTATAGGATGGAAAAAGGAAAAAAAAAGTATTTCCAAGACACATGATATAAGTCATATATAAAAGAACCATGTATAAAAGAATACACATGTGGTCAAGAGCTATTGAGAGAAAACAACAAGAAAATTGGGTTTAGCACAGGTACTTGTTGCAATTGAGCTATAAATTAGCCCTGTTCTTCCCAGTAGGAAAGTAAAATAGGAAATGCTGAGTTGAAACTCTCATTTTTTAAATAAGGATATTTGATTTATCAGGAAAAAAAAAATTTGTCTCTAGGAACACATTCTAATGGAAAGCTTACAGCAGACACTTAAACTGCTGAATGAAGACATGAATGAAAATATGAATATAAGTGTTACCAAAAATGTTTTTCTATGGCCATTTCCAACATTAATCTTTGATGGAAGCTAAGAGTGTATCAGTAAATACTGGCTTGTTTAAGCATTTCTACAGAGAGTGACAGAAGCATAAAATAGGTCTATAACTTTCAAGGTGGAGACAAGACATCTTTCTGTCAATGAACAGATGCCACTTTTTAAAAATAAATTATTGGGGCAACATTGATTAGTAAAATTACATAGGTTTCAACTGTACATTTCTATAATACATCATCTATATATCACATCGTGTTCTTACCAAGTCAGTTCTCCTTCCTTCACCATGTATTTAATCCTCTTTCTCCTCTTCTACCATTCTTCTCCCCCTACCCTCTGATAACAACTAAACTGTTGTCTGTGTCTGAGTTTTTGTTTGTTTGTCTTGTTCCTTTGTAGCCTTCAGTTTTATATCTCACATATGAGTGAAGTCATACGGTTCTTGATTTTTTTATGTCTAACTTGTTTTGCTTACCATAATAGTCTCAAGACCCATCCACGTTGTCGCAAATGGGAGTATGTCATCTTTTCTTATGGTCAAGTAGTATTCTACTGTGTATATATTCCACATCTTCTTTATCCAATCATCTATCGAAGGACACTTAGATTGTTTCCATGTCATGGATGCTGTAAATAATGCTGCAATAATCATCAGAGTACATATATCTTTACAAATAATGTTTTCAGATTTTTTTTGGTATATACCCAAGAGAGGCATTGCTGGGTCTTATGGTAAATCTATTCTTAATTTTTTGAGGGACATCGATACTGTTTTCCATAATGGCTGTACCAATTTACATTCCCACCAACAGTGTATGAGGGTTCCCTTTTCTCCACAGCCTCTCCAACACTTGTTATTATTTGTCTTGTTGATGATAGTCATTCTAACAGGTGTGAGATGATATCTCATTGTGGTTTTTATTTGTATTTCCCTAATAGTTTGTGAAGTTCATCATTTTTTTCATGTATCTGTTGACTGTATGTCTTCTTGAGAGAAGTGTCTGTTCAGGTCATCTGCCCATTTTATAACTGGATTATTTGTTGTTTTTTGTTGTTGAGTTGTATGAGTTCTTTATATATTTTGGATATTAGCCCCTTATGAGGGGCATTGTTTACAAATATCTTCTGCCATTCAGTTGGTTGCCTGTATATTTTGTTGATGGTTTCTTTTGCTGTGCAGAAACTTTTTAGTTTGATATAGTCATTTTAATTTGATATTGGCATTGGCCTGCCCAGGGTGTTCACAACACACTCACTCTAAAAGCTATAGATGCCTATGAAGAGCTCATCTTCCATGACGTGAAGGGATAGAATGGCAGTCCAGCTGCAGTCCACTGTGGCTTTCACTTTATCCTGCTAAAGGTAATTATTTATAATTTCATAAAAAAATTATATTTCAAATTTTAACACCAGGAGGGATTCTGTTAATTTTTTTATTACCATGTTTATCTCTGCAGGAGAAGATGCAACTTTCACAGTATACTTTCATAGGTAATTTTTTTTAAATGAGAATTGCCTAAAAGGAGAAACTTAATTAAAAACACATTCCAATGTAGAAGAAAGTGATTCATACCATTTATAAAAATAGAGTAACTCAGTTTACATTTCAGTAAACTTGGACATCCCCAATTTTTCAATAAAAAATAAATATGTTCTATCTCCTAAGAACTGAAGTTAAGAGTTTTAAGCTCTTTTTTAAAATCTCAAAAAACACTGGATCATATTTTCTTCTGAAAAGTGCTGCTCTCCAATTTTGATTCCATAATATAATCTGGGTTTGGCATACACTCTTTGAAGAATGTGATCTCACTATATTTTAATTGTAACAAATATGCATGTCAAGTGTGATTTAGTTCACATTTTTATTAATCACTTATTATTTGTAATTGTCATTTTCTGCTTTATTTGCTATCTTCTACAAAGTATTTTGTTATCACTGCATTTTAAAGTTCAAGGGCTTTAGTAAAACTCTCTGAGCCAGCCCTAATAACTGGTAGGATCTGTAACTGAGGCAAAAGGAAATGCATGAATTTCTACTAGAGTAGAGAGGGAAATCTCAACCAGTGAGACATATCAAGAGGATCATTCATCATTCATTTCCGTTAAAAAGGAAAATTTATCAAATAGAGATGTGTGCATTGGGCACAGTGTCTGACAGAGTTGGTACTCAAATATATTGGTTGAATTGAATGAAACTGGAGGAAACTTGCCTGAAATGGAAAAAAAGTGTTAATAAAGAAACTAGGTCTATTTATGCAAAATGCTGACCCCTTCCCAACAGTTGAAATACAGAGCATTTAATTGAGAGAGGCCAAATAGGTCAGTTGATTCAGCTTCTCACAGTCAGGAATCCACAACTGATGGCCCCCCCAGGAGACATGAGTCAACATCTGAAGACATTTTTGGTTGTCACAATTGGTAGAGTGTGCTACTGGCACCTAGTGGGTAGAGGCCAAGGATGCTGCTAAACATCCTATGATGCACTGGATGCGGCCTCCCCACTCCCCCCTCTCCCCCCTGCTCCACTCCCCCTAGCCAACACAAGTAATTATTCAGCAGAAATGCAATAGTGCTTAGGCTGAGAAATCTTGCCCTATTGCATGGCCCAACAGATCACCTCTGCTTACTCATTTTTTAAACCACTCTATTAAGGCATGAATGACATACAAAAAGCTGTAAATACTTAATGCACACAATTTGAAGAGTTTGCAAATAAGTATATACTCATGAAACCATCACCACAGTCTATGCCATAAACACATTCATCATCTCCTAGTGAAGGCAGGCAGGCTCATCATGTTCATGAGTGTGCCTTTACCACTGCTGGGCAGCTCTGCCCAATAATAACTTCTTCATTATGAAATACATGTAGAAATAGTATTTGTCAAAAGCACACATTTCAAGGTCAAAATGCCTTTTCCAGATGTCAATTGTAACTTCATTTATTAAATCTATTTAAATTACAGAAGAAGTGAAAGCACATAGTAAATAATCAGATTTATATACTCATTTTCTTTGTTGGTTGTTTTTAATTCTTTTATTACTTGGTAGTTTTAAGCCGTTAAGTCTATTTCTTAATTTATTAACATTAAACAGCTTCTCTTAACTGCTTACTATGAAAGGTAAGAAAATTGGCGTGCTTGCCTAGCTTCACCTCTTCTATTCCCTTTATCTCCCAATTTTTATTATATTACATCAATATTTATTAGAGTTACATTCTGTTCTTAAGCTATATTTAAATCGTTGATACTTTCTGTAGAAATACATTTCAAACACAGCAAACTAATAAACAGCATATATAAAACTGAAATGATTTATTAGAATTCTCTGTAGAGCCACAGTGTGACTGGACCACAGAGAAGGACATGGAACCCCACACCTTCCCGGGGTCAGAGGCTCAGGGATCTTCTCTAGCTTCCTTCATTTCTTCTGAGTCATACTCAGACACCACTGTATCCCACATCATCCCTTTATTCTATATTCTTTCTTGCTTTGCTGAAGTACCTCTCTGAGGCTTTTTCCATATGGAATAAGTGGTAACTTCCTGAGATACTCACATGCCCCAAATTTCATTTTTTATTTTCTCTGATTTTTTCTCTCTTCTTCCTCCTTCTTTTCCCTTCATACTTGTGTGAAAATTTGGCTGTAGGTTCAATATCCCTTTCCCCTCAGAACTTTGAAGGAATGATTCCATTGTTTCTAACATCCAGTATGGTTAATGAAATGTGTGTTTGTTTTATCAATAATCTATCTTGTTTCTCTGAAAGCTCTTAGGATTTTTTTTCTCCTTTGAGTTCAGAAATTTGATCAGGATTTTGTTTGTTTTTTAATCAGCCCATTAAATACTGTTTCTCCCACTACAATCACTCCCCTGATAGCATGTTATCTGTTTCTGGGGCTCCTCACTCGATTTTTCTGGATTTATCTTCTATATCTCTTCACTGTTCTCTCACTTTTCCATTTTGCTCTTTTGCACTGTTATGGCAGATTTCCTTGACTTCGCCTTACAGTTCATCAGCATGGGCTTTAGCCCCATTCCTTTTAAACTTCTCCCAGAGTTTTTAATTTTATCAGTTATATATTTCATTTCCAAGAATTCTTTCTCATTACCCAGTTGATCTTTCTTCATAGCAGCCTGCTCTCGTATTTTCAGGATGCAATATCCTCTTGACTCTCAGAGAATACTAATTAAGAATCTGTAAAATTGAAGTCTGTCTCCTGTGTTCTTTGTTCCTTCCAGGGTAGTAGGTTCTGTGAGTTTCTCTTTGTCCTTTTTTGGGGGGCTGAGTTTTTTCTTAAATGTCTGATAATCTTTCTTTGGTTGTCTCTGTCTACTTATCAGTGGAAGACAATGTTGATTAATATAAACACCTGGAACAGGTCTTCTACATAGGTGTTTGGTTCTCTTTCTCTAAACAGAGGTCTTCTTTTAGTGGGAGTTCTGATCACACGTTCTCTAATGGCAACATACAGTGTTGATTCCCTAGTATGCGTGGAACTGTTCATCAAAGTGTCCTGCCCTTCTCAAGACAAGATATATGACCCAAGCCAACCAGGCTCGCTCAACCAGAACATGACCTCTTAAATGAAGTGGAACAGGAAGGAGAAAAAAATGTTGGGATTATTCATCTCCTTGGCTAATTGATACTTTCTTGATACCTAGTCCTTTGATTCTGCTCTAGACATGCATGGTTCACCAAACTTTCCTGTGAGCTGCCCTGTTTTCATGAATTTCTTCTCTGCCCAGATTCCTCAGAGTCAGTTTCTGTTGTTTGAACACGAAGAATCTAAGCGGTTGCAAGTGGAAATAACAACTGACCTCTGTTAAGCTAATGCTATGTACTAGGTGTTTTACATTTTATATATAATAATTATAACCCTATAATGTAGCTATAATTACCATTATTTTATGAGGAAAGAAGCAGAAATAGAGTAGATTTATTGGCTTGACCAAGATACTAGAGATAAAGCACTGAGTCAGTCTGACAACAAAAACAGGTTAATACTAGGAAACCTATCCATAAATGAAAAACATCAACGGGTTAACATTTTTAAAAATATATGATCATTTTGCCAGTACTCTAAAGCATTTATAGAGTATTAAGCCTGCAATTAAGAGTATTTGATGAATATTGGATGAGATATTCAAGGTTGCAAAACCAGGAAGAGAAATTTAGACTTAATGTGTTAAGAAAAAAGGAACCACATCTCATTCTTAATAGTGGAGGGGCACAGTAAATCAAAAAAGAATTTCATGATTCTGTGACATGTGGAATGAATTTAGAAGCTTCACGTTGGAATAAAGTAGACCAGTTAGGAGGCTGCTGAAGTGATGAAATGGCAGCAGGTGGAGAGGAAGAGACAGTTTACAGAGGGATTTGGAAGGAAATTTCATAGGATTTTGTGACTGAATGGATATTGTAGGGGATAAAGAAAAAAATGAGCCAAAAATGACTAAAAGATTTCCAGTTGCAATAAAGAAAGATGAATGAATGCATTTACCTTGCTTCCTCCCCAAATTTCCAACGAAATGAACTAGAAATGCAAAAACCAGAATGAATGCATAGGGGTGCTAGAAAGAGGAAAGGGAGCCAAGAGTTGACAAAACCTGAGAGTCTCGAAAAGATACGAAGAAGAGTCAATCAGGTGATGGAAAAGCCAAGTGTGCTGAGCAGCCTATAACCAAACAACAGCAAAAGAGAACATGGTCTAGGTAGTAACAGTACCCTCTTCCCACCACCACGCTAGTACAGGAGGAGAGGGAAGTGCAGGCGGGCATGAGCTAGGGCAGCTACCAGGAAGCTGCAACATCCTCTGCTGAGCAGGAAGAGGGCTGAGGCTCACCTCTCACCACGAGGCTTCGTTCAGGTTGGACCACTTAGTAAATTAACTATGGAATCTGCCACAGAAAGCTTCTATTTCCACTGGTGACCTAGAGAGAGAGTGAAGGCAGTCCCCTGGCTACTACCATTCTAAAACAAGTCATACAAACTTAGGGAGAAATAAGGAGTAAATTCACAGAAATGGAGACATTTTTTTAAATTAAGGTAATAGTATACATAATTTTATGCTAAATAAATTTGAAGATACACAAAAAATGCATAATTTTCTTTTAAAATTAATAAAAGGGATTCAATAAGATTAAAGAAAAAACATCTGAATGAAGAATTGACATAAAAGAAATGAAATGTTTATGAAAGATCTCATCTCCTAAAACAAAAAGGCTCAAATGAATTAAAATGATTCCTCACAAACTTCCAAGGGAAAAACAATTCTCAATTTTTTCACTTCTCTTAGAATTGAAGGGAGAGAAATATTAATACAAGTTTTTCCAATTATGATCCTAGAATAATCCTGATGCAAAACGTGACACGTTTCATTTTGTTATATTTTACGTATGAGTATAGAATCAGTGTTCCTAAATAAAATACTAACAATATAAAAACACATATCAGTGAACTAAAATATAGATAATTTAACTTTTTTGAAACAGCTTAATACTACGAAACTGATTCATAAATAAGAAACACAAACAGGTTAACATTCTTTAAAATATATGATCATTTTGAAGGATGATAAAAATGCATGTGAATATGAATATTAAATATGAAATCAACTTCTATAATCAACAAATTTATTCTACTATGGAAAAGTATATTCTTAACTTGATAGGTTACTTATTATAAACTAAAAGGAAACATTATATTTAGTAAATTTTAAAGTTGGAATTATAAAAAAAATGCTTTCACAGTGTTATTCAACAGTATACTGAAAGTTCTACCCAGTACACTAAGAGAATAAATTTTAATTTAAGGGCCATAAAAGTTCAATAGAAAGAGCAAATATAAAATAATTTACAGATAATATGATTGTCTATACTAAAACCCAGAAGAATCCAATTAAAAATGATTAAAGCCAATAATCCAGTTCAGAAATAGAATTGATACAAACATAAATATACTAAAATAAATACCTTTCCTTATATTCCAGCAAAAAACAAATTTTCAATGTCAGGCACAGAAATGGTATCCACAACAACCCCATAATATATAAAATATCCAGGAATAATAAAATAAACAATTGTGCAAGAGCAATATAAAAATAAATTAAAAGTTTATAGGCTGTTAAAAAAAGGAATTGAAAAATAGGGAATTATTTAAAGGGAAAATCACAAAATAATAAATACAAATTGTTATTAAATATGAAAATACACATCACCTTTCTAATAAGTAATACATAATACATTTTTAAAACAATGAGATGTTTTCCTCTAATAGACTGGCAAAGTTAAAAAAAAAAAGTACACTATCCAAATAAAGATATAGATATACATACACCCTGAATGGTACTGTATTTCATTATATTCATTTAGGGGAAAATTTATATTTGTCCAAATTCATATGGTATATTCCTAGCATTGAACCAGTATTTTAAATTCTTGGAATTCATTTCATAGATGTATGTATACATGTATTCAAAACATTCATAACAATCAAAAAATTAAAAAGGGACTGATTACATACACCATGGCACATCAACGCTATGAAATACTATGAATCCTCAAAAATATAAATTATTCTATATTTTACAAAAATGGCCACATATATTTCTGCATTAAAAATACATGGTATTAAACTTTATGGTGTGTTGATATACTTAAAATAAAAGCATACATATCCAAATTTCTGGAAAGATACACATTAACCTATTAATAGTTATTATCTCAGTGTGAGATGGCAGAAAGCAGGCAGGGATGAAAATGGCTACTTTAAAAATTTATGACTATTAAAAAAAAAACTTAAACAGAAATCTTAGGTGAGGTTCGTCAGAAGCAGATGTCAAGACAAGTGTTTGAGTGCAAATGGTTTATAATGAGGCACTTCGGGAGAAGTCTGGTAAGGGAATGGGTCAGCAGGTCAGAGAACCAGAGGAAGGGAGCCCTGGAAGTGTGCGATCTCAGGCAAGTCCCCTTGAGGGTAGCTTCAGCCTCCTCCCACAGGGGCACTCCACAGTATTAGTGAATCCTCAGAGCAGAGGAACAGGGCTTTTCACACCCTGGCCCATGTCGGTCATTTGTCAAGAGCGGCCCTAAAGGGAAGGAAACAGCAGTCTGGCAAGGTGCATGGAACAGCTGAGAAAAATCCTCTGAAGGAAAGTTACAGGTGCCTAGTGTTAGAATGAAAACCAAAAAAAAAGGGGAGATTGCACAGAAATGCTAAAAGGCCATCCTATGGGATCTGGGTAAAGAGCCAACAACATCCGCCACGATACTCCTTTATAATAAAATACATGTTTTCCTAAAAAGTAAGAAAGGGAGAGAGAGTGAGAACAGAAACAAGTATGCTACTGGAAAAACAAAATTATACATGCATGCTTATGAGTTCTGCAAAAGTGTGAGCACCTACAGTACTAGGTAGCCTACCTCCCCACAACCACCAACACCAGCACCTTCTCACATTCCTCCAGTCCATTAGAAAACCAGGATTTCATGGCCCTTCATAGGAATGAGGGCCTCTTCCTGTTTATCTTTCCAATCAGAAGTGTTGCAGGTTGATGTCTTAAGAAATTAGAGGAGCTCTCAAGTCCTCTGCTGATCCTAACTGGAATCATATTATTTGGCCTTCAATTTAACCCTAACACTGCATAAAAACTGGGGCACTTGTCAAATACACTCTGCAAGGCTGAATTCTAAATAGAACTCCCAATTAAGGGATACAATCCAAGAATCCATTTGTTCTGTTTAACTTTATGAGAAACTTATTTCAAACAATCCTAAAATGAATGAGTTGGTCTTTCTACCTCAGTGTGGTGGCTGAGTGCAACGGCATGTTTCCTAGAAATGCACCTCAAGCCCATCATTCTGGGTGTCACCAATGGGTCTCTTGACCTTTTGCTACAAATGGATGCTGCCATGATCTAAGGGCTGGATTGGGTGGCAATTCAAGTTTGCCTTTTTGCATGGACTACAGCCCATCTGAAACTTTCAATGCTTTTTTCCCCCTGCCCCATCGGCAAAATGGATGCAACAACTACTGCTGTGTTTACCTTTTGGAGATGGTGTGAAGATGAACCATGAGATCACATACATGAAAGAATCTTGTAAACCATGCAACACTTTATACCAAGTCACTTGTCTGAACACAAAGACACTAGATTAAAAAGAGGGAGGTGGTGACTTCAAGATCTGAATCCATGAATGTTGGAAGACACTCGTTCAGAAAAGATGTATGTGGCTTTGGGCATGTTGAGTATGAGTTGGTAGTAAAACAACCAAGTAAAGATGAATAATAAGCTATGGAGATACGGCCTTGGACCCTGAACAATAGGGCAGGAACTGAGGTACAAATTTGGGAGTCATCAACTTGGGAGCAACAGGTGAAAAGACTGTAGGAAGCACCCATTTGAAAACTTCACTCCCTTTGTATTTCTGTATTTCCGTAGCCATATTCCTTAAACTGATCCCAATTGTCTTCTCTTTGGATTATCCAAATGCAAAACTTTATTCATAAAAATTATTGTTATCATTACTACAAAATGAGACAGGTTCTTTACAGTCCTTATTTTCTTATGTATCCATTATCCTTTTAAAATGTCATGCAGATATTCTTACTCAATCAGCTGCTTCACCGGTTAAGTCTACACACACGAATACGGGACAGGATTCTAGAAAGAAAATCCCATGGACTTTTAACAGCCATATAAATTATACACGCAGTCTCTCCCTGTAAGTAATGTGGACTATTTCTTTAGTTACCTGTTGTGAGTGAATAAATATGTATGCTATGTAACTTAAGATGAAACTGATAAGATTTTAAAATTGTCATTAATATATGACAGTGCTTGAAAATCACAATTTTGCTTATTCTTGCAGGAAGAGAATTTACACAAGTGTTTTTATGACCTTAGAATCACTTTACTTAGCCCAAACTAGCAATATCACAAAGTCAAGATTCATTTTTAAAGACTGATATTGTTTAAAGTATAGCTGGATTGAGCCCCAAGACTAGTCAGGCTGTTGCAGTTAGCATGTCCCCTCATGTTAAGACCATTAACAATTGTCTTCATCTTCGATAGATCTCATATGACAGTGCTGTGCTGGTGTTCTTTTAAAAAGTTTGTACCATTTACGTTGGAACTCCTGAGACCTCTGAAGTTAGTTTAAAGTATTCCTGATTTAAATAGGCTGGATTCTAGTGAGGCGTACAAAAGTCACATGCTAGTTTTCTGGTTGAAGTACAGTATTAAACTGTAAGGTTGCTTCTCTTAATTATTAGAAATTAACTGAAAGTCTATCTACTTTTTATTTAAATTAAAGCAATGACTAGATGTTAGTAGTTTACAAGTTAAAAAGGGTATCAAGGGGGGAAAGCCCTGAATGCACCATTTTAATTAAATTTTGTTGATTTTGTTGATCATATGTATTTAATAAGTGTTCATCAATTCCCTTTGCCTAGTTTCACTAAATTTTCCTTTTCCATAAGCAGGGATAACATTAAGCTGTTTTGCAGTGTTTTAAATCTACTTCTGAGTATATGGATCATTTGTTGTGTGGTTAACAGTATAAACTCCATGTAAAATTTATATTTAAAACAATTATGTTTGTAAGACATACTTTAAATTATACAGTAACTTAAGATGTAATTCATAAAAAGAAAAATCCAGGAACACTGTTACTGTATATTTTTTTAGAAGGAAAGAGATGTTAGAAGTAATTTTTCATTGACTTTATTATTAATGACTTCATTTTACAGATGAGTCGTCTGAGGTTGTTACATGACCTGCCCAAGACACATACACACAAGTGCATATACACATACACTCTCAGACCAGTTTTTCTTCCTTTACTGCTATGTTCTTAATGTCTGCTCTAGTCTCAGTGTAAAGGCTGGGAAAAACAGTCACTATTGGTTGAATTTGCAATTTATTTAGAACTATTGTAGAACCCAGTGCTTTGCCAGCAGATAAATTGTTCTTTCTGGTTCAGAAATGCACACATTTAAAATGGCCTTCTCTATCTTATAGTTTTATTGGGAGAATAGTTTATTGGGATAAACTGAAAAAACTTGAAAACAGGTAAGTTTATGCAAATCTAAGACAGAATTATTATCAGAATAGTTTAAGTTTATAAAACTTCCAACTTTCTTACCATAAGTCCATAAATCTAAGAAAGGCAAAATTTACAAGAATCATAATTTTAAAGACAACCATTTTATTTTCTTGAATAATCTAGCTAAGAAAAAACAAAATATTTCTTACAGCTTTTGGGTTTGAATAATGAAACTTTCATTTTTAATTGTAGTTACAAAAATGGAATTCCTTATTACATGCTAATCTTACAGCATAATGAACCAAACAGTATTTCAAGGTTTTTATCTAGACTTTCATAAATTAAAAATAACATAAAATGAAAGTTTTCAATCATGTCTCAGAATTATTTCTATAATATGAAAATCTATACTGTAAACTGCTTCAGCTCCTTTGTTATTGAGCAGGATGAACTAAAAAGTGGAGTTGTCATCAACACCATTGGTCATACCACAAGTAATAAAAAGTTCAAACAAATTGTTAATAATAAAGACTCATAAAAACACTGAATAGGGCATCTGAATTTGGCACAATTAAAAGCACTCATAATGAAATAGTGTTACAAAATCTTACAGCAGTGCAAGAAAAAGATGAATTGGGAAAAGATTTTTTTAAATAATGTAAACATATTACAATTTAAATTATAACTACTGTGCAAGAATGATATAGAAATTAGTTAAATCATCATCCTGCATACTATAATAATACCTAGAGAGTAGCCTCACATGGATGAGTGCTCAAAATCATTTGGACCAATCTTTTTAAAGCAGCTTTAAAATAACTGACTTCCAAATCAAGATATTAAATGCCAACTTCTAACTGGCAATAATGCTTATGGCTAAGATAGAAATGAGATTCTTTACAGAAACGCTGACACAGCCGTAACTGCAGGCACATGAGTCCGCGGCTATAATTCTTTTTTCAAATCTTACTCAACAAACCTTCAGGTAAAGAAGTCTGCAGAAAATGTAACCTGTAAGAGATACTTCTAGAGCTTTTACAAAATCAACTCCTGACCCATTTATATTTATCCTTTGATTGCTTCTACTAAATGACTAAACCATTGAAAATGTATTGATTACCTCTTTAATAAATAAAAGGTGGGCAATGTATTATTAAAAAGAATTCAACATTTCTTAATTCATTCAATTTGCAATAGCTACACATTGTAAGCTGACAATGTAAAGCCTCTAAAAGGTTTTTCAAATAACATTTTGACCACTAATCAGAAACAATAAAAAAAAGAAATCTAAAAAAAACAAAAAAAAATACAGTACAGAGATGAAGAAAGCGTTTCTTTTCATTCAGAAATCTACTTAACCTATAAAATAAATTCCCGAGAGGAGTCAGTTTCCTATGTGGAAGGCATTTAAAACTGAACCAGATGACATAATCTCAGAATAGGCCAAGGGGACACAATTTATACTGGGAGGTGAGTGGCTGGAATAGAGGATTTAATTGTCTAATCCTAATTCTCATTTTTAAAAATGTCTAAGATAATGCTTTTCAGGAGCATTATTTTAAAGTGCAGCCAACTCTAAATTATAACCATGATATGGTGATTTTTTTTCTCCTTCTGCACTGTCATCTAGCCAACAGAACTATTGATCCTACCCTGGGAAATAATGATTTGAGGTATATTGATCAAAACTGTATGAGGAAAATTGTAGTTTTTGAATAAAAGACAGTCATGTGTTATCACTTCTTGTAAATCTAGAACCGGGATTAAATATGCTATGACTATCACAATAAACAAATATTAAAATTATCAATTTTTTAAAATAAACAAAAATATCCTTAATAAGTTCATGTGGGATGATATTATTTTATGTATCATATTTGATACAATTTTAAGAATGAACTTAAAATTGTAATACTTTACATCACAAGTATTCTGACTTTATAGGATTCTAAAAATTTGCCAACTTATATTACTTTTAATTTATATTTTACTTTATAAACTCATCATTACATCACAGAAGAACAAGTTGAAATGTATAACACTTATTTTAAAAACCAGAGCTAAATGTTATCTTAAACTTAAGATAATCATTCATTTAAATTCAAATTTAATCTTTTTACAATCTGCCTTTCACTTAAAGGCAAAAATCATGCTTATTATGAGTTACAAATTATCATGCAAATCTGTAGGAAGTTGTCAACTGGCTAGCGAACCTTTTACTTTGGATCATGTCATAAAATAACACTCAATTTATTATAATATTAGTTTCAAATGCTAATTTTCATTAGATGGCAGAAAAAAAGTAATGAGCTGTTCATATATTTATAAAGAATATGTTGCTGAATAAAAATTTCAAAGAAAATAATACATTCAGGATTGATATTTAAATTTTGCAAGTACCTAGTAAATCATATTAATTAGGTATAGAAACCTATCTAAAAGCCTGGACACAAGCCAGGAAAATTGGGCAAGGACTGGTAACATACACATGTACATCAGAGGCCACCTGCAGTATTTATCAATTCAGTTTACTGTTTTCTTAAAATTTGTGAATACCACAAAAATAGGTAAAAACATTGTAGTTATTGTACCAGTATTACGGGGTTAGTGATTTTTGGGGGGCCCACCTCCCTGTGACTGCTTTCATATGAAACAGGCAATTTTCTTAAAATTAAATTTTCAATGTCTCCAAATGAATCCACTCCTCATTAAACATATTTGGCATTTTTAAAAGTATATCCTTCAGGCTGGCAGTGTGGAAGAAAAAGTAAAATCCAACTCCAACAATAACCCTCCCCACACCTCCCCCAAGGGCACATCTACTAAGTACATAGGGTTCCTAGAAAACTAAAAGACTGGTTTTCAAATATAAAAAACATTTTATCTATTTGCTATTGGGATTTAACAAAGAAGTTCAATATCAGCTGAAATATATAAAATAAAAGTGTAAACCACTCAAAGGGCCAAATTAGGATCTGTTCTTTTTGATACCTGCTGAGATGGGGCTCTGGTGGGACTGGGGGACATTTTAATTCAGATCTACCCTGCCCAGACACTCAGTTTTCCTTCCAGTTCCTAACCCCCTTGTGCTATGAGGCTGGAAACAGCTCTAAGAATGTGGAGAATGTAAACAGCCTTTTATTGTCCAAAAGGATGGCAGTGTAAAGAATGTGTGCTTATCGGACAGCTGCAGCTCCCCACCTCACTTACCATAATAAAGTGCGCCAGGAAAAAAAAAGAAAGGAAAACATTACAAGCCAAGCACAATCCGAAAACGGATTAAAATTTGACACAAGCTTCCTTAAGAACTAATCAATCAATTCCGTGCTGTAATATTAGAATCTAGCTCTTAAGGAGGGTATGTAATACCTTCAAGATGTATTTTCTATTACCTATTGACTAAGGTGGTGTGGGGAAAACAATCTAACATTTGCAATCTTATAGCAGAACTTTTTACCCAACACATGCCAAAATATAGCTTTAAGAGTATAACACAGTAGAACAGATACACAGATCATGATCACTGAATGCAAAATTAAATCAATGAACTAAGAAATTCATGAAGATATTCTGAAGACCCTACCTAAGCACCTGATTTCCCCAGGCTTTTAGAGTTTTATTTACATGCACCATATAAATACTGCTTTGTCAGGTCACCTCTTACTGGAATCCAGATTAAACATTTTAAAAAGTAAGTGATACTAAAGACTAATGTGGTATACATGTTGCTTGCATAATGCCTTACTTAGATATAAATTTTATTTTAACATGCAGTATTGCACATAGCCAGTATGTGCTGGCTCATTCAAGGGCACTAGGGAACATCACTGCATTTCCTCCTTGATGCCACTGAAGAATTTCTTAGTTAATGCTGAGCAGGTGAAGCTATTCTCTGTTGTGACAAGAATGGACAGGGCCTTCCTTGTCGTGACCGCTCCCCTTCCCTAAGACTTTTTAGAGTGCTTTCCATCCTCAAAACTTGCAAAGTAGCTCTGCATATACACATCATAGAAAAAGTTTCTTAACTTACTTGATCTTTTCCTCTAAAGGAAAATAATAGAGAAAAGGAAGGAAGGAAGGAAGGAAGGAAGGAAGGAAGGAAGGAAGGAAGGAAGGAAGGAAGGAAAAGGCACGAAGGAAAAGGAAGGAAGGAAAAAGGGGGAAGGAAGGGAGGAAGAGGAAGGAGGGAAAAAAGGGAGGAAGGAAGAGAGGTAAAGGAAGAAGAAAAAAAGGCAGAGATAATCATTCTTTAAGTGCTTGGGTTCCTTAATCTTATTTTAACAGCCCAGACTTAACTGGGTAGTCTTCGGTATGAAAACCAAAGAAACCATGGCATCTGGAGAAAAAGCCCTCTTAATAGTACCCATCAGGAGGAGTGCCAACAGAGCAAGAGAAACCATCATAGAGGCAGGCTGAGCCAAAGTAGTCCCCTTCTATAATTTTATTTTACAAGGTGTCTTCTTGTAAGTCTTAGCAATACATACAGTATGTAGCGAGGAGAAATGAGAGTTACACCTGCCAACAGTCGCCTAGAGCCTCACGGGCGAACCGTGAATCACCTTCTAACACCCTTCCTATGCCTCAGCGCCCCGAGCCGCCCAGACCTGGGTGGAGAGGTCTTCCGGGAACATACTACCTAGAGATGCCCGAGAGGGGGCTGCTGCGTGGAGTTGGGTGTGAAAGTTACATCCTGCGTCCCGCCCGGCACAAAACTCCATCCAGTCCCCAGCGCCAGAAGGAAAAGAACGAGAAATCCAGACTGCCCCCGGTCTTTTACCTGAGTTTTTCCCCAGCAAGACTCCACTAACTGGCCTTGCGAACAGGGCTGTAGGATGCATTGGTTTGGAAGAAGTGTCTGCGGGCATCTGGTCAAAACACGTGAAAAATAAAAACCACCAAGCCCCTCGAACTCCGGGCTGGAGGCAGGTCGAGCCCATCCCAATGATATTCCTGCACTCTCCCCGCGTCCTGGACGCTTCTCAATAAACCTGAACCTTCTCTTGCACCCTTTTCCCTGACACTTTCTGCCTACTTTACTCCAGTCCTCAAGTCCCAGGTTGGCTAAGCCCCCCAACAGCCTCCAGGTCCCCTTATTCGATTCCCCGATTGTTCCTTTCCAACCCATAGGGCCACCCCAAACTCTCCACTCCGCGCGCCCCCAACCCTGCGACCCAAACAGCCCGAGGCTCCGCTTCCGAATCGGCCCCAGGCGCGGTTTCCCGCCGAAACACGTCCTCAGAGCGCGAGGCGCGCGGCGGGCCAAGTACTCACCAGCTGCAGCAACCCGGGGACCACGACTAGGGGCAGCGGCCGTAGGCGCATGGTGCCGGCTGGCGCGGCGTCTCAAGAGCTGCGCGCCCTCGCCTGCCTCTCGCGCATCTCCACTTCGGGGAGCAGGACTGAGGACGCCAGGGACACAGCGAGGCGCTTCCCTCCCGGAATCCGAGCGCAGCGCCGCGCGGCGCGGGCCGGGTGGGCGGGCAGGGAAAGGGGAGGGCGGGCGATGCCTCTCAGGCCCCCGAGCGCCCCTCCTTAGAGGGGCCCGGGAAGGAGCTTGCAGGCTCCAGCGGCGCCCAGGACTCCGGGGTCCGGGGATCTGGGTGAGCGCCGGGGCGCCCGCGGGCGGGAGGCGGCGACTCCTGCGCTTAGGTGCTGGGTTCCCGCGCAAGGCTGCTGAGCGATCCAGCCGCGCCGTGCGGCTGCGAGTCAGAGCTGAGCGCACCCCTGAGCCCGGTGAGACCCGGTGCCTCTTCCGCCCCCGCCCAGCAGAGTGCTGGTCCAGGAGGCTCGGCTGGGCTAGGCACCCTGCCTGCTGACCCGCTCTTTTGCTGGGGAGATCTCCCAGCGTGGATGCGGGAAGGAGCGCACTGAGAGAGCGCCCAGGGAGTTTGGGTGGATGGCGACGGCAGGGTCCTGGGCGGGGCGAGGGGGGCTACGAACAGGAATGACTGGGGCCGGGACACCCCGGAGGCGCTCCCTGCGCCTCGGCAGCCCTCGCTGGAAGAGCCCCGAGCAAGGGGTGAAAAGTGTGGCTGGCGCGGCTGGAAGGATTTGTGGAAGTGGGAAGTAGTGGGAAACGAGAGGGACCTCAAGGAGGGGTAACGCCTGGGCTATGAGAATCCCAGCTAGGTGTAGAGTCCCGGCTTACTCAGCCTTGAGGATTGTATAGACAGCTGGGTGTCCCGGAGACCCACACAGCTACACTGCGGGGGACCTTCTGCCTGGCACGGGAGGAAGGAGTCAAGAGAAGATAGACCCCTCCGCAGCCTCTCACGCCGGAAATCTTGGAGAGTGATATCTTCGAGGCGGGAGAGGCTGCACACCCGCTGCCAGTGAACCTCACCCCTATGTTAACAACTCTCCATTGAAGAAATCCTTAACCTTTAACTATCTCTGTGCCGGATGCTCGAATGGAGAGGTCAACGGGCAATGGGCTCCCAGATTCCTACACCATTTACTGTGGATAAGAATTTAGACATCATTCATAAACCCCTTTATTGAACAGATGGGAAATCTGAGGTCCAGAGAGGTAAAGTCACTTCTCCAGGGGTCAGTCTCTAGGCAGCTGCCTCAACAGAATAATAGAAAGGCGAAGCTATTTCCACTTCCAGAAGCACAAAGCTTTTACAGAAGAAAACCATGTTGAGGCAAAGGAATGGAATTGCGGTTGATCTCCAGGCTTTGAAAAATAAAACAAACAACAAGTGAAGTTGGGATTGGAATTTTCAGGAAGAAAATAAAAAAGTTTTCTTCTCCTCCTCTCTCTATCCCCAACACACCAAAATAGAAATGAAGGAGGAGTTTGTAAGTGGTCCAGGGCCACGTTTCTTTGTCCTAGGTCTCAAGGGCAGAAGGATTGACTTGGGTCGAACAAGGACCCATCTTTCCTTTCACAGGTGTGCCAAGATTAAGGACTTGAGGAGAGAGGTTATTCCAGAGTGTTCTGGGATCCCAGTGTGACTTTCAGAGGTGTTGTTCCTGAGGCTACAGGTGGAGTATCTCTCTAACACAACACCATTCTCTTATGGAAAGAGAGGGGCAAGCCAGGGCCCTGCATCCTTCCTAACCCCCTGGCAAGCCTGACTGGGAGATTCTAGGGCCCACAGGCAAAGGATGCACCAGCTCCATCCCACTTCTGCTTGTCCTCAGATTCTTCCTATTCCTTGCAACAGACTCTCAATAAACAAACAAAATCACTACTTGCATTTCTACATCTACAACTCAACTTCTATGGCTACCCTACATCTTCACAAAAGTTCTCCCTTTACCAATGCTTAGAGCCCATTTCTAGAAAGTTATTCTATCCTAGAAGCATAAATAAGATAATTTCAAAAATTGGAAGATGTCTCCATAGCTTGATCTTCTTATCTAACTTTAAGTCTCTGGATAGGTGTGCATTGTATTTACAGACAATCTTTGGGAAACTAGAAGGATTTAATGGAGAAAGGTTTGGCAGACAGAGAGGATCCCCTTTTTGCAGAGGTGTCACTGGACGAGGAAGGAGGACAAACAGCTTTGCAAGATTTAGACTTCATTTAGGCTCAGTGTCTTCTCTGCCCGAACCTCAACTGACTCATCTATGAAACCAGAAGGAGGGGTACCTTTTTGATTTAGTAGTTTCCAAGTCTGTTATCATTCTTCGAATGAGGAGTGCATGACTTAATACATTACTGAAATAAATAATTAAGTGAGTCAATGACTGGAATACTTCACTCTTTTAGAACATCTTTTTTCATATTTCTTAGACCATTTCTGTGTTGGGGAAACTTGCACATAAAATTTTAAAGTGAAACCTATACATGAACGTGTGTCCTAGTAATATTAAGTATTGTTACAAAGGAATGTGCTGAAGAGTGTTGAATTCCAAGCTAAAAGCTAAGGTACGCAAGAGAATGTATGTGTCCCATTGATCAGGCTGTGTAAGAGAGAAGCACCAAGGACCCCTCTGCTGACATCCTGTATTACTGTATTTATAAGGTGACTACTGATAATTTACTGTATTCTCCAAATTTTGCTGTACATGCTATGGAAAAATGGAAGGAAGGGAGAGAGGAAGGGAGAGAGAAAGATACAAGCATAGATAGAAGCGTTTAATAGATTGCATCTGTTCATCAGAACATGCAGTCTAACCAGGAAACATGTAACAAACATGTGGAAGAAAATGGGGAAAACCATTCCCTGTAGTAGGAACAGCATGAGCAAAGGCACAGTGGAGGAACTTCCTATGACATACTTGAAGAACAGACAATAAGTAGACCAGACCGCCTGGAGGAAATGTGTTTAGGAAAAAGTGAGAGGAAAGATAGGTTATGGGCTAGACCAGGGGTTGGCAAACTGCGGCTCAGGAGCCACATGCGGCTCTTTGGGCACTTACATGTGGCTCTGAAGTAAAATTGAAAATGAAAATAAAATGATCATAGTTTCATTTATAAAATTTTAAAGGATATTATTCACATAATGGTGATTTCATTTGTTATATGACTCTCGAATAATTTTTAAATTGTTGTGAGGGACAGGATTGGCTCTTCCGTCTCAAAGGTTTGCCGACCTATGAGCTAGACTATAGAGATCTGGGAATGCCAACTTAAACAGTTTGGCTTGATTTGCAGAAAATAAGGAGTCTTAAAACTTTTGGGAGTAGATAAGTCATACATTGAGTAGCATGAAGATATATGCAGTCATAATATGCAGGATGGTCTTGAGGAAGTTGCAGGAGAAGAGAGTCATCATTGTAGTTGGGAAAAAAAAGAATGGAGAAACATAGGTGTAAGAGCTATTATAAAGGAATAGCAAGTTGGAATCTTTAAAAACATTCCTGGCACATTAGAGGGTTTCTGTAAACATCTCTTCCTTACAGGCAATTAACAACTAGACAATCAGATCACTGCCTTTTCATTTTGCCAGGGTGGTTTTCACCACTGAGGGGAGTGAAAATGGCTGTTTCTTATAAGACAAGGAGCAGAAAGTGAAACCTACCAAATTTTAGTATCACATGAGTCCATCAAAGTCTTTTAAGATGACAACTTATAGGGATATTGTCAATGCTTTGAGAGCAAATTTGTCAGCTTGTTGCAGTGGCTCATCTGGACCATCAGCTCTTGTGCTTCTCTGTACTTACTTTCTTACCCTTAACTGTTCATTAGCATCATTTCCGGAAAGTGGATAAGAACATGACATGCAGTGTAACATTTCAGAATTGCAGTGGATATTAGACATTAACCAATTTTCTCATTTCGCATTTAAGGAAACGGAAGCACAAAAGGTTATTTGACTTGCTTCGGGTCATCTTGAGAGGTGTGGGCAAATCGGAAACTTGATTCAAGGCCTTCGGTGTCTCAGTACAATACTCTTTCCAATTCACCATTCTGCCTCAGGTGTTTTTCAACTGGCCAGCAGTTATACAAGTTTTGATATAGTGAATGGATGAACCTTTCACTAATAAGAGTTGTGGGAATGATCTATGGATGCTAAAAGCCCCAGAGTCTATCTTATTATCAGAAAAAGAGGTTTGATGGCACTGAGCCTGAAGCATTGATCTGGTAATAATTTTAGAAGGGTGAGAGGTAAGGAGAATTGCATGGCATAGGGCTACTGCGCAGCCTCAGAGATGTGGGAGTTGAGACTCAAGGACATGGCAGTACTTACCCCAAGGATAGAGGGTATTCTCAGTGAGCCTTTGGGCCTCTTAAATCTCTGTAATAAGAAGCTGATGGGCTTTTTTGATAGCAGTTCTTAACTATTAAAATCCTCTTGAGTTGCCACTCTTGTTGAGTAATTGAATATTCTTGAGTCACTATTTAATAAAACATGATGCTGTATAACATTGACTCTCAATCCTAATTGCACATAGAATCACTGGGAACTATAACATCTCTAAAAGTGGGCTTGAGCATTGAGACTTTTCACATAGGAGTTTTCACTATACAGTCATGGTTGAGAACTACTGCATTAACAGAAACATATTTATTTCTTCTCCCTCCCTCCCTCCCTCCCTCCCTCCCTCCCTCCCTCCCTCCCACCTTCCCTCCCTCCTTCCCTCCCTCCCTCCCTCTCTCCCTCCCTCTCTCTCTCCCTCTCTCCTCCCTTCTTTCCTTTCCCTACAGAATGGTAGCCTATGTTTGGAATGCAGTGAGGCCTTAAAAGAACATCATTAGAACCTATGTATGTTCTTAATTCTATAGGACTTTCAAGGAAAGATCTGGACATTTTCTTTGTAGATATGATTGGGGGAATTTACGAATTCTATCATATAAACTTATTAGTTGCTCCAAGTTCAAACACAAATCAAAGGATTCCTCTGTAGTGAAATTCTTTTTTCTCTGTCTTTGGTGGCCACAGCACTTTCTCTTCACCATCTTCTCACTTGTATAGCACAGGAGGTGCTATCAGGAGTGTGCTGGTGGCTGATGCCACTGTCAGCAGCTAAGAGGAGAGGATAGAGAGAGGGGAAGACAGTCAGCCTAGGATTCCCAGAAGATCTTGTGATGAGAGGTAACTGGGTGACTCAAAACTGACAAGGCAGGAGAGCCTCTCTGCGTGCTCATATTACATCTCTGACAACCACATCAGACTGATTTTTAGAAACCTGTCATTATCTTTCCATGTGTGTTCCTATGCATTGTCCATATATATGCATAATTATTTGACTGAATAATCAGCTTTTTTACTTATACATCAAATCTGATTAGTGTCATTACTAGGAAATCATTTAATCTGCTTCAAATTTTTGCTTCCTATATGGAGAGAAGACAGGAGGACAGAGCCATAGAAGGTTACAATTAGAACATCTAGCTTAACCCCTCCATTTATAGATGAAGAAACTGAGGCCCAGAGAGGGAAAGCGATGTTTCCAAGGTCACACATGCAGAAGATGATTCCAGGATCAGTGGCTCTTTTGACTATGCTAGGCTTACTCCGGGGTAGGGTGCTGCTGTGGAGTGCCTGCTGCCCAATCCACAGTGATTGAGAAATAGACAGTGAAGGAAAAGCACATTTACAGAACACTATCTTAGCTAATCAAATGGAAATTTTCCAATCTGAGACTGCTTAGGGTTCCTAGAAGAGGGAAGACAGAAATCCGGGATGAAAAAGATTGGAATGAACCCCCACTTCCCCTGCATATAAATAGGGCACTTTGGGTTGCAAATGCCCAAACACGAACAAGTCAAAAAACTACAACTTACTGGCTCACATGAATAGGAGATTCAAAGCCTAAAGGTAGTTTCAGGCAATTTGAGGCTAAATGACTTTTTTTTTTTGTTTTTTGTTTTTGTTTTTTTTTCTTTGAGGGCAGTGTCACTGGCCCTCATATGTGGGACCCGAACTGGGGCTGCTGGCCTCCCAAGCCAGCTCTTAACCACTGCCCCACTAGGCCGGCCCAAATGAAGACATTTTTGAGCAGGATTCTGGGTCAGCCACCCTGGGTGTGTAAGTCCATTGAGGGGGACTGGGGACAGCAGCTTCAGAGTTTGAGGTTGGACCCTGGAGAGCAGGGAATGAAAACCTATCTTCTCAGGAGCTGACTTTTTCTGCAGAAGGAATTTGAAATTGTTTCTTTAGCTTTTTTTCACTGATTCTTTTTCAGATGCCTTAATCCTTGATATGGTTTTTCCTCTCTCAGTCACCTCCAGTTTTTCTTTGATAGATACTTGAGTGACTCTCACCTCCTAACTTCTCACACTCCAGCTTTCTGTATCTGCTTGGCCAGCACCCAGTGCCCATCACCTTGTTTAACACAGACCTATAGCTGCTGTGTCAGATGGACTGAGGTTGTGACATGTGGAAGACTGCCTAAGTCACAGGAGCAGCTGGCTTTCTCACTTCCTACCTCTAAAAAAAACAGGCTCCTTATGCACCAGAGAAGCCATCATTTATCAAAACGTAGCAGCAGCTACACGTCCTAGTGAGGGTGTAACCACTTCAAGGCACTGTCCTCCAGCTTCAAGTAATTCCGATTCATTTTTGGTTTACAGCCAGGTAGCCAGGTTCTTAGTTATTTAAACATTGCATTCTGAAACACAGATGGCTTTTGAACTGTGTTCTTTGGCAGGATTAGAGGGGTACTCCAAGGGGTTGCATTTTGAGTCTTTTTTGTGAAACGCAGCCGGCATGCTCCCCTTTGTTTCTGTGGTCTCTCCAGATGTCAACATTACCATTTGAGTGCTACTTTCATGTTTTATTTCAACTGTGTCAAGTGGGTGGTACTTTCCTTGCCTTCAAACAGAAATTGTGTTAGGAAACAAGTGGGCTAATTTTCCTTCCCTAATAAAAGTGCAGATTGATATTAAGAGGCTACCGGGGTTTGGTACAAAAAGCCCAATTTCTAAGCATTTCGGGGCATTATTTCCCTCTTCTGCTCATCTAAAGTGAACTTGTCTAATGTTTCCCAGGCAGAGAAACAATGAAACCGATTCCTTCTCTCCATTTACTGGAATATCTTGAGTGCTATCTACTGGCGAAACGTGGCATTGCCTCATAAGTTGTGAGCTTCAGGCAAATTGTCACTGCTCTTTAAGGATAACTTTTTCTAGAGGCTGTCTAGATGCCACGTTTTAACACATACTGACTGAGGACCTGCGTCCTTGAATGCTATCACTGCTACCTAGGGTCACTCATTGCCTTTTAGGTCAAAAGACTCCTCAATTAGGGGTCATACAAGTTGTAATATCAGTGAAATGTAATAGGTGGGCAAGTGCCTGCTTGTCCGTCCTTGAAATGGATAATTATGAATAGCCTAAATCTGATTCTCATTTTACTGAATAATGTGAATGGATAAAAATAAATCATTGATTAAAAATGTGTTATACAGAATCAATTGATAATCCTTGTCTTCATGTGGATAAAAAGAAAAAAAACAAGAAGTTAAAAAATCCTTTCCAGGGCCGGCCGAGTGGCTCAGTTGGTTAAGAGCTCGCTCAAGAGTGCGAGCTGAGCTCTGAGCAACAGCTGTTCGAGGCCAGCCCGAGCTGAGTTGCCGTTGAGCTGCCAACAGGTGGCAGGATGGCTCAGCTAAAAAAAAAAAAAAAAAATCCTTTCCAGTTAATTTGCACCTAGTACTAGGTAAAGACCACATGCCAATACTAGTGCTATTGATCAGAATATTTGAAAGGTAACAGATAGCCAATATTCAGTATGAATTAAAGTTCATCCAATTTAGGCTAACCAAATCGTATTTTCTGCCCAGGGTCTTTAGTTTTGAAGCATCTTGTAAATTATCCAGGAAAGTACATTGTGCTTTAATCAGGATTGCAGAAAAGAACAAATCAGGAGGGAGTGCAAGCCTGTGGATAACTGAGAGTCAGTGCCAAGTGATTCGAGAGACACAGTCAGAGCTGTGGGCTCTTACTTATTATAGCAAAATGAATGATCGTCCCAATTAGGACAAATAGTCATAAAGAAGAACCAAGGACAGGAGACCACTATTGATTATCAGGAAATAATAAAGGGAAAGGCCTAGTATGTTGACATTAATTTAGGCAAAGATCCAGATTATGAAGCTGTACTTAACAGAAACTTCATGCAGACACATAGATTTAACAATATACAGGGAAACCTAATGCCCTATCTTAGTTCAGAAGTTATTAAAATGCAACTTAAGTTGTCTTTGTTTTTAGCTGAGCCATCCTGCCACCTGTTGGCAGCTCAGCTCAGGCTGGGCATCGAACTGCTATTGCTCAGAGCTCAGCTCGCACCTTTTTTTTTTTTTTTTTTTTTTGAGGGCAGTGTCACTGGCCCTCATATGTGGGACCTGAACCGGGGCCGCTGGCTTCCCAAGCCAGAGCTTAACCACCGCGCCACTTGGCCGGCCCAAGCTGTCTTCAACTCAATTAATTTTAATTGTGTATTCAGTAATTTGGAGTTACTTATGTCAGTTCATATCTATGTATTCTACTTCAAATTATAGTTTAACAAATTGAATATCCTGGATTCTGGGACGACATAATAAAATAATAAAATAATATATTCAGATTTCTATATGTTATTAAATAATGATAGTTATATACATTTTGATTGATAATGAAAAAGAGAACATAAGTTAAAAATAGATAAGTATAATTCAAACCATTTTGTTTCAGCAATAGAATATTTTAAAAATTGTATTTTTAGGCATAAGAGTCTCATTAATACTTAGTTTCACTCATTCTTATATTGAGCTTTGTATTTATTTTTAACCCCAGGTGCTGTACATATGTTATTACACATAATTATTACAACAACCCTGTCAGGTAGGCATTATCTGGAATTTGCAATAACAAGCTAGGAATAGAAGAATTAAGTATTTTGCCCAAGATCACTTAGCTTTCATAGGGTAGGACCCAGGATTTGGACCTGGAAACTCTGGAGCTTCCTCTCCTAACCCTTACACAACATTGTCTTAAACTGTATTGCTGTTCACATGTTGTCGATCAAGTTCCAGGTCTGTCCACACTCTTCATCTTTCTCTCATTGTGACTAACAGAAATGGTAAAAAGTGGCATATAGTGTGATGCTACTAAAGCGTGTGTGTGTGTGTGTGTGTGTGTGTGTGTGTGTGTGTATGTGGCACAATGTCTAAGGCTGAATGGGAATCCCCATCAAAGCTTCTGAAACCTGAATCATATAAATGCTGTTTTCAACTAGAAAGAAGGTAGTTTTATTTATGCATTTTTTCACTTTACTAATAACCCCTGTGACGGATTGCTCTGTGTAGCCAAGCTGGAAACCACATTTCCCAGTTTCCTTTTCCCTGTTTTGCTTCAGTCCCCAATTACTCTTGAATCACCACTGTGGAGATCCAAGAAGTCTGGCAAAATCAGATTTTTGTATGGAGGAAAAGAGGGAGAAACACTCAGCAGGCCGAGGTAGAACAGGCCCAAGAGACCTAAATCTGCACAAGGTCTGGAAGGCCAACCTCCGTGGCAGCCATTCCTCTAAATATCTTCGACTTTCGACAGACCGCAGACTGGACCAGCAGGTCCAGCTTGTCCTGCTCTCCTCCATCTGCATCTGGCCCTTCTTCCCCATGGGCTGTCCCTCCGGCCCACAGCGGCCCCAGGCCCACCATGAGATGCTTCATGTGGGTCCACAGGACTGGTCACACAAATATCTTCCCTTCAGTCACCCCATGGATATTCTTCCAGGAAGCCACTTGGCTTCTCAGAATATCCTGACTGAACCTTGACTGACATCATCTCTAAGTTTTATTCTGTTTTTATTTACACAGCTGAAAATTGGCATGAGTCACAATTGGTCAATAAGCACAGTGGCCTTCAGTTCCCCTAATGTTGATTGCCTGATCATTTGCAGCTAAAATGCCTTCCTCAGGGAGGACTATGCCCCACATCTAGGTTATAACGGAATAAATATTACCACTGAGTATTTCCTGGCTTTTCCTTCCTCTGCCAGTGAAAGAGGATTCTGCCTCAGCCTGCTGCTTCTTCCCTCCTCTTTTCCTCCCTAAGGATAGTCTTCCCTTGCCAGACTTCTTGGCTCTCAGCAGGGGTGATTCAGTTCAAGAGTAAATGAGGACTAAAGCAGAACCAAAGGAGACTTGAGGTAGCAAAGGTTGGAGGAGCTTTTCAGGAGTGGTTAAGAGAGGGTTGGAAGTAGTTTTAATACATGAAAGCAGTGGAGAGGAAGAAAGGGGGATTCTAAAAAATATTGCAGGGACTACACAGTCCTTTCAAGGTATTCAAAAATTTATGTTAAGAACTTGAGTTGCTATCAGGGGAATCACTTCTTAAGTTATATAAATGCCCAACCACTGCACTGTACACCTGAAACTAATATAAAATAATATTGAATGTGAACCATAATTTAAAAAAAAATAGTCATGGGGATATATAGTACAGCATAGGAGATATAGTCAGTAATATTCTAGCAACTGTGTACAGTATCAGATAGTCAATAGACTTATTGGGGTTATCAATTTGTGAGGTATATAAATATCTAATCATTATGTCGTTTTTTACAACTGAAAATAATAATAATAATAATAATAATAATAATAATAGACCTTGAATTATTTTGAAATTAATTTCAGTTGCATAGATTGGTTTCTTTAAATTGGATCACCTTCCTGGGACTGGACCATGTGGACTGTGGCTTTGCAAGGGGTAATATGTATGTAAATAAACTTCATGAATATCAAATAGCCTCTAAATTGGCAGTAAAAATAAATCACCCAAATCTTTCAAATTTCTCAAGGCCTCAACACTTTTTCTGAATCCAAACTTAATATTTTAAGTATTATCCAAGGTGCAAAAAGTATATTCCAACATCTGTAAATCTTCTCAAAGTATATTTTACTAAACTATCCCCCCCAAAAGTTAATAGATATTTATATAAAGAAAAAAATTTTGTGTTCAACCAAGTTTGGGAAAACCTAGATCAAACCAAGTTTAAAGATTGATTTACTCAAGGACTATTTAAAGTCCTTATTTATTTATTTATTTATTTATTTATTTATTTATTTATTTTTTGTGGGGAACTTTTTGAGGGTCTCTTTTGGGACTAGTGTGATTGAAACATACTTGAAAGACTCAGAGAGAACCACATAGTAACCATGTCTTCCTGCACAGGAGATATTCAGTGGGATCATGGACAAAGTCAAATGTGTCTGGGTTTTTGTTTTTGCATTGATCATGGGGAAAATAAAAAGCGAGAGCAAGGGTTGTGAGTTAGACGTCTATGTTTGGTCTGGTAAGACACAGACCAGCTTTTATAATATTTGCTTTTATTCCTTAATTGTAGCTAGCATATAAATAAAAATCAGTTTGGAATAGAAGTGGGTGTTTTTGTTGTTGTTGTTGCATACAGTAGAAGTCCCTCTTTGTTGTGTATCATTTCATTGGTTTTGGCAACTTCTTACAGTTTCAATTCCCTCATAATTTTCTTATGCTATCCCTTTGTAGTCATCCCATTTCCAAGACCCCTAACCCTGGCAACCACTGATTTATTTTCCATCCCAATACTTTTCCCTTTTCCTGGACATCAAAAAATATGTGGCCTATGGGATCTGGCTTCTCTTACTTAGCAAAATGCCTTTATGTTGAACAAGTTAATAGATAGTTCCTGTATTGCATTGTATACATGTTTGGGAATTTGTTTATCCATTCCCCTGTTGAAGACATCTAGGTTCTTTCTAATTTTTGGTAATGATAAATAAAGCTGTGTGAACACTCATTTTTTTTCACTTTACTTGGGTAAATACCCAATAGTGAGATTGCTGGGTCATTTGTTAAGTGTATGTTTAACTTTAAAAGAAACCAACAAACTGTTTTCCAAAGTGTCTGTAGCATTTTGAATTCTCACAGTGTATGAGAGTTACAGTTGCATCATATCCTCATCTGTATTTGATATTCAGATTTTAACATTTTAAACCATTTTAAAAGTTGTGTAGTGACATCTCATTGTGTTTTTAATTTGCATTTCCCTAAACACTATTTATGCTGAACACACTTTCATGTGTTTATTTACCATCCATATATCTTCTTTGGGAAAGTGTCTGTTCCAATGGTTTGCCTATTTTCTATTGTGCTTTTTGTTTGTTTGTTTGTTTTTAATTATTGAGTTTGGGGAGTGTTTATGTATTCTCCATACAAGCCTTTTATCAGATATGTGATTTACAAATATATTCTTCTATTCTATGGGTTGTGTTTTCATCCTCTTAACGATGTCTTTCACAGAGCAAAAGTTTAAAATTTTGTGAGTCCAATGGTGTTGTATCAAAAACTCTTTGATAAACTCAATGTAATGCAGATTTCTCTTAGAAGAGTTTTTTATATTATTACATATTACCTTTAGATATATTACCATTTTAAGTTATTTCAAAAAATATAGTGTGAGGTATGGATCAAAGTTGTTTTCCTTTTTTTACCCCTGCAGGATGTCCAATTATTCTGCCACCATTTGTTGAAAAGTCTTTCTCCATGGAATTGCCTTTGTACTATTGTCAAAAATCAGTTGACTATATTTCTATCATCTGTTTCTGGACTCCCTTTGCTGTTTGACTGATCTATGTGTCTATTCTTTTCACAATAAAACATTGCCTTGATTACTGTAGCATTAGAGTAAACCTTGCAAGTAATGTAAGCCCTCTGACTGTTCTTTTTTAGAATTTCAGGATTGGCTATTCTAGTTTCTTTGCTTTTCCATGTAAATTTTAGTATCAGCATGTTAATGTCTACCAAAAAAAAAAACAACAACAACAACAAAAAAACGCTTTCTGAGATTTATATTAGGATTGCATTTTGAATCTATAGATCTAACTGGGAAGAACAAGTAAATAATGGAGTTTTGATCATTTCTTTGCTAAGACAACAAACCCAAACATTGATGGCTTCTTTCTAGTAGGAAGTAAAGCTCAAACACCATAACCTGACCCTCAAGGTTCTCTATTATTCAACAACAAGCTATTTTTCCAGCCTTATATTTTATAACTTTTCAGCCTAGATTCTCATTTCTAGGCAAAGCAAATCACTAACCTTCTAACATACAGTCGTAACCCCTTAATTCACTCTTTTGCCTCCTCCAAAATCTTGCCTCCCTCTTTATTTCAAATCTACTTTGAAGGTTAACTCAAGTAAAAGTTTCCCTGGCTTATCCAACTGACAGTCATATTTTGGTTGCTGAGTTCCTTCCGTAGATATTGTATCATTCATTAGAAGCTTCTCAAGCATTGTGGTGTATTGTTGGTGTCATTTTTTCCTAAGACTGTCTTATCAGAAGCATTATGTGGTAAGCTTCCTGAAGGTAAAGACCATATTTATGTTCTTATCTATCTTTACAGAACTTGAAAATATGCACTGATATCCCTAAATATTAATTAGAACAAACTTTCAATGTTTCATACACTAATAAAACAAAATAGCAAGACTTCTTTTTTTTTAATTTTTATTAATTTTTTAAAAATTAGTTTCAGGTGTATGACACAATGCAATAGTTATACTCTTTAGCCTCCCAAAGTGACAAACCCCCTCCCCCAGTTCGCCACCCCACTCCTTCCCCCCATATCATACATATCCACTACAATTCCTTTGACTCCCTTCCACAATATACTCCACATCCCATGACTATCTATATATTCAGTTACAGTTGGCATACAATATTATACAACATCAGCTTCAGGTGAACAGTGCAGTGATCAAGCCTCTACTCCATCCATGAAGTGGTCTCCCTAACAAGACATGTGACTATCTGACATGCCACAAAATTTTTACAACATTATTATATTCCTCGAACTGTGTTTCATATCCCTGTGGCAATATTGTAGTTGTCTATTTATGCTGTCTAATCCTTTTCCCTTCCCCCTTATCCCCAACCCCCTCCCAACTAGCAACTCTCAGTTTTTCCTCTATATCTATGAGTCTGTTTACTTTGATCGTTCATTCAGTTTTTCAGATTCCACATATAAGTGAGATCATATGGTACTTGTCGTTCTCCGACTGACTTATTTCACTTAACATAATAGTCTCTTCACAATATTATCAATTACATTCCCAGAACTGCCACCATATCCCTGTGGCAACATTGTAGTCACCCACCTACACTGTCCAAAACCTTCCCCCTCTCCCTCAATCCCACTCCCTCCCAGCCAGCAACCATCACTTTTTCCTTTATATCTGCTTGATATGACTTCAATCTTCTTAAATTTACTGAGACTTGTTTTGTGGCCTAATGTGGTCTATCTTGGAAAATGTCCCATGTGTACTTGAGAAGAATGTATATTCTGTTTTTTCAGGGTGAAATGCTCTAAAAATATCAACAAAGCCCAGCTGGTCTAAAGTGTCATTTAAGGCCCCTCTTTCTGTGTTGATTTTCTGTCTAAAGGGTCTGTCCATTGGTGACAATGGGGTGTTGAAGTCCCGTACTATGATAGTGTTACTGTTGATCTCTGTCTTTATGTCTGTCAAAATCTGTTATATGTGATTAGCAGTTCCTATGTTGGGTGCATAGATGTTTATTAGGGTTATAGTGCCCGTCTTTGTCTTTTACTGTAGTCATTTTAAAGTCTCTTTTGTCCAAAATAAGTATTGGTACTCCAGCTTTTTTTTTTCTCATTTCCATTTGCATGAAATATCTTATTCCACCTGTAAACAGCATATACATGTGTTCTATTTTCTTATCCACTCAGCCACTCTCTGTCTTTTGATTGGGGCATTTAGCCCATTCACATTTAAAATGATTATTAATAGGTGCATAAGTATTGCCATTTTGTTATTTGTATTCCTGGTCTTCCTGGGTTAGCTTGTTTACCCCTTTCTTTTGTTTAAAAAAGCCCTTTTAACATTTCTTACAATGCTGGCCTGGTGGTAATGAATTCCTTAAGCTTATTCTTTTCTGAGAAGCTCCTTATTTCTCCTTCAATTTTAAGTGATAGCCGTGCTGGGTAGAGCAATCTTGGTTGTAGGCCTTTATTTTGTGTCACTTTGAATATCTCCTGCCACTCCCTTCTGGCCTGCAGAGTTTCTGTAGACAAGTCAGCTGTTAGTATAACAGGAGTTCCTTTGTATGTGACCTGCTGTCTTTCTCTTGCTGCTTTTAGGATTCTGTCTCTATCTTTAACCTTTGCCATTTTAACTATGATGTGTCTTTGTGTGGACTTGTTTGGGTTCAGCTTGTTTGGAACCCTCTGCACTTCCTGGGCATGTATGTTGATTTCCTTCACCAGGGTAGGGAAGTTTTCAGTCATTATTTCTTCAAATACATTCTTGACCCCTTGCTTCTTCTCTTCTCCTTCTGGTATTCCTATGATGCAAAGGTGGTTGTGCTTCATCTTGTCCCATAGGGCTCTTATACTATTTTCATTGTTTTTTTAATTCTTTGGTCTTTTTGCTGTGCCAACTGGGTGATTTCTGCTATTTTGTCTTCCAAATCACTGATCTTCTCCTCTGCTTCATCTACTCTTCTGGTGATTCCTTCAAGTGTGTTCTTCATTTCAGTTATTGTATTCTTTAGTTCTAACTGGTTGTTTATGATTTCTCTATCCTTTCTTATGTCCTCACTAAGTTTGTTAAACATTCTTATCATCAGTGTTCTAAACTCTGTCTCTGAAAGGTTGGATCCCTCTGTTTCATTTAGTTCCATTTCTGGAAGTTTCTTCTGATCTTTTACTTGTGACATGTTTCTTGGTTTCCTCATTCTGGCTGTCGCTCTGGGATTGCTTTGATGTATTAGATCACCAGGAGAGCCCTGGCTGGATCATGCAGGCACACAGTTCATGGCCCAACACTCCCAGGAAAACTTCCAGTCTCAGCCTGTCCCAATCAGCTGCTCACAGATCAGGCCGAGCAGCCCAACAACCAATCACCAGCCTGGCAACTCTGCAAGCGCATTGCGGAGAGCGGGGACCCCTGGCGGCTCCCACATTCCCTGGTCTCAGTGAGCAGCCTGTTGGAGCCGGAGGGCACTGGCCCAGCGTTTCCCTGGCAATGCAGTATAAGCTGGGTGGAGGGTGGGGATCCAAAGCTGCATGCCCACCCATGCACACGCACTTCTGTGCCAGTTCCACCAGACCAATGAGGTCCCGGTCCTGACCCTCTGTGGGAGGGCCCAACCCTGACAAAATGGCGCCCTCCTGTACACCATTCGCGTGCTGGCTCCACACCGGGGGAACAATAGTCCAAAAACCTCCAGCTTTTGCACCAAATGTGCTCAGTTCAGTCCTTCCCTGCAGGCTCCGGGGCCTGGCTCACACAGCCACTCCCTCCACCAGGAACCAGGCAAGCGCTCCGGCAAGCAAGCCTGCGCACCGGCCCCACTGACTCTCCAGCCGCCCTCAGCCTCACTGAGCTGAGCAAAGAGAGTCCTCACTAATTTAGTGCCAGCTATCCTGGAACTCCTCTTCCCGGCAAAGGAACCCTGGGTCTGTGAGCCTGGTGCATGACCGGAGGGTCCCTCCCCCAACTGGAGAAGCCCCCCCCCCCACAGCTGGGGCTTCCCCCACAGGGTTCGCCCTCCCCCGTCTGCCCCTCCCACCAGACCCTAGGTGGCCTCCTCTCCAAGCTCTTCATCTAGTGGTTCTGTCCATCCAGTGCTCCGGGGACCCCCATGGTTGAATGCTGTATAATTTGTTTGCAACCCTGGTGTGATCCTGGGAGGTAGCCAGCACAGCATCTGTCCATTCCTCCACTTTACCAGAAGTCTCCACAAGACTTCTAATATAAGTACAAATTTAAATATTTAGCCTGGGAAGTGTTTGGATTTGAATAGGGCTGCTTATGTAGTTCATCTCCATAGTTCTAAATTGTCTCTTATTTTCTTCTCATTTCTATTCATCTCCCCCACTGCCTTGGTATCTAGGGGATATCATCTGGTACTTGGAGATCCCTGTATTAGATCCTTTATGTTGGACCAAATTTTCTGGGGCTTTGCTTATTTCATTCTTCTGATCAAACATTTTTTCTCAGCTGTACTATGTCCTCAAAGTTTTTTTTCTTACTAAGTGACATGTGGAGATCAGAAAGAGAGAAGGGGATTTGATGTGATGGATTAATCTTTGATGATACACTAAGAGAATTCAAGTTAAGAAGTTTAGTAGAAAGTGCATGGTCTTTGAACTTAGATAGTCCTATATCCAAATCCAAACTCTACCAGGTACCATCTTTATGACCTTGGTGGAATTGTGAAGTTTAAATAAAAGCACATGTAGTATTTCTAGAACATGAGGAGCACAACACACATTAGTTTCTTTGCCTGTTTTTCTATAACCCTTCCCTGAGAATATCGGGAATACTGGAAATAATAAATAGCTATTATTTATTTAACATTTTCTGGGTGGCAGAAACAGTTCTAAGTGATTTATACACATTTTTTCATAATTCTCAAAACAATCTAACATTTTGATGTTACTATACCATTTTTCACAAAAACAAGCAAAGACTTAGAGAACATTTTGTAAGGTCATAATATAGGAAAGTAGTGAAGTTGGCCTTTGAACCTCAATCTGATTACTTCTAAGATCTGAGCTCTTAGATACTGTTAAAGAGCAAAATTCAATCGAATGAATTTGAAGTTCCAATTGGCTTTATTAAGTGATTCATGAATCAAGCAGCATCGCATCTGGCACCAGAAGGGCCCTCTGAGAGGCTGTACAAAATGGAAGGTTTTATAGGCAGAAGAGTGTAACAGGGGAGTTATTAGCAAAAGGAAAAAAAAATAATTATTTTTAGGCAAGGTTATCTTCTTTTGTGGGAAGGGAATGGCCGGGGTTTTATCATGCAGATTACTTTGCTAATATTGATCTGGAAATTCCCACTGATTCATTTAAAATTCCACTCCTGGGAGGAGGCTGAAACTACCATTAGGTTAGTTAAGTTTTGGTTTAGTGATGTGGCTAAGCAAAAGTGGCTTTTTGTCCTGTTGTTTGTTTTTTAAATATGACCGTACCTCACTAGTTATATGCACTGTGTCTCCTTAGAAATTCCATGTGGGAAACATTCAATGTCTAGCAAACATGTGGGAGATATATCTTAAGTTGCATGGATTTTTCATCTGTTCTACAGACCATACCCTAAGAAGCTGTTACCTGTAACATTAACTTGTAATTTTATTATATACATCTGTACATATTGGGCAAAATATGGTTATATATCCATAGCACTCTGTTGGACTTTAAATATTGTGATGCCTTCATTACACTAAGGCTGGTGTTACTTACATTGACACTTTCAATATGGCTCAGCTTGGTTAACAAGACTCCTCTTCTAGTTTTGGTGGAGTTGGAGGACTTGGCTATTCATAATCAGAGCTACTGCTTGCACCTCTGTAACTGTCCCTTTCTGGGTTCTGTTCCTTTCAGTGACTGTTGTGGCTGTGCTTCCCACAGCCACTTGCAGTTGCTGAGCTGCTAGCCTTCTCTGAAGGATCAGCCTCTGAGGCCTCAGAGAAAGTACTTTTGCATCTTCTGACAACTTGCACCCAAGATTTTCAGAAAACCTAATGACATGTTTCTCTCCTCTTTTGTCTCCACCTTCTTCTACTTCCTTTTAAATTTAGTTTTATTTTTCTCGAAGATACACATACTTTTAAAGTTTACTAGTTATGGAAGACTTATTATGAAAAACAGTAGTCTTATGCCTACCTGCTGTGCTGTTACATATCCAAATCACCACAATCAACTTCTTCAATCTATTTTATCTGGTTCATTTGGTATTTATTTCTATTTACTTCATTTTCTATTTTTTCCACTATTCTCTGTTTCTAGTTTTTCCCATACCACATTTCCTAAATAAAGTGATTGTATTGCCATTCCTTAATATTTTTATTTTATTTTATTTTATTTCATTTTATAGTAGGCATTTTCTATTAACTTTCTACTATGTACTATGGAAGATAAAACTATTCAGTCGTATGCTGCATAATGACATTTAGGTCAACTAAGGGCAACATACACACAGTGGTCCCTTAGAATTATAATGGAGCTGAAAAATTCCTATTGCTTAGTACCATTGTAGCCACAGTAGGTGTGGTAACACCAGAGACATGGTGACATTGCAGCCTTGGTGACATTGTAGCTGTAGCAGGATCATAATGCAGTGTATTGCCCACAACTATTAATACAGAATAAGGATATAAAGCAAGAAATATTTTTGTAGAACTGTACAATTTGTGTTTGAAGCTAAATGTTATTACAGAAGTCAAAAAGTTATAAAAATTTATAAAATAAAACAGTTATAGTAAGCTAAGTTTAATTTATTATTAAAAAAACAGTTTAATACTCATAAATTTAGTGTACAGTGTTTATAAAGTCTAGAGCAGTAAGGTCCCAGGCCTTCACATTCACTCCCCACTCACTCATTGACTCACCCAGAGCAACTTCCAGTCCTACAACCGCCATTCATGGGAAGTGTCCAATACAGTGTATCATTTTTTAATCTTTTATACAGTATTTTTACTGTTCCTTTTCTATGTTTAGATACACAAATGTTTGCCAGTGTGTTACAACTGCCTACAGTATTCAGTACAGTAACATGTGTACAGGCTTCTAGCCTAGCAACAATAGGCTCTACTATCTAGGTTTTTGTAAGTGCACTATGATGTTCACATAAGAATTAAATCCTTACAATGCCTTTCTCAGATAATGCCTGACTGTATACTTTTCAATTGTTACTTTGTACCCTCTCACCCCTTTAATATAATTATATCAAAGCTTTGATTACATATACCATTTTTACTGTATTATGATTATTATAAATGATATTCATGTATAAGTTACATGGAAGATTACAATTACTTTTTATTTCCTGTGCATTTTGTTTTCATAGACTTAATAATTGTCTCATATTTCTATTTGTTTAAATTTCTACCTGTTTATTGGTGGTCCAACCACAAACTTTCACCCAGTTGTTTAATCTTCTCTCTGTACAAAGATGATTAGTAGTCGTTCAATCCCAGTTGTAGAAGGAGTCTCCCCAGTAGTCTCCTGACCTGCTCCAGTCTGCCCTGGTTCTGTCATCCTCCTGTGGCACAGGTATATGCTGGGTCCCTTCCTATAAGACTTCTTACTTTGGTTTGCATTTCCTGGATGCTCTAAATTTTTCTACTTGTCTCCAGCATTTCATGATGATGTGCCTTTCATGTAGGTTTACATTTGCACACTATGCTGAGAGCTGAGGAGGCTTTCTCCTACTGAAAACACACCCGTTAGGGCTGGAAACTTTTCTTGAATTATTTATTTTATTATTTTCTCCCTTCTTTTTCTCCTTCAATTTTTTCCTCCTCTCTGAAAGTCCTATTATTCAGATAGTGATCCTTTTAGGCTTTTATTTTTTCATCTTTTCAATTCCATATTCCCTTCCCTTGTCTTTTTCCCTTTACTCCTTGAAAGATTTACTTAATTCCATTTCCCAAGCCTTCTATGGAATTTTCAGTTTATGTTGTGCTGCCATATTACCAGAGCTCTCATCCTCTTCTGGTTCATGGATGAAATGCCTTCTCTTAACTTTCTAAGAAGATAGTTTTAGTTTTGAAATGTTCTTCTCCCTGTAGCACCCTTCAATTTTTATCAAATTGCTTTGGTCTCAGTCTTTCATGTTAAGAGCTTTCCAATTGGCAGAGTGGTCCTTGGATATCTGCTCGTATTAAGGAATGAGTCACTGAAAAGCTGATTAGAACACTGTATGTTCACATGTGTCAACTCTGATCTTCACTGAACATTAACATGCCTTGATAATTTCTGAAGAACCCAAAAGTCCATACAGTTAACAGTTTTCTCTTGTCCTGATCAGAATACTCAAAGAAGAATGTCCCAAGGTCCTTCATGGAGGGTCCCAGCCTTGCTATTGTAGTACTAGAAGCTGACTGGTAATATGAGCCTGCATTTAATGGTGTCAAAATTCAGTATCTGAATTTTCACTTAATCTGTGTTGATTATGTATCTCCAGCCTTCCAGGGTGTTTGATATTTTTCAGCCCAGAGACTCTGTTTGATAGTATTCAGGAATGAGGAAGCACAATTTACTCATCACTATAGAGTTGAGGAGAGGGTTTGAGGAATATCTGTTTCTTAAACACACTTTCAAGTGACCTTCCTGTTTTTGATTACATTCCCCAGAGATGTCTGAAGCCATCTATTTGAGACTTTTTCAAGAGCAGCATATCTTTTTTTTCTTAGCTTTAATACTAGGATTCATCTTTCTTAAGTCTGCTACAACAGTTTTTACAAGTACTTCTTTTCCCGAGTTGTGTTTTGAAGCCTCTGTTTTCCCATTATTTTTGACCCTATAAATTTAGGCTTTGAAATTTTCAAAAAGTTAACAGAAAAATTCCATTTATGGCTATTTTAACAGGGGTTTGGGAGGGAGCATGACTGAATGGATGTTTTCTGTTTGCTATTTTTAACTAGAATTCACTTCTATTCTTTCTGTTTCATAACCTCTTCTCAGCTAAACCTGAACATTCTGTTCCCTGAAAACCCCAGACCAGCTGGTTACTCCACTAGCAGAGTCTTAGCTCATCTGATTGTTTCAGGGGCCCTATTGCTTCTTCCTGAGGGGCAATTTCTCCTAACTGTTCATGTCCGAACCCGAATGAAGCAATGGGTTATTTCTTTCGCTCTGAAAGTTCCTGGGTCCACACTGCTCCAGAGATGTGGCTGGCTCCTGTTTCCAAATCTCTAAACCTTCTATATGATCTATAAAGTCTCCCTACAATTCCATGTGTGCAGCCTCCCAGAACAGCAAATGACTCTTTCAGGGCACCTAGAAGAACAAACTTGCCCCAAAGATTTTAATTTCCTCCCAGCAAAATATTATTAGTTAAGTAATTTTGTTTTTTATTTTTTTAGATTTTTATTAAAATATAGCTAGCACACAATATTGTATTAGTTTCAGGTGTACACAATACTTATTCAACATTTATATACCTAAAGAAGTGATCACCATGATAAGTCTGGCAACCACCTAACACTGTACCACACTATCACAATATTATTGACTATATTCCCTAGACTTATTTGTTATATTACGTCCCCATGACATCTCCATGACTTATTTGTTTTATACAGGGAAATTTGAACTTCTTATTCCCCTTCACATTTCTTCCCCCCTTTTGTATTTTTTCAATTACAGTTTACATTCAATATTATTTTATATCAGTTTCAGGTGTACAACATAGTGGTTAGACATTTATATAATTTAAGAAGTGACCCCCCTGACTAGTTTCGTACCCACCTGGCATTGCACATAATTATTACCATATTATTGACTATATTCCCTATGCTTTAGTTTACATCCCAATGATTATTTTGTAACTACCAATTTGTACTTCTTAATGCCTTCACCTTTTCCACCTAGTCCCCCAAACCCTCTCCCATCTATCACTCCACTAAATCAAGTATCCATCTGACACCATACTTAGTTATTATATTATTGACTATGTTCCTTATGATCCCCATGATGACTTTGTAACAGCCAATTTGTACTTCTTAATATCTTCCCCTTTTTTACCCACCTCTATCCCCCCTCCCACCTGGCAACCATCAATATGTTCTCTGCATCTATGAGTTTGTTTCTGTTTTGTTTGTTTGTTTTGTTCTTTAGATTCCACATATGATAAGCAAAATATCATTGCATCTGTATTTCTCTGTCTGATATACTCCACTTAGTACAGTACCCCCCAGGTTCATCCATGTCAGAGCAGATGGCAAGAATCCATTCTCTTCCATGGCCAAGCAATATTTCATTGTATAAATGTATATGTACCACCTCTTCTTTATCCATTGTTGGGCAACGAGGCTGCCTCTATATCTTGGCCATTGTAAACATTGCTGTAATGAACATATAGATGCAGAGGTCTCCTTAAAGTAGTGTTTCAGTTTCTTTAGATAAATACCCAGATGAGGGATTACTGTGTCCTTCTTTGTCTCTTGTTATAGCATTTGTTTTAAAGTCTATTTTGTCTGGTATAAGTATTGCTACCTCAGCTTTTTCGTTTTGTTCTGTTTTTTGTTTCCATTTTCATGAAATATCTTTTTCCCATCCATTTAATTTCAGTCTTTGTGTCCCCTTCAATCTGAAATGAGTCTCTTGTAGTCATATGTAAGGGACGTGTTTTCTTATCCATTCTTCAGCCACCCTATCTTTTGGTTGGAGCATTTAATCTATTTACACTTAAAATAATTATTGATATGTAGTTATTGCAATTTTATTATTCAAATTTTTGATTATTTTTTCCTGTCTTAAAAAAGTCCCTCTAATATTCCTTGTAATACTGATTTGGTGGTGATGAAGTCCTTCAGCTTTTTCTTGTCTGGGAAGCTCTTTACCTGTCCTTCAATTCTAAATGATAACTTTACTGGGTAGATTAAACTTGGTTGCAGGTCCTTGTTTTTTATCATTTGAATATTTCCTGCCAATCTGTTCTGGCCTGCAAAGTTTCTGTTGAGAAATCAGCTGACAGATTTATGGGAGCTCTCTTGTAGGTAACTAACTGGTTTTCTCTTGCTGCTTTTAAGAGTCTCTGTTTTTGGGCTGGCCGAATGGCGCTGTGGTTAAGCGCTGGCTTGGGAAGCCAGCAGCCCCGGTTCGGTCCCACATGTGAGGGCCAGTGACACTGCCCTCAAAAAAAAAAAAAAGAGTCTCTATTGTCTTTAACCTTTGTCATTTTAATTATGGTGTGGTCCTTTTTGGGTTCATCTTGTTTGGGACTCTCTGAGAATCCACTCCCTTCTTTGGCCAAGAAATATTCTATTGTATATATGTACCACCCACCTGCTATGTTTCCATTGACAGACACCCAGGCTGCCTCTATATGTTGGCCATTGTAAACAGTGCTGCAATGAACATATGGAGGTAGATGTCCCCTCGAAGTAGTGTTTTGGATTTCTTCATATAAATACCCATAAGTGGGGTTACTGGGTCCTCCTTTGTCACTTGTTATAGACTTTATTTTAAAGTTTATTTTTTTTTTGGTATAAATATTGCTACCCCAGCTTTTTTGTTTGTTTGTTTCTATTTTCATGAAATATCTTTTTCCATCCCTTTACTTTCAGACTGTATCTTTTTTTTTTTTTTTTGAGGGCAGTGTCACTTGCCCTCATAGGTGGGACTGAACTGGGGCTGCTGGTTTCCCAAGCCAGCGCTTAACCACCGCGCCACTCTGCTGGCCCTCAGACTGTGTAAATTTTGATGTGAAGTGAGTCTCTTGTAGGCAGCGTATGTGAGGGTTTTATTTTCTTATCTGTTCAGCCACCTTACCTTTTGACTGGATAATTTAATTCATTTACATTTAAAGTAATTATTGATAGATATGTACTTATTGCCATTTTATTATTCATATTTTTTATTTTTTTTCGTTTAAAGAAGTCCCTCTAAGATTCCTTGTAATTCTGGTTTGGTGTTGATTAACTTCTTTAGCTTTTTCTTCTCTGGGAAGCTCTTTATATGTATTTTGATTCTAAATGGTAGCTTTACTGGGTAGAGTAATCTTGGTTGTAGGTCCTAGGTTTGCATCACTTTGAATATTTCCAGGCAGGTCCTTCTGACCTGCAGTGTTTCTGTTGAGAAATCAGCTTACAGTCTTATGGGAGTTCTCTTGTAGGTGAATAACTGGTTTTCTTTTGCTGCTTTTAAGATTCTTTCTTTGTCCTTAACCTTTGACATTATGATGTGTCTTAGTGTTTGCCTCTTTGGGTTCATCTTGTTTGGGACTTTGCACTTGCTGGGCTTGTAAATCTATTTCGTTTGCCAGGTCAGGGAAATTTTCTATCATTATTTCTTCAAATAGGTTTTCAATTCCTTGCTAACTCTCTCCTCCTCTGGTACCCCTATGATGCAAATGTTGGTATACTTAATGTTTTCCCAGGGGCCCCTTAAACTATCTTCATCTTTTGGATTCTTTTTCTTTTTTCTATTCTATTTGGGTGTTTTATGCTACCTTATCTTTTAAATCATTTTTTCAATCCTCTGCTTCATCTAATATACTGTTGACAGAACTCTAATGTATTCATCATTTCAGTCTTTATTTCTGGCTAGTTCTTTTTTATGTTTTCTATCTCCATTTTTAGTTTCCTATGTCTTTGTTGAAGTTCTCCCTGAGACCACTGAGTATCCTTGTAACCAGTGTTTTGAATGCTGTATCAGGTAGATTGCTTGTCTCCATTTTGTTTAGTTCTTCTTGTGGAGCTTTGTTCTATTCTACTATTTGGGATATATTTCTTTGTCTCTCCATTTTGGCTGCCTCACTATGTTTGTTTCCATGTATTAGGTAGGGCTGCTATGTCTCCCAGTCTTAATGGAGTGGGCTTATGTAGTGGATGTGTTGGGGGGCTCAGTGGTGTAGTGTTCTTGGTTACCTGATCCAGGTACTCCAGGTGTGTCTCTTGTCTCTTCTGTGGGTTGTATCTGCCCTCCTGTGTAGTTGAGCCTTGTTTTCTCTTTGCACATCAATGGAAGGGATTGATCCTTGGGTTGACTGGTTGTGATGACTGGTTGAGGACTAGTGAAAGAGCTGTTGTGTAGAGGGTTACCCTACAGAGAAGGACTTGCTTTAGCAGGACTCTGGTGCATGCCCAGTCTCCCCTTTGGGTGTGTCATCCCTGGAGGTGTCCGGGTGATGCTCCAGCTGAGTTTGAAGCTGGCTATCAGACATGCTAGTCCCAGACCCTCCTGGGAAGGCCCCACCAGAGGCCAAGTTCAGTTGCAGCCTGTGCCCCACCAGGGGCCATCTGTTATGAGCCATAAAGCAATCTGTAGATAGCTGCCACATTCACTGGGCTTGGAGGTGCCTCAAGAGGCTAAACTGAAATCTGAGGCTGGCTGTCACTACTGCTGGGCCTAAGGCTGCCCAGCCAGAGATAAGAGACATGCCAAAGGCAGATACTGCTTGTTTGGGTCTTGTGAACCTTTGAGATATTTTTGGAACATCTAAAACATGAGCCAAGACAAATTGTATATTCAGAAAAGCCACTAAATCATCTTGGGTGTGATTGAAAGTTGGGTGTGACAGGGTCTTAGGGAATCAGGACAAAAGAAAGGTGTTATTTAGGTTGATGGAGACTCAGATATGGCAGCCACCTGCGTCTGCATGCTGGGAGGGGAGGGCTCAACAAACAACCAATGACTTCCACCAGTTCCTCTGTCCAGGAGATGCTGCCCTTCCAGCCCTCACCCTAGAGCCAGACAATTCAGTTCTTCCTCGTATGTGCCTGATTCCTTTCTAGCTGTTGCTCCAGCACCAGAGCTCTGAGCAAGTGAGTCCATCAATGAGTAAGTTCATGCATGTGCTCTTTAAGAGGAGTGCCTGGGATTCTTAACAGGCCTCCATTTCACTCAGACACAATCTCTGCTTGTTTTCACAGCCAGAAGTTATGGGAACCCTAGATATGGGAGCCTGGTATAGGCCTAGGACCCATGGCTCCTCTGAGGGGATTTCTGCAGTTGAGATATTGCTCCTGATTTTAATGGTCACAGGTGGGCATGGGACCAGCCCATTCTGGGTCTCTGCCCCTCCTACCAGTCTTCATGTGCTTTTTTCTGTATGTCCTTAGTTGTAGGGCTTTGGTTCAGCTAGACTTCAGGTAATTCTCAATGACAGTTGTCCTGTAGTTGTAATTTTGATGTGTTCATGAGAGGCGGTAAGTACAGCATTTACCTACTCTGCCATCTTAACTGGATCTCCAGTTAAATAATTTTCATATACAATGTCTTTATAATTACTGGAGTTACCATTTGCAGTTCTAAAATGTATTTCCCAGTTGGCCATATTTATTTCTTTACATTTTTCTTTGCTGTTTCTTTGGGGGGATAAAACATTCTAATGCTGCTCTTTCCTTTCTGGTCAATATCACATTTTTCAAATAATTAAACCACTTGTAAATCTAGATATCTAGCACTTTATCATATTTATATTTTCTTTTAGAGATAGGTATCCTTCCCTTTATATAATGCAGAGCTTTTTACTTCTAAAATGTATTAATATTTTCCTAATTATGAAATTAACGTATATTTATTATGAAATGTGGAGTTCAGTGAGGTTAAGTAATTAGCCTAGAGTCATACATTTAAATCATGTAAAATCCAGTATTTTTACTCACATCCAAACTATTAGCTACTCTGCTACACTACATTTTATTAACCTATGCTGATTTTTCAACGAAAGGCACATATAAATAGTAATTATATATAAATTAATATAAAAATTTATCCAAATTGTTTTCTTTTGGTCTTATTGATATTCAAATTTATAATAATATTAGCCAGCATTTTCTCAGAAGTAGTTATTTATGAATTAATTCAACATTCAACAGAAACTACATAAGCACTTACTATGTTGTAGACTCTGTAGTATTTGTTGGACAATCAGTGATAATCAAATGAGAATTTTAGGGTGAGAAATTCTTGATTTTCTTATTTTGGATTTTTCATGTGTGCTCATCTTTACTTTCTCTGTTCAGGAGGGAGATTCTTTAAAGCCAAGAGCTCCTTTAGCTGTGGCATTGGGAGGTAAATAGTTTTTCAGTCTCTCCAGTCTTGCAAGCTTATGATGGGCATTCTACCAACAGGTGCTGCTATAAAATACCAGGTAGGCGTGGCTTAGGAAATCAAACAGATATCTTAAATCAACAAGTTTTTGGCTGATTCCCAGCTATAACAGAACTTGCTCATAATCATCTTCTGTAGTCATCAGTGAAAAATCAATGAGCAGCTCACTGGGATGTGTATGGAAGAAAAGAAATAAGTTGAAAGAAAAACAAATAATAATTTTTTTAATGTTTTTAGCATGACAGAAAACCAACCACTTGCAATGTTGTCACCTATTTATATTTTTCAATTTGTGTGCCATCTTAATATTTAAATTATTGCTTTCCCCTATAAAACTAAAATAACAAGATAATTCTGAGTTCAGTAAACTCTGGCCTGAGGACATAAGGAAGTTGGCTTAGTTTATGTTGTTACTTTTTTTGTTTTGCCACCCAAGAGGGGCAAGTGCTCCTCTTGTGCTAAACATACTCTTCCTTCTATTATTTGTGTAGGAGTAACTAAGAAATAGCTAATTGACTATTATATTTTTTTTCTACTGAGAAACTGTGTCATAGTTGTATTTTGCTCAAACATCGACCTTTGGGGAACTTGGAGCAGTAATTTGTAACTGACTGCACCTCAGAATCACCTATAGAGGGTTTGGAAACCTCAGGTGCCTGGACTCTGCTCCTGGATATCCTGAAAAGTGATTCTGCTGGGTGATCAAGACTTTGAGGGTCAGGGCTGCAGCTTGAGCCCTACTGGAGGGTCTCTGTCAGGGCTTCCTGGGGGACCTGAGAATTCGTGAAGGCTAAAATAGGGACACCTAGATTAATAGGACAGAGAGTTCAGATTATGGGGGGAATGGAGAGAAAGGACACAAATACCTTTAGTAAATAACTCAAACAAGCATTGATTCAGTATATCTTTAAAAAAAAAAGAGTCTAGGCTAATACTGTCCAATAGAAACATAATGAAAGGCACAAATCCAATTTAAAATTTTCCTATAGGTACATTGAAAAAAAAAATTAAGACAGAGGGAGAATTAATTTTAATATTTTATTTAACCCAATATATCACAAATATTATTACTTTAAAAGATAATCAATATGAAAAGTTATTAATGAGATATTTTGCTTTTGTCTTTCATGCTAAGTCTTTTAAATCAGTGTGTATTTTACATTGACAGCACATCTCAACTTGGACTCATTCCATTTCAAGTGCTCAATAGTTGAATGTCATTAGTGGCTTCCATATTGGATAGTGCAGGTCTAGGTGGATGGTTGCCTTAAATCCATTGACGAGCAATTGTCAGAGCTCCAGTAGAGAAGGTAATCTGAGCTAGGAATTAGACTTTTCTATGGGAAGTTTTCAGTGATTTAGGCCTCAGGGAAGAGGTTATAGAGAATTATGGCTTCAGTAGCAAATGGAATTGCTGAAAAAATTTGGTAGATAAAAGAGGAAATTGGTCACTAAGCAACCAGGCAGTAGAGGAGAAAAAACAACTGGTGAGGTAAAATAACCAGCAGCTGTTTTCATGTTAACTATGTGCCAGGCACTGTTCTATACACTCAATGAAGTAATTTTGTGTGGCCAGTCCTTATGTGAATGGTGGGTATCATTTGTAGTTTTACAAAGTGGTGGTTCTGAGGTTGAGTGTTACCCCATTTTACAGATTAAGAAAATTAGTCCTTTCCTCCCATTTTCTCCACTTCATTATACCTTCTCTCCTCTTATTTTGCTTTTGCCATTCTTCCTTTCTGATTTAAATTGTTGTTTTTTCACTTAGAGGAAAAGGGAGAAAGTAGAATGCTGGGCCGGCTGAGTGGCGTGACAGTTAAGCGCTGGCTTGGGAAGCCAGTGGCCCCGGTTCGGGTCCCCCATATGAGGGCCAGTAATACTGCCCTAAAAAAAAAAAAAAGTCCATTAAAAATGTCCATTAGAATGCTATATTCTCCATCCTCAAACTCTGCTTCCTGCCTCTCAAACTATTCGCATCTCCTACTTTGACTTAAATCTGGTGAGGTTCCATCTTTTGCCACTGCCCTAGGATAGGACTTCTTATGAAAACCAGCAAGTTATTGACGACTTTTCTGTCCTGAAAACCCCAAACAAACAAATAACAAAAAAAAAAACAAACAAACACCCAAACAAATAAAAGTGGATATCTCTACTTTGTATTGTAAACAGAGTTGATTTTGTTTTTCTTCTAAATTTGTTATGTTTGAAGTCCAAAAACGTCTACAGGATTTTTCTTTTTAGCATTGATTTGGCTAATACCAAATCAAACTCCAGCATAAAGGGAAAAACAGATGCTAAGCTTTCTGATAGGATTTCTGCTAATTCTTGAGTGGTCCTTAAACTCTGATGTGAAGATAAAAGAGCAGATCCCTTTACACAAACTTGCACTATCAGATGGCACACAGTGCGTCTTTCAAAGGGCATGGCACAGCCACCTCCACTAAACATAGTCTCATGGAGCCAAAGGCTCTCTCAAAATACAATATATGTTCCCAAGTTACTGCATGCAATCAGTGGAATTCTTCAAATCACCCTGAAAAAAATACACTGGGAAAGAATAGAAGTGTGTATTCGTATATTAAAGAATGGAGAATGTGGTGAAATAAAGAAGAGAAAGTTAAGCTTCTAAAAAGATTGGGGGGAAAAAAACCCAAGAACTTGCTCTCATTGTTGTTTGCTCTTATAGTTCCTTTAAAAGATTTTTATACAAATATGTGTGTTTTTTGTTTGCTTGTTTGTTTTTTTGGGTGTTTTTTTTTGTGTGTGTGTGTTGCTCCAGGACCCATCAGCTCCAAGTCAAGTAGTTGTTTCAATCTAGTTGTAGAGGGTACACCTCAGTGGCCCATGTGGGAATAGAACCAGCAACCTTGGTGTTATGAGCCCTGTGCTCTAAACACCTGTCCCTGGTTTTTTTTTTGCGTTTTTTTTTTGTTTTGTTTTTTTGTATTTCTTTTTAAATTTCCATGGTATGATGGTGTGCTTATGAGTTGCCAGAATATTGGTCTGGTTTTCAGCCACTCTCAGTCAATCATTTATCAGAAAATACTTAAGGAGTACATGTTCCTGTCTGGTGCCACGGGCCAATCATTGGTTCTTCTGGGCCTCGGGTCCTTCATGTGCAAAGCAGGTGAATAATGTCAGAATTATAGAATTGTTGTGAGGATTAGAAATAACATGTATAAGTGGCATTCCACGGTATCTGGAATGCAGCATTGGTCAACAGTTTTTTTCTTCTTCATTTAAAACAGAGATTTTAAATTTAGTTGGGCAGAGTAGACATATGTGCAAAAAATACACATATAATCTATAAAAAGTGTAAAATAAAAGGTATAGCTAGGACATCAGAGGGAGAGAAAGCTAGGGTTTGATTAGGTTGATGTGTCTCTCTCACTCTAGTGTGTAAGCCCCATGAAAATGGAATCCTGCTCTAGTTTGCTCACCATTGTACCTCTAGCACAGTGCCTGGCTCATGGTAAATGTTCCTCACAATGCATTTGGTGAGAATTCACAAAGCACTAATTATGTGTTCCTCTCAGCCAATGCCTTTGAAATGAAGGCAGGACAAATAGGTTAAGGAAACCCAGAGAGCCTCCCTGGAAGAAGGGGTGGAATTTAAAGAGCCAGAGATGGTGATGGAAGGGCATTTCATGTGTGAACAAGGGTACAAAAGTTAGAATAATATCCTTGATTGAGGTGATATTAAATAAACCAATTTGACCAGAAGAGGTTTATGTTAATATTTATGAAGAGATGAGACTGGTAGATATATCGGGTTAATTTCATATCTGAGTGTCAGGGCATATTTTTCCAGCTAAGTGCACTGGGTAACAACAATTAGTCTTTGAAACTGCTCTAATCAGCAATAACTCCCTCAAACCCTAGAATTCACTACACATACAGGAGAAATCTCACTCTAAGAGTTCCTCTGCCTTCATTTACATTGTAACATCATGGCTGAAGGTCCATAAGCAGAGATGGAGAGATGCTGCCTGATTTGCATGGGCTGATGCCAGAAAATCTTCCTGCCCAGCTGGGGAGCCCTAGTCAGAACAGATCACATTTAAATGCACAATCAAAGCCAGGTCAAATATGTTCCAGAACAGACTGGGAAATGGGAAGCCAAATATGAAAAACCGTGGTGAGTAGCTGGCTATGAGAGAATTTGGCTGTCTGTGCTAAACCACACATGGTTCAGGGGGTGGTGCTTGCTGATTGTTGGGTGCATTTTGGAAGCAGAGCTTTGTCCCCTCCTACAAATATGGCCCCAAATTTTTTCATGTATACCTTGATATTCCCCATCTGCAATAGGGGCCCTAAGATTAGCATAAGCATTTTGTATTTTCTGGATTGGTCACTAGGTGCAATCCAATTACTGTGATATTAGCTGGAAATAACTCAATTACCCCGTCACCTCCTCTAGTTCAATTTTTCAATTTCCTTTTTATTTCTCTGCTGTGATTTGATGTCCTGAGTTTCCCCCTACATACCATGTGCTTCCAAATTCTCCTCATTCTGTATCTTTGTTTTGTTTTTGTTTTAAATCATTTTATTCTAGTGCATTGAAGGCTCATTATGTGAGAGTTGCAGAACATGGTTCTTATATAGAACATTCTGACTTTCTGTTATATCTAGATCCTGATTCAGTTGTCATGTAAAACTAAATATAAGGAATATAATATATTTAAAATTCAAGATGCTACAGCCCCAGAGACAGATTTCAGAGTGTGTCCTGAAGAGAGGTACTTTATTTTATTGAAAAAAAATTTTACTCTAAGATTCTGGGCTCGATGAGTTCATAAACCTGGCATCTTCCTTTCTTAACAGCTGGAAAACTCTGGCAGGCTTACTTTTGGATCATTAAAAGTATTTAAATATCCAATGATGCCAGATCCTGGCTGTGCTTCTCCACCCCCTATGCTAATAAACTGATATTTTGGACAGCTGTTACTCTTTTGATAGTAGGATTAAACAGTTTAAATGCGAAAGAAAGAGAATAATTTATAATAAAAAAAAGAGAGAAAGCTTTAAGAGTGCAGAAAATAAGGTCAAAGACTAGAAAAAGAAGGTAATAGACCTCAAAACAATATTTAGACTGTTTAATTACTTTAACATGATATTGTTTACGGTTTTTAAAAAATATTTGTGGTCATTCTCAGGAGTGATTTTTATTTTCTTCTACGTATATTTCTAGATTCTGTTTACATTCTCTACAGTAGGATTATGTTTTATAATCAGATAAATGCAGTATAAGGTAAGTCATTAGATCAGTAAAACTTCTGTTAGGTTTGGTCATCTACATTAACACAACTCCTTACTCATGAGGTTGGGGTCGGGAGTGGATACTAAGCTAAGGCTGATCATGGTTCGGTGACCTGGGCCAAGTCATTTAAACTTCCTGAACCAGAGATTCGTTCTCAAATCATCCAGAGCTGTGCAGTCCAATAAGAGTAGACACTAATTACATTGTTACCTTAGGCAGAAAGAACAGGCCCTGGGAGAGAGTGGGGAGGAAGGAAGGAGGAAGAAAGGAAAACAGAGGAGGGAGGAGATGAGATTATTCTTAAGAAAAGGTACAGCCAGGACTAGATTTCACTTTCAGTGGTGGATAGCAGACCCAGCATGCCATCTTGCCTCTCAAGGTAAACTTTAGCTATTGTAATGGATTCTGGTATTATCAACATCACAGACAGGGAACATCTTCACCCCCTGTGCTGCCATGACAGTTCTGACAAGGGCCAAATAAAGACAAAAACTCCCTCCACCCCACAGGAAGAAGTGGTCAGCAATGATCCGCCTGGGAATGCTTATAACACCACCTCCAAGTCTTGAATATTTTGTGCCCTCATTTTGAAAATAATCAGTTCCCAAGTCCCAACCCTCTTCGATGTAGTGGCTATTCCCCCAGCCTGCCCACTCCCACCACTCTGGGAATGCATTGTCCAATCCTCTTTTCTCTCAGTAAAGTTACCACTTGCTCGCCTTATTCAGTGCACCTTTGAATTCTTTCCTGCGGTGTAACCAAGAACCCATTCTATGACAAGAACATGTTGCCAGTGAACACTTGAGATGTGGCTAGTCTGAACTAAGATGTATTGTAAATGTAAAATACACTTTGGGTTTCAAAGACTTAGTACACAAAAATATAAAATACTTTATTGAGAATTGTTTTTATGTTACTTTCATGTTAAATGATAACATTTTAGCTATATTGGATAAAATAATACATATATTTAAAAACTTAATTTCATGTGTTTCTTTTTAACTTTTTAATTTGACTAATAGAAAATTTATATTTACATTATATTTCCATGGGACAGCATTAATCTAGAGGATGTAGGAATTTAACTCAATGATCTCTAAAGTTTTTCTAGCTCAACCATTCTATGAACGGAGATGAGAATATACACAATGTGTCATGACATAAAATAGGAAGAGGATGAAATATATTTTGGGGTTAGTGTAGAAGAAAATCATGGATTAAGTTTTGGTGAATAGGAATAATACAACTTTGCATAGGTACTACCTGTGGAAAATAAAAAAAAATAATTGAGAAAAACGATGGGGGAACATTGTAGGAAAAAAGTAGCAACAACTCATATCTAATACAATATATGCTCTTTTACATGATTTCTACTTAGCCAATTCACTTGATTCACTGACAAACTCCATTTTTTTCTTCTTTTTCTACAAAGCACTCTATTTGCTGAGGTCCAAATACATGCCTTACTTATGGCTAATCAGGTGCCTAGGAAGTTACATACCCATCAGTAAAGTCATGTACTTACAGGAGTCAATTATGTTGGTTCCCAAACCTATTTATGCCACCTGTACTTATTATTGTAATTATATAACTTAGTAAGACAGTAGGTAATTGATGAAATACAACTATAGAAGATAATTGTTGTTTCTATGAAAAACCACTTTAATGCTTAGGAATCAATAAAGCCAAGTTGTCAAAACCCGATATCAAGTCATATCTAAAAATTTTTAGGGAACTATAACAAATCTACAGAATTCTGTGCTCAGTTTGCTTCACAATGTCATTAATACCTGTGAAAAACCTGGAAATTATAGACATTGGATTATGAGGTAGTTTATGCAACAAAGAATAAAAAATTCTAACGACTCTTTGCCTTATATCAAAAAATAATGCATCTACTTACTTTTACACATATTGAGACAAAGCCTTAATGCATGTATGTATCATGTTATATAATTCCTTGTGTCAGCGTAACAATGTCCAACCCTGTAGAGAATGTTCATAAAAATTTATTTGAGCCAAAGAGAGGATACACCTGGAAGCAAGATCTCAACAGACTGAGATAAATGCTTCAGAGAATAACCATTCGCAGTTTCTATTTTTGCATTTGAGATTGAGGAAACTAAGAAGGATTACATGAAGGTGGGAAGAAGCAGCTCGGTGATCACATTACAGTATAGTCAAGAATGATGTGCTCTCTTGAGAAGTCTGAAGGGGTGGACAGGTAATGGAAAGAGGGCATTTCAAAGGTGCATTAACCTAGGTGCACAAGAGCAATGGACAGGGCTTTAGTGAAAAACCTTTCACTAAAGGACTTATAGGCCTGGGGCAGGACTACTCTCCATGACCTTCCCAGTTAGGAATTTATGATCAGATCACCCTGTGAGGTTACTTTATGTAGAATCCTGTTTTCATCCATAATCCCTTTGCATTTTATTTGTACTTCTGTCATTGGCTTTTTGATGTCGTGTTACTTTTATTTGCTAACGTACAATTTGTATCTCACTGAAACAGGCAGAGATTACTAGCGTCCTCTCCCAATATCTATTCTTCTCCCTTCCCTCTTAGTAATAGAACCCCACATTTTTCAGGAAGAAGTAAAGGATAAGCAAAAGCCCCCTTTTGCTGTAACTGGTCTGTCTTTGGACTAAGTTCTGTCCAAAGACACATATGCAGAAACATTGTGTGAAACATCTGGGAATCTCCATAAAAGCTGGGAGTCAAGCCATTCTTTGTCACTTCTTCATGTGTGCTGCCTGGAATGCACTAGCCATTTTGGCCCAGGAAATGACCTTGAGATCTATTTTGGTTAAAATGCAATTATTTTAGTGTGGCCAGATGTCTCAGTTGGTTAGAACACTTGCTCTTAACCACAAGGTTGCCTGTTTGACTCCCACATGATGGGCTGGGCCCTTCTCCCCTTCCCTACAACTACACTGAAAAGGGTGGCTGGACTTGGAGCTGAACTATGCCCTCCACAACTAAGACTGAAGGACAACAACTTGACTTGGAGTTGATGGGTCCTGGAAAAAACACAGTGTTCCCCAATAAAGTTAAAAAAATAAATACAAAGAATGGCTGCTAGGGTTCTGGCTTGAGGGACTGTTAAAAAAAAAAAGCAATTATTTTTTTCATGTTCAAATGAATTTACATTAGTTGATAGATCCATTAGATTTTGCTGCAGGGAAATTCTTAGTCTAACTCACCCTTGTAGATCTAACAGCAGTGTTTATCTAATTATCTCTCATCAAGGACCAGCTTCTCCCTTCACCATCCCCCAACCCTATTCCCTCTGCCTCCACTCCATTTGGGGTGGACACTTTTGTAAAATAAACTAAAAATTAATGATCAGAATGATAAAATAAATAAAACATACAAAATGCAAGTCTTAATTCTTTATTATTAAATTTAACAGGCAAAATTATAGTTTGTTTAATAAATAGAAAAAGCAATATCAGAAAAAAAGAAAATTTAAAAATTATATACATTGTTCTTTAAACGTGTGCATATAAAACGATTAATACAGAGAATCACTATTATACTTTTTTTGGTCATTCTGCAATATAATTAAACAAAAGTTATGAATAAAATACTGACCCCATATATTAAACTCCTATTTGTTCATTTTGGCTAGACATCATGTATATCAATATTTAAAGTTTTTAATATGATGACTAATCTGTTAATTTAATCTATATTAGGTTGATAACATTGCTATTTCAGGGATAACATACAGAGGATTATTGATGGGAATAAAAGAAGGCATTTTTTTAAAATCATGTTTTCTTTATTTTTCAATTCACATTGGCATACATCATAGTATATCTAAAAGGGCTTGCCTTTTTTCCGTCTTGACTGCCTCTTTTTCGACAGTGTACGACAGAACTTTGTGAGGCAGTTGCGGCGTGCCATGGCACCCTCCGCCATCCGTGACAGGTTTCCACTGATGATCCGATGCTGGTGGTGCTGGTGCTGCAGTTGATGTCAAAGCAGTCCTCAGAGCTACTACCCTGGAAGCCCTTGATGGGGGTCTTCCTCTTCCACCATGGCCTGAGCTTGTGGCTGATGGGCCTGAACTCCGGGCTGACTTCAGCAGTGCCGGTGCTGCGGCCCAGGATGTGCCCGGGCGTATCAGCCCTCGGCTCCTGGCTGGGTTCAGCACAGACTGTGCTGTGCTTCAGGATAGATTTGGGGCTGATGGTTCTTGGGCTGCGGCGGGTGGGGGGGGCGTGTCCCGGAGTGATGGTAGTTGGCTCTGTGATGGGCTCAGAAGTGACAGCTTTCACCTTCTGGAGGGCTGGAGGAGCCGCAGGCTTTCTGCCCCTCTGCCCCAACTCGTAGTCGTCGTCGTACTGCTCGACCGGTGGCATAGTAGAGGTCCCTGGCTGCTCCTCCAGACCTGAAGCAGGACTCTGCTCAGTGGGATGTAGGCCTTGAAATGAATGAGGCGAAGGTGAAATTTAGGATTTTCTCTCTGGAGCATGAGGTAGGCCACTTTATTGTTCAACGAGTCCTGGATGTCCTCATACCCGACGCCCAGCAGTGCCAACCTCCGTCGGGCCCTCGGGTCTGTGTTCTCGCTGACTGGCTCGCTATAGGGTATGACAGCCCCCTCATCCTGATGGATCCAAGGATCTGACATGATATCGAGTAAATCTTTTCTCTCCATGGGGTTCACCTTGAGCATTTTCTGAAGCAAAGTCTCTAGTTCAAACGAGAAAAAGTAAGGTATGGTGTACTTCCCTGGTATTATCTGTTGTCCCAGCTTTATCCAGCTCAGAGCCTTGAACCGGAGGGTTCCTGCGACCATCCTGTATAATATTACGCCCAGGCTCCACACATCGACCGCTGGTCCTTCATAAGCTTCACCCCGAATCAGTTCTGGAGCTGCATAGAAAGGGGTGCCACACATTGTGGTTAATTGGTTGTCAGTCAATTCCGTGGTAAGTCCAAAATCGGTGATGTTAGGATTCCTGTTACAATCAAACAAAATGTTCTGGGGCTTTATATCCCGGTGTGCGAATCCGCGCTGATGGAAATAGTAAACGGCTGATAAAAGGTTCTGGAAGATGATGCGGGCCTCCCTCTCCTTCATTCGTCCATGAGGTGTCAGATGGTCCATCATACAGCTGCCGACCAAATATTCCATTACAAGAAACAGGGTGAACTCAGTTTCAATAACCTTATACAGCTGCACAATGTTCAGATGCTACAGAGCTTTCATGAACTGAATTTCTCGCATGAGATGTCTGTGGAGGTTGGCAGAGCCCTTCAGTTTTACAATTTGAAGAGCCACCGGGGTCCCAGTGGGAAGATGCTCAGCCAGCTTCACCTTGGCATAGCTGCCCTCGTTAACGGTTTTCAGGAGCTTGTAACGCCCATCACAGAGCTCTTGTTCAGCAGAAGTGCCTGGATGTTCGTGTGCCTGCTGACTACACTGAATGACAATACTAACTATGCTAATAAACAATCACTATATTAACTAGCTGTCTAAGTATACTAATTATATCAACAAAATTATTAGCGATGCTAATAAACAATAACTATAGTAATATTATAAATGCGGGATAAAAGGAGAAAACAAACTAGCTAGTCCAGTCCAACCGGTCACCACTAATCAGCTTCCTGGGCTTATATGGACTAAACCCTCAGCCCAGCTAGGACCTTATGTACAAATGTCTGCCATGACATCACACTGGTGCTTTACGAGGTCAAAGCCCGAAACTGACCAATCGCAGCTGAGGATAAACTACAGTGGTTTTTCTCAGTTTATGGCCTCAAGACCCCTTCACTCTGAAAAAAAGGGAGAATGACCCCAAAGAGGTTTTTTCCTTATGTGGGATATTGAAAACGGATATTTACTTTATCAGGATTTAAAATTTGTAGGATGCTTAGAAAAAACAAAGTCATATATTAAAATATTCTTCCAGGTGTGGGGAGTCATGTGTAGGGTGGTGAATGTGTTGTATTTTGAAAAGTCCCTGAGATATGATATGTTTTCACTCCCTCAGCCAAGAAATGGTGCTGCCCATTGAGAATCACTGCTTGATTGTATAATGAATTAGGTTTTAATGTAAAATGTTTATTTAAAATGTATCTCCAAGCAATTGTTCTTAAAACCTATGTTATTATTATTAATACCATGGATTAGACAAGTAGTTACCTCAGGAAATACTTTGAGGTATGTATTCATTTTGGGTACTTTAAGGTTTTTTTGTTTTGTTATATTCTTTTTAAAAGTGAAAAAAAAGTGGAAAGTGGTAATAAAAAATATTGAAAGGCTTACTTCATAGATTATATAAATGCCTAATCCTTGTGCTGTACACCTGAAACTAATATAGAATAATATTGAATGTCAGTTATAATTATACACACACACACACACACACACACGCACACACACACACATATCATCACAGGATGTAAAGTACAGCATAGCGGATACAGTCCATTGACTGTATTGTAATAGCTAGGTACAATGTCAGATTGGTAGTAGACTTGGTCGGGTTATCACTTTGTGAAGGGTGTAAATGTCTAATCATTATGTTGTATTGTACACTTGAAAGTAATAAAAAGAATAAAAAACTAAATTATGGTGCCAGACCAAAAAGAATAAAGAATTCTGACTAAGGGGAAGAAGGTCTGGGTTACGAGATATATTTTCTGTTCTGAAAATTTCAAGTACCTAAATTTACTCCCTTTTCAAAGCTGGGTCTTAGGTTGCTGTCAGTAAATCACACATGCATCTAATCAGTAATAATACGTAGCATTGAAAATGTGTCTTTGTGCAAGTGTAATTAAGGATGTCTCACTGTTAATGTACAGCAGGCTGGGATCTATGCACGGTGATTCCAATAGTCCAGTTCACACCCATATATCCATTTTTCCCCCTCTCTCCACAAAGAAAATGAAACTAGACCACCCTTTTACACCATATACAAGAACAAAGTCAAAACTGATCAAAGACCCAAATGGAAGACCGAAAACCGCAAAACTCCCAGTACAAAACATAGGAAGTAAATTTTTGACATTTATCTTCATAATAATTTTTAGATATGTCTCCTCAGGCAAGGGAAACAAAAGAAAAGAAAAATAAACAAATGGAATTGCACTATACTGAAAAGCCCTTACCCAGCACAAAAAAACCTCATTAATGAAACAAAAAGGCACCTTAACAAATGGGAGAAGATAGTCACGGATAACACATCCAACAAGGAGGCAACATCCAAAATACATAAGAAACTCATACAACTCAACACCAAAAAGACAAACAATCCAATAAAAAAATGAACAGAGGACCTAAATTGACACCTCTCCAAAGAGGACAAACAGACGGCCGGCAGACACATGAAAGGATGCTCAACATCACCAATCACCAGAGAAATACAAACAAAAAGCACAATGAGACACCACCCCACACCCGCCAGCGTAGCTATATCTATAAATCAACAAACAGGTGCTGGGGAAGATGTGGAGAAAAGGGAACCCCTGTGCACTGCTGGGATTTGAAATCAGTGCAGCCACTACCAAAAACAGCATGCATGTTCCTCAAAACATTTAAAAATAGAACTACCATGAGATCCAGCAATCCCACTTCAGGACAGTTATCTGAAGAAATTCAAAATATTAATTTGATAAGTTATATACATCCCTATGTTCACTGCAACACCCCCCACAATAGCCAAGATATGAAAGCATGTCCCCTGATAGATGACTGGATAAAGAAGATGTGATATATATATATATGCAAAGTAAGTCAGGCATAGAAGACAAACAGAAAATGATCTCACTTATATGTGGAATCTAAAAAAACAACAAAATAAACAAGAAAACAGAAAATAAACTCATAGATACAGAGAATCAACCGGTGGTTGCCAGATGGGAGGGGGGTTGTGGGAAGAAGGCATTTTAAAGTACATTTAACTTCAATTTCTACTCTCTATTCCTAGGGCAGCTTTCCTATATACTGCTTCTTGGTTTAGTTGACAACATGGACACTGGAATCCGTTTCTCTGGGTTCATACCTTTGCACGCTGTTTATTAAATATTGTGTAATAGGTTATTTAAATTATGTGTCTCATTTTCCTTGTGAATAATATGGGGTTCATAATCTTCGTAGGGTTTTTGTGAGGAGTAAGTTAATACATATAAAGGGTTTCCAAAGTGCTACCAAATTGTTACTACCATTTAACAGAGACTGCAGGAAACCATGTTTGATAACGTCAGAGAGAAGGTGAGCAGGAGCAGGAAGCCATTCCTTAATAAAGCACCTGCAGGGCTCCGCTGGCATGGTGGTGAAATCAGGAGGAGAGCCTTCCTGTGTGCTTGCTGACTCTGCGCAACATGGTGCTCTCCCCAGCATCCTTGGCCTAGATGATCTACACATACCTTTGTAGCTCTAATTCATCCAGAAACCCTCTGGTTTTACTTTGGTTTGCCTGGGACATCTTAAAATACAGTCGGCTCTTGGTGAGGCTTAACCATTATGATCAATTTTATCAGGACATCACACATTCTGTTTATATCATCACTGAGATTCAGGACAATTTGGTTCTAAGAGACTACTCTTTGGAGCCCTGACAAGTCTTGGTGCATTTCTCATTTTCTTCTCTAATCTGGGTGGCCTCTCTCCATATCTGCCAGGTGTGTGCTTTCTCCATGTCTCCTAAGCACCTCATAGACCATTTCATCAGCCTGGTCTGAGTCTGAACTCCCCACTGGGGTCTCTTCTCTCCATTCCATTCAAGGGGTGCATCTCTGATCTTTGGATAAGTAATAGTAAAGAACCATCCAGCTATATACGAAGTTCTTCCAGATTTGCCATATCTCCTGATCAGAAGCCCATTTCTTCCTGAAGACTATTTGAATTTTGGAAACTTCTGGCAGATGTGTGAGGTTGTTTTTTTTTTCTGGAAAGGGTGAATTCTACAAATTTGTATCTGTAGATAACACAGGAAGGTTGTGGATTTCCCAGGGCTTCACATTCATGGGATTGTGGTAAAGTCTTCTCTGCAGAGTCTGCTGAGTATGGATGGTCAAACAGTGACTGGCCACTTCCATGAAAACATCTGTCAGCCCAGTTCATCTAGTTCCTCCATGTTTCCAATTAGTGAGGATACTTCTCATTTGTATAGTGCTTTTAAATCTATAAATGAATAATATATATTTGAATCAAATGTGGTTAAAATCCAACTTTTTACTTAGAAATAGGGAAACTGAGACTTTGTGAGGCTGTCTTGGACTTGGGGCTGATGTACCCAAGCCCTTAGAAATGGCAAGCCCAGGACAAAATTCATGTTTCTAATAATAGTAGATAAGAAATATATTAAGCACAGGAAACAGACTAAATATATTCTAGTCTTATAAGCTAGAGCTATATTGCAGTGGAGATCATAGAAGCTTAGAAAGCTTGAATAATTTGTCCAAATTTGAACAACTAATGCTATGGAGTTGGGTTCAAGTCCTTTTCAGTGCCTACAGAGCCCACTATTATATTACCAGATTCTGCTTCCTCAGCCTATTTCCTGATACCTGGTACAGTGCTCTTAGCTTCCTCCAGTCCCCACCACAGCTCTCTAAAGGGAAGAATCTGTTCTTGTAATTTTACAAGTAAGGTAATTAGGGTCAGAAAAGATGGCTGTCAGGGAACAAGTTGGACGTCACCCATAGGCCTCTTGTTATTTTGAGGAAGAGGGCTGAGATTAAGCCCTCAACCATGGTAAAGCAGTGAGTCTTTGTATCCTCTGCTGATTGGTCAGGTAACTTTCTGATGGCTGGGGGCCCTGTTTCCTACCAGCAGTTAACTACCTTTAATATCAGCTCGGTAACAAAGTAATCAGCAGGAAGCACTTAGTCTTCTAGTTTCTTTCCCATAACTAACCAATAAAGAATGTTCAAATTCATAAATTGTCCTTTTACTGCTTTCCAAATGATTCCAGTGAACCAACCAGTGTGTAAGAAGCATGTTTGTTTTCCTTTTATTTGCTATTTGCAATTATAGTTTTCACTCTGAATGCCTATTGACTGATTGATACACAAGAAATTTGGAATGTTATATTTGTCAATTGGGTTGAACTTGGCTAACACTTTCAGCTCAGATTCTGTATCAGGGACTCACTGCTGTTTATTAGTCTTGATGGTGCTCAGCGAAACCTAAGGCACATTCTTGCAAGAACAGCAGCTCTATGCTACCATCTACTGGAATTCTAGAGAAGATGCTTTCTTTGTGTTTTTATTAGAAAATTCTGTAAAAATGGAATTATTTAACAGAGAGAAAGAAAGAAAGAAAGAAAGAAAGAAAGAAAGAAAGAAAGAAAGAAAGAAAGAAAGAAAGAAAGAAAGAAGAAAGAAAGAAAAAAAATAACAGATGTTTGTAGCTGGAGAAGTAAGCCTGAGAAGGTTATTTCAAAACCAAAATGACGGTAAATGAAAGTAATAAAGTTATGCTGTACTTTCATTTTCTTTTCAATGTTTGCTACACTTGCAGTTACAACTTTTGGACTGAAATCAAATACCTGCTGTAGTATTGAATTAGACTGAAGTTGAGCATTATCTCCTGCAGATGTGCAATTTTCTTCTTGGCTAAAACCAATTTAGAAATAAGAAAGGCAGTAGGGAAAAATTCACCCAAGATTCAGCAGACAAAGATCACAGTAAAATGGAATTCCTGAGATAAAATGGTGTTTGTAATCCCCAAGAATGTCTCAGAAAACATTGTACTTGCTATGAATCATGAGTTTACTAGAGGTTTCATCTCCTCAATCTCAAGACACTTCAGAACAAGGAATATAACTCTTTTCCAAGTCCAAGACACAGAGAATGACAAGCACTTTGGGAGCTCTTGTGTTTTGATGCTCAAACTTCAGATAACTGAAAACCAAGGTAACCAGAATTTTAATTTTGTTTTTAATACTTTATTGACTTTCTTAGGAAAAGAAGTCGTGAAATGAGCAAAAAGGCAAAAGTAAAACAAATGGTCCTATGAGTATGGGTGAGCTTAGGATGTCAAGTGGGAACAAAATCTTTACCAAGTTTCTATGGAAATCTATGGTCATGCCTCTGCCAGGCAAATGAGAGTTGTTCTGGGTGACTATATGACCTCTAGATCCATAGGTTATCACCTGGATTGGTTTTTATTTGAACAATTAATTTAAATATTTGATGAATGAGTGAATGCAAGGGAGGTTCTTGAAGAGGGAATGTGGTTCTACCACAGCTGTATTTAAGTAGTTCCCTCCTTGATGCTGTTACACCTTGAAACCTTTTTTTATATTTTATTTCTGAATCAAATACAAAGACATCATAATACACGTAGATTTTATGGTGTGTTGATTTTGGAGGTTGGAAAATCCAAGGTCAATGTACTGGCAGATTCAGTGTCTGGTGAGAACTTGCTTTATGGTTCATAGAAGGCATCTTTTTGCTGTGTTCTCACATGGCAGAAGAAGAATTTTATTGTTTTAACATTTCTTTTTAAAGTGGAATCAAATAATAAAAAGTTAAAACTGGAAATGGTGATGTACACCAGATCCATGAACTGGAAACCTCAGTATTATAAAGATGACTATTCTGCCCCCAGATTTAGTTTAATTCTAATCAAACTCCTAATAAGGTGACCCTGAAATGTGTATGGAAAAACAAGATAGTTAAAGCACTCCTAAAAAACAAAGTTGGGGAACAACTTTTTTAGATAGATAAAGTTCTATACAGCAGGAAAATTCTTCCAAATCAATAAGATAAAGAAAAAGTCCAAACTAATGAATGAAGGATATCCAGAAGAGAAAACCCAAATGGCCAAGACCTATCTGAAAAGATGCTCAACCTCACAAATTAATCAGAAATGCAAATTAAAATAACCTATAATATTTGCAAATATTTTTTACTAATAAAGTATGCGATTTGGATACAATATTTGACTATGGAAAAAGATAATCTGCTATGCTGTTTATTATGTTTTTTTGCAGCTTATATTAAAAACAATTAAGTAGAAATTATGTTTTAAAAATAATTGTGCTTGGTTTTAAGTTAAATATCAGCTTCCAAAATAAATTTTCCCTAACTACCAGCAAAAGATGGGCCCGTTATTGTAATTTGTCAGTTGCTTACTGTTTTTAAGCATTGAAAACAGCTGTCTGTAATTAAATATTTATTTGTGTAATACTTTGTCAATCTCTCCTCCTTCCCTCAGGTATATTTGTTTTTCATGCCTGACACAGAATACATATATTCAGTAATTATTTGTGTAATAAAGAAGTGGCCTTTTGGTATATGTCCAGGGTGGCATTACTCACAAGTTCATCATCCATATCTATTGACAATTCAAGTGTCCATCCATTCGTTCAGTTATTGCACCTTCAGTGTACTCCTAAAATGTATATTAAGGTGGGAAGCTGACTCTTTCAAATTCAAAGAAGTATGGAAATACCAAAGGCTTTCAGACAACCAAAAGTCCAATAAACCAAAGCATACCATTCTCTGGGTAATTTGGTTTTCAAGATTGTTAAGTAGATACTCTCCCCTAAGCTCAATGAAACAATATCTTAGCCTCAGTTCACAAGTCAGGCTGTTTTCAGCTTCCAGCAAGAGCTACTTGTATCTTCACTCGTCAGTAGTGCCTTTGTCCCCTGGGCCCACCGTCTGTCATGGAGAATCTCTACCATTTGTGGGAGGGATAACATTTGAGACAGCATTTAGAGACCTTCTGAAAAGCTACAGTGTACCAATATGACACAATTCCATGTGTTAAAACTAGTGCCTTATGCTATCTTTATCAGAGTCAGGGCGATAAGCTTCCTTCTTCCGGAAAGATTTGTATCTTGCTACTCAGGGCAGCAGGGCCCTCCACTGCAGACATACCCAGATGTCTGTTTTAAGGTTGCTGATCAAGCTGAGTCTGTGTGTCACTTCTCATTCAGCCTCTGAGGGCACTGCCATAGGATAACTGAAAGTATATCTGTCACTGCAAAGCAGTTTACTTCTGCTTCTGACTAGCATGATGTGGATATTTGAAACCTTGTGTCCAGTGAGGTCCCCAAACACTTCGACTTTGTTCAAAAGCTCATTCTAATATTTGTCTGGTTTTCCATTTGATTTTCAGATTCTTACTGAGGTGGGGTTGTATTGTGACTCAGGCAGGACAAATGAAATGGAGTTACTCTCTAAATAAATTTTGCTACTGAAACAGCCATTATATTTTGACCCTTGAAGTTCTCCTTGAAGTAACGTACTTGATCCTGTTGGTATGGTGTTATTATCTGAGTTTTCAGACCTCAAAGGACAACAGATAGCTTGACCACTGTAAAGTCTAAACTTAAGAGGGGTTTAGGCTATGATATTATGAATATGTGGTGAAGATGTTGATGAAGAGAAGAAACTAAAAATGATGCAGGCAGAACAGAATAGTGTCTCACAGTACTTTCATTTGTTCACTGATTTTTATTTTGTTTTGTTTCGTATTGAGGAAGGAAACAATCCCATTTGTCTTAGATGTTATAAGATGGTTGTCTGTCATTCTCAGTTCTCTGGATAGTTGCTTCTCCAGTGATTTTAGATGATTGGGGTTTTGTCACATGCTGCTGCCTTTTCTTCCAAAAGCTCAGCAAAAGCTGGCAGTTCCCTCATCAGGACTCCACACTTTTTTTCCTATTCTATCTCCAGTCCCATGATGTTTAATTTTGTGTGTCAAGTTGACTGGGACACAGGGTTTCCCAGATACTTGGTTAAACATTACTCTGGTTTTGTCTGTGATGGTGTTTCTGAATGAGATTAACATCTGAATTGGTAGATTGAGTAAAGCAGGTGCCCTCCCCAACGTGGGTAGGCCTTATCCAATTCCTTAAGTAGAACAAAAGGTGGAGTAAGGAAGAATTTGCCCTCTCTGCCTATATTTGAACTGGGACATTGATATTCCCATGCACTCAGACTAGACTTTATACTATCAACTCTCCTGGTTCTGGGCCTTTGGACTTGGACTAGAACTACACATTGGCTCTTTTGGGCCACCAGCTTATAATTATAGGATTTGTCAGTCTCCATAGTTATGTGGGCTAATTCATTCATTATCTATCTATCTATCTATCTATCTATCTATCTATCTATCTATCTATCTATCTATCTATAGATATAAATCCCTAGTCAAGTAGCTGCTGGTCAGTGGAGAACCAAAGATAACTATTGAAAAAGAACCAGATCACCTATTCTATATAGGCAAGGGGATTTTTATAAGCATTTTTTGATGTTCTTGTTCTTAGAAACTCTCATACTGGTAATTTCTGTTTTTATTCAAGTCTGACCTGCCCAAGACTAAGAAATACCCTGGGAATAAGACAGAGATATCATCTTAGATCAATAGAAATTAGATGGGAGACACTTGGACCTAGAAAGGACAAATAAATCCCTTGACATTAGATAAAATCATATCCCAAGTTAGGTAAAGGAAAGACCTACTTAAAATTATGATCATGCAAACTGAACTGTAATCATGGATATTGTAACAGATCACTGACCAGGAAAATTCTTAATACCAATGCAAACTCAATTGTAGTGGGCTTTGTAATAAATGTAGAGTATAGAATGTGTCAACATACTTATAACAATGTCCAAGAGAGAGGATGCTCTGAATCTTGACTCCTAGATTAGACAGAAATAGGATGGTGTGGAATAGACTGGTAGTTTTTCTCTTTTTTCATATTAATATGATGTTAGCTGAGCACATGCCATCTGTTACCAAATATATATATTTTTAGCATCTCTTGCAGCTAGTTGTGCCATGTGACCAGTGTTGGCCAATGGAATAAGAGCAGAAGTTAGGAATATTCTGGGCCAAACATTTAAAAGCAAGATGCCCACCTAACTCTTGTCCTTTTCCTCTCTTCCCACTAGCAGAAATTCAAGCATGATGAGAGTTGAATAAACAGCCATACTGTATTATTACATGAAAAATACATGTAGAGAAAGGTGTACATACTTTTACATAAAAGGTATTTACAGCAACAAGGGAGAAGTGTCCTGCATTCCTGATGATTGTGGGGCTGCCATATCAGCCCTAGACTGCCTACCTGAGCTTTCACATAACTAAGAAATAAAATAACTTGGAAGAATCACCATAATTTTGAGTCTGTCTGCTCTCTGTTATAGTACATATCCAAACTAACACATGAAAAGGATATTTTAACCACAGCATCTTACTCAGTGGAAATAGAGTCTAGGGCCCATGGTTGTATAAAAGCTAATGGTTTGAGAAAGACTTATATTTACTTTCCACTCCATAACTTGCTTGATCTGTAAACTTGAGCAAGGGACTAAATTTCTGTGCCTCAATTTATCTTACCTGTGAAATGGAGACAAAGATAATGCCTAATTTAAAGGGTTTATATTGGATCAAATGAGACAATATGAGAAAACAGCTCCATACACAGTGTCCATCCAATTGATATTTGCTGTTATTACTATTTTTCAACTCCTTTTGTAATGACTATCAAACATGTCTTGATATATAATTTTTCTCTTAAGTATAGTGGTGCCTTCTCTATATATGGCCAATTACCATTTTAAATTAAAAGATTAATAGTCTAATACTTAAACCACTCACTTGTTAGTTTGGATAGTGTCAATTAAGCTTTATAATTTTCTGCAAAGATGAAGATCAGACTACAAATTAGGTAATTTTTTGAAGGTGAACCAATAATATTGTGTTTAACAATGGTACCAAAAAGATAATGATAATGAAAGTAGTAACAGTAAGTAAAATTGATTGAGGACTTTATGTGCCAAGCTGTGTAGTATCTTTTTAAATGTGTTATCTCTGACAGTCTGCACAATAGTTGCATGACATGACCATTATTATACTCATTTTAAGGATGAGAGAAACTGAAGTCAAGTTAGTTATGCTCCTTGCTCCATAACACATAGCCATTAAATGATGAGGAATTGAGATTTAGTTATTATTATTATTTTTTTCAATTCCAAACCCTATTTAATTTCCATTATTTTACCCTGCCTCCTTGAACTCCTACCTAAGGAATAATTTGGTCTATATCCATAGTTTCCATTTAATATATTTGGGTAAATATACTAGTTTCCCACTTTAATGTTAATTAGAGATTTAGAGGTTGATTCTAGGCTAATTATTGTACCATATTTATTTAGTATACACAGTTTTTAATGAGAATGATAGTATTTTAACTTGGGATTCCAGTAAGATGAAGAGTTTTTTCTTTCTTCAAATATGGTAGATGATAGGTTGATTCTTTTTTAGGATATTGTAGCATATATTTAATGAAGCAGACAGTGTCCTTATAGCAAACAGAAATATAAAAAAAAAGGTGGCAAGCTTCTTCTAAACTCTGGGACACAGTTTCCCCACCAAAAAGTACATTTGCTTGGGCCAGATCATTGTCAGCTACTCTAGTTATAAATATTATTTAAATGGAACATATCTATTGTCTTTCTCTTCCCTCTCAATTTTTCACATTCCCTCCTTCCTTCTTTCTCTAAATTTGTCATATTTAAATACTTTACTTAGCTTTAATCACCCTGAGTGGGCCATTTGCTTCTGTATTACATCAAAAAGCAGAATTTGATCATTGCTGCTATAGAAGAATATTTGCATTATTTATATTATAAGGAAATGAATTTGACATTTATACTACTGTGGCCTAAATTCTCCTAAATCTTGTCTTATATGTGAAATGTGTATGATGTGTAGAGTCTTAGAAAACTCTTAAAAAGGTTTTCACAGCTGAACAAATCTCTTTGATCTTCTCAAGACTTAAAAGCTGCAAGTGTAGAATACATAAATATTTCTGAAGTTCTCAAAATTATGGGTAATTCAAATATAGTCTCAGGATTTTAATATGATCAATGAGTGATGTGTAGTATAAAGTGAATGTCATTTCATTGTTAATGCAATATGCTGAATCTACTAAACGAATCCTATAAATATTTAGGTATTTTACAAGTTTAGAAGACTCTCCTTGTAGAGTCAACTTTATAAAATATGATAAATTTAAATTGATGTTCATACTTTTCAACATCATTTGAAACATGATTGTTTCTTATTAATGCAATTATTTTAATACATTTACATAATTGTATATGATAAGTATAATTCTATTTGGTTTATTTAATACCCCTCATTTAGAGAATAAGAATTTACTGAGAATCGGGCTGGCTGAGTGGCTCAGTTGGTTAAGAGCTTGCTCATGAGTGCGAGCTGAGCTCTGAGCAATGGCGGTTCAATGCCAGCCCGAGCTGAGTTGCTGTTGAGCTGCCAACAGGTGGCAGGATGGCTCAGCTAAAAAAAAAAAAAAAAAAAAAAAAAAACAAAAAACAAAAAACAAAAAAAAAAAAAAAACCACAAAAAAAAAAGAATTTACTGAGAATCAATTCTGAGTAGAATCTCCTGCAAGATTCTACATATATTTGTGGATTGCACTGCAAAACAGGTAGAAAAATGAAAGAGATTGACAAGAAGAATTTGTCAACCACAGTTGACAAAGCACTTATAAAAGGTGGAGAGAAAAATACATATGGCAAACAAAATGGCAGAGAAACATTACAAAGAATTATATCAATAAGTGCAAAATAAACAGGAGTACTTTACAAGTGTAAATGAATTCAAACTTATGTGTGATTTGAGTTTTCAAAAAATAAAGGAAGAAAGAGAGGAAGAGAGAGGGAGTCTGGAAGAGGGGAAGTAAGAGGAAAGAACTGAAGCAGGAATGAAGAAGGGAAAGATCATTCATACCAAGTCACTCACACCAAAGTCATACTATAGTCTGGGATTGATGGTGCTCCCCAAGGAAACACTGCAGAATGAGCTCCTCACCTAAGTGTTACCCAAGTACTGAACTCGGGCAGTAGACAGTGCCTGACTTTTGATGTGTTTTCTTTTATCCTTCCTCCCTCTTCTTCCATTTTTTTCACCCTTAAGGCAAATTTTATATTCGTACTGAAATTCATAAACTCATTAATTTAAAACATCCTGGGACCTTATGTAACCAAGGACTAAAGGCATTCTTGATGTGCAGAAAAATATTTGGAAATCAGGTCAGTAAAGAATCTAACAGATCCTTAAAATGTGTTAATTAAATGACTATTGGTGATTCATTTGGGGGGTTAATTTTGTATAGGAATCTATGTGATGGCAGACATGGAATTCTGAATGTACTTGTGCAGATTGATGCGTGTGTGTGTGTGTGTGTGTGTGTGTGTGTGTGTGTGTGTGTGTTTGTACATGTATGACAGATCAATGTGTGAACAGGCCAACAACATTGGTCAAAGGGGAGAAGACAGGGCAATCCTGAATTGCTATCCAAAGAAGAGTTGGTAGGCTTATTTTTGAAAGTCTGGTCATATTACCACTGTATATATTTTCTCTTTATTTGCAGCCACTGTTGTATATCTTTCTTGGTTTGAATTTTTCTGTTGTTGTGAAACTTAGCCACTCCAGTAACAGCATTTTTCACATGCTAGCAAAGTAGGACTCAAGAGTGAAAACTGGTTGGAAGAGAGCATTTGAATAGAAATTTTCTAGATTAAAAATACTGAAAAGAGCAAGAGAAGAGATTAACGTATTTTTAAGTTATTTTTTTCCTATTTGCTATTTCTTCCTTTAATGTGGCATAAAGTTTTATCTCCCAGACAGTGGGAACCTAAATAGTGTTTCTTAGATCCTGGCCTAGCAAACATTTCAGACAGCATCTGCATCTTCATATAATATCTGAGCCCCAGTTTTCTTTGTTTTTTGTTTTTTCCCTTTTTTTACTAAGGTTCAACGGCATAGCAGATGGTCATTCTGAGTTCCTGCCCATGCTGGGGTTGACAGCATGAAAAAGTGCTAAGGGCAACACTTAATATATAACTCATGGATAAAGGAGGACAAGGTGATCGGGAGATTTTAGTTTTCCTCTTTGTATTGTCTGCATTCTTGAGAGGCATAAGAATGAGGTAATGTGAGTCCAAAAGGCTGGCCAGTCATTCTATATATTTGTTCCCAACATTTGTGAAATAGAGCTATCTTTGAAAGACTCAGAAAGTCGATTGTTTTTAAAAAACGAAATGTCTATTTACTGCTTATTTCTTCCCTTTTACTTTTTGGTTGATTGGGATGTTTTTTTCATATATAGAAGCTCTGAACATATATTTCTACAACTGAAAAGAAGGGAAAAACAGTTTAATTGTGAATATTTAAATAATGCTTATGGTGATCAACTCTAAGCATCCAAAAATTTAAATTATTTTCATGATAGGCTGATATTTTTTCACTCTTTATGCAGACCTTAGTTTTCTGCATACATGCCTCATTGACTCAACAGCAAGATGCCAACACACTCTTATTTCTACGTATTATGGACAGACTGCCTGGGAGAAGGGAAAACGGCAATGGGAAAATAAGGTAAAAATATATTTGAGGGCTAAGTTTTGATGTTTATGTTTCAGTGAAGTTTGCGATTATTGACTGTTAAGGTATAATTTACATATAATGCTATACACTCATTGAAAGCGTATACAGCTGACGCTTGCACAACATGGAAATTAGGACCACTGACCCCAGCACAGTTGAAAAATCTGTGTCTGATTTTTGACTCCCCAAAAACTTAACAACAGTCAGTTCTTCATATCCATGGGTTTCTTATCTGCTGATTGAACCAACTATAGATGGGAAACAATATTTTAATCTGTGGTTGGGAATCAATGAATGTGGAGGGCCAACTGTACTAATAGCCTACTACTGACCAGAAACCTCACAGATAACATAAACAGTGAACACGTATTTTGTATGTTATATGCATTCTTACAATAATGTAAGCTAGAGAAAAGAAAATATCATTAAGAAAATAATGACAGTATGATTAAGAAAATCATACATTTACTGTATTTATTGAAAAAAATCCATGTTTAAGTGGACCCATACAGTTCAAAGTGTTGTTCAGAGTCAACTGTAGCTTAATGAGTTTTGATAAAGATGTATATGCATGTAACCACCACTACAATCAAAATACAGAAAGCCGTAGATGACTGGATTAAGAAACTGTGGTACATTTATACAATGGAGTATTACTCCGCTATAAAGAAGAATGAAATCGTACCATTTGCAATGATATGGATGGACCTAGAGACTATTATGTTAAGTGAAATAAGTCAGTCAGAGAAAGACAAATACCATATGGTCTCACTTATATGTGGAATCTGAAAAACTGAATGAATGAGCAAAGTAAACAGAAACAGTCTCATAGATATAGAGGAAAAACAGGGTTGCTAGTTGGGAGGGGGTTAGGGATGAGGGGGAAGTGGAAGGGATTAGACAGCAAAAATAGGCAACTACAATATTGCCACAGGGATATGAAAAACAGTTGGGGAATATAATTAATAATGTTGTAAATATTTTGTGGGGTGTCAGATGGTCACATGTCTTGTTGGGGAGACCATTTCATGGATGGAGTAGAGGCTTGATCACTGCACTGTACACCTGAAGCCGAGGATGTATAATATTGTATGCCAACTGTAACTGAATATATAGATAGTCACGGGATGTGAATTATACTGTGGAAGGGAGTCAGAGGAAGTGTAATAGATATGTATGATATTGGGGGGAGGATTGGAGTGGCAAATTGGGGGAGGGGGGCTGTCACTTTGAGGGGTAAAAAGTATTACTATTGCACTATGTTGTACACCTGAAACTAATTAAAAATAAATAAATAAATAAATAAATAAAATAAATAAAATACAAAAAAAAAAATACAGAAGGTCGTGATCACCACACAAGATTCCTTTGTTCCTTTCCCTGTCAACTCTTCATACCTCAGCCTCTCAGCAACCACTGACCTACCTGCTTTTTGTTATTCTAGATTAGATTTGTATTTTCTAGAATTTAAAGTAAATGTAATGGTATGTATTCTTTTGATCCTGGTTTCTTTCACACTACATAGTAATTTTAAGAATTATTAATGTTAAGAATTATTAATTTAAAATTAAAAATTTAAATTAATTATTAATTTTAAGTTTTATTATTAATGTGTGTATTTATAGTTTGGTTCTTATTGCTGAATAGTATGCCATTATATGCCACAATTTCTTTACCCATTTACTTGCTGATAGACATTTGAGTTGTACCCAGTTTGGAGATATTATGAATAAAGCTACTATGAACATTCGTGTGCAAGCCTCTGTGTGGACAAATAGTTTTATTTCTCTTGGGTAAATACCTAGGAGTGGAATGGACACATCATATGAGAGTGTATGTGCAGCTGTTAAAGAAACTGCGAAAAAAAATTTAAAAAAGTAAAAAAAAAAGCTTATAAAAAAAAAAACAGGGGGCTGTCCGAATGGCTCAGTTGGTTAAGAGCTCGCTCAAGAGTGCAAGCTGAGCTCTGAGCAACAGCGGTTCGAGGCCAGCACGAGCTGAGTTGCCGTTGAGCTGCCAACAGGTGGCAGGATGGCTCAGCAAAAAAAAAAAAAAAAAAAAAGCTTATAAAAAAAAAAAAAAGAAACTGTGAAGCTGTTTTCACAGAGTTGAACCATTTTACATTTCCCTCAGCGAATCTTAACAGATCCAGTTGTTTCCCATCCTTGCCAACATTTGGCATGGTCAGTCTTTCTAATTTTAGCTATTCTTATAGATACAAAGTGGGAACTTATTACAGTTAATTTTTGAATTTTCCTGATGAATGATGAGGGTGAGCATTTTTACATGTCCTTATTGGCTGCTTAAAATTCCTCATAACTGTCAGTTGGAATTTTTTGTACTTTCAAACAAGTCAACTGCTAATAAATATGGAAGATTTCTTCATATATTTTAGACAAAATTCTTTGTCATGTATGTGCTATGAATATTTTCTCAGTCTATGGCTTGCCTTTTCTTTTTTAAATGGTGTCTTTTGAAGAGAAAATGTTTCTAATTTTGATCAAATCCAATATATAATTTTTCTAATATGTTCTGTGCTTTTTTGTGCTTAAGAAATCTTTGTGTACCTCAGATCACAATACTTCCATCTAGAAGTTTTATCATGTCAACTGATATATAGATCTATGATATATTTTAATTAATTTTGTGTGTACAATGAGGTAAAGATTGAGGTTATTTTTTTCCTGTTGTTCTAACATCATTTATGGAAAAGATGTTCCTTTTTCCATTAATAGTTTGTGAAAAATCAACGTGTATACTATTTCTGGATTCTTGATTTTTCCATGTCTATTGTTACATCAATACAACACTGTCTTGATTATTGTAGCTTTAAAGCAGTACTTGAAATAAGGAGTGTAAGACCTTCAACTTTGTACTTCCTTTTAAAAAATTGTTTTGGCTATTCTAAGTTGTTTGCACTTCCAATTAAATTTTGGAGTTGGATTGTCAATTTGTGAAAAATATCTGATAAAATGTTGATTGGGACATCATTGATTTCTTAGCAATATGGGCTTATCCAATTCATGAAAATTGTGTACCTCTCCATCTATTTAGATCTTTAAGGTTTTTTAACTATGGTTTATGGTTTCAGTAAGTTTCCACATATTTTTAAAATTATCCTTAAGTGTTTCATATTTTTAGATGCCATTGTAAAGTGAATTATTGATTTAATTTTAATTTCAAGAGTTTCATGTATTGTAGTATATACACATGCAATTGATCTTTGTTTATTGACTTTCTCTCCTGCAACCATGTTAAACTCACTTATTAGTTCCAGTATCTTTTATAGATTTCTTTGAATGTTCTTCATACTCTATTCCTGTTGACAGAAAATAAAGATAGTTTTACTTCTTCCTTTAAATGTGTATAACTTTTTCTCTCTTTTTTTAGGGTTTTAAATTTTGTTTTTCAATTACAAATAACATTCAATATTATATTAGTTTCAGGTGTACAGCATGGTAGTTAGACATTTACATAACTTACAAGGTGATCCCCCTAATAGGTCTAGTAACCACCTGACACTATATATAGTTATTACAATATTACTGACTATATTTCCTATGCTGTACTTTTCATCCCCATGACTATTTTGTAAGGGCAAATTTATGCTTCTTAATCTTTTCACCTTTTCACCGAGGCCCCAACCTCTCTCCCATCCAACAACCGTATCTATGAGTCTGTTTCTGTTTTCTTTATTTTGTTTTTTAGATCCCACATATAAGTGAAATTATGTAGCATTTGTCTTTCTCTGTCTGACTTATTTCACTTAGCTTAACACTCTCTAGGTCCATCCATGTTTTTGTAAATGGCAAGATATCATTATTTTTTATAACTGGGTAATATTCCATTGTATATATGTACTACCTCTTCTTTATTCATTCACTTAGGTTACTTTCATATCTTGGGTATTGTAAATAATACTGCAAAGAAAATATGGATGCATATATCTTTTTGAATTAGTATATTAGATTTATTCTAATAAATACCCAGAAGAAGGATTGCTGGGTTGTATTATAAAGAGAAATCAAGAAAACAATCCCATTTATATTGCATCAAAAAGACCCCCAAAAAAACCTACCAATAATGTTAACTAAGGAGGTAAAAGATCTGTACTCAGAAAACTATGAGACATTAAAGAAAGAAATTGAAGAAGATACAAATAATGGAAGCATATGCCATACTTATGGATAGGAAGAATCAACATTGATAAAATGCCCATACTACCCAAAGCAATCTATAGCTTCAATGTGATCCCTCTGAAAATGCCAATGGCATTTTTCACAGAATAAATAATCCTACAATTTATACAGAACCACAAAAGACTCCAAATAACCAAAGCAATCTTGAGAAAAAAAGAACAAAGTTGGAGGTAGCATGCTACCTGATATCAAACTATACTATAAGACTCTAGTAATCAAAATAACATGGTACTGGCATAAAAACAGACACATAGGTCAATGGAACATGATAGAGATCCCAGAAGTAAATCCATGCAAAAATATATAATAGGGGTAAAGACAGTTTCTTCAATAAATGGTGTTGGGAAAACTAGACAGATACATGCAAACAAATAAAACTAGACTACTTTCTTAAACTACCTACAAGAATAAACTAAAAGTGGATTAAAAACTTAAATGTGAAACCTGAAACCATAAAACTCCTAGAAGAACACACAGGCAGTGAACTCTTCAAAATTGCTCTTAGTAATATTTTTTGAATACTCTCCTTGTGCAAAGGAAACAAAGGAAAAATAAACAAATGGGACTTCATCAAACTAAACAGTTTTTCCCATAGCAAAGGAAACCATCAGCAAAGTGGAAAGCCAACCTACAGAACGGGAGAAGGTATTCACCAGTGATACATCCAAGAAGGGGTTAATACTCAAAATATGTAAAGAACTCCCTTTTTAAATGCATTGAATGCTCAACATTACTCATCATCAGAAATGTTAATTAAAACCACAATGAGATATCATCTTACACCTGTCAGAATGGCTATCATTAATAAATCAACAAACAAGTGCTGGCAAAGATGTAGAAAAAATGAAATACTTCTGCACTGTTCGTGGGTTGCAAATAGATGCAGTCACTATGGAAAACAGTTTGGAGATTCCTCAAAAAACTAAAAATGTCACTGATTTAAAAGAAATTATTGGGCAGGCCGAATGGCGCATTGATTAAGAATTACCTTGGGACACCATCTCAGAGCAGCAGGGCTCCAGTTCGTATCCCACAAGCAGGCCAGTGATGCTGTGCCCTCTACAGCTAAGAGGGTGAACAGCAGCTCGACCTGGAGCTGGGCTGTCGTTGAGTTGCCAGTGACGACACAGGTTGCAGTGGTGGAGCTGCAGTGGGCTGCTGTAAGCTACCATGAGTGGCTGGCAGCAGGCGTGAGCTGCCATGAGCCACTTTGAGTGGCTGTCCAGAGGCCGGTGACTGATCTGCCTCACCAGAGAAGAACGCAATGATAATACCAACATGGGCCAGTGAAGCAACATCCTACACAACTAGACTGAAGAACAAAAGGACAGCAACTTGTCCATTCCCCTTCCCAGATTCCCCAACGCTGTTCCCCTCCCCCAATCCCCCAATAAAATCTTTTTTAAAAAAGTTATTTTATGACACTGGCTAAGACCTCTAGTACATTGAATAGAAGCAGTGAGAGTAAACATTTTTTTTTTTATTCCTGACATTAGGGGGAAAGTATTTAGTCTTTCACCACTATATGTGATATTAAGTGTAGGTTTTTCTCAAATGAGCATTGAGAAATTTCTCTTCTATTTCTAGTTTGAAAGGGGACTTTTATTTCCTTTTGTATGCTCATCAGTTGCAGTAATATTTTTCAGCGAAAATGCATACTTATGTAATAAAATACTCATATAATAGATGTCATATTTTTTAAACGTTTGAAGGCATAAAAATGTAAAGAAGAAAATATTTTTTCTTTTTTTGTATCTATATGGGATGACCCATATTAACTAAATTTACTTATATGAGATTATGGTATAAACTTCATGATATATGTGTATGTAAGTCAAATCCTTATGCTGTACACCTTAAACTTATACAGTGATGTATGCCAATTATATCTCAATAAAACAGGAAAAATGTAAATAAGGTTTGGTTTTACTTTAAGTGATTAACAGTTCTGCACATTCAAAAATGTGAAACAAAAACAAAAAATGCTGATAAAAATTGAACTCTGAAAGAGAGCCTCTTGGTGGGGAGGACTCCTGAACCATGTCATTAGATTCTTTGCTCCTAAGATTGGTTCTTCACTTTAAATAAAACCATCACTACTATAACCACAATTGCTATCAACCAAACCATGTTCACCACACAATGCTTGGGTCTCAAGACACATTGATCCTCCTTTGACATCTCACTAGAAAAATGTTCTTCCCTTTATTTTGCCTTTGAATGCAGAGCTTGGCAGAACTTTTTAGGAAGTCTCATGAAATACCAAGAAAAATTATGAAATCAACAAAGTGTCTCTAAGAAGGACTAGATATCTTCCAGGATACCTTTCTGTGGTCCATTTTTTTCTTAACTTCAGGGCTGCTTCTTTTTGTAAAGATTGCTATCTTAACAACACAAATCCGCCTCCAAGACATCTTTCCTCTTCACAGGCAGGAAGGAGAGGTTCTCTCTAGAGGTTTCTGCTTCTCCAGGCTAAGTTCAGGCTGGTGGATGAGTCTCTTCCTCAGGAAGGTCAGAAAATAGTGAATGACCTTCTCCTATGGTGAGAGGTCCACTGCATATTCTCAAAGCTGAATATTACACTGGCAGGCCCAAATCTTTATTACTCCCAATAACAATAATTTTCAAATAATAATTCATATGCATCAAAAGTAGCAGAGAATCAGTTCACTTTCAATGTGCCATGAGTAACTCTACAATAATACCTTTTTTTTTCAAAATCCTTTCTCTTGTACATTAGAGAAACTCAAACTTATTTATTCATTTGCTGGCAGGCAGAAGGCATGGTCTGGATAACAATGACAAATTATCAGATTAATTTATTTTCCCTTAATAAAGAATGGAAATGAGAAACAGTAGAGTACCCTTTTTTTGAACTCTGTCTCTGGTAATGTGCTTGCCTCCATTTGATTTAGTTCTTTTTCTGGAATTTCCTCTTCTTCTTTGAGTTGGATGTATTTCTTTGTTTCTCATTTTGGCAACCTCTCTGTGCTTGTTTCTATGTATTAGGTTGGGCTGCTATGTCTCCCAGTCTTGCCAGGTGGTCTTATGTAGTAGGTATCCTCTAGGGGCCAGTTGGATAATCTTCCTGGTCACCTAAGCAGGGTCCTCCAGGAGTGTCCCTTGTGGGGGTTGTGTGTGACTTCCTGTTATAGTTGAACCTTTATTTCTGTTGTCATGTCAGTGAGTGGGATTGACACTCAGGCTGACTGGCTGTGAGTTCTGGCCACGTCCACAGCTTATGGGCTGCTGTACAGGGGCCTTACCCCATGGAGCAGGATTTGCCCCAGCAGGCTCTGGTGCCTGTAGAGACTGCCTTTTGTGTGTGCCACTTGTGGGGCTAATTCGGTAGTGCTGTGCTGTGGTTTGAAGCCAACCTTCAAGTATGTTTGTTCTTGGGCTTCTTGGGTGAGGTTCTGGTATAGGCTCAGTTCAGTCACTGCCTGTGACCAGCTGGCGAGTACATAGTAGGGGATACAAAGTGATTCACGGTTGCTGCCTGTGCTGTAGCTGGAGGCATGTGGGAGAGGCCACATCTATAAACAGAGGATGGCTGCCACCAGTACTGGGTCTGGGGTAGCTCTGCAAAAACCAGGACACTCCGATGCCTGCTACCACTTGATAGCTCCCATAGGACTCAGCCACTGATAAAGCCTCCTGCGGTAGGCTAGTTGAATGAGGCAGCATCTCAATGAGTCAGCAAGGTTGAGCTGCGGAGCTCACCAAGCCAATCAGATTCAGATTTTGCCTGTGGGGGCAGGCTCAACACAGGAAAGATGGTACCCATCTGCAGCTACATTGGAGGAGGGCCCCACACAGAAAATATGGGGACTGTCCCTCCACTCCTTGCTCTGAAGTTACACAGCTCAGTCTCTCCCCATTCATCTCTGACACCCCCAGAGTCACTGTCTCTCTGCTGGAGCCCACAGTGAGTGCCTGTGCAAACCTTTTAAGAGGACGTCTGGGTTCTCTGTAGCCTTCTGTCCCACCCGGACGGTGGGAATCCCCAGTTTTTCACAGGTGGATGTTGTGGGAGTTCCTTTTCCCGGCACAAGTACTCCAGGCTGGGGAGCTTGGTGTGGAGGGTTGGGGTCCCTTGCTTCTTTGTGGGAAACCTCTATAGCTGAGATATCTCTCCCAATATTCAGCCACCATATGTGGGTATGAGACCAGCACATTTTTTTTTTTTTGTCACTGCTCCTCCTATCAGTCTTGGTGTGGTTTCTTTATATTTTTAATTATAAAACTGTTCAGCTAGACTTCAGATGGTACTCCTGGTTGATTGTTCTATAATTTAGTTCCAATTTTGATGGGTTCATGGGATGAGACAAGCACAGCCTTTCTCTATTCCTCCATTTTGGATCACAGGATCTCAAGTTTTGCAGGTGTGTAATTTCTGGGTCAGACTGGTGTCTTCCTCATGACTTTCTTTTGTTCTTTCCATGTTCAAGTGGTTAGACTCTACAGATTTTGAGTTCAGGCAGAGACCCCTATAAATTAGGTAAGATAAGTGAAGAAAGACTGTTTTCCTCTGTCTAATATATACAATATTTAAAATTAGGGATTTTTGAGGTTAAACCTGAACTGCAAGGTCTCTGTGTGAGACTTATTACAGGGTGAACTAGCACCTCTCTATCGTTCTCACATTCTTCCACTAATTTCTGTTTCTTATAGATGTGGCCAGTAAAGAGGGTATGGAACCAACCATCCCACCTGAGCAAAATTTCTGAATATATATATTTTAAGACCTTAAGTCACATAGAGTGTGTAGCAAAATGGTAGTATATTTTTAGAACTGATTGCCTTTTATAGTGGTAAAACTTGACAATGTTTCTGGATGGCAATGTTTACAGAAAAAAAACAACTTGTGAAAATCTCTTGGAGTCAATTTTGACAAGAGACTGGATTCCCTTGAAATGGACATTATGTGTCCAGTGAACTCACAAATATTGTGCCTATCTGTGGTCACTTTTAAAATAGACATTATGACAGGACTTAGGAGTTGCATCTAGAAGGAAATGGAGAAATTGGGCATGAAAATTATTTAGAAATATTACATGTGGCCATCCTCTTGGGTATAGGGTAGGGCTAGTTTTATTCTGTTTACTGATAAGACATCTCCCTACCCTCTGTAATCATTTTTTTTCTATTAGTCAGGTTCTTTAGAGAAACATAACCAATAGGATGTTGGCTAATTCTTTATATTCAATTATGAAAGCTGACAAGAGCATCACCATATTGACTGCTGATTGAGCTCTGAAGGTGAGAACACAAAACAGTGCCACCAGGAAGGTTTGTATCAAGAGGCAAATGCAGACATATATATACAAATTTATATCCAAGGGAAGATTTAGTGCCATATCAAAGTTACGAATTGCTTTGAGAGTCCTAAGGAAGGAGTAATTAATTCTAGCTGTGATGATAGCTCCAGTTTTCCATGTTCAATTTACTAGTGCTTAAAGTATGAAAAAAATATTTGCCAGATAAAGATATGCCTATTGCAGAGCTGCTCCCTTTTCATACACTTAATAAGCACTTGCACTGTACATTGTTTAGAAGAAATGCTCTTCAGTTCTCAGTAACTAAAAATGGTCCCCACAACATCCTGGGAAATTGGTACTAAGTTATCAAGGTCAACCTTCCTGGTTAAAAAACAACATGCTGGGTTAAAGCCACTATGACCACCAACAAAAACAAAACCCAGTTCTTTAAAAAATTGATAAGTTAAAAAGATAGATGCTGGTTGCCAGAGCAGTTTGCGAAGATAACCTGAATCAGATCTATAAACAGTATATCCAAGCTCCAAAGCCATTTGTGTTGAAGCATTTGTCCATGCTGCATGCTTAGGCTTTATGGGCAGCCAGTGGGGCAAGAGAGAGAAAAGCCAAAGCCTGAGGATGACCCAATGGGGGACCATCAGGATAAGTATGGACAAGACAGGCATTATATGATCTTACTTATATGTGGAATTTTAAAATATCGAACTCACAGAAAGAGAGAGTAGGATAGTGGTTGCCAGGGGCTGAGAGGTGGGGGAAATGGGGAGTTCTTTGTCAAAGGGTGCAAACTTTCAGCTAGAAGATCAATAAATTCTGAGAATCTAATGCACACCATTGTGACTACAGTTAACAATGTAGCATTGTATACTTGAAAGTTGCTAAGAGAGTGGAGCTTTAATATTGTTACCATAACAAGAATGAAATGGTAATCATATGAGGGGAAGGATGTATTAATGAACTTAATTGTGGTAAACTGCTCAACATACATGTGTTTCAAATCATCACATTGTACACCTTAAATTTACATAATGTTGCATGTCAATTTATCTCAATAAAGCTAGAAAATGGAAAAAGAAACCAGCAGAAACCAGCTTTTAGAAAAAGCTGGATGCATAATCCAAAGATTGGAATTATCATTCACAGATTTTTGAACCATAGCTAAAGAAAAATTGATGAGCTTTAACATATTTTCAAGGTGACTTAGAAAATTTGAAAAAAAAAGAAAAAAAGGAACAGAAAGAAAAAAAGTAAATGAAGTATACAATAACCGAAATTAGAGCTGTTGGGCAGCAGATTGGGATTAACAAAAAAGAAAACTAGAAAAATCAAAATCAGATTAGAAGTTATCAAATTTAGCACAAACCCATATGTATCTGCATTTATTCATCAATGTGACCCTCAAAAATGAAACAAATTGAAAATAGTCATCCTCCCCCCAAATGATAAATTTATACCCAATTTTAATAAAACAGATTCACAACTGAGTAACTTTTAAAAGATTTTTAAATTAAAATGTAGCTAACATACAATATTATATTAGTTTCAGGTGCATATCATAGTTATTCAACAGTGAGTAGTTTTAACAATAGAGAGAAAAAAATCATGAAGCAAAATTTTTATAAAGTTGGAGGCAAAGTTACCTTTAATTTTGAGTGGTCTAATCCCAATCTAGAAAGACAGAAGAATCTGATGAAAACAATTGTAAATAATATGAGACTCTAATCAAGTGATTGGTTGCAAGTGAACTCTTCTAAAATCAGGAGCTTCCTAATACATCCAAAATAACCAGTTAGAAAACACTATATAACATATATATTAATGTAATTAATATATTTATAAGTTAACTATATATGAGAACTACTTAGAATCATACATCATACATTTTTTGGATGTAAAGAATAAGTAATGTAAACATTAATTTTCGACAAATGAATTGATATCCTTATATAATCTTAATAAAAATTCCATTTTAATTCAGGAAAATAAGCCTTTATATATGTAAGTTAAATATATATACACACACACATATATATTATCATACATTATATATATATATTGTTTGTAAACTTGGAGTTTTGGAAAACCTTCTAAACATGACACAAATATCAGAACAAGGAGAATATTTATAGAAGTTACTACATACTAATTTAAAAAGTCAGAAACAAAGGTGCAAACAATTTGCTGCACATACAACAAAGGGTTATTATCAGTAATCTGTAAGAGCCTTTTCTAATTAACAAGAAAAAGATATACATGTGAACAGGAAATTTTTTCAAAACGAAAAATAGAGGTACTTTAATAAACATTAAAAATGATATTCAGATTTTCCAGTAATCAAATCAAAACATCTTATGGATTGGCAAAATAGAAAATGTTGGGATGGTGGCTGTTTTGGGATACACTCATTCTTATTCACATAGTGACAGAACCAGTCTGGGAATCACTTAGGTGATATGCATCAAATTATTAAATATTTACACACTTTACTCCAGAGATACTACTTCTAGGAAGCTGAATTCTATAGCAATACCTGAAGGCGTGAACTAAAACTTGTGTGCACACATATTCATAGCCAGATAACTGATAATATGAGAAACTGAAAACTAATCTACAATCAATATGATTGTTTAAATAACTTAGGGCAGCCTTTAAAAATATTTTTTCAATGTTCATTATATAATGTTTAATATAAAAAGCAGATTGCCAAACATCATCAATATTAAGTAATACTTCAAAAAAATTTAATACTCTGCATGAATATCCATGTGTGTAAAAATGTCTGGATGATACTTGTATGTCTAAAATATTAATACTTATGTAATGAGATTTAATATATTTTTTTCTTCTTTTACATTTTGTTATATGATTTGATTTTTATCTCACAGTGAGCATGCCTTGCTTTTATATTTGGTAAAAAAAACTTAAATTGACTAATAAAGCAGAAAATTAAAAGCCAGTGTTTAGGAGGTAAGTCACAGTTATCTGAAAAATTCATATATCAGAACTGTTATTCACTGACAATGGTTAAATTAATAAAGCATTACTGTATCTTGTGTGTATAGACAGAAGCAGTTGCTGAAATGAAAAATAATGTGCTTACAAGGAATATTGTCAGGTAAATAAGTTAATATCTTCCAGAATATTTCTTGCCTTTTCTCTTAGAATAATCACTTCAGCTAAAGACCTCCCAGATAGAACACTTTGTATATTCTTCTCCTCAAGTACAAGTCATCGTCTGTTTCATATGAAGGTTCATTGTGTTTGTGCCTTTCTATTGCTTTGAAATATCACCTCTTTACCTGACAAATGAATAAATAATAAAATATATAACACAACTTCTCCACTGTATTCTTTCTCTGTGAAGGCATTTGCCTTGGAGCTTAAATGGAATATCCAGGGGAGTGGAAGGTGGAGTCTACCTAGAACAATGTGGTCTCCTCTGTCTTTGAGTTTCAAAGCAGAGCTTTTAGTTTTAAAGTGCATAGCTAGATAATAGCCTAATATTAATGCTTTTGATTTTCAGTAGCCACATTTTGTTGGGAGCTGGGGTTTATATACTAAAAACTAAGAGGAACTAGAACTTAGATATCTTGTAGACATCACAGTGTAGGCAGGAGCAATATTAGGTACACTTTTTTTTTTTCCTTATTGCTTAAGGAGGACTAAAGGCATTTAAGGGATTGAGGAGGACAGGAAAACTGACTCAGTCTCAGTGTCCTAGCTCCTTTCTTCCTCTAAATTACAAATATCTGCCATGAGATTTCTTCCTCTTCTTTGAATGGGTTGTAGGTGATCCAGGGTCTTGATAACTTCAGCTTTTGGAGGACTGATCTGAGATGACAGTGGCAAGATCCCCAGATATTTCATCTATGGCTGTAAACAACCTTGTTCAACTACCTAGTGTGTTTATAAATATGATTATTTTCAATGAGTGATATGGCCCAAGAAAGGCTAGGGAATGCTGTTCTGCAGAAAAATAAATGTGAAGTAGGACATTTTTACTTTTTAGAAAGGTCAATCTGTCATCTCAGAGCCACACTGGCTACTATCTGAATCATTGGGTAACTTATTAAAGATTATAGACTCTTGGTACCACACAGGAATGAAAGATCTCAGGTGGGTTGAGAATTCTTTTGCTTTGAAAACTTCTCAGGCAATTGGATGCCCCATGAAGCTAAGCACTCTTGTTTTTAACTACCTAAAAATAAATTTCCATCTGATCCCACCCAAAGATGAGATCATTCCCATTTTTAATTTGAAAGGAACCATAGAGATATTCAGAGGGTAGTTTTCAGAGCGCTCAAGTGAACATTTTATTGGAAAGAATCATTAAATTAAATCACTCTACTTTGTTATAGTCTTGTTCAGGAGGGGTTAAAAGCTGTATTCCTTTTTTATTTGCAAATAGAACCCCCGGCTTGGGTATCTCAGCCAGAATTGCTGCAACTGAATGGTGGCAATGCACATATTCACAGCTGCATATGGAGCATCACAGGACACATAATAGCTACTCTGCTTTCCTGCATATGTTCATTCTGCTGCAAATGTGTGATTCTGGAGACCATAAAAAGCTCTTCTGAAATTTGGTTTACTGCCATGCTGTGAGTGAGTTCCTTTAAGACATGGGAGAGTAGGCATTCGTGGATTTCTAATAGCAAGATTAAAAAGCTCTTTACATTTGCAGACTTAGCAGGATACAGAGATCGGTATTGGAGGCATGGTTTACTGTTTTCTGGGGAATAGATACTCTTGCCTAAAATAATAACTTAAGCTGAAATCCTTAAAGCACAAAATTTGAGTTTTCCTTTATTTTGCCTAAGTAATACAGTAAGAAATCAAAACTGTTCCCACATGTGACATCTCTGACTTCCTGAGCCCATGATTTCTCCTTGTTCCAGATTGGGCAGATCCCAGTGCAGGTTGTACACTGTGTACCTTTAGGGGTGCTGGTTACACCCTATGTTTTTGTATATGCTACTCATACATTTGTATTTTTATATATATATTTTATCTTTATTATGTTATGGATATACAAATAGCAGTAAATGTTCAGTGGAAGATAGCAGTAAAGTATTTTGTGAAAGAGGCACAATTTTCTAATTTGCTCAAAGGCAGAATGTGGGCTATCAGTGGGGCTGCCTTATTCTGGTGTTTTATAATACAATGTGGAAAATGGGATGCTACAACACATTGTTCACTTTAAATCAGTAGTTTTACATGTTTCTCTTTCCAATGAAAAGTGCGAGCTTCTCATATTAGTAGCTTGTGTTCCATATCTATGCTTTCTTCCAGCACATCTAAAAGGTGGGGTTGTAGTATGTTCTCAATAAGAGACTGTTACACTGAGTCACAGGTGCATAGAATATTAATGGTAGAAGACACATCCATAATGTCCAGGCATCTGGTTAAGGACCTTCTAACTGAGATCAAGCAAAGTGAAACGTTTTCAGGATAACATTTTAACTTCTTCACTATCTTTGATTTACACTTACAAAACAATTGTAGTTTTAATTTTAGAACTTTGATTTCTTTTTCCCTGTGAATGTAACAATAAAGGTCTTATTTTTTTTCATGTTTTGGTTATTTAATGGCCTGATATGTCAGAAATTACATTTTGCTCTATACATCAGAAATCTCATCACAATGGCTTAATAAAATGGGGATCAGTTTTTCTCATGTCATAATGATGGCCCGGGAAGAGGGTAGGCAGCTCATGGCTGGTCAATTGTTTAAGGAACCAGGCTCCTTTTCTTGCTCTGTCCTCTTTACCAGGTGGCTTTTTTCCCCATGGTTGCAATACGGTATTTTCAGCACCAGGTATCATGCTGCAATCAATACAGGAAAAGGAAGAAGGAAAGACCAAAAGAGTTGGTCCTTTTTGAAAGAATATTCCTGGAATCCCCTTTTAAAATCTTTCATTTAAATATCACTGACCAGGACTATGTTATATGGACAGTCCTCACAGGAAAGATGAGGATTTTTAATTAAGCTTATTGAAGTTCTCCTGGAAAAGAAGAAAGGGAAAATATTGAAGAGGCATTATTGCCATATGCACTATTACAGCTTTTAAGTCTATTTTTATGGTGTCATTTGGGTTTATCTTCCCAAGCACAAATTTAATGTTGGTTGGGCTAGATTCTGGTCCACAGGGCATTCGAATGATTGGGAAGTAACAGAGCTGGCTCAAGGAAAAAATGTGTCCAATCATGAAATGAGTTTGGGGATACCAATGTAGGTTGGGGACCCTATGGCAAGCCAATTCATAGAACACTCAGGAAACATTGCATGTCTATCTGTAATGTACCTTCAACTGCTTACTTCATCGAAAGGATGATCCAGAACTGATGGCAATTTCCCATGTCCCACTTACTTTAGCCACAGAAATCAGAGGATATGAAGCTGATACACAGCTAACTAGTCGAAATCAAGACAGAGTAAAACTGATTCCACAGCTTGTAAGACACGTAGAATCTTTTCTACTACCTACACATTCCAATCATTTTATTTTTATGTAAGCAACTAATACTTACTTGCCTTGTTATTTTATTTTTAACTTTTAAAAATATTATGGGAATTCAAATAAATGCAAAAATTAAAAAATAGCATAATAACGCCCCATGTGCACATTATTCAGTTATCAATAATTTTGAACTCATGGCCAGTCTTGTTTCATGTACAAGGTTGAGGTTAGACAGTTAAGTTCACGAACTTGTTGCAACAATGTTGTTAACATTTTTTTGATATCTGAGGGATTATTCATTATGAATTTGTACCAACTGGACAAACAGTTAAACAAGTTTACTATTTGGAAGTGCAAAAAGGCTGTGTGAAAAAGTTAGACAACCTGAATTTTTTGCCAACAATTCATGGCTCTTGCATGACGACAATGCACCAGCTCACACGACACTGTTTATAAGGAAGTTTTTAGCCAGTAAACAAATAACTGTATTGGAACACCCTCTCTACTAACCTGATCTGGCCCCAATCACTTATTTCTTTATCCAAAGATAAAGAAAATATTGAAAGGGGACATTTTGATGACATTGATACATCAAGGATAACATGATGACAGCTCTGATAGCCATTCCAGAAAAAGCGTTCCAAAATTGCTTTGAAAAGTGGACTAGGCACTGGTGTTGGTACATAGCTTCCGAAAGGGAGTACTTCGAAGGTGATCATAGTGATATTCAGCAATGAGGTATGTAGCATTTTTTCCAGGATGAGTTCTCGAACTGAATTGTCAGACCTCGTATAGCAAGGCCCATTCTTTCCCCAAGATAATTTTGAAACAAATTTATGAAATCTTATCATTGTCATAAATATTTTAGTATGTATCTCTAAAATTTAAGGCTCTTTACCTAGTCTGTATTTAGATTTCCTCAGTCTGAATTTTGTCCAGGATTTTTGAATGAAGGTCCAAATAAGAAATGGACATTATAATTCATTGTTATATTCTTAAATTTCTTTTAATCAATAGGTTCCTCTCCCTCTTTGTTTTTCCTTGCAGTTAATTTTCAGAAAAATCCAGGTTTAACAGCATTTCCCATATTCTGCATTTTGCTGCCTGTACCTCCTCAATATCTGTAGTATCATTGCATATATTTCTCTATGGCTTGTTTATCCTGCAAGCTGAAAGAACTGAAGGCTTGATTACATTTAGGTTCAAATACAATTTTTCATTTTAAGGAATTGAAAATCATTATTTTTCCTATGTAGAATGTGCTGTGCAAATAACACCTTCTTAACTCAATGGTAAAGAGAAATACTTTGAAGGAAAGGGTAACCCACCTTAATTCTCAATTCTCAAGCGAGTTTCAAATTTTAGGTTCATATAGTTTAACTTTGATGTTGGATTTAATATTATTCTGTGTCATACGAAACAGCTATATTCCAAATAAAACAAATGTTATGATCAAATGTTCTTTTTTCCATCCCTCAATTTAAGGCTTCTTCACACATTATGGCCACTAATATCAGGTAGTCCTGATTTCGCTTTTATGATTATAGTATCGTTAGCTAATATTTTTTATTATCTAATTTAGCTGATACTTAGGCTTAATTAATTTAGAATAAATTGAAAGAAAATCACTCTCAGTAATTAAAAAAATATCCTATGTTAGACATATTGACATATTGATTTTGTAAAAATCAACTAAACAAATATTACTTCTTACTAACAATAAGTAAGAGCTCCTTTTACTTGCTTTAATCAGAATCACTTATAAGTATTAAACTGTGTGCAAAGTTAGTTTGAAATTAGGTCACTCTACTAAACCTGCCCTCTCTCTTGACTACTCAGTTCTTTTCCTTGCTGACCTATTTTTCCTCTACACACATAATGAAAAGGTCAATGTGATCATAATTTAGGTCTAAGTTACCAGAAATTGTCATTTTATGAGTTCCCAATTCAACCTATCTATATTTAGCTTTTACTTATATTTAGGTTTTAAAATGATGCATACTTGCAAAGTTTTTCCAGTTATGATTGGGCCAGTATGGTAGTAGTCTGTAAATATTTTTTTTAAACCACAGGACTTATTTTATTTTCTGTAAATAATTTGTAAAAACACTATATATAAAAATAAAGGAGGTTTATTTATTTTTTATTTATTTTTTAAAATGACAAACATCTTTTATTTTATTTATTTATTTATTTATTTATTTATTTATTTATTTATTTATTTATTTTTGAGGGCAGTATCACTGGCCCTCATATGTGGGACCCGAACTGGGGCCGCTAGCTTCCCAAGCAGGCTCTTAACCACTGCACCACTCGGCCGGCCCTAAAGGAGATTTATTGGAAGTAAAAGCTAGGGACCTGGAGCTCTCCCCCTTTTGTACCAGTTGCCAACCCCTCACCCACTCCAACCCCCCTATAACTACCTTGAGCATCACACTTAATTCCTAAAGCTTACTGGAACGCCATTTGAAAATAATGCATTAAGGTGTCCTGGCCTTCACGTCTCTCCATTATTTATGGAGGGCCTCTGCGTTGAATACAAGAATGAATTAAAAGTACAGTTGGAGGTGATGGGGTCAGCCAGTGAAATAGTAAAGCGCTTAAGGCTTTTTTGTCTGGGTTCATCTCAGGCTTGCTCTTCCTAAATGTTTATTTCACAGAAATATAGCAATCTCAAAGTAATACCTGGCTTCTAACCTCAGCTCTAAAGTTAATTACGAAATGTAAATTTGAGCTCGTAAATCTTCTGAGGTATTTTATGTAAATTTTAAAATTAGTTGTGACTCAGAAATTCTTATTTAATGAAATATTTTGAATATTCCTTAATGAATGCATCCTGTAATACTCTAGAGAAAATCCCTGTAACTTGGTCATCACTGTGTATTGTGAGTTTAAATACCTATCAGAAATCTTTTGGTCAGCAGCCCCATATTAAATGAAACATCCTTTCTAATTAAGACAGAAATAAATGAAGAGCACTTCATGCAATCAGTGAATTAAAATTGGAAATGTATAATTAAATTTGGAGTTCATCATTTAAAATTGAACTGGTAAACCTAGATTCCCCACAGTTTGATTTTAACATATTGGGATTCAGGCTTTCTTTATTTCCAGGGCTACTCACCTTCTTTCTTATTTTATATTTCTCATTTGTCTCTCATATTCTCTTCACTAATTTATCCAGAATACCAATTTTTAGTAAACTTTACCTTTAGTTGACAGTATTCTTACATAGGATTCCTTTCAGCCTCTTACAGGCAATCAGGCCAAATTTAAGTTCTCTTAAGACTATGTCAACTGGCCCTATATATGGATTTTAGCTTCCCTTAATATGGCCCTACTCTTTCATCTTGGCTCATATTCATAATGGTTCAGAGGTGATATCAAAAATGTTTAACAATTGGTATAACATGGCATTAATTAATCGGAACCTAGTTACAAAATGAGATAGTTTTTGGAGACCCAAAATGCTGGGATGGCTCAGGCAACAGGGCAGTGGTTCACTAGACATCGGAAGAGCATTTCAATATTTTAACAACTGGTGCAGTGGAATGCACTGTTAGCCTCTTCAGGGCTTTTCTCAGTTGAAAAGAGTCATGCCTTTCTGGGATGCCCCATTTTCTTTTCTTTTTTTTTTTTTTGTTTTGTTTAGGGCCGTGTCACTGGCCCTCATATGTGGGACCCAAACCGGGGTCACTGGCATCCCAAGCCAGCTCTTAACCACTGCACCACTCGGCCGGTCTATATATATATATATATATATATATATATATATATATATATATATAATTTTTTTTTTTTTTTTAGCTGAGCCATCCTGCCACCTGTTGGCAGGTTAGCGACAGCTCAGCTGGGCTGGGCATTGAACTGCTGTTGCTCAGAGCTCAGCTCGCACTCTTGAGTGAGCTCTTAATCAACTGAGCCACTCAACTGGCCCTGGGATGCCCCATTTTCAATGACTGATGGATGCTGGGGTTTAAATGTCTGGCCTTTTCACTCCTATTTGGGATCACTCAGGGTGGGTGTTCTAGTTCCAGAGGTCCCATGGGATTGGCTAAAGTTGTCATTTGGCCTGAATTGCAGCCCCTCTTTATTTTTCCCCCAGCCTAATCCTGCTTCCTTCTCTTTTATTCCATAGATGAGACCTAAAAGACCTTTCCTGGTGAGTGACCTGCCTGCTAAAAGCCCCCTCAGAGTCTTCTTCTCAAGGAATCTGACCCCAGACAACTGTTTTGACAAGCCTACATCTACATAATATTTGGGCTGCATATAATCCTGTGTATATTTTTTAAAGTAATGAGTAGTGTGAAAAATAGCTGCTCAGCGAATATTTGTTGACAATTCAGTTCTCTTGGAATGAATCTTCTTTACAAAAAAATGACTCATCAATTTGATGCCAGGTAGACTCTCTGCTGATCTCCCTATTTGTGCTTATAGCAGAAGACTGTTTAAGACAAAAGACTTCAGTGGTATGGTTAGATGTGGTTATTCATGGCTACAGACAAGGGCTGCAATTTGGTATAACCAAACCCTTTATTCCTAAAGAGACTCCCATTGACCTTTGGGAGAACTGGCAATTCTGCCGTCTTACTCTACTCACATTAAGTTTTGTACATTCTGGGATCTTGGGTAAATGCAACTATTCTGGGAAACATCTTCATTGGCATTATCAACTCTTTTATTTTCTAATGTGAAGACATTGAGAACAATCTGGCCATGTTTTAAAGAAAAAAAAAAATTATGCTATTTAAGTAGGGATCTTTTTTGGAGAGCCTGGCCTGTGATGAATGCCATGCTATCTGGAAAGTCATGAAGAAAGATTCTGAGCAATCAGGTGATAGCAGAGAATAACCAGCTTCTGGGAGTGGCAGGAAGTAGTGTAAGAGGGAGAAGGAGAGCTGGAAACAGAAGTCACTAGTTTTAATTGTGCTGAGAACCAGCCTAGGGTGTGGTGATAGACTGAGAGTCTTATTAGAGGATTCAGAGGATGCAAGCCAGGGAGGACAGCTGTAACAGGACCAATGTCATGGGAAGTCTGCATAGAACCCTGACTCAGATAGCCTCTTGCCAGGAAGGGTTCCATGCTCAGAAGGGCTCCATGCTTGGATCAATGCTCTCCTTAGCATCTTGAAATTTTTAATACTTTTTTAAACAAGGGAAGGGCCCCAAATTTTCATTTTGTACTGGGCACTGCAAATTATATAATCTTGGGTGTAATACGTATGACATCAGCTCTGCTTTGTCGAAATGAATGAATCTCTGTTACGCTGGCCAATGGCCACCAGATCCACAGTCACCTCTCAACATGCACTCATACATTGATAGGACCAACAATTAAATGCTTACTCAAAGACCTGAAACATCTCCTTCCAAGAGGATCTGTGTGATGATTTAGTCCATACTTTTTCATCAGAAAAATGAGATGGCAAATTGGAGAAATTCTAGCTGTACTTCATGTTAAGGTGCCAAAGAAACCAAGTGAAGCTTGAATCCTTGTTGTCAAAACATGGGGCTAAATTTCTGCTTCTCTTCTTCAAGCAGAAAATGCAACCATCTTTTGGGATATGGCCAAATGCATTGCTTTTCACAACTAAAGGTGCAATGTGTTTAAGCTTTCACTCTTTCTACGCCCTTTTCTCAGAAGGGTGAAAACATCCCCCCCTTTGTCATTTCTTGGTCACACTGAGTTATGGGAGCACTCCTCTCTCACTGGGTGACTCCTGCCTGCTTTGGTTGCTTGGGAAAAGCTGTGTCCATAGGGCAGAGTTTATTATGTATTCCTCACCTCTCTCTAGCACACCAAGTTTACAAAATGTTTTCGTGCTCTCTAATAAATGCCTCTTGAATTGAATTGGAACATGTTTGTATACATTTTAGAGTCTGAACTTTCAAGAAAAACTCATCTAAGTTCTGCTCAAATTACAGCCAAGGTCTATAAAGCAGCAAAATTTTCAGACTCCAGAATTTATGATTTGCTATCAACTTATGAAATAGTGTTTTGATGATTTAAAGCCCATCTGTCTCTGACTCCTCAGGGCCTTTGAACTTTTAAGAAATCCCTGGAATTTCTGTTCAATGACTTCATGCTTCAGTATTAAAAAGCCACTCTTTAGCTTAGTCCCAACTAAGAGGGAGACACTCCAATTTCCATTGGGTTAAGCGCTCAACATCTTCATTTGGATTTTTTTTTCCTGTTAAAGTGATTAGAAAAAATGACCTCTTTCCATTTGCCAAAATGATGTCTTCTTGTAGTCTGCTTGATTAGATGATAATCTAGGTAACGTAAGAAAGGCTGCACTCATTCTTTAAAGAGCATGCATGACATTTGTCATAATAGAAATTTGGAAATAAAAGTCAGAAGAAGAAAAGGATTTATTCATAGTTCAATTATATAGCTATCTAAATATTTTTAATCTTTTGGTGGCTTTATTCCTAGTCTTTTTTTTCCCCTGGTATAGCTTTTCATTTGTATTGCATTCTTGTAATTATACTTTCTATGTGATTTGTATCCTGTTTCTTCATTTGTCATCAAAGCAATAATATTTCCATATCAGAAATTATTTGTAAATATATTGGGTTGTTGGAAAAGTCACAACGCATTTTTGCAATGAAAAATATAGAAAAAATACTTCATGACTTTTCTGACAACATAATATATTTTATATGATTACATAAAATCCATTAGGTTGGTGTACCAAGGTTATCATCCATATTTCTATTGTTGAGAGCTAACGTTATTCCAAAATGTTGACATTATAAATAATTATGCAGTAATATACTTTTTTTTGTAAATCTTTTTTGTTCTCCACACATGTCAAGTAACTAGGTAAGGATAAAATTCCCAAATTGGAAGTTACTGTGAGAAAGAATATTGGCACTTTAATTATTTTCTTTATATTCATTGTTACATTTATATTGCCAATATTATTTTACTAACTATAAAATAGGAAAATATAGCCTTCATATCACACTTTCAATTTTGAATATGCTTTTTAATTTTTGCTAATTTGGTAGATGAAAAATCAATAAGCAAACGAAATAACAAAAATACCACCAAAAATTAGATCATTTTTAGTTTTCAGCAAATACAACTTTTTACAGCATTGTGTAACTCAGTTTTTTGGTTTTAAAAACATATCTAGGGCTGGCCGAATGGAGTGGTGGTTAAGTGCTGGCTTGGGAAGCCAGACGCCCCAGTTTGGTCCCACATATATGAGCCAGTGATACTGCCCTCAAACAAACAAACAAACAAACAAACAAACAAAACATATCTGTCTCTCTGAAGTAGAGAGAATATAAAAAGAAACATTGAAGAATGGTCAAAAGGGAACACTCAGTGGTCCTTTGTAACTTTTAGATGGGTACAAAGTATAATAAGTTTCTTCTTGCTGCTTTCAGAAAATTCTCCCAGCACATTGTAGTTGTAGTAACTTGTCTACAAAATGGCTGCCATCAATTCCTTCCATTTCTGTATATGCGTATCATTCTCCTATCAAGGGGTGGAAGCTCTTTCTCAATCATCTTAAATATGGCTGGCCTGTGACTGCTTTGACCAATATAATATAGCAGACATGATGCCAAACCAGTTCCAGGCCTAGCCTCAGGAGAAGTGATAGCTCTGTCCAGCTCTCTTGGAATTCATACTCTGGTGGAAACCAGATGCCATGTAAAAAGTCTTAGTACCTTGACCACCCTGCCATACTGTGGAGAAGCCCATACCTGATAAGGAGGAGGGGCTGCACTGAGAGAGAGACACCAACTGAACACCAGCTCTTTCAGACCAGGCCCTAGATATATGAGTGAAGACCGCTCAAGGTAATCCAGCCATCTGAATGTCCCTGGATGGACATATGCCAAGTCATAATCATTCCATAACCATAAGAGATAACAAAATTATTTTCAATTTCAGCCCCTAGATTTTTGGAACTATTGGTTTTGCACTTATAGCTAAGCAGAACAAAAATCAAGGCAAAGTACTGACTTGTTTAAGTGTCTTCACTTCTAGCAATTTCATGTAGTGTCTCTTTTTGCTCTGGAATTTGACCATGATAAATACCCATTGCTCCTCATTTAGCCCATCAGACTTGCACTTTGATTGGAATAGAGGGTTTATATGACTAATAGCTTAAGCTGGCTGACATATTTGGAAAGAGATCAAAACCTTTAAAAAAGGGCTTAGTTCTAATGACATGATGCCAGGCATATACCAGTGGAGGAGTGGGTGATAGATTGGGGGTGCAGTAAAGCTCATTCCTTCAAATAAATGCTCTACTCCCATTCCATATGATTTTAGTGGAACTGTCAATCTTAGTAGACCACTGGCATATATCCACATAATCATAAATGGTCAATCACTGAAACTTGTCTCCCAGGTTTGAGTGATTGGCCCAAGTGATAGGCATATCACTTGGGCACTTCAACCAGAGTTCTTTCCTCAAATTCATACATGAACACCGAACGAAAAAAATTCTTTCTTCTCTATTAGAGTTGCTAAATAAGGTCAAGAAGGCCTGAATAATCTGACTAACATCAATTCTTGCTGCATGAAAGAAATACATCTGTTTTAGGAAAGAAGGTGACCAACATTTGGTATTGGTGGAGATAGAAATAGTGTAGGAGTCATAGCATAGGAGTCATAGTACACTTGGATCCAATCATACCTATAGGTGTTGCCTTTTGACTTCCAAACTTCATGAGTTACTATTTTTCTCCCTTTAAGTTGTTTTCAGTAGTTTGTGTTGTTTTCAACAAATAAAGTTTATGCTTATATAGTGATGTATCAAATTACATCAAATGGACTCACATTTTAAAAAACTGATAAAACACACACGGTGGATGATTTTCCCCACTACTCATATTATAGATATCAACATTAATGAAATAAGGGTGGTAAAGCGAATTTTCTGCTATTACTGCTGCAATTACACACATTTTTTTCTGCCACCTAAGAAAATAGAATAAAAAAGTGAGCAAACTTGCATTATAAGAATAAGCTTGCATCTGTTTTAATTGAGAAAAAAAGAAAATCATTCTCAAATTAATGTAGTTTAACAAATTCTCTAGGATGCAAAGCTAATTTTTTGTTCCACACCAGTGGGTTGTGACCCCGAGGCTGAGATACTCTGCCCATGTTGGAAGGCAGCCCAGGGGCTGGAACAGTAGTCAGAGCAAGCAGGTCTCTGGGAATTTTCCAACTGCAAATTGATGTGGTTTTGATCTAATGTGGTAGGGACAAGGTGTTTTAATGCTGGTAATTTAATCCAATTTGCCTTTAGAAGCTCTCTATTCTTGTGTGTGTAAGTGTGTATGTACAGTTAATTTAATTTTTAAACTTAGTTTTAATTTATAACCAAGTTATAAATGCACATGGTTCATTCTATAGAACACTTTTTTAATGGATTCTTTTTAAAGAAAATTTATTCAATTTATTGGGGTGACATTGGTTAGTAAAATTATATACGTTTCAAGGGTACATTTTTACAGTACATCATCTATATATTGCATTGTGTGTTTGCCACCAGAGTCAGTTCTCTTTCCATCACCATGTATTTGACCCTCTTTTCCTCTCCTACTATTCCCCTTCCCCCCTTACCCTCTGGTAAGCATTAAACTGTTGCCTGTGTCTATGAGTTTCTTTCTTTGTTTGTCTCGTTCCTTTGCTGCTTTCAGTTTTATATCCCACATATCAGTGAAATCATATGGTTCTCGACTTTTTCTATCTGACTTAGTTTGCTTAGAATGATCATTTCAAGATTCATCCATGTTGTTGCAAATGGCAGTATTTCATCTTTTCTTATAGTAGAGTAGTATTTCATTGTGTATATGTACCACATCTTCTTTATCCAATCATCTATCAAAGGACACTGTTTTCATGTCTCGGCCACTGTGAATAATGCTGAATGTCAACTATAACTAAATGTATATACATATATAGTCAAGGGATTTGGAGTACAGCATAGAGAAGACAGTCAACGGTATTTAACAGCTATATAAGATGTCAGAGGGGTAATAGCTTGGGGGGGGGTTATCAGTTTATGAGGAGTTTAAATGTATATTATGTTGCTTTGTGCATCAGGAACTAATTTTCAAAAATCTTATGTCTTTTTATGCATAAAAAAAATGCTGCAATGAACATAACGGTACATATTGGATTGTCGGAAAAGTCATGACGCATTTTTGCAATGAAAAACAGAAAAAATATGTCATGACCTTTCCCACAGTTCAATATATCTTTATGAATAAATGTTTTCAGATTTTTCGGGGAGACACACATAAGAGTAATTGTTGGGTTGTATGCTATTAATATTCCTAAATTTTGAGGAGCCTCCATACTGTTTTCCATAGTAGTTGTACAAACTGGCACCCCCAACAGCAGTGTATGAGGGTCCCTTTTTCTCCACAACCTCTCCAACACTTGTTATTACTTGTCTTGTTTACAATAGCCATTCTAACAGGTGTGTGGTGATATCTCATTGTGGTTTTGATTTGCATTTCTCTAATAGCTAGTGAAGTTGAGCATTTTTTCATATATTGTTTACAGAACATTTTTGAAGGCAATCTCCAGAAACATCTTCCATACTTCTTGCTCTTTTAAAACTTATAAAACTTTTTATCTATATCTCTAAATGTATCTGTCTCTAAATAATCAACTTTTTAATTTTGTTGTTTCAGGCATTACCTACTCACTTTCCACAACTAAAGAAGATTTAGCACGTTTTCTCACACCTCTGATACAATCACATGTATTCACATACACACACATACATGTCTGCCATTACTTTCAAATAGTTCCCATTGTAATTACAGTTACACTAATATGTAGGATCTACATTATGGATGGTAATTTACATATGACACTGTAAATAAATTACCAGTTGAACTCTGTAGTTGAAGTGATGGATTTTTCTGTCTCATTGATCAACTTTTATTTCTCTAGAGTAATAGTTTTCTTATGTTACTTTTAGTTTAGTTTTTTATTAATGTAGAATACTTTACTCCTAAATTCTATCCCCAGATGTGTAAGAACAACTCAGGATGGTCAATCACAAATAATATGCTGCAATTTTCATTTCCTAATGTTTGTTTCCTGAGCCTTCTTACCTGCTCCAATCTGGGCTGTATCCCCTTTTACCTTTTATAGCACTGTATTCTGGGATTTCCCTTCACCATCAACCTGGAGATCTCCTTTCTCCCTATTGGATTTCCTGTTCCTTGAGTCCCATCTGTTCCTGTTTCTTGGATTTCTTGCAGTGGAGTCTTGAAAAAGAATGCGTGGCTGGAAAATTTTGAGATTTTGCACATCCAAAAACATCATTTTTAATCACCCTCACATTTAATTGTTTTGCTAAATGTAGAATTCTAAGTTAGAAATTATTTTTTCTCAGAATTTTGAGACATTGCCACTCCATTGTATTCTAATACCTAGTGTTGTTCAATTCTTTGCATAAAACATGTATGTTTCTTTCTGGAAGGTTGGAGGTCTCTAGGTTCTGAAATTTTATAATGATTTGCCATTGTGTGTATCTATTTTCATTTCTAGTACAGCATGCATCATGTACATGCATCTTATGTTGATCTCTTCCTGTCTGTAAGCACAAGACCTTCAGTTCCTGGAAATTGACTATTATTATTATTATTATTATTATTATTGTTTTGGATAAAATTTATTCATTCTATTTTCATTCTTTGCTCTTTCTGAAATTCCTATAATTCAGATCTTAGGTCTTGAGAGCTGGTAATCTGTTTTTCCTCTTTTTCTCTTTCTTTTCTTTTTTTCTTTCCTTCCTTTCTTTCTTTCTTTCTTTCTTTCTTTCTTTCTTTCTTTCTTTCTTTCTTTCTTTCTTTCTTTCTTTCTTTTTTTCTTTCTTTCTTTTTTTCTTTGCTTTCTGGGGAAAGTCTTCAAATTTCTCCCTCAAGTTTCTCATGAGTTTTTAATTTCTTCATCTTATCTTTTAATTTTTAAAAATGTTATTCTATTCCCTGAATATTTTTTTATGGTATCCTCTTATAATTGCAATATCTTCTTATCTCTGAAGACAATAATAACAATTGTTTGTATGTGAATCTCTCTTTCATTTTTCATACTTTCTATTTTCTCTAAGTTTTTCCACTCTCTTTGGTTTAGGCTCTCTCATTAGTATTTGAGTTCTCCTGAAATTCTAAACCACTGTCTGATCATATTTACAAAAGATTTAATGCTTCCTTTGCCTTTGGGGTCAAAACCACAATGAGATACCACCTCTCACATGTTAGAATGGCTATATTTAATAAGACAAGAAATAACATGTATTGGAGAGGATGTGAAGAAAAGGGAACACTTGCACACTGCTGGTGGGAATGTAAATCAGTGTAGCCACTATAGAAAATAGTATGGAGGGTCTCAAAAAATTAAGAAGACAGCTACCATATGATTCAGCAATCCCTCTTTTGGGTATCTATCCCCCAAATTTGAAAACACTATTTGTGAAAATATATGCATCTCTATGTTCATTGCAGCATTACACACAATAGCTAAGACATGGAAACAACCTAAGTGTCCTTTGACAGATGATTGAATAAAGAAGACTCTGTACATGTATACAGGGGAATGATACTCAGCATAAAAATATGAAATATTGCAAATTGTGACAAGCTAGATGGATGTTGAAGTATCATGGTAAATAAAATAAGTCAGATGGAAAAGAATAAGAGCCATATGATTTCACTGATGTGGGTTGGATATAAAACAAACAACAACAAACTAACAAACAAAACAAACAAACAAACTCAGGTACAGACAACAGAATGCAGTTACCAGAAGGGAAGGGAGGTGGGGGAGGATGAAATGGGCAAAGGCGGTCAAATATATGGTGACAGAAGGAAACTAGACTTGGGGTGGTGAGCACACAATGGAGTATACAGATATTTCATAAAGTCGTACACCTAAAATTTATATAACATTATTAACCAAGGTTATCACGATACATTTAATAAAAAATATTTTAAATTGTAAAAAGAAAAAAAGACATAGATAGTCATAAAAAACAAAGTTTTGTATTCATATTTTGACTGTAGTCTTAGCTGTAAATTGATTTCACTAACACCTTTCACTGGAGAATCCTCAAATCAGAATTTCTAAATACTTTTTCTTGTAGGCTAATCAGATTTCCCAAAGACAACTCTTCAGTTTTCTATGTGGAAGGCAAAGGCTGGCTCCTGGTGTTTTCAACTAGAGTGTTTCAAATTTTGTTTAAATAACACTAACTAAATCTCTGACTTCAACACAGCATCCTTGATATTTATTATCTATTTCACCCATTCCAGATAATAAATATCTTGTATACTGCTAGTGTTACAGAGATAAATCTCTGGAAATATATGTGTTTTCTGAAGTTGAAGATATAGAAGAAATGTCTCTTTGTGGTGTGAATATTTACAAAATGAATTTATACAGTCATGGCCAGGACAAATTTAACATTTTTTTTTGTTTTTTCCAATAGAAAAAATTTATTGACTCAACGGGGGCTCTATGAAAAATGTATTCATTTTTACTAATGACTATTATGGGATTTCTAAGCCCATATTACACTCAAGACTTTTATCTGTTTACAGAGTTCTTTCTTTAATTCTTTGAACAATTTTTTTGAGCCTCAAAGTGAGAATATATTAGGATAACTGATTACAGAGACAAAATAGAAATGATGGGATATTTTATTCCTTACCTTTGAAACCATCCTTCTTTCTGGTCTATCATACAACACATATCTACATCTGTTCATTCAAACTTCTATGATCTCACTTATATGTGGAATCTAAAGAACTGAATAAATGAACAAAGTAAACAGAAATAGTCTCAGAGATATAGAGGAAAAACTGATGGTTGCTTGTTGGGAGGGGTTTGGGGATGATGGAGAAGGGGAAGGGATTAGACAGCATAGATTGGTAACTCCAATATTGCCACAGGGATAGGAAATGCAGTTTGGGTAATATAATCAATAATGGGGAATATAATCAGATGGGCACATGTCTTATTAGGGAAACCACTTCATGGACAGTATAGATGCCTGACTACTGCACTCTACACCTGAAGCTGAAGCTGAATAATATTGTATGTCAACTAATTTACTTTTGGCCAAGGCTGGGATTAGAAAATTATTTTTTTGTCCATTTTATTTATTTTATTTATTTATTTATTTATTTATTTATTTATTTATTTATTACTAGTTTCAGGTGGACAAAACAGTGCAATAGTTAAGGCACGATTTAAACTGTCCTGAATGATGGGTAGGAAGAAAGACAAGAAAAGGAGATTGGAAGTAAGTGTGAGTGTGACTTGGAGAAAAACCATAGAAGTAGTTAAAACACTTACGTTTTGTGTAGACTGTGAGGATGACACTTAGGACACAGTAAAAGAGTTAAAAACATGACTCTTGGAAGTTAAGTCTAGAAAGATGGTTGTTTTCCAATGTCTGATTAAAGATGCCACTGAATAATTTTCAATAGGAAATCGTCTGATAAAATACATACTTTAGGGAGATTCATGTGGTAGTATTAAGCATTGTGACTGGAACTGTGGGAGAGGTACACCAATTTCTAGGCTATTTCCTCATCCAAAATTATAGTGATAAAGGCCTCAAGTAGGATGATGGCGGTGGGAAAGAAAAGTTGTGAATGGGAGAGTTATAACAAAGGAAGAATTGACAGGATTTGGTGAGTGATTTCTTGTGGAGAGACACAACCTTTGACAAGGAGGCATCATTCTAGAGAGATGCCACCCTTGAATTATTGTATGCTGGAAGCTGGGTAAATTCCAGCTAGAGGTGAGTTTGTCCTCCACTGGTCTGAGGCAGATTACTGCAAATTAAATTTCATGCTAACCTGCTCTAAGCCAGGGACACATCATTATGCTTCAGGGTTATCTAGTTGATCACGCTAAAAAAATCTATTTTCACCGTTGCCTTGACAACAGTTGTGAAAATATTTTAATCGCAGCATGAAATCACTTTGCAATATTTCACCAAGGCAATTATGCACCCTCTGAAATGCAATACTGCAAAGAGGCACATGGGATGAAGCCATTACTTCATGGTTAGCAAATGCTGCAGTTTCTAGAAATGGCCTTGACAGGGCTGCTAAATGCCAAATCCACTCTTTAAGCCAGCTAAGTGAGGTGGAGAATTGAATTATTTTTGTAGAAAATTAATACCGTCCTCCCTCTCCTCCCTCCTATGTCTATCTTGATCATTCAATTTTTGATAAAATTTACACTCCTCTGCAGGGCCAATAATATTGAAGCCAATGCAAGTTTGAATTGTGACATGAGGGAGACAGAGATGAATGGAAGTGCACGCGTGTGTACATGGGTGTGTTTACAAGGAGGTAAACTTTCTTGCCTATTGAAGAATGCTATAGGCAAACAATAGCATTGATATTTAATCAGAAATTTAAGAGTTTGCCAAGTGTTTGTGCTGATACCCAGAGTTTGGTGTTAAGACTTTATCTGAAATCTATCTGCAAGAATGCAATGGAAAAATGTATGGCACTCTTGTAAAACTGTACCATGTGAAGATAAAGTCAAATGATTAACAACTTGAGGATCAAGAAATGAAAGCCAGATAATTCAAAAGGAAAAGAGAAAATATCCGATGAAAAAGATACCTTGACAAGTGAAGGTTTTGTACCTAGGTGCCCTCTTCTCAGTATGTCATAGATGGGGGTGGCCCCCCCCAGGCAGTTAAGCAAGAACATGTGAACAAGTAGTGAACAAGTGAACACATATGGAAATATTAGAATTCAGTTAGCCTCTAAATGATTGTAAATAGTTATTAGAGTCACTATATCCAGATACATTAGTCTTCCGGGGATGCCAAAACAAAATTCCATGGACTGAGTTGCTTAAGCAATAGAAATTTATTTTCTCACAGTTCTGAAGGCTGGAAGTTCAAGATCAAGGCGTTGGCAGGTTTTGTTCTTCCACAGGCCTCTCTTTTTGGCTTGTAGATAGCCATCTTATTGCTGTGCCTTCACATGTCCTTTATTTTGTGTGTGTCCATCCCTGGTTTGTCTTCCTCTTCTTATGAGGATAGCAGTCAGATTGAATTAGGGCCTCATCCTTATGGCTCCTTTAAACTTTAATTGCTCCTTAGAAGTCCCTGTCTCCAAATACCATCACATTCTAAGGTATGGGGTGTTAGGTTTTCAACATAGGAATTTTGGGGAACACAATTCAGTCTATAACATCAGAATTCTTATTTTTTCTTCCTTAAACTACCTCCTTTCCTAAGTTTCACCATCTTAGTAAATGGAATTCCATCCTTTTAATTGCTCAGGCCAAAATTTCTAAGATCAGAATTTCAATTTAGGAAGATGAAAAAGTTCTGGAGATGGAAGGTGGTAACCATGGCACAACAATGTGAATGTACTTAATGCTACTGACCTATAGTCTTAAAAATTGTTAAAGTGGTAAATTTTACATTATGTGTATTTTACCACAATAAAAAGTATATGCCATTACAAAGAGAACCCATTACTATGTTCAGAACTCTATATTACAGAGACCAAAAGATAAATCATTATATTCAGAAAAAGCTACTTTTACAAACACAAGAATATATCTACTATAATGGAGACAGAAAATATTAAGCACGTTATGTCCAGTGTCATTGAGCTATTAGGTTTAAGGACTGCTTCCACTGTTCAATGGCCAGTGGGAGGAGTTAAATAGCCTTTCTTGGGCTCAGCTTGCTGTGGAGGAGAAAAGAGTGCAGCTGCAGTTGAGTGTTCATGAGGAAGAGATGCTTACAGTTTACTTCTTTCTCAACTGGTTGATTCTTGTTTATTCTCTTTATTCCTGAGTCCCAGTTCCAAGAGGCAAAATGCAGCATGTCCCCTTGCTTCCTGCTTCTCAGATCTGGCGTTTGATGATTGCAGCAGTCATTAACCTTGCCCCCCCACCCCATCCTTTGCAATGAAGAATTGGAAGTGACTCTCATAGAAGTAAACTCAATACAAATGTGTGGGCTTCAACCAATCCTGTATCTGTAATATTTTGTTCAGACAAAACTGAGTGAAAGAGACTTCCACAGTCGTTGAAAATAGGAAAAAGGATCATTTTATTTAGGTTTTATATATATGCATTAAAAAGTACAGTTGTCCCTTGATGTCCATGGGGATTAGTTCCAGGACCCCTTGCAGATAGCAAAATTTGTGGATGCTCAAGTCCTTTATTTAAAATTGTATGCTATTCGCATACTCCTGTAGCTTACACACATTTTCCAATATATTATACTTTAAATCATCTCTCGATTACTTATAATACCTAATACAATGTAAATGCTATGTAAATAGTTGTTATGCTATATTTTTAGGGAATAATGACAAGAAAAAAAGGTCTGTACATCTTCAGTCATTTGATGATATGTCTATGTCCAGCTGTAACTATCATAGGCCTAACTGCACAGTACATGTCAGCAAAACTTAACATTTTTCTTTCAAATATTTTCTGTCCATGATTGGTTGAGTCTACAGATGGAGAACCCATGGGTATGTAGAATACCTTCTCTTTTACAATATTTTCTACATCTTCCCTTCATATTCTTTCTAAACTGCATATTGGACTATATGAGTTTTTCCTTTCCTGGTAGATGGAGCCCAAATTCTTTAGCACAGGCTCTAAGTCCCTTCCTGAATGGGACTCTTCCTGCTCAGCTTAATCTTTCACTGCTGCCACCTCAGTGTCCAGCGCTCAGGGATGCTAAGTGCAGCATAGCTCTCTAGACAATTACACGCTGTAGCTCCAACTTTGCCTCTGCAAGTGTTGTTTCCTCTCTGTAGGATACTTGGCCTCCTATAATACTCAGTTCAAGTGTTATCTCCTCTGGGAAGCCTACCTTGCCCCCACCAAGAAGAATCAAATGCATCTTTCTCAGTGACTTCTCAGCATCTCCTATACCTTTATTATAGCGTTGATAACCTTTATTATAGCTGTCATCTGATGATATGTCTGTGTCCCCTTCTGGAAAATAGAGACTTTTTTACTTGTCTGATGAGATGCATAAGCTGGCACACTTCAATAATATATTTTTTTAACAAATTAATGAGTAAATATGTAAATTTCCCATAATCCCATTCTTTCACAACAGAAAAACCATACTGGAGCTCATGGGCATCTCCTAGCCCAACAATAAGAATGAAAACTAAAAGATGCTGATCAAAGTTTTAATCTAATTTAATAGTTAGATTTAATAAAATCTAAAGTGATGTTATTAGTGACATATCAACAGATATTCACAGAGTGTTTGCTATTTACTGTGCCAGATGTGCTTTATACTCCTAAACTAAGTGGAGAACCAAGAGAGAAAACTCAGATGTAAAAATGTACCAAGATCCTTAAGATTATAGTAATGACGTCAAGTGATCATGTTATTAAAATAAGTTTCTGATTTCTGAAATAGAAGCTTTGAGCAAAAGCGATTCCCCTTATCACTTAAATGACTTCGGTGTAGAATTGGCTACTGGTGTTCCCAAGGCAATTGCTCAAATATACTCACTTACTGAATGGGCTTAAATTGACTTCCACTAGCCTGAAACAAATTTCATCGCCTTCTTAGACTCTCTGGTATCATTTCAGAAATTCAGGGATTGTTAGCAACAGGTACTTCCTGGTTTTGTCTTGTTTCAGTTGAATTTCTTTCAGGGCAAAGACTTTGGATAATTTGCAAATTCGTATAACATTATCACTGGAAAGAATCCATTGTGATCATCTTTGCTCACACTCTCATTTTAAAGGTGGGGACCCTGAATCCAAGGTGAGACAAGCGAATTTCTGAGTGTCCCTAAGCCAGCTGGTGTCAGGTATGGTTTAGAGTTGTGGTTTGCTATTGGTGAGGCCAGTGTTAGGAACCCTGCCCTGTACTGCCTCTCACAAATGAGTTACAGCTTCATGCATTCAACCCAGGGCAGCGCAAGCACATGCAGCCATCTGTACATTGAAGGCTTTCGAATTATATCTTCAAAATTGAAGTTAGTTTAAGCACAGGCTTTGAATTTATTCACCATTTAGGAAAATAGATGTATGTTATATTCTGAACCCACTGAACCATACCATAATCTTTCTACAAAATACTAATGAAATACACAGTGTGATCAAGCTTCTCATTTCTCTCCTCCCTCTGTGCACCCACCATCCATTTGCAGCACTGCATTTGAAGGTAGTGGCATGCATACAGCCCCTTCCAGGTGACCGTCCTTAGAGAATGTGCCAAAGGAGCATCAGCTACAGAACTGAAGAATAAGAATCCATTTCATAGAAGAGCTGAAACCAAGCAACCAAACAAACAAACAAAAAAGCATGGCAGTTTAGAAATTCTCTTCTAGAAAGAGAGCTAGAAGAAAAAGAATCCAAGAATATGTATAATTTTAGTGGACTGATAAAGTATAAAGCCCACACTGTCTCAATGCAGAGAAGATTGTAGCTGTTTCTGAAAGACCCTTAGAGACCAAGGCTTATTGGATTTTGGAGTAATTTGAATGGAATGATATGGGGTAGAGAAAATAAAGTGGATGGGAGAGTGGGATGAAATTCTGAGCTAACATTGCTCCTCACGGATTGAACAATCTAAGCCATTTGGAAGGCTATGCCATGGGTAGCAGAAAGAGCAGTAAGCCTTAGGTCAGGAGGCCTGCAGTTGAGGAGAGCTTTTTCTTCCCTAGTGAATGCCTCATCTGGAAAATACAGGGGCAGAATCAAACAAACTTACAGCTTTTGCATTCTGGACTTCTGGAGATTTCACCTTCACTAGTTCACATTACAAATAAACATGATCAAAGAAAATATGCTGGACTTGTTTTGATTAATTCCTGGTCTTGTAATGAATGGGCGGAAACTGACTGGGAATCACAGCGAAGTAGTCCAGAGGAGTAGTTCCTCCCCTCCTGCATCCTATGGATGATCTAATAAAGTCATTCCTCAAATATGCTGTTGAGCTTAGTCAATATCTGCTCAGGTTCAGATGTCCAACTGCCTTGATTGAAATACTGGTACACCAGTTACCCACTCTGGGTCTTGGCCAAGTCCTTTTTGGATCTTTAGAGACAACTAATTCATAATTCTAAAGACTTCTGCTTTCACAGGTGACTAAAGGTTACCTACCGGTAATGAACCCAGAATGTGAGTAAGGGTTGCCAACATTTCCTCTTAATTTAAAGCTACTGCATTACTAGTATTTGCTGAGGTTGGTTATTCAGGACTCTGCTCAGAGCGTTGTTGCAAAGCTTCTGGGCACAGACGTGCAGAAAATGGGATGGCCTCTTAGATATGAATGGGGCATCATCAGCATTGTCTAGCCTCAGTGGTGGTTTTCCATGGCTCTTTTGCTTTGTAATTATAAATTACCATTGTATCATCACCATTTAGTTCATGTGTAGTGAAGGCTTCAGCCATATCTAAATTTCTAAAGCCCACACATTCCCAATACTCCTGTACTTTGCTTCTATTATGAGAGTTCATTTCAGTGGGCTGGCTGAGAATTACCTATCAAAGTAAGTCTTATAAAATTAATCAGTTAGTTTTAAATTCATAAAGCACTGTTATTCATATAAGATCAGTGTATATCTTACTATACTTTTTTTAAAAACCAGGGACAGGAAAATTATTTTTTCAGTAAAGAACTTGACTAAATGTTTTAGGCTTTGCAGACCATGAGATGCCTATCGCCATTACTCAACTTTGATGTTATAGCACAAAAGCCACTACAGGCAATGTGTAAACAGATGTGGCTGTGTTGAAATAAAATTTTTCCTTACAAAAGCAGTGCGTGAGCCAATCTGACCTACAAGCCATAGTTTCCTCACCCCAGTTTTAAAAAGTAAATGATAAGTAATTTGTACATGTTCCTCTCAAACTCTTTTTCATGCTGCTCTTTTGTCACTGGAAATTGAGAATGAGTTTGGTATCAGGCCAGTTGACTTTTGCCCAACTTAAATCTATGTTCAAAAATATTTGAGAACTGCTAGTATACAAATGTAGAGCTATTAGTATTCTACAGAGAGCTAACTTCATTCTTTAACCTGAATATTGGAGACTAGCATGTGTGAATCCAACAGAAACATTTCTTGATGGATTTTTATGGAGGAGCCATGAATAGAAGAAACGCTAAGGCAACAGGCTAGGCTCAATAATACCCAAACCTTGAATATATGTTTTTCAGAATACAGCAGAGCATTCCAATAATAATAGGCTTTCTCAAAGAAGCTGCTTATTAAATAAAAATGAAATTGTATCAATTCTGTGGGTAAGAGATTGGATTAAAAACTAATGTGTATCTTTAAATGAAGAATAAGACAGAAAAATTTATTTTGTTAGTATAATATGATTTCAACAGAGAACATTTGTAGTTTATAGCCTATACTTAAGTTGTAAGCATATAAAATTATAGGTTTTATACTATACAAAAATATAAATCATATGATATTACTAGTACTTAGTGTTGCTTTAAATAGAAATAAATGCAAGCTGTTGTACTGAACAATGTTAGAATCTATATTAAACAGTGCACAATATCTGATTTTTTTTTGCATAAAATTGTTTTGACCTTGAACAGCCTTTATTTATAATTGATATAATAAATTGGAAAGGACTTTTTAAAAGTTCCAACAAAGGTTACAATTTTAAAAATGCTAGGAGTCACATTTCTGGTTAAAATGTAAAAAAAAAGTTAGAATAAAGGCATTTGAAAGTGTTACACAAAAATTAAAGAAACATATTTTACAGAATAAGTTTATTAAAGCTACGAAATATCTGCAAGTACCTTCTAGGGGTACTTATCATTTTCAGCACATAGAAAACTAGTTAAGGGTAAAATGTAATTCTTATGATTTTTCACGATGGCTGTTTTTAAAGCAGTATTACAGTTTTGCTAGGTTAGCAAATTACCTTTACAAGCCTTGCACACTATTTATATCCCACTGGGATTTCCAGACTACCTGGAGAGAAGATCCATATAGTTCAAGGATCATTAAGAATTTGAGCCCTCTGCAACTCCAGAGACCAGGCACAAACCACCTGCCCTGAAAGCAGCCCTAACAAGCCCATCCTTTCAGCCAATGAATGAGCTGACATATACAAAACACCCACCACAAATTAACCAGTGAGATGAATTCCTAACAGAAAGATTTTATCTTATTTTTTATGCAACAAATATACACCAACTGCCCGATCTTTGCTTATGCCGGGACTTGCAGAGGATTTTACTTTATTGTTGTTGTTTTAAAGTGAAAATTAGTGATTTGACAGTGATGCTAAAAAATTTTTTGAAAGTTTACATAATTTTTACAATCTGCTTGAGGGTTTCTTTGATGTGTGTGTGCTTGCTTGATTCTTTGTTTCTTTGAACATCATTTCATCTTGCATTTATAAATGTTTTGAAAGGTTTGAGTCTATCAGTAGAAATAGTCTAAAAACAAATAATGCTTAAAAATTGTTTATGTATTTCTCATAAATAACTATAGAACACAGTGCTAAATAGTATGAAGTCAGAATTTAGTAATCTAGCTTTTCTTCTTTATTTACTCTTTCCTGATCAAGTCTGCATCTGCCTAAAGGGGTAGGTACTTCAACCTCACTTTGTAACTATATGCAAATGATTTACCTCTACCCTGAGTTTCCATAGCATTGGGTCTGCAGCAAACATATTTAGACATATGTTTTGCTTTTCCTCAGTATTGTCCAGTTTAATTTCATGCCTGTTAGTTTTATTTCTGAAGTTTAATGGTGAGATTCTTAAAGCTAAATATTGTGCCTAAGACATTTTTAGCATCTCCCAGAGCATTTAGCATAGTGCCTGCTCCACAGTAAACATTAAGGACCTATTTATTGACAGTAATTGAAACTTAGTTAACTTTTCTAATCTGTGAATGCTTATGTGCTACTGGACGGAGATCATCAATTTAGCAAAGTATCAGATGGAAATCTGGTTGAATGACACAACTGGGTTAAATCAAAAATTTTGGATTTGACATTTGTACTCCTACTCATCATGATTCACCAGGATACATTTAGAATGAAATGAGAACCTCTCCCTACCCCATCCCTTTTTTCCATTCCATTCAGAATGAAATATAAAACCTCCCTCCTTTCTCTCTCTCTCTCTTTCCCTCTAACAATACCTAAAAAAGTTGCAGAATTTTGGCTGGTGATATAGGCATTTTGAGTCAGAAGAAATAGGGTTTCACTGTTCATTTTAGCTTGTGGTTTGCTTATTTCCTTGCTGTAGTGCACACATGTTAATTGGGCATGTCTGGTATCCCTTACTCTAACAGGGTCTCTCTTGTTATTTTGGGAAATGCTCTGTCCACATTCTCAAGATTGATTTTGCTTTTCCCCTTTCCTTCAGAATAAGCTCATGACCCCAGGCTAGCCACACACAGTCCTGTTGAGTGTTAGGGCCAGGGCATGGGCCCTTTGGCAGTGAAAGCCTGGCTTGGGACTTATTCTTGAACCTTTGGGAAAGAGGTGGTTCCTTTCTGATAGGGTTGCTGAGACAGTAGACTCTATGCCTTGATCTGCTTGTCACCATCTTTGTTAACACATGGAGAGAGGTTTTCTGAAAAATTAAGTTAACATCAAAGAAAGAACTGAGAGCTAGCAAGAAACAAATTTTATATGACTAGTTTAAACATTTTTTCATTATAAGCAAAAAACAGGCCTGTTTGATTTGGAATTTTGTTATACACCATCAAGAGTTCAACAGAGTCAGAAAAAATCCTACAAGTCTCATAAAAATAACCTATTGTGTGTGCATGTGAATGTGCTTGAGGGAGAGAGAAAGAGAGGAAAAAAAGAAAGAGACTCTGTGTGTGTGTGTGTGTGTGTGTGTGTGTGTGTGTGTGTGTGTGTGTGTATGTGTGTGTTATGCACTTTCCCTATCATGTTCCAAGTAACAGATTTATCCTGCCCAGCACTATAGTGGATAGGACAAACTCTCTGCTTGGAAGTTCAACTTCCATCATGTGGCACAATTTTAACAAGGCTGCATTTAGGTTTAACATTTCTAGCATGATAATGAATGACACACCAAATGTAACAACGGCTTGCTACTCAGTTTGATTTTCAAGATACCATAATAAATTTTTTACACTATAAAAAATATGAAATCCATAGGTTGTTTTCCCTAAAATATACAATATTTTTACATGAACATAATTTGTGAGTGTAGCTGTTTTGCCTAAAGCTGTTTACCCTTCAGTACAATGCTTGTTCAAATTATTGTCACTTTGAATTGCTACATGTACTTTAAATGGATTAACATTTCTCATCTGCTCAGTGCTATAAGAGCACATGAAAAATGTAAATTAGAAGCTGAGTGTATGTTAATGACAGCAGTGATTACATACTGGGTGCCATTACACTTTTTGTTTTCTGCATTTTTTAATGGACCATGCATCAAAGCAGCAAAGTTAAATGAAAATAGATGACACCAAAAGGCTAAAGAACTTTCTGGGAGGAGATTTTGAGGAATGGCAAAATAAGTAGAAGGGAGCTTAACTCTTTTACTGAATTAATTGATTTCAAGGTTTTTGGTTGTTGTGTTTTTTCAAAATGTGTCAAAAATCCACAAAAAATAAAAGTTGATATTTTGACTGTTTTATGCATTTAATAACATTTTGAGCTGTTTTGTATATAAGTGACTTTATTTTTATTTTAAACCTTGTTATATGGTAACAAGTTTACCATGATATTGAATTTTAGCAAAAAATACCCAAAACATATTAAGTGGAATCGATTAGATTTAAGTATAGATAAATTAGAATCTAATGGCATCAATGACATAAAAAATTTATTACAAAATGTTACACAATATGGTATACAAAACATCTTTGTTTTGATAGTGTAAGCCACAGGAAAATATACCAGAGCATTGCAGTAAAAGAATTAAGGAAAAGCATTATGAAGAGAAACCAAATGTAAGAGAGTGAATTTTATGCGATTCTAAAGAGAGACAAGCATAACTAGTTGATAACAACATAGTGCAGTTGTCCTATGAAATACATGTGAGCCATGTATGTCGTTTCAAATTTTCTAGTAGTCATATTAAAACCAGTAAAACACAAGCAAGTAAAATTAATTTTAATAATAGATTTTATTTATTCTAATATATCCAAAATATTATCTAATATATCCATAAAACATGAAATCAATATTAAAATTGAGATATTTAAAAAAATTTTGTCCATATTTGGTTGTCAATATCTGGTATGTATTTTTCACTTTCAGTAAATTGCTAACCATATGATAAGTGTTCAATAATCAAGAAGAGCTAGCTGCTACTGTATTGGAGAGAGCTGATTAGAGAATGGGAGAAGACAAAATTCATTTTAGCGGGGGTCTGAATTTTAAATTTTTAGCACACAAAAGAGAGCTAGAAATATATCTTTATACCTACCGTTTTTCCAAGTCTAGTCTTAGCCTTAACTCCGGCCCAGTCCTTACCTTGCTTCAGGGTACAAATGAAAAGCAGTCAGTGCATTTTGGTGAATTATTATGCCTCAATTAAGGTGTTATCAGAAAATAGCTGTCACTCAAATTGAGTAAATTAAGGTGACTTTCATAAAAGGGCTATTTGCAAAGTTGTGCAGGCAATACAGAAACCACAGGGGGTAATTGTGGTACCCCAGGGATTTAAAATGAGTGAGCCTCTACCCCTCTAAGCCTGAGGGGAAGAAGAGGAAGTAGTCTCCGGAATTTGGAGAGCAAGTGTTCTGTGAAGAGGGCCACATGATAGGCGCTATGGAGTGTCAGTCAGAGGGCACTGCTTTTCTGTGGTAAACCTGTAGGAGGGAGCAGGAAAGGACACCTCAGACCTCATGTTCCCTTCTTCCTCCAGTCTCCTGGTAGTTATTTCAACTGGCCAAACAGGAAGCCAGAGGTCAAGATACTTGTTGATGCAGCCCACAAAGTCAGTTATGGGAGCACAGAGAAGGTGGGAAGGTGATCTGAAGGCTAAATTAAGCACATCCATCACAATTGCCAACTTGAGGAAATTAAGAAAAAGCAAAGCAAAATGGGAGATAGAATAGAAAATTAAGGAGGCCTTGAAAAAAGTAAAAAAAACACTGTTTTCTTAATCTTGCTTTCTGACATTTTGGTGACTTACATTTTATTCCCGTCTTACATTGTGTGTCAATGTCAGTGGCTTTGGAGCTGAGGTCCATAAGTAGGTTTCAGGGAGCTCAGGAATCCTGTGACATTATGTGGAATATTTTGTGGATGTGTGTTTGTTTTTTCCCTTCTGGGTAAAATCCATAGCTTCTCAAAAATTTTTGGTTATGGTTGCTTAAGAAACCCCCATGAATAGTCCAAATTGCTGTATATCCCCCAAGGGTAAGATGGTCAGCAGTTATTTTGGGTTGACTTCCCTCATAAGCAGACCCTGACTCATGAAGGCAGCAAGCCCAGAAGAATCTGATGGGAAAGTAGGAAAAGCAAAATGGGGAAGGCACAGGAGTCAAGCTAGGTGTGACTTCAGGTAGAGTCCTGAGAAGGGGGGCTTCAGCCCAACTCTGTAGGAGACTCTGGAATGTTCTCACAGTTGTCATTAGTCATTGTCTAAAGGCTGCTCTGGGAGATATCTGCTCTCTGACAAAGCAGCTTTAACAGCCCAAGGGTGGGCTACTAAAAAGCCAGAGGTGCTGGCAGGTGAAGAAAAAAATCACCAAAATTGGTGAGAGGCACCTGGACTAGGTAAAAGGATCCAACAGTGACCACAACAGTTTGTGCCAGTGATAGTTGGTAGGTAGAGCTAGTTTATTTTGACATAGAGAATCCAGCTCCTCATTGGTGAGCCAAAGTGTATAGATTATGGAGTGGGAGGTGGACAGTTCGGTACTACCTTGTACCAGTGGCCCCCTCGCCCACAGGCTCCTGCCTTTTGACCTCATGGTAAGGTGCTGGAGCCTTTTCTAATGCACCCCCATGTACTGGGAACATCTCATTGTTCTCTAAGTTATCAAAGTACTGCACATGCAGAGACTTAGAGTATCCCCTAATCTTAATACCAAATCTAGTCCCAGCCTCAATCTATTAACTCTTACAACAATCTAATAAACACAAAATGTCAACCATATCTTAAACACTTACCCCTTTTTCTGATTCCCCTTTCCCTGCCCTTAGGCTCTCCCTCTCTCTTAAAATGAAAACCATAATGTTGGTGATGCTGGCGATGATGGTGATGATAATGATGATGATGATACTGATAGAAATTTATTGAGCACTTATTCTGTGTAGGCTATGAGTTAAGCACTTTATGTAGATTGCCTAATTTAAATGTCACTCAACCCTATAATTCAAGTAGGATTATTATATTCATTATAAAGCAGAGAAAACTAAAGTTTGGAGTTGGAGTAACATTCTTAAGGTCACAGCACTGACAATATGTATTCAGCCTTACTGATTCTGGGCTCATAAACTCTGTACTCTATTTTTTCCTCGAAATATTGTTTCTATCTTGCAAAATTCTTGCTCCATGTGACTGCATGTGCGAAATCCTCCCTTACCTATGTCTGTTGAGCTGCTATTTCTTCTTCTGCTTGTGGAACAGCTCTTCTCATTTAGGGACTCCTCCAACCCTTAGACATTGTGATAGAGGTGAAGCAGTCTCTCCTTTGCAGAAGTCGGTAAGGGCATGTGAAATAAGCTGGTTAAACACAACCCTTTTCTGGGACATTTGTTGTGATCATTTGTAAAAAAGCACTTTCTCCTAGAAAGGCTGAAGGTACTAAGGCCCGTATTATTTGGAACTGTGATGCCCAAGAATAAGGAAAAAACAAAGGAAAAAGGATGCAGAACATTGCAAGTCCTGATGACGTTGTGGCGGAAACAAGCTGCATTTAGCCTTGTTGCTAATAAATTCTGCCCCCGCCCTCCCCTTCAAAACAAATCTCTTTTATTTGGCTTAAGCTAGTTTGCTGACTTGAAATTGAAATAACACCATCATCATATTTAAATTTCATTTCCTGCTCTTATCACTGCCATTAGATTGTGAATTTCCTAAGGACAGAGACCATGTCGCTTATTTTTATACTTAATTTAGTGTAGATTCTAGCACACAAAAGTTGCTCTTATTGCTTGCACCAATCTGAATAGTTTGGGTTCAATACAAGAAAAAAGTCACTCAGGTATGATGTGGGCAAACCTATCGGGGAAATCAGTATTAACTTATATTAGTCCTCATAGCCTCAGAAGACAGATTTCCTTGACAGGCATACTTAAATGTCTTCAGAGCACGTGGGACATGCTAAATATATGGACACCTTGAACATGTGGATTTTTGGTTTGGTTTCCTGATAGTCAAAGCCTCCTTCATTGTCTCTGAGTGATTTGATGAACAGCTTACTTTCCTTGTAATATGAACAAGCAATGCCAATACCTCCCTCAGGTGGCCAGGGGACCACAGATGAACTGAGATGGATGAAGTTGCTGTTTTCTCTGGTGACTTGGATTTATGGAATTGGCCAGGTTTCTCTGGAAGGATGGAGATTAATGGCAGCCATATGGCAGAGACTGTTATCCCACTTTGCCTCCTCGGTGGGAACTAAGATTGGTAGGTTCAATATTCTTGGTTTTATGTGGAAATCCATTGTCAGCATCTCTATCTCTCAGCAATCCAGCCTTCCAGCAATTACAGCTAAGCTGCATGTGTATGCCTCTTCCATCTGCATCTGGGGATCCTGACTCTCCAATTCTCAGTCAGCCATTTAAGTGAAAGGCACTTAGTTCCTCTTGACAGCCAATCCCATGACAGATAGAAATAAGCATACACTCCAACTCCAGGCACATATGGCACAATGAGGGTCTAGTCCAGGCTTACAAAAGGGAAGGCTAAGCCAGAGAGGATGATTCAGAGTGGGAGGTAAAAATACTTTGAGAGTATTTTCCTGACCTTACTTATTCATCTTATTTGCATTCTAACCTGTGGAATCATGTTCTTGGTAATATCACTGAGTTGTAGCTGTGGAGTGTTGTTCATCGGTACAGGTCTGTGTATTTATAGCTAGTTCTGCATTTCAGCAGATTAAATGACCATGTAGCATAGTTTATGCTAAAATGTAAAGATAGAGTCAATGTATCCAATTTTATAGAAGTTCTCCTGCATTAATACCATTATTTTATAAAGACTAGTTAATTACCACTCAATATGCTGACAAGAAAAGTGATCATTTCGATCACTTTCTTAGATCTGGTACAGCACCTGGGGCATCTGGTTCCATCTTGAGATCTCTGCCTTAAGAGGAACATTTGCTAGTGAAGCCAGAACAGAATTAACCCAGACTATGTCAGATGACATCTGGTAGAACAAATTCAACAAAACAAAATAACAAGGGCAGCAAAGGGAAGTTTTGGGAGAATATGTTTGTCTTTAAGTATTTAAAGGGCAAATGTAGAAGAGGAGTACTATTTGTTCTCATCAATGCCGCAGGGCAGAGCTGGTGATTAAGTAGAAGCATCACGAAGGCAGATTTCCAGTAGACATAGGAAAAGGTCAGTCTGCTATTAAACTGGTTTGCTTTTGGTTGTGACAGATTTTCCTGTCACTGGCGTTGGTCAGTCAGATGCCAGATGACTACTTAGCTGCCATGGTATGGCAATGGCGCTAAAGTTTTAACTAATTTTCATTCTTCTCTTTTTTCTTACTAATGGGATCTGGGATTATTGTTTCAGATGAAAAATGACTTTACCCTGCTTCCCTTGCAGTTAAATGTGATCAGTGGGATATAAGGAGCAATCACTGGATGGAACCTCTGACAAAATCTTGTTGCCCTTCCCCTCTCTCGTTTGGCTTTCTGCCTGGAATGCAGATGCATTGACTGTAGCTCTGGTTGCATTTAGGACCATGATATTACTTGAGGATGAAAAAGACACATTTGATATGGTGGAGCAGAAAGATAGAAGCAGCCCCAGTCCCTGATGGCCTTCTCAGCACAGACTGCCTACTTCCTTTTCTTTGTAATCTGAAAGAAAAAAATAACTTCTATTTTTTTATAGCCTTTTGCATTTCAAATCTCTCTCACAAACAGCCAAATGCAAGTCCTGTCAGAAACATGTGTGGTCAACTACCCAATCTTGTGTGTTTTTTTCAATTCTAAGCATCCATGGATATAAGAATTAATTACTGCACTTACACCCATTATCTGTATAAGCTATCAAATATAACAATTAAAATATTGGAAAGCATAATGCAAGAATAATATTGAGAAATTACACTGATGCATTTTTATTCTAACTTTTCTCTAGTACCTAAATGATATTGATTCAGGGTAATTATTTATTTGCTTCAGAGAAGCATAGAACAGAGGTTATTGTTCAACTCTAGCTTCCAATTGGCATTTTATAGGTCCCAGTGAGGCAGTGTCTTCAGAGAAAGGCTTTATGGAGAGAGAAGAGGGTTTTCTAAATTCAAAAGCATTCTTCTTCTAACAAAAACCAAGCCTGGCTGACTCAGATAGTCGAGTTTTTGTAGACGTCATAGAATAAAGAGGAGAAGGTGAAGAATATAATGAAATGGAAATACTATTCTTTCCACTAATAAAAGGAAGGACATAAACTTCCTGTGCTGTTAGAAAAACCGATAAAGATGGGAGAGAAGAGAGTGAATGTAGGCTTGAGAGTTTCAGCTCCCCAATTTTGCCAACTTCCTTAAAGTGGGGTTAAGATACAAATTCAGGTAAGTTAGGACAATCTGAGAACATCAGGGCTAGTGCTCCTCAGAGAAGACCTCTTTCCTGGCAAGCTGCCGAGGCCAACAGGGCACAGGAATAGGAAGCAGAACTGGCCGAAGATAGGGTCTATATTGTGTCTTGGGCCATGTGTCTAGTTTCCAAAGGTCTCTGCGTGCTTACCCAAATATCCCAGTTGCTGTAGAGTGGATGGATATGTTGATGCTGATAGATGTGGTTAAAAGAGACCTATAATTTGTACCAAGATGGCAATGTGCGCACATTACCCTGATCACTGCCATTCAGGATTCAGTTTAAGGGTAAACAAATACCTTGAGAGTCATAAAACAACCTTGACTTTTTTTTTTGAGTATTCACCCAGAGTGCATGTTTAAACTGGAAGGAATCAGGATACCTTTAATTGCAAAATGTAAGTGTGTCTCAGTACATCAATTACAGTTTGATCAGACCTTATGCAATTATGGGCGTAGTTTAAGCAAGGCTGTTCCCTTCATGCAAGGTGTTGAGCCTGAAGTGATGATGCATCACCTGGGTTGGCCATGCAAAAGGAGATCAGAACATGAAGCTGGGAAGAACCAGGACCAACTAGAATCCATGAGGACAAAGGAGAACCTGCATCTAAACATCACCACCTTCGATCTTCATCATGTTGGTAACTTGCAGGAGGATGTGGTACCATCACCATGAAAGCGTACATGAGTCCAGCTTAAGGCTTGGAGAAGTAAAAGGGGCCTACATGGCAGGAGATGGAAGAGCTGAGGCCTGGCTTGTCCCCAACCAACAAGGCGAGCTACAGATTAGTGATGCCACCTGTGAGAACACAGTAGCTGATGTCTTGAGTGTGTCACCTCTATCTTCTATGTCACCTCTATCTTCCAACTCTCATGAATATTTCACCTATGACCAACCACAATTCAGAACCACACAGGCAAGAGTCTACTAGCAAACACAATGCCCACTTAATTAAAGTGACACAGTTTGGAGCCACCAAAATTAGTAATGGTCATTCCAGAATAAGATAAAGTTAGGGCTGGCCAAATGGCTCAGGTAGTTAAGACCTTGCTCAAGAGTGCGAGCTGAGCTCTGAGCAACAGCAGTTTGATGCCCGGCCTGAGCTGAGCTGAGCTGCCGCTGAGCTGCCAGCAGGTGGCAGGAGGGCTCAGCTTAAAATAAAAAAAAAAAATAAAATAATAATAATAATAATAATAATAATAAATAAAGTTAGTTGCAGAAAAAAAAATTAGATATTTAATAAATCTGAGTTAAAGTGCATATATTTCAATGCCATTCCACAAAATTTGTTTATCAGAAAGTAAGGCTCTTAGGAAAGGTCCATGGGTCAAGAAATTTTTGGTAAGTTGGGGAAGTGTTCGAAATGTGGTGTGGTCTTAGATGAGGCATGGATAGGGTGATGATGTCACAGAGGCTTCTAATGGAATGTATCAACAGGGAAAACAATGAACATGAAGGACAAGATGTTGACAAAAAGTACTATCCAGTGTTCTCTGGGACTTGCTATCCAATAAGAGGGAAAGTAGGGGAAACAATGACAGCAGCCTAGTTAGTTCTCTTTACCAAAGAACTAGAGGCTTCTCCCAATTCTTTCCCCTGTCCCTGGGAGGAGAATGGAAGGACATATCTAGCTTCTTAATGAAGGGTGTCATTTATAGAGCTATAAGGCTCCACTTCTATCATGAGATGACAATTATTTCTAAAGAATTCCCATAAGGGCTCCTCGTACTGACAGACTTATTCAGGTCACTGCTATACCAACCTTAAACAGATGGGATTAACTTTGGGATTGTACATTGTTTCAACAGGAAAAAAACTCCAATAATGAAGAAGACAAGTTTCCCATTTGTTTACAGCCCTCTGGTTAAAATGCCATCTCTTCCTTTTGTGGATGTGATATTATGATTTATAACAAGAAATATATATTTGGCCTCCATCCCTGTTTTTGGCACAGAACTCCTAAAACTCTTGGAATTTGTCTTTTTTTATGTTAATTATGTGACTTTTGGAAAGCACCTAAGGATGGAAACTGGTTGCCAGGGGAACCAATCTGTAATTAGAGGACTGAAACTTAGTCCCACACCCCTGACCTCCAGGAAGGAGAAGAGCTGGAGATTGAGTTCAGTCACCAATAGCCAATGAAATGAAGCATCCATTAAAAAAAAAAAAATTATATATTATATATTATATTTTATTATTTTTTTATTTTATTTTTATATTTTTTATTTTATATTAGTTATTTTATATTATTTATTTTTACATTTTATTAAATTTTTATAAATTATACATATATGGTTTCAAAGAGTTTCCAAGTTGGGGAACATGTAAAGATTTGGAGAGTGGTGCACTCAATTGCCTTATGCATCTCTTCCATGTTACTGATCTTGAGTTATATCCTTTTGTAATGAACCCGTAATCTATTAAGTAAAATGTTTCTCTGAGTTGTGTGAGCCACTCCAGCAAATTAATCAAACCCAAAGAAGGGGTCATTAGAACCTCCAAATCTATAGTCAGTTGGTTAGAAGCATAGGTGACAATGTAGACTGACAAATTGTATGAAGTTGCGGGGAGGCAGTCTTGAGGAATCGAGCCCTTAACCTGCAACATCTGATTCTATCTCCAGGTAGACAGTGTCAGAATTTAGCTGAATTGTAGGACACCCAACTTGTGTCTGACAAATGCTTGGTAGTGTGGGAAAAAACACCACACATTGGAATTTGGTGATCAGAATTGTAGTGGAACACTGGCAAGAATGTCCTTAACTATTCCTCAGGCTCTATTATGCCAGATAAACACAGAAACTCTCGGTGGACTTAATTGTTTGATCATTCACAAAATATTCTGTGGTGTTCAGCTTGGGCTAAAATGTAACTTTTTTTATGCTTGTGCAAGGATGAAAGGTGTAAAGTCATAGAGGATCAGGGTGTGTGTGCCTGGGGGCATTCATAATTATATGTATGTGTGTTGGGTGAAGGTGGGGATAATACAGGCATGGGCTGTTCTTTCAATAGAGACCTTCCTTAGCTGTGTCATTGGAGGCATTTCTGCCCGACAGGGTTGGGGACTTTGGCATCCGGGCTGGCGCCTGGCCCTCTTGCCACATGACATGGCCTGATGATCTGCCATCCCGTCCATGTGTCACGATGGCCCTGGTTCACTCCCCAGCCATGTGGCCCTTTATCTTTTAACAGAGGTGCTGAGCAGCAGGGAATTTACAGGAAAAAGCTCACAGAACCATACCCAGCACATCCCATTTTATTCTTTGCAGCAAGTTCTGTGGAGGAAGTTCTATGCCTTTTTTTTCCCCCCCTTTGTTGTCATGGGTTCATACTTTGGTTCATTAACTCAGACAACTTTCTCTGGGTTTCCTCCTCCCTCTTCCTCAGGTTTTTTTTTTTTTTTTTTTTTTTTGTCTACTTGGCAAATTGCCACTTGCTCACTGAGAATTGTTTCTCCAAGTTGTACCTTTCCAACTCTTGTTTCCAAGCTCCTGAAAAGGCTAATGAGCACTGGTGCTCGGATTGTAACACTAGGTTTTGCCACAGAGTTCATGCAAAATGCATGGCATGTGTCCAATATCAGGAAGCAAAGGGCTGCAACGTGAAGGGAAAATGGAAATGCTTTCTTTATTTCCTGTGACATGATTACCCAGAGATTTGCTTTTTAAAAAAAAAAAAAAAAAATCTTTTTCTTTCTTTTTTTTTTTTTGAGAGACTTAGGAAACTTCATTTATTTTACTTATTTTATTTTTTTGAGGGCAGTGTCACTAGCCCTCATATGTGGGACCCAAACCAGGGCCACTGGCTTCCCAAGCCAGCGCTTAACCACCGCGCCACTTGGCCAGCCTGAGATTTGCTTTTATTTTTATTTTTTGAGGGCAGAGTCACTAGCCCTCATATGTGCGACCGAACCGGGGCCGCTGGCTTCCCAAGCCAGCCCTTAACCACTGCGCCACTCAGCCGGCCCCAAGATTTGCTTTTAAAGACACAGTAAAGCGTTAGAGAAAACTAGCTGTCATCAGGATGAACTTGGAGCAGGATTGAGTCATGAGCATGTAGTAGGTATTTGGAAATTATGTGGAGATTCATGTATGATCAAGAAGAAATCTTAAAATGAAGTTTATATGTATTAGACATAGCTTAATTACTTGGCAGAGAGAGAACCTGTACTGTTACTCAATTTATAGGTTTTGATTTGTCTTCTCTGAAAGGCAAATACTTCAGGTCCCAGGGAAGAAGATAGTGATGAGCATATATGCTGCCCCATATTGTTTTATTTGGTCACAGGTCAAAAGTGGACTTGTGCCAGAATGTCTCCACACAGCCCTAACCTTACCTTTCTCTGCTCTGCTCTCTGATTCTACCAGGCTAGGTGGTATGGATCACATCAGTGCATACCTACTACCTGTCTGCTTTGCATTGGGTTTCACCAATGCGGAAGCCCCAAGAGGAGATAGGAGAGGGGAAAGGGAAGTCATCATATTTCTTTCTCTAGTTCTTCCCTCAAGGTCACCTTGAGCTGGACATAACACTTGACTTCTCATAGTGGCTCACTTTACAATTCTTTAACCCTCTTAATTGGCCTCCCCTAGTCCCTACAGATCCAGGAAGATGATTATGATTTAGCTGCTACTAAGGCACTAGTTACAGCTCCATTTCCCTACACTTTCAATTTTATAAACAGTCATTTTATAAATGCCTATATCACCCACAACTATTCTATTTTGAATATGCCATTTGTTTTCTGTTGGGAGCATGACTGACACACATGTTTCTCAAAAAGATGACCTATAAAAATAGAAGTTTCATTCACTGGGAATTTTGATTAGTGTTATTTTAGAGAGCATAAAATTATGTATATATATATATATATATATATATATATATATATATATATATATATATATGAAACAATAGCATTGGAAGGCCTTGAGAGCTGGCCTGTCTGGTTGTTGTGAAGATTCAATTAGGTTATATATATAAGTGTCCAGCATTTAGTGAATGTCATATAAGTAACCGTTATTATTATTATTATTATTATTATTATTATTACAACTACTATGTTTTAAAAGATGAAACTTTCCAGAAGGTTAGGAGGACCTTATTGGGAGTTGACATATATAAATAAAAGTGCAACAAGAAAAAGCATCAGATAGTTAATAATAGGAAGCTTTGGTTCAGAGTTTATTATGTGCCAAACATTATGCTAATTGGTACTAAATGATGGTATATGCAACCTTCAGTCCACAAGAACCTTAGTTTAATTTGATAAAATGGAGACTAACATACAAAATGAAAAGACATGAAAGGAGTTAGGGTTTAATGAGAGGATAAGCAGATTCATAAGGAACTCTACTTATCTATGGATCTATGTATCTATCTATCTATGTTTCTTTCTTTCTTCCTATCTATCTGTCACCATCTACTTATCACTGTACTTATAGGGCTTTGACTTTATAGGGCATGGCTAAACAGTCATGGGAAGTTGGTTTTTCTGTGTCACAGTCCTGAAGTCTGAGGGCAGACAGTCAGGAAGGGAAGATGCATGTGAAATGAAAGAATGAAGAACAAACTGGAGGCAGTGAGGATGAGGGGACTCCACGATGATGGACTGGAACTTGTGTTTGTCTCTCCCCACCTCTAAACCTCCATGCTCTATAATGGGAGTTTCCTGCAGGAGGCACCCTTCATTATGCATGCATCCTTCATTATGAAGCAAACACACCTTGACCAAGGAGTTAGAAAGCTGGAAAAAAATGTCTGGAAGGAGCTGGAATTATGGTGGGCCCACATCCTGCGCGATACCATCCAAGTGAGTCAGCAGATAAACGACTATGATCCTGAGCTGAGAAACTATCTCATGTTGTCTCTGACTTCCCCTAATGCCACACAGTTAGAGGTGAGGAAGCTGAAGCCCAAGAAGATAAAGCAAACATTATATCCTGATAGAGGTGTCTATATACCTGGTCTACTTAAAATCATAACAAACATGAGTACTTTCTGTTTACAGAAATCATAAGGAGTTTAAGTAAATATGTTATATAGGGTTAATATATTAAAAACATGAGCTTGTTACTTCATGGTAAAACAAAGATGTTTGCTGATAATTAAAAACATTTTTTTTTTTTTACCAGTTGCCAAACTTGTAAGAAGTTTGTGCAGGTATGTGAGAAAGCCATAACGTGTTCTGCCGCTGTCCCTATTTGCGCATATGATTCCCTATTCATCATACCTCCAAAACTGGGAGTATCCCCAAGAGTGGCCTTATTACCCCCTCCTCCTCTGACCCTTGATAACAGGGGCCATGTCTCATTCATCTTGTACTTTTTAGTGCTTACTTCTGACCCACAGCAGGCACTTGATAACTTTTTATTAAATGGACTGAAATGAATGTCAAAGATCTGGAAGTTTAGGTAATGTAAAACCGATCTTTAGTGTCTCTTGACTACTGATTTGTGCAATATGGCTCACTGTCAGCGGTGCATGTATTCCTTTGAATTGGCTTATAGGAGAGAAAACTTGGCCAGAGAGTTTCAATAAGAAACATCATCTTCTGAAATATAAGAACAAAATTAATCAACAGGCCTCTGGAGGAAATACTCGTAGAGTGAGGTGTGGTCATTGAGGAATTTTTTCATAGTGATTCTTTTGAGTTTAAATTATCAGAGAAGATGTATTATTACCCTCTTCTGTTGTATTTCTTTCCTGAAATTGTCCTACATTAGTAAACCATTTGCATAAACCCATCTATCAAAATGGGATGAGATTAAAAGAACAACAACATAGAATCTAAAAAAGGAAAGTGGATAAAGATTGCTCAAGAAATGTCCTCAAAGGTCTTTACTCACAGGCTAGAAAATTGATATGTATAGGGGTTAAAATATTTTTAATAAGTAAGCTACAGGAAATAGAACTGAGACAAATAATGATACCATGAGCATTGCCTATAAATGACATTTCTAGGGGTTGGAAAGACCATATTTGTTCAATGAAAAGATGTGGTATAGTGGGTTATTATCTAAGATTTGGGAAAGATAACGAATGTGGGAAAGCAAATTGTAAAGAATAGAAGTTACAAGTAAAGAAGGAGAGAAACAACTAACATAATGATACCTGAAGTATAAAATTATATAAATACTTAAAAAGTAAGCAAAAGGAGGGCCGGTGGAGTGGCGTGTTAAGAGATGGCTTGGAACGCAGCTCTGAGCAGCAGGGCCCCAGTTAGGATCCCACATGAGGGCCAGTGACACTGCCCTCTACTGCTAAGATGGTGAACAACAGCTTGACCTGGAGCTGGGCTGCCAAGAGTTGCCAGGGACAGCCTAGGCTGCAGTGGGGCTGCAGTGGGCTGATGTAAAGCTGTGAGTGGCTGGCAGCTGCTGTGAGCTGCCGAGAGCCACAGTGATGGCTGTCCAGTGGCCGGTGATGGATCTGCCTCACCTGGGAAGAGCGCAATGATAATACCAACATAGGCCAGTGAAGCAAGTCCTCCACAACTAGACTGAAGAATAAAAGGACAGCAACTTGTCTGTTCCCCTTCCCCGATTCCCCAACGCTGTTCCCCTCCCCCAATTCCCCAATAAAATAAAATTAAAAAATTAAGTGAAAGGATAAACAAAGCTGAATGAATAAATAATTGAACAAAGACAATCGAAGCTTAAAATCTATGTCTATATTATTGGGGGAGGAATAATCATAAACAGATGTATCATATAAGTACATTTTCAGAAAAATAAAGCCTATGAGGATTAAATGTTATACAATAAACAAAGCACTTTGAAACATAGCACTATAAAGAGGCAAAGTTTTATTATTAAAATAACACATCTAACACATTGTCATCCAAACTATCTTGATCTTTGAAAATGTGCTAGAAGTCTAAAGAGATCATCTTAGGTTGAAAAATACTAATCAGTGTTCCTGTGTAGAATTTGGGTATTGCTTTTTTAAAAAAGCACCTTTCAGTGAAAAGATCCCAAAGTTCAGATTCGTAATAAGATGGTTTATTTAGGTTTTTTTTTCTTTGTTGACTTCCAAGTGTATTTTCTCCTTACACTGTGTAGCTACAAATTACAAAAAGATTGACACCCAGAAATGTGGGGAAAAGAAAACATCCTGCAAAGAATGATTATGGTATAAAAAAAGCCAGCTCCTCCTAGGTATGTGTTATGGAGGTGCAAGTGGGGGACTGGACACTTTTACAATTCCTTCCACAGCTAAATTGGATGGTGGGATAAATCAATTTTTAACATTAAATATCAACCCATGATGCCCAGTTTCCTTAAAAAGGAGGCAAGAGCCATTAGTTTTCTGGGCAGAACGTTGCACACAAAGCTGAGAATGGGAATCATTTTCTCTCTGCCCCCTTCCTATCCTGCACCTTTCTCTGTCCTGTAGTTGGTGCAGAGTGCTGAGACAACATTCCGACCCAGCCCAGGTCAGGGGCGTGGTCATTCGACCCAGTTAGGGGTCCACAGGGTTCTTACCAGCATACTTGAAGCTAGTCGCAAAACTTCCTCACACTAACTGCTATAATAGTGAGGCTGCAAATATTAACAAAAAAGTCCAAAGTAGCTCTTTTATGATTCTGGTGGATGCCCAGGTGAACATGGTTAAAAACTAAATGCTTCTTCATAAATAGTAGGGGAGCTATTGACTTCACAAGAGTAAAATATATATTTTTTTCCTTCGGGATTTTTTTTTTTTTTATAATATCGCTGGTCATTTAGTGGTTCTCCAGCATGGCTGAGCATCTAACAGAGAGGATTTAAACCACACCCATGTACCTGGGCCCCACACACAAATGTGAATTCACTTGGTCAGATCTGAGGCCACAGCAAGCTCAGGTGATGCAAATGTGCAGCCACCTCTGAAAACCACTGTGTTATAGAAACCCACAGATTTTCAAGTCACACTGGTGGAAATATTTACTCCATATGTAATTACAGAGCGGCCATGAAAGCATGACTCAATTCTAGTTGCTAGAGGACTAGCAAAAAGCAAACCAAATGTTTCTATTCTCATGGAGTTTATGTTTTAGAGGTGGAAGATGGTAATGAGATCAGAGAAGTGGCAAGCTGGGAAGGAGCTAGGAAGACACTGTGTGGTTATGATGTTTGTAATACACTGGTTGTGAATGTCACACTAAAATGACACTTGAACAAACAAAGACCAAAGGTGGTGAGGGATCAAATCTTGTAACTATCTGGAGATACAGCATTCCATTTGGCAAGGGATAGGATCATGCTTAGAATGTCTCGGAAATCCCAAGAGGGCCAAAATGACTCAAAGGAAGTAAAATAAGAGCATCATAGCAGATAAGATCCAAAGATCAACAGCTACACACAGAATAAAGGTTTTATTTCTGGGCATCTTTCCCCTAAATCTTAAGATAACAGCTCCCCATTATTCTTTATACTGTGTGTCAGGAGAAAATCTAATCTGAGAGGAGCCTGTGAATAATGCATAAACATGTTTTGGGTGTGTAACCTTTCTTGATGGTGACCTCTTGTGAGCTGGGCTTGACATGCTGCCTAACTGACTCCCATGATGCCAGTGTGCAATGTGAAATCAGTCACACCTGTGGTTTGACTGACTAATGCCACATTACATCCCTAGGGTAACATCCGCCATCTCTCCTGTATGTAGGCAAAAAGGTAAGAGACAGTTATTTGTAAAATTATGATTCATTGTTCAAGTTGAAATTTTCCCCAAACATTTTTGCAGTCCGCTTTGTTCTAATTTATCAGATGTCTCTAGATTTCTGATGTTAATTTCATTTCTGATGCTATATTTTGTTTTTACTAAATAAGTAGAGGTGCAACAAAATTAAACATGTTTACTTAAGTTATTTTTGGGGGATTTCTCATGACTTTGCCCACATTCACTACTCTCAATACACCCATCCAAATGATATATTTGGATACATAGAGAATTAAAATATATCATTTTGTATATTGATTAGTATCTCTAGTCTGTCTTTTTCAAATCTTCCACATATTGAGCCACGCCATCATTATCCACGTTAGATTATAAACTCCTTCTAATCAGAAAGGGAGACTATGCTTGTCTAAATCTTCCTATAACAACATTAGTTAGTGATTATAGTTATCAAAAAGTTATCTCTGTGTATACAGAAAACCATGTCATTCCACCAGCTCAGTAAACCACAGAGCCTTCCAGAAATAGCTCTGAGTCCCAAGGCCAGTCTGACTATTGGTTAATGCAGATAAGCATAGTAAATATTTCTGCTCTGCCTCAATAACCACAATCTCATTTGAAACAGAGTTATGTGTTATGACATTGCTAGGCAGACCCCTTTCAGCAAGGCAGGATATGCATCAGCTATAGAATGTTGAAATTGGTTTCTCTTTAAATAGAGGCAGGTTAGCTCTTGTTGATCAAATCAATTAGAGTGGTTTTCCCAGTTCATTTTCAGAATGGGAAATTGCTTTTTCAAAGCATTGTAGAATAACAAGGACTCCAGACAAAAGGGCCAAAGAGTTTTGATATGCACATCTGGAAATCAACCACGGGGTCAGTTCGTGTGAAGAATATTTACTTGTTGTTTTCTCCTTCTCTCTCTCTGACTTTCAATCACTTTACTGAAGTATAATTTACACACAGTAAAACACACATATTATAAGAGCACAGTTGGATGACTTTTGACAAACAAATAAAAGCATGTTACCAGCACCCTATTCAAGGTATATAATAGTTTCATCATCCCAAAATGTCTCTTGTATCTTCCTTTGTAGGCAATTCCCATATCAGCCAATCAGTAATTTCCCCTCTTTGCCTCTGCCCTTTATCCATAAAAGTTTCTTAGGGAGCTCCCATCAGATGAGTGCTCTTAATTACTTTTGGTTTTGCACTGCCTGATTGGAATTGATGTTTACTCAGATAAACATTTTAATATGAACTCAGTTTATCTTTTAACGTTTTCCACAGAGATTTTGTAATTTCATATGCCTATCAGAAGCATGAGAGTTTCACCCCACTGCAGTATGTTGAGGCTTTTTTCTCGTTATTATTTGAATTTGCATATCTCTAATGTTTAATAACTTTGTGCATCTTTTAATATTCTTATTGACTATTTGAAAAATTTTGAGCAGTATCTATTCAAATCTTTTGCTTATTTTTCAATGGGCTTTTAATTTTTTATTATTGAATTCCAGGAGGTTTTTAAATATATATTTTGGATAAAAGTTCTTTGCCATACATATATATTGAGAATGTTTTATGTCATTCTGTAGTTTGACTTTTGAAAAGCAAAAGTTTTAGATTTTTATGACGTTTATATGATCAATGTAGTAAGTTTTTGTATAAGAAATCTTTGCAATTTCTTAGCAAAGATAATATCTTATGGATACTTTTTTTACATTTTTAGTTTCCACATTTAAGTCTTTGGTATATTCAGAATTAATTTTGTTATATAGTATGAGGTAGGTAGGAGTGGAGCTCTTTTTATCCCCCATATGGACAATCAGTTGTTTTAGCATCATTTGTTGAAAAGATATTTTTCCTTAATATCTTGGCAATGTTGTTAAAATAAATTAACCATATGTATGTGGTTCAGTTCTAGAGTCTATTATAGCCCATTGATCTATTTGCCTATCCACTTGTCTATACCACACATCTTAATTACTATAACTTTAGACTAAGTCTTAAAGTCAGTGTGTTTCCATCAACATTTTCCAGATGGTATTTGCTTCTGAGTTCTTTGAACTTTCATTAAAAAATTAGAATCAGTTGTGCATTTCATACAAAAAGTCCTATTAGGATTTTATCTATAATTGTTTTGAGTCTATAGATCAATTTATAGAGAAATAAAATCTTAACAATACTAAGAATTTCAATCCAATTGTCTAGGTCTTTTTAAATGTCTTTCAATAGTTTTGTAGTTTTAGTGTAGAGGTCTAGCAGATTTTTGTTAAAATTATTCCTACTAACTAGCATTGGAATATTAATAAAATGTTATTGTAAATAGTATTTTATGTTTGTGCAATTGTAGGTGGTATTTTTAAAAATTTCATTTTCCAATTTTTTATTATTAGTATAAAGCATAAATAATTTTTGGATTTTGCAGCCTATCAACTTTTAAATTTTATTTATTCATTCTAGCAATTTGATAGATATTTTATGATTATCTATGTAAATAATCAGGTTATACGCAAATAAGGGAATTTTGCTTCTTCCTTTTTTCCGGTGTTGTTGTTCTGATCCAATATGAATAGAAACGGTGAGTGAGAGCAGATATTTTTGCTTTGCTTACATGATCTTAGAGAGAAACAGTTAATTGTTTCAACATAAAATATGATTTAGTTGTAGATTTTTCATAGATGTCCTTTAACAGTTTCCTGATGTTATTGTACTTACATGGTGAAAGTTTTTATCATGCTTGTTAAATATTGTCAAATACTTTTTCTTCATCAGTTGAATATGTTATACTTTTGTAATCTGTTGTTAATGTGGAGAAGTCCATTGATTGATTTTTAAATGTTAAAGTAACCTTGAATTTTGGAATAAATCCCACTTCACCCTTATGAATTATCATTTTTATATATTGCTGGATTTGATCTCTTAATATTTTAAGGACTTTTGCATCATAAGTGTTTTTGCACTGTAATTATTTTTTCCTTGTAAGATCCTTGTCAGGTTGTGGTATCAGGGTTATGCAAGTCTTACAAAATAAATTGGCAAGTATTCCTTGCTCTTCGTTTTTCTTACAGAGTTTGTCTAAGTTTGACATTATTTATTTGCTAAACCCTTGATTTATTATTGATTCAATTTATCATTGAAGCCTTATGAACTTTGAGGATTTTATTTGATGGGAAAATTTTATTGTGATTTCCTTAAAAGAAATCTGAGTTTTTCCTTTCTGTATCTATTTTATAAAGAGTGTTTCACAATGAATTTATCCATTATGTATAAGTTATATATTTATTGGTATAAAGTCTTTTTATAATCTCATTGTTTCTCAATGTTTACAGGTTACATGGTAATGTACCATCTTTTATTCCTTGTGTTGGTACTTTGTGTTTCCTTCCTTTTTATTTTATGATCAAATTTTTGTCTTTTTATTTCCTGTGTTATTTGTCTTTTTTCTGTTATATTAATTTTTGCCCTTCATTTTCATTGCTCTCTTCTGTTTTTTCATTTCCTTTATTCTTTTTCTGGCTTCTTAAAGTAGAAGTTTTAGATTGTTGACTTAATTCTGTTTTTCTTCATTTAAAGCTGCAAATTTTATTCTGAGAACGGTTTTAGCTACATTTTATTTTTGTGTTTTCATTATCTTCAGTTTGGGATAATCTCTAAATTCACTTTGGAATCTTGTTTGACCTACAGGTTCTTTACAAGAGGATTGAGTATTTTCCATATATTTGGGATTTATACTATAGATAATTTCAAACCTTTGAAATTTATTGAGGCTTATATTATATATAGCACATGATATATCTAAGTGAGTGTTCCATGTTATTTGAAATAATGTGTATTCTGTTTTTGTGTGGTGTAGTGTATAAATGTCAATTTTATCAATTTGATTGACTTAAATATTCTTACTAATTCATAGTGTGTGTGTGTGTGTGTGTATGTGTGTGCTTGTTCTATGAAGTACTGAAAGAAAGGTATAAAAATATCCCTTTATTGCTGTCAATTTTTGCTTTATATATTTTGAAGTTTGTTATTAGATGTATATACATATAAGTTCTTTGTTGTTGTTTTTTTTTTTTTGGTTTTTTTTTAGTGCAGTGTCACTGGCCCTCACATGTGGGGCCCGAACTGGGCCTGCTGGTTTCCCAAGCCAGCGCTTAACCACCACGCCACTAGGCTGGCCCTAAGATTGTTGTTTTAATCCTCTTATCCTTTTGAAATGACCCACTATTTGCCTTGAAGTCTAATTTGTATGATATTACTAAAATTTCACAAACTTTTCTATGGCTAGATTTTTGGTGGTGTATTTTGCCTATCCTTTCATTTTCCTTTCCTTTTCTTCCCCAACATTCTGTCAATGTCTTTAAGTTATTAGTAAAAATGTTTAACAGTAATAAGCATGTTATTATTCCATCTCTTTTCTCCATGTTCATTACCCACCACCCTCACCTATTGACATCTCCTTAGCATCCTGACAATGCCTAGATTAATGATGAAGATATTATATGCACTTACTGAATATTGGTATCTTTGAATTCATGAACAAATCATTTTTCTGATTATAAAATTACTTATTATTGAAGACCTGTAAATAAAATATCCCTCATAATCAAAAACCCAAAGATTATGAATCCGTTAGTACATGGGTATATTTTTTACTTAAAAAGGATATTTTTCTATTTTTAAAGATTTTCATAATTTTGAAATAATTTCAAATTGACAGATAAATTACAAGAACTATCAAAAGAACTCACATCTCCCTCTTACCTAGATTCTCCAGTTATAAATATTTACTTCATTTTCTCCATTGCTTTCTCTCTTTCTCAATCTCTCTCTCTCTCTCTCTCTCTCTCTCTCTCTCTACACACACACACACACACACACACACACACACACACACATTATTATTATTAGTCTTTTTCTTAAACTATTGAGAGTAAGCTGAAGACATAATGTCCCACTGCTCTTTACAATCCAGTGTATATTTCCCAAACCAAGGACACTCTCCTACATAACCAGCATCCAGCCTTCCAAATTAGAAACCAGCATTGGTACAACATTACAATCTAATCCATAGACTCCATTCAAATTAGCCCAGCTGCCTTCCAAAACTGTCTTATTCTTGTCTTTTTCCTGCTGAAATTCATGTTGTTTCAGTGCTCATGCTGTTTCAGACTCCTACAATCTGAACATTTCCTTAGCCTTTCATTGGCTTTCATGTTCTCTACAGTTTTATGCCATGCAGATCTTACATTCTGTAGGGTTGCCCTCAATTTGGGCCTGCCCAATGTTTTCTTCATAAATAAAGTCAGGTTATACATTCTTGGCAGGAATACTGTACACATGCTGTGACGATAGTCTCAGTGATTACATGAGAAGATGTGCACTGTCAACTCATTCCACCAGTAGTCATGTTCACTTTGATCATCTAGTCATGTTGGTGTCTGCCAGGTTTTTTAAATTTTATCATCATTATCTTTAGAATTGAAAATCGTTTTAAGGGTGGTATTCTGACAATATTCCAACATCCTGTTCCTTATCAAATTTGTACACACAATTAATAACTCTTGCCTAAATTAAACACTACCAAGTAGTGGTTCTCTATGTCCTTTTTTTTCTGCATTTATTAGTTGGCATTTACTGTGAGGAGGAGCTGTCACTTTTTCTTTCTTTCTTTCTTTCTTTCTTTCTTTCTTTCTTTCTTTCTTTCTTTCTTTCTTTCTTTCTTTCTTTCTTTCTTTTCTTTCTTTCTTTCCTCTAATCATCATGGAATTATAGATTCTTATTTTATTCAATGGAGTGTAATCCATTATTGTCATTATTTAGTTTGATATTCACATAGTCCCTGTTTTGACTAATGGAGCCCTTTTAAGCTGCCTCATCTGTAGTTTTGATTTGTCCCCATCATTCATTGATTATCTCATTACTTTCTGGCATAAGAAGTTCCCGCCTCGTCTTTTACATTCTCTGCTTGGGCCCAGGTATTTCTCATTTCTCCAATGAGCTCTAAATCCTTTTGGTAGAAGATGGAATTTAGAAAACAACATTTGGGCACCCAGTATAATCACTGTTACTGAACTCTCATGCTTTCAGGTTCTCTCTCATAATGCAGAACTAGGAAATAAATGTATGAATATCTGTACATACACAAGTACATACACATAAAATTCTATAGCTGTTTCTATTTCATTTTGTTTTTATGTTATAAAACTATAATTTCATACTATCTCGAACTTTAATCCAATACATTACAGTTCCTCTTAGCATTCCTATATTTCTGTTTTAAAATTATCTCCAACAATGAGAAGCTTATGTGGCTCCCATTATTCTCAATACACTTGCTCAATTAATTTACTTATTTGCTTGATGTAACCAATTTCATAATCACACCGGCCATTTTCTCTGCCTGCCACCTGGGCTCAAGCTCACCTCCCTGTTTTCTTGGAAACCGGACCCACTGGTCTGTGCCTATGCATGTTTCCCCAAGATCTCCTCACTGACCACATTTCTGTGGGTTCTCCAACCATGGCACATGGCTCTGTGTGGATTCTCAATCTTTCCTAAACACCCCACATTCTCAGACACTGTGTTGTTGACTCATCTGCATTTGGAGAAAAAGAAAAGGGAAGAAAAGGAAGAGGAAAACACAATGAGTCCAGTAAAAAAAAAAAAAGAAAGAAAGAAAGAAAGAAAGACAGAAAGATAAAAAGAAAAAAATGAGAAGAGCATGTGGGAAGGGAAGATGGAAAGGGAAGTTAGAGGGTAATGACATATGAGAAATGAAACAAAAGGAAGAGAAGGAAAGATGGGAAGCATAATCTTTTACTTTCAACCTATCTAGTTTTTATATTAAAAGTGTGTCTCCCATAATTAGAATATAGTCAGAATTTAAATTTTTTCTTTTTATTTATTTATTTTTAGTGGCTATTTCTCTTTTGTGCAGTGTTTAATCCATTTTCATTTATGTAGTTATCAATTAGGCTAGATTTAAGGCTACCATGATGCTCTTTGTTGTTTATTTATCCCCTTTGTTCTTTGATCTTCTGTCTTATTCTGAGTTAACTGGGTATTCTTAGTATTTAATTTAATCTTTTCTGTTGGCATTCTATGTATGCCCATTTATTACTCTTTAGTGGTTGCTTAGATATTATAATATGAACAATTTGCTCATAAATGACTTACTATGAAATCATTTTACTTTATATGTATGATTTTATTTATACCTTCTCGGGCCCTTTGTTCAATTGGTGTTACATATTTCACATAAGTTGTAAACTCCACAATATATTGTTACTGTTTTTGCTTTTAACAAACAATTTTGTTTTTAATTAATCTGAGAAGCAAAAAAGTATTTTTCTATTTACATATTTAGCATATCTGATATTATTTTGATATTATTTATTTATTCTTCCTATAGATTCAATTTTCCATCTGAGATAATTCCCCTTCATTGTGGAAAACATCTAACATTTTTGTGTTACATTTATTGTGGCAGCAAAGTATCCCAGTTCTTATGTATCTAAAACTGTCATAGGACTTTATTTTTGAGCTTTTTTCTTATACTTAGAATTCTGATTTGATAATTTCCTTTTTTGGTTTTTTAGAAATGTTGCTTCATTGACTTCTAGTCTCCCTTGTTTCTAATGAGAAATCATCTCTCATTTTATCATTTATCTCCTGTATTAATGTGTCTCTTCTTTTGCTATTTTTATCTTGGTTTTAAGACATGTGATTATGATATTTTTTGGTGGTTCTTTTTTTTTTTTTTGTATTTGGTGTTTACTGGTTTTTTTGGATCTGTGAGTTGATGTTCATGATCAATTTTAGAAAGTTTTCAGCCATCACTTTGCCTAATATTTTTGCTGTCTCAGTTTCTTCTTTCTTTCTGGCAATAATGTATGTTTTTGACTAGTAAATACTGTTACATATCAATCGTTATTTTAAATATTTTTCTTTCTTTCTGTGGTTTAATTAGAGTGATGTCTTCCCCCATCCCCCAGTTTTACTGAGAATTGACATATCATGGTATAAGTTTAAGGTATATGGCATGATGGTTTGATTTATATATATTGTAAAATGATTACTACATGGGTTCAACTAACATCAATTTTCTCATATAGATACAATATAAAGGAAAAAATAAACCTATTATTATTGTGATGAAAACTCTTAGGATTTACTCTCTTAACAATTTCCTGTAGATCAAACAGCAGTGCTATTGTCATCATGTTGTACATTACATCTCTAGTACTTATTTATTTTACTACTGGAAACTTGTATCTTCTGACCACCTCCTTCCAACCCCCTTTTCCTCCACACTTTGCCTCTGGTAACCAGAAGTCTGAACTCTTATTCAATGATATATTTTTTTATTTGTATGTTTTCTTAGATTCCACATATAAGTGAGATCATGCAATATTTGTCTATCTCTGTCTGACTTCTTTCACTTAGCAGAATACCTTCAAGGTCCATCCATGTTGTCGCATACAGTAGGATTTTTATTTATGGCTGAATAATATTCCTAAGTAATTACTGTCTTTAAGTTTTTATGCTATTTTATTTTTATTTGCATCAAATTTATTAATATTTGAGATGATATTGGTTAGCAAAATTATATAGGCTTCAAGTGTACATTTCTATAATATGTCATCTATATGTATTGCATTTGTGTTCACCACCCATAGTCAGTTCTCCTTCCATCACTATATATTTGATCCCCTTTACCCTCTTCTATCACCCGCACTTCCCTCTTCCCCTTTAGTAACCACTAAACTGTAGTCTGTGTCTATGAGTTTTTGTTTGTCTTATTTGTTTGTTGCTTTCAGTTTTATATCTCACATATAAGGAAAATCATATGGTTCACATCTTTTTCTGTCTGACTTATTTCACTTAGCATGATAATTTCAAGGTCCATCCATGTTGTTGAAAATGGCAGTACTTCATCTTTGCTTATGGCCGAGTAATATTCCATTGTGTGAATATATCACATCTTCTTTATCCAATCGCCTATCAAAGGACACTTTGGTTGTTTCCATGTCTTGACCATAATGAATAATGCTGAAATGAACATCAGGGTACATATGTCTTTATGGATAAGTATTTTCAAATTTTTGGGGGACACACCCAAAAGAGGAATTGTTGGGTTATATGGTATTAGTATTCTTAATTTTTTGAGGAAATTAGACACTGTTTTCCATAGTGGCTGTATCAATTTGCATTCCCACCAGCAGTGTATGAAATTACCTTTTTCTCCACAAGCACTCCAACACTTGTTATTATATGTCTTGTTCATAATACCCATTATAATGGGTGTGAGATGGTATCTCAATATGGTTTTGATTTCCATTTCCCTAGTAGCTAGTGAAGTTGAGCGTCTTTTCATATATCTGTTGCCCATTTATATTATGGGGAGAAATGCTGTTCAGGTCCTCTGCCCATTTTCTAATTGGATTTTTTTTTTGTAATAGTTAAGTTGTATGAGTTCGTTATATATTTTGAATATTAGCCCCTAATCAGAAGTGTTGTTTGCAAATATCTTCACTCATTCGATTGGTTGCCTCTTTGTTTTATTGATGGTTTCTTTTGTTGTGGAGGAAATTTTTAGTTTGATATATATAGCCCCACTCGTTTATTTTTGCTTTTGCTTGTCTTGCCTTTGAGGTCAAATTCATAAAATCCTTTCTGAACACAAGGTCCATAAGTTTTGCACCTATGTTTTCTTCTATGCAATTTATTGTTTCGATCTTATTTTTAGGTCTTTGATCCATTTTGAGTTAATTTTGGTATATGGTGACAAATAGTAGTTTAGTTTCTTTCATTTGCATGTGGTGTTCTAATTTTCCCAGCACCATTTACTTAAGAGGCTTTCTTTTCTTCATTGTGTGTGTGTGTGTGTGTGTTTTATTATTATTATTATTAGTTACAGATGTATAAAACAATGCAATAGTTATCCTTTTCATCCCTTACAAAGTGACTCCCCCTCCCCCCTTTACTGCCCCTCCCCGATATCATACATATCTATTGCAATTCCATTGACTCCCTCCCCGCACTATACTCCACATCCCATGACTATATATATGTGTTAAGTTATAGTTAACGTCTAATATTATTCAGCGGCAGCTTAGATGTACAGTACAGTGGTCAATCCTCTACACCATCCATGAAGTGGTCTCCCTAACAAGACATTAGTTCATCTGGTCTCCTAAAAAATATTTACAACCTTATTGATTATATTCCCCAAACTGTCTCTTCTATTCCTGCAACAATATTGTAGTTACCAGTTTATGTTGTCTCATCCCTTCCCCTTCTCCCTCATGCCCACCCTGTCCCATTTGGCAATCATCAGTTTTTCCTCTGTGTCTCTAAGACTATTTCTGTTTACATTGCTCATTTATTCAGTTCTTTAGATTCCACATATAAGTGAGATCATATGGTATTTGTCTTTCTCTGACTAACTTATTCACTTAGCATAATGTTTTCTAGGTCCATCCATACTGTCGCAAATGGTACGATTTCTTTCTTCTTTATAGCTGTGTGTTTTTAACTCCCGTGTTTAAAATTATCTGCCCATATATATATGTGTGTGTGTGTGTTTATTTCTGGATTTTCAGTTCTATTGCATTGGTCTGTGTGTCTCTTTTTCTGCCAATACCATACTGTTTTGATTATTGTTGCTCTGTAGTATAAATTGAAGTCAGGGAGTATGAAACCTTCAGGCTTCTTTTTTTTTTCTTTCTTTTATCTGTTTTATTTTAGTATTACTTTGGCTATTTGAAGTCTTTTGTGATTCCAAACAAATCTGATTATTTTGTTGTTGTTGTTATATTTCTTTTAAAAATGCCATTGAGATCTGATGTGGATTGCATTAAATCTGTCTATTGCTTTGGGTAATATGGCCATTTTCACAATGTTGATTGTTTCAATCCATGCATATGGAGTACCTTTCCATTTCTTTGTGTCTTCTTCAGTTCTTTTTAATAATATCTTCTAGTTTTCAGTGTATAGGTCCTTCACATCCTTTCTTAAGTTTATTCCTATGTTTTTAAATTCTTTTTGTTGCAATTGCAAACGGAATTGTTTTTTTCATTTCTTTTTCTGAAACTTCATTGTTAGTGTATAGAGACACAATAGATTTTTAAACATTGGTTTTGTATCTTGCAACTTTACCTCATTTGTTTATTGTTTCTAATACTTTTTTTGTTGGTGTTTTTAGGATTTTCTATATAAAGAATCATGGCATCTGCAAAAAGTGATAATTTAACTTCTTTATTTCCAATTTGGATGCCTGTTATTGATTTCTCTTGTCTGGTAGCTCTGGCTAGGACTTCCAATACTATGTAGAATAACAGTGGTGATAGGGGTCATTCTTGTCTTGTACCTGATCTTAGAGGAAAACCTTTCAATTTTTCACCATTAGGTATAATATTAGCTAAGGGTTTATCATATATGTCCTTTATTACGTTGACATACTTTCCTTCTCTACTCATTTTATTAAATATTCTAATCATGAATGGATATTGTATCTTGTCAAATGCTTTTTCTGCATCTACTGATATGATCATATGATTTTTATTCTTTATTTTGCCTATGTGGTGTATCATATTTTTTGATCGATTTGCATATGTTGAACCAACCTTGCACCCTTGGAATGAACCCCACTTGATCGTGATGTATAATCTTTTTAATGTATTATTGTGTTAAATTTGCTAGTATTGTGTTTAGGATTTTTGCATCTGTATTCATCAGAGATATTGGTCAGTAGTTGTGTGTGTGTGTGTGTGTGTGTGCGTGCGTGTTTGTGTGTGTATGTGTGTGTGTAATATCACCAGGTTTTGGTATGATGGTAATGTTGATTTCATAAAATGAGTTCAGAAGTATTGTCTCTTCTTTAATTTTTGGAACAGTTTGAGGAGGACAGGTATTAAATCTTCTTTGAATGTTTGGTAAAATTCACTAGTGAAGGCGTCTGGTTTTAGATTTTTGCATTTGGTAAGGTTTTTTATAACTGTTTCCATTTCATTACTGTTGATCAGTCTATTTAGATTTTCCAGGGCCGGCCTAGTGGCGTGGTGGTTAAGAGCTGGCTTGGGATGCCAGCGGCCCTGGTTCGGGTTCCACATATGAGGGCCAGTGACACTGCCCTCTAGACAATAAAAATAAAGTAAAATAAAAATAAATAAATAAATAAATAAATAAATAAATAAATAAATAAATAAATAGATTTTCCAGGTCTTCGTGATTCAGTCTAGAAAAGTTATATATTTCTAAGAACTTGTCCATTTCTTCTAGGTTATTGAATTTGGTGGCATATAGACCTTCATTGTATGCTTGTAAGATCCTTTGTATTTCTGTGGTATTCATTATAACTTCTCCTCTGTCATTTCAGCTTTTGTTTATTTGTGTCTTTTCTCTTTTTCCTTAGTGAGTCTATACAGGGTTTTGTCAATTTTATTAATCTTCAAAGAATCAGCTCTTCATTACATTAATTTTTTCTATTGCCTTTTTGTTCTCTGTTTCATTTAATTATACTCTAATTTTTATTATTTCTTTCCTTCTGCTGACTTTGGGTTTCATATTTTCTTTTTAAAGACATAATGTTAGGTTGTTTATTTGGGATTTTTCTTGTTTCTTGAGATAGGCTTGTAATGATATAAATTTCCTTCATAATACTGCTTTTATAATATCCCAATAATTTTGACATGAGGTTTTTTCATTCTCATTTGTTTCTATGTAAATTTTTATCTCTCCTTTTATTCCCATTTGGATCTAGTCGTTGTTTAGTAGCTTGATGTTTACTCTCCACATATTTGTGATTTGCCTGTTTTCTTTTTGCAGTTGATCTCTAATTTCAAAGGATTTTTGTTGGATAATATGCTTCATATGATTTCAGTCTTCTTAAATTTGTTGAGGCTAGTTTTGTGTCCTAGCATATAGTCTATACTTGAGAATGTTCCATGCACACTAGAACACCAATCTGGTGTTCTGGAATGAAAGGCTCCACAAATTTCAATGATGTGCATTTATTCTACTGTGTCATTTAAGGCTAATATTTCCGTATTGATTTTCTGTTTGGATAATCTATCTATCCATAGCTCTAAATGATATATTTAGGTCCCCTACTATAATTATGTTTTTTCAGTTTCTCCCTTTAGTTCTCTTAGTAGTTGCTTTTTATATTTTGGTGCTCTCCGATTGGGTACATATATATTGAAAACTGATAAGTCTTAATGTATTGTCCCTTTATCACAATGAAATGCCCAAATTTGTCTCTTGTTACCATTTTTATTTTGATGTCTATTTTGTCAGATATAAGTATGATGACATCCACTTTTCTCTGGATGCCATCTTTTTGGAACATCATTTTCAACCCTTTCTCTTTGAGTCTATATGTACCTGAAATGTGTCTCTTGAAGGCAGCATATGGTTGGGTTTTTTTTTTTTGATCCAATGTGCTACTCAATGACTTTTTATTGGTGAGTTCAGACCATTTATTCTTAGGGTGATTATCAATAGATGAGGATTTCCTTTAGTCATTTTATCTTTTACTTTCTGGTAGCTTGGTGTTTCCATTGTTTCTTTGCCTTTGTGTTTCTGTTATTTTAGTTTGGTGGTATCCTATGATATTTTTCACTCTGTTTCCTTTCTTTATTATGTTATGGACCTCAGTTCTGAATTTGTTTGTGTGTGTGTTGTTACCATTAAGTTCATGTAAGAGAAAGTTTCATATGTACAGTAGTCCCTTTTCTTCTGCATGCATCTTATTTCCATCCCCTTTTGCAAATTCAGACCTTTACCCCCTCCTGTTTTATGTTTTTGGTTTCACAAAGTATCCCATTTATGCTGTGAGTTCATTTCTGAGTTGCAGTAGCAATTGTCTTCTTTTCTTTTTTCATTTTAATGTTTTTATCTTCATTTCTCTTCATGTTATGTTTAAGTGTATAGTGCTCTAGTCTGTGTAGGGGTTGCCATTTCCTGCTTCTATTTTTCTCTCAGTAATCTTACTCATGATTTTAAATCTTTTTGACTTTTTGTTTCAAGTAAAAAAACCTCCTTCAGTATTTCCTGTAACGCAGACCTTGTGATGGAAAATGCCCTCAACTTCTCTATACCTGGGAAGATCTTTATTCTTCCTTTATATCTAAAGGATAACTTCACTGGATATATTATTCTTGGCTCATGGTTTCTCTCTTTAATAGTTTGAGTATTTGATTCTACTCTCTCCTAGTTTGTAGAGTTTCTGCTGAAAAATCCTATGATAATCTAATGGGCTTTCCTTTATAGGTTACTGTCTTCTTTTCCCTGGCTGCCTTGAGAATTCTTTCTTTGTCATTAATTTTTTTGCAGTTTTAATATAATGTGTCTTGGAGAAAACCTTTTTGGATTGAGATAATTAGGTGTTCTGTTTGCTTCTTGGATTCGAGGATCCAGTTTTTTTCACACATTTAGGAAGCTCTCATTGACTGTTTGAATAGGCTTTCTTTTCCACTCTACCTCACTTCTCCTTTTGGTATGTCCCTTATTCTTTTATTGCTCCTTCTGATATTCAGTTAATACTTGTAGAATTCTTTCATTTATTTTAACTCTCAAGTCACTCTCTTCTTCCATCTGTATGATTTCCAGATTTCTGTCTTAGATATGACTAATTCTTTCCTCCATCTGGTTAGGTCCATTTCCTAAGCTCACTATTTCATTCTTCATCTTTTTTTATGCAGTTTTTCTAGCTCTGGAATATCTATTTGGTTCATTTTTTAAAATTTCATTTTCTTTGGTGTTCATTTGTTCATTTATTATATTTCTGAGCTCATTAAACTACCTATCTGAGTTTTCTTTCATCTTGTTATTTCAGAACTGTAATCTTGAATTCTCTGTCATTTAAGTCACATATTTCCATGTCTTTAAGTTTAATTTCTAGAGATTTTTCATTTTCTTTCTGAGCTGCCTTGTCCTTGGTTGTGCATCATATTTGATGGATTATTTCTCTGACTGGGCATTTATAGGAGTGAACTGTACAGAAGGTTGATAAAAAGAGCCTTCCTTTTATTTTCCAGTAGGTGCTGCTGAAGCATTTTCTTTTCTCTTCCACTGGTCCAACTGGCTTCTTGGATCTCTGCAGGACAGTGGAGATGCCTTGTATTCCCTGGAGAGGTGGTCATCTCCTCTATGACCAGGTTGCTTTGGTCTCAGGGCACCACCCTCATGGAAAAATGTGATGGGCAATGGGGTTCTGGGTCTCTGAAATCCCAGTGCTACCCCTGCATCCAGATGCAGTGCTGCAACTGCCTGAGCTGCCTAGGTGCCTTCACTGGGTTCAGCCATGTAGATTGGGGATGAAGTGAGCTGGGAGAGGCTGCTGGTGTGTTTGTGGCTTTGTTTTTCTCCCAGTATCAGTGACTGTCAGGCGTCAGCTACCATGCCTCCATATTCCCACTCCTGTTTCTGGGATTAGCCAGTGTGCATCTGCCATGCAGGATCTGTCTCTGCAGTTCTCAGGGATGTTGAAATTCTGCTTTGTAACCCAACACTCACTGCTATATTTCTTGTGAGGCCTGCTGCTAGCTCTGGGAGGGTACAGGGGATGAGTTCTGGGAGGGTGGTGGGAGGCAGCCAGGCTCCTTGGCTTTGTTTTCTGCTTGGCAATCATGACTGCTTGAACACAGCTGTCACACTTCTGTATTTGGTCTCCAATTGCTGGGTTCAGCCATATTAAATGCTAATCACTCAGTCAGGAATGCCCTGGGCCACAGAGAGTGCACCTGCAGCCTGAATCCTCTCTTTCCCAAGAAATGCAGTAAGCTCTGGGCCATGTTATGGTAATTTCTCTGCTCTTTTCTCTTCATTCCCCCCTGTTCTCTATAATTTGTCCACCTTCAGATGTTTTGATGTGCAAATCTCTCAGGCCTGTTTGTGTGTTACGCCAGGAATCCTGTGAATTATACCTGTTTAATTTGTCTCAACTTCAAGGGGACCACTCACACCACCATGCTTCTGACATCACTTGGACATATATAAATTACTTACACGAGCCCTGACATATATTGGGAACTTTATCAGTTTATTTTCATTTTACATTTTTTCCAAGTAAGAAAACTCAATGTTTTATTCCCAGTTTGTCATATAATAACACCTTAAAATAAGCACTACCTTTTATTTAAAAAGTCAAGCATTGAATGAGTCTAAGAGAATGGCTTTATAATTCTTGAGACTGTGTACCTTCCTTTGGTAGCAATTCTGTTAAACTGAGCATATGCCAACTTTTGACAGATAATTGCTGAGAAGATCTCTTCAGTAGAACAATGCAAGTGTTTTTGTTAGCAGTTAAAAAAGCTCTTGAATCAAATAGAATAGGAAAATAGAGAGGAATTTGTAATTTGAAAATAAAGAAGAAAGGTGAGACATTTGTGGAAGAGTAGAGAAAAAAGGCTAAAACACACACACACACACACACACACACACACACACACACACACACACACACACCGCATTAGGTTAATAGTCTGTAAGCCATATTACGTTTTTTACTCTTGAGAATAGCTTCCCAAATATGTCAAAATTTTCCAGTATGGCCTGGTTTTGCAGAGTATGTTCATATACAGGGAAAAACTATGCTTTGGCATTTATTTTATGTGCCCAAAGTCCTACTCTCCAAGGTAAGAATAGAGAATATCCGTGTGGCATTCCTATGTTACAAATCCATTCTGGGTCATAATTTCCTTTCTTCCACTTGCTCCATGATTCCCTTGTGTCACAGGAAGGCAGTGTTTGAAATGTATCACCTTGATGGTGCACTCCATCACCCTGCAGCAAAACTTTTCACCCACAAGCTAGATACTTAATTCATATGTTCTTTTCATTGCTTTAAACTTACAAAAAAATCAAATAGTGTATTGCAGGACACAGATGATACTCATGAACTTATTACCTCTCTCAAAGGCCATTTCTCTTGGCAACTGCTTCACACTGAATAAAGATGAGGCTCCTTCACTACATCAATTGATAGGAAACATCAGTGCAGCTGTGTCCTATCGAGGCTGAAAAAAGTAAAAATGAGATTAATTTTTCAGTGAGTTAGATCAATCTATAGAGAATGTAGAGACAATTTAAGCCAGACAACTTTGTTTTTGGAAGGCTTCACACTTCTAGATTATTAACAAAGTTGCTTCAATCCTTAACTTTAATTTTCACTAATCATTAAGGTTTAGACATTGTTGCTTATTATTAGAATTGGGTTTTTTTTTTTGTTGTCCAGACCCCAGAATTCAGTTGATTTTTACTTAGTGTCAATTACCTTTGATCTAAGGCCATGCATTTCACCTTGGCTGCACATCAGAATCACCTGGGGGAATAGGAAGGATGTAAGCAAACTCAGCAAACATTATCAATGTGGTTAATCTTGCATATTCACTAAATGTTTCACTAAATGCATACTTATGCAGCCATATTTATTTATTGACAGACAGATTTTTGTCAGACACTGGAAAATATTTTTATTTTTATTTATTTATTTATTTTTTTCATATATATATTTATTTTATTTTTTTTAAATATGGAATGCTTCATGAATTTGCATGTCATCCTTGCACAGGGGCCATGCTAGTCTTCTCTGTATTGTTCCAATTTTAGTATATGTGCTGCTGAAGCGAGCACTGGAAACTTTTTTTAAAAGGAAATGTTTCTTGACTTTAAGAAGCTTACAGTTCATTTACAGGAAAATTAATAAAAAAGATGATTTTTATGCACAGCTCTCAAATTATATGAGAAAGAGAGAGGGTCTTCTAACCCAGTGGTGCTAGAAGTAGAGTTTGTGTGTGTGTGTGGTGGGGGGGATGTTTGTGGAAAAAACGACTTCTGAATTGTGTAGAATTTACAAAAAAGGGTTAGCAGGATGAAGAAGGGTAAAGGTTAGGACTGCACACGCTGACACATGAATAAAAGACCCAATGTGTTGTGTTGGGAAAACAAAAGCAGTCTGATTTTGCTGGCACATTAAGAAGGGCAAGACAAGTAAAAAGAGATGAGACTGAAGAGTTAGGCAGGTACCAAGTCCTGAGGCATCTTACACCTCAGGCTAAGCAGGATAGATATATCTGGTATGTGATGAAAGCTATTGAAGGATTTTAGATTTTCAATTTAGATCACTCCTTCTGGTTTCTGATAAAACCAAGGAGAACTTAAACACCTGATATACGTATAGCAAACTGGACAACACAAATAAATATATATATTAGATATGATAGACCCTCCTGGGAAAAGAGCTACTTGTCATCACTCAACAGTGTAAATTAAGTGCACAGCCACAATGCAGGGCTGAATAACCCACAAAAATGGCCCACACAGTCATTCCATAGGAGCTGAGGTAAAGGAGAAATCACTTCTGGCTAAAGTGCTCAGAGACAGTGGAGTACAGTGGCCCACACTTGGCCTAGAAGGTAGGGGAAGTTTTGATAGGCAGAGTTCTAGAAAGAAGAAAAGAATGACATGAGCAAACAACAGAAAATGGAAAATCCCTCTTGTTTTGGTTGGCAAAGAAGGTCCAAACAAGGGATTCTTAAGGGAAGGAACACAGAAGACTAAAAAGTTAAGCAGGAACCCAGTGATACATAACAGATTTCGTTAAATATCAAAACAAGGATTTAAAGATTTATAGAAAATGTGATCCTGGGAAAATTAAGCAGGGGAGATGTATTTTCAATACTGGGTGCTATGAAGATTGAGCTGGCAACAGAATTCTTGATAACATTAAAAAGTGAAAATAAGTACAAATAATAAGAATCTGAACCAGTACAGTATCGAGTAGAGACAGAAGAAATCTATAGAAGGAAGACCACATGCCCACTGCTGGATTATTGATCAAAAAGCATTTTTATCAAGCCCTCTGTATAATTTTTAAATACATCCAGAATTGGAAGCAATGTTTTTGGCAATACCCTTAGTCATGAAGACTAAAATTTTCATTGGGAGGTGGAGTTACCTATATTAATCTGGAGAATGAAGAAATTCAGTGATTAAAGCCAGTGTTCCTCAATGTGCCTATTGTTCAAATCTTCTACAGAACTTGTTAAACATATTTCTGGACTTCGTCAAGATTACAGAGTCAGAAACTCCAGGGGAGGGTCCAGACAGTGTACTTAATAAGTCCCCAGTGATCCATATCATTTGGCAACTTTGGGAATCCAGCACTAAGGTAAAGGTTACTTCAAAGCAGCAAAGTAATTGATGGAATATAAATGCCTGTGTTGAGATCATTTGTATAGCAATTTTTGAAGTGTAGTTCTGTTAGCTTTCCTCTCAGGTCCTGAGAAATTAAAATCATAATCCAAAACTTACTATTTCCTCTACCACTCTGTTTTGATCCACCATCGTTTTCTATCACGGTTAGCATAATCCTAGTTTCTCTGCATCCTCACTGGTATCTCTGATTTCATTCTTTCTGGGATATGGTCAGTTTTCCATATAGGAGTTGGAAAAATCTTTTGAAATAAATTATCAGATCATGGCATCCCCTGCTCCACACCCTCCAATGATTTCTAACTATGCACTTAAAAAACATCTGACCTCCAAAGCCCCATTTGGGCTGCATCTGCCCATCTAATCTCATTTCAGCTCCTACCACTCTCCATTTGCTCACTCTGGTTTGTTCCGGTTTCTTGAACATCCCAAGCTTGTCAGTCTTTCTGAGCTGGGCCTTCGTTATTCTTGCTTCATGGGACCATCTTTCTCCAGATATTCACTGGACTTGCTCCACTGTGTCATTCAGAAAGGCCTTCCTGACCCCGCCCCCTTCCCAGCCCCATAGCAGACTGCTTATCACAGTCACCTGTTCATACTCTGTTTAACCCTTATCCTGATTCATTTTACCTTGAAAGCCATATCACAATCTGCTCTCATATGTTGATATATGTGTTTTCTTCCGCCTCTTTTACTAGTATGTGTGTCTCTTAAGACAATGGATTCTGTCTTGTTCATTTGATTCCCCAGTGTTGAGAATGGAGTCTAACACTTAGTAGATACTCAGTAAATATTTCTTGGATGGATGGCTAAATTAATGATATGCTTAGAAAGTGATAGCAACTACTTAGTGTATGTATTTTGAATCAGTGCCTTTTTCTATGTTATTGTTTCTATAATATAGTTTTCAATTGTCTGGACTATATACCTTTTGTAATGTTTTCTCACAGTTTTGTACTTCGGCATCCAAAGATCTGGTTTCCTTGCATGATAACATTGCTTGATCATATGATACTTTATTATATACATTGGAAAAAAGTTGCTATTAAGCATAATTAGGTTAGGAAGAAATTTCCCCATCTGGGTTCTCTTTATACTTCTTGCTTCTCATAGTTGACTTTCTCCTGGGCGTTCAAGTGTCCTACTCACACATCTGAGGGGAGAAACCTTCCCCAGTGCCATCCAGGTCTGTTATCTAAGATTACATGGTCCTTGATTTGTCTGACTTTTCTTCTCTTTCTCTGTTAGAAGCAATCACCTTCTGGACAGATAGGCTCTTAAAAATGGCTGTTGTTTCCAGTGGAGGTGGAGACAGGTCCAGATTGGGGACATTACTAGCATTTAGGGGCTGGGATTCTATTAATCTAGGAAAATCTGGGTAGCAAAATCTTCTTTAAAATATACTATGTAGTTCAACCAAATTTACATTCCCTAATTTGTTTTAAAGACATGAGATTTAGAGCAACATGGTGCCAAGCCATTAATTCAGTCAGTCACACTTACCTGATCACTCTTTCATGGTGCGTTTTTCTGTTTGTTTATTTTTTTGAGACCTCCCAAATTCTAAATTGACTTCACAGAGAAAGCTAACCAATGGGTCAGTTCTGAGTGGGATTTACAAGACTTAGAACCTTATAATCACTGTTATCTCTGATCCATTTCATCTGCAGAAACTCAGGAATATATATGTTGTTTTTTTGGTGGCTGTTTTAAATAATCTGCCAGCTCTGTGTTTCCTTTCTCATACTTGATTTCTATGTTCTCCTTAAAACTCTCCTAAATTCTCCTGAAATCATAGGCTGTGAACTCAAGATACGATGCTGAGAATCATTAGCTGGGTCTCATATTGATGATAGAACTGTGTGTGTTACTAGAACACTCCTAAGTACATGCACAGATACATCAGCTGCATTTATACCACATACCACAAACACACACAAATACTTACACTCTCCCCTTTATCCTTTCATAGCAGAACAGCTCAGCATCGCCTCAGAGTCTAAGTCAGCACTTCATTGAAAGAAATTATTTTTCTCCCAGAGACACTGTTACATTAAAAGACAGAATGTGAATAGGCGTCTAAGGGTGAGCTTCTGCAGTTCCATGCCTCGTGGGCCTGTCTGCTCCTGCCGCCCTGGCTTCCAGGACATGCTGAGGGAGTTTCCTGACTCAGAGCTCCAGCTCCCATGGCTTCCAGCTTATTTTCTAGGCAGGCAAGAACTGTTGCCTGTCTGGTAGACTTACTGTTGTCAAAGACCTGCCTTGAGGCGGATCTGTCTAGTTATGTGCTAGCCTTTTGAAGCTACACAGCACAGAGCTGCTTTTGCATCTCAACTCTTACCTGCCTGGAAGGGACTCAGCTGATAGATAAGTCCTGATGAGGAGCCTAAAGAGTTATTTATCTGGGATGAGAATCTCTCCACAGACATCCAGAGAGGTGATTTGCACACCATGTGTTTCATCACCGAAGGTGATTTTTCGGGTTCAGGTGTCTAGAGCTAAAACAGAGAAAAATAGTTTTTTAGCTAAAGAAACATCCATTTTAAAATTTGATTAGGGTAAGGCTCTTATGCCAGGTAATTGGCATGAAAACATCTATCCATAGTAATAATGGCACAATAAAGAAAAGCAACAACTACACATTAAAGTGGTTGCAGAATCGGAAAATCAAGAGAAATTCAGGGATGGGGAAGGTGGGTAACATTTGTGCAACTTTGGAAAAAATGTGTAAATCCAAATTAATTTTGGAAAGATCGCATTTTTCTGTTCTTTGTAATCACAATCTAACTCTGCTCAGACCAATATTTGCAGTGAATTTTCAAGCGGGATGCCCTGTAAGCAGTGCTTAGATGTTAAGTGGGATAAAATAAGCAGGTTGAACAGAAGGAATGCTTTAAAAACACTGAAGTGCTATCCTGCATGAGTCATCCAGCTGTGGGGCTGCTTAGGAACAGCAGGATGGTCATGACAAGACTGGTTTTCAGCCCGAAGGTCCAGGGATAATGCGTTCAGCCTCCTGTGTACCCAGGCATGTATGTCACTGGCTATAATACTGACTCCGTCACATAGCCAGAGCCTGTGCTAGTGGGTCTGGGAGAGCACTGGGCTGGGCACACCTCACAGTCAATAGGGCTCAAACTAAGGCTTTTAGCATCACCCACAAATGAGGTTATACATACTATCTCAGAGACTCACAACAGGATTGAAAAAATATGTTGTAAAATATGAAACATATATCCTATTGCCATGACACAGTGCTTCTGAGACATGATGGATTCACATTTTTAGTCAATTTGGCAAAATATATATTGTGACTCTGATAGTGGTGCATTCACTAATTTATTTAATGTCTGTAATTCCTGTAAATATCCAAGTTCTTAGATGTACATTTAAGTCTTTAAAAGCCCAGAGATGATACTTTAAAAGCCCAGAGATGACCATTCACTTCAGTGACTATCTTGCCACTCTTTCTTTCCCTGGGTCTTTGCAAATGCTATTCCCTGCCTGGAACCTTCTTGTCACCTCTTTCACTGGTATTTTCCCTTAGGTCTCAGCTTAAAAGCTTTCTAGATCCCTCGAAAATTCCCAACTCCTAGACCAGCTCACATCCTGTTATCAGCCATGTGGCACTCTTTATCGTAATCATCATCATGTTACTGAAATGATTTATTCAGTTGTGTATTCTCCCTTGTAAGATGGTAAATTCCATGGGAGCAGGGATTGTCCTATATTGTTCAAAACTGAGCTATTCCCCTCCATATTGTTCAAAAATTATTTGTTGCATAAAAAACCTTATGATTATTTTTTGCCTCTATAAATGGCAATGATATGGCTTCTCTTCATTTAATTATACTTAGTGGTGACCTTTGAATGTGGAGGGAATTGAATTGTTTGTGTTTTTATACATGTGGACATGTAAGACTGGGCTAAGAGATAGGTAAATTAGTAAATTGTGCCTGTGTAGACATGGCAATTCTCATCTTAATCTTGTGAATTTTTACTTAATGGTTATGAAAGGGAACTGTGGTATATAAAAAGAGTATTAATACTGCAAAGAAATATACCATTCAGCTTGGAAGATTAGAATTTATGAAAGAGAACAACTTTTCATTTCATCTATTGTAGCTTTTAGTCATGTTAATAGAATTGATGAGAACACCATTAAAGCCAGAGGTTACTGACTCCGAGGCCCACAACCACCAGGCATTAATGTAAAAGAACAGGGCTGAGTGGGACCTGGGGCAAACTGGGGTCCCACGGCAGATAACTGTTTCCGTGTGGAAATGTGAACTCAGCATAAACACGTTTTCTAATTTTTCAAGAGAAGCAGAAAATCCCCAGGTTTGGGGTGAAGTCTTATAATTATTTGAAATGTTGGTAAATAATTTCAAAACGTTTAGATACCTTGCTTGCTAGACGAAACATTTCTTCTGGGCAAAACAAACTTTGCAAGCTATGAATTTAAAACTTGGTCATTAGGTTGGGATGTAGCAGGAGCGAACGGAGGGCTCCAGGATGCACAAAATCGCAGGAGCCGAGCGGGAAGCCGGGGAAGCTGTAGCCGGGCGTGCTCTTGACCAGCTTGTGCAGCGGCCGAGGATGTCCTGTCGGGTCGGGGTGGGCAACAGGCTGTGTGTGTGGGTAGGGGGCGGAGGTGATGGAGGCCTGTGAGCCGGAACTGGGTCCGAGGCTTCAGACAGCAACAGCATCTTAGCGGAAACTCCAAGTGCACACGGGTCCAGAGGGTGCCAGCCCTGACTGGAACAATCGCGGTCAACAGTGACTTGGCGAGGCTTTTTGAGTATCCGGTCTGCTTTGACTATGTGCTACCACCCATTCTTCAGTGCCACAGTGACCATCTTGTTTGCAGCAACTGTCGCCCAAAGCTCACATGTTGTCCAACATGCAGGGGCCCGTTGGGATCCATTCCCAACTTGGCGATGGAGAAAGTGGCCGATTCAGTGCTTTTCCCTTGTAAATATGCCTCTTGTGGGTGTGAAATAACTCTGCTACACGTAGAAAAAGCAGAGCACGAAGAGGTCTGTGAGTTTAGGCCTTATTCCTGTCCCTGCCCCAGTGCACACTGTAAGTGGCAAGGCTCTTTGGATGCTGTCATGCCCCACGTGATGCATGAGCATAAGTCCATTACCAAGCTACAAGGAGAGGACATAGTTTTCCTGGCTACAGACATTAATCTTCCGGGTGCTGTGTACTGGGTGATGATGCAGTCCTGTTTTGGCGTTCACTTCATGTTAGTCTTGGAGAAACAAGAAAAACAATGAAGGTCACCAGCAGTCCTTTGCAATTGTACAGCTGATAGGAAGACACAAGCAAGCTGAAAATTTTGCTTATCGACTTGAACTACATGGTCATAGGCAGTGATTGATTTGGGAAGCCACCCCTCCATTTATTCATGAGGGAATTGCAAGGGCCATTATCAATAGTGATTGTCTAGCCTTTGACACCAGTATTGCACAGCTTTTTGCAGAAAATGGCAATTTAGGCATCAATGTAACTATGTCCATGTGTCGAAATGGTAATTAAACATTTCTGGCCAGTGTTTAAAACATTGCATTCAATTTCACAGAGAATAGGCACCCATCTGCCTACCTACCTGAAAAATTTGGTAGGTGAAAATTAGACACATGAAGGTAAATAAAGGTGTCAACAAAAAGTTATCCAGCCTAAGAGAAAACTTATGAGTTTATTTGTGCCAAACTGATGACAATTGCAGGGAAACAAAATCTCAACGAATTGAGAAAATGCTCCAGAAAAATGTCCGTTTTGCAACTTATTTTATACCTTAGAATCAAAGGAGGAAGGTTACATGAAATCCATTGGTTGCAGATTAAAGGGATGGGAGAAAGCAAAGCGGGGAAATCTCTGGGATTGGATAAAACATAAAATGGAGAGACAGGTACTTCTTTTACATTGCTGGGTAGAGTATAAGTAATAGCATTTTACAGCACATAGAGATGGTATTTGGGGAACAAGATAACAATGAGGGATTTTGTAGTTTCCTGCTCTGGTGTGGTGGGTTGTGCCCCCTGGTGGTCTGGAAAAAGAGATTACTCTGATATTGTAAGGGTATGTTATCTTAGATGCAAAAAGGACAGACAGGCTTAAGGTAAAGATTGACGTCTGTCAAGGAAGCTACAGGCCAAGGATGTGACTTCCCTCCATGGCCCACCTTTGTTAGGAATTTTTATGTTCATGCCATCCTCTGTGGTTATTTTCAGTCTCGTGAGCTTGTCAGGTTTAACATGTGGCCCCTCTCCTGTTCACAAAGGGAAAGACTACTAAATACAGGAAACAGTTGCATGTAATAACACTAATATATTTAAAAATAAGTGAATAGTAAACCACTAGAAAAAAAAAATATATGGATACACCCAAGATGGGCATCTTTTGAATTAAGGAAACATTGTAAACTAATTCTAAATTTGTGTTTGTTGTAGATTAAATGCAGTGTTGAAAAATATTGGTTTTTTATTTTGTTTTTATTGTTCCGTGTGTGTGTGTGTGTGTGTGTGTGTGTGTGTGTGTTTCCTTTAACTTACAAGCTGTATTGAGTGGTTTTTGACCACTGCTTTTCCCCTTTTGAGTCAATACATAGTGTTACTGTGTGTGTATATTTGTGTGTGTGTGTGTGTGTGTGTGTGTGTATTTGCTGATTTTTACTAATTCTAGTTTTTCATTAACTAAATTTGACTTTCTTTTCTGTAACTCAGGATTTTCCTCACTTTTTTGTACCCCTTTTAAAGTTAGTGTCTTTTTGACAGGCATTATTGTTTATGATAAAGCTTATACATGTGTACTCCATACATATTTTCTTTTTCTCCCCATTAACCAGTTCACTGGTTAATATTTAGAAATATTTTGAATTCAGACATTTTGTGAAGATAAGCATTCCAGTAAGGAAAGGTAACATCAGAAGAATTATCAGAAGTTTTTTAAAGCAGTTATAAGATGGTTGGTCTGTCTCTGTCTCTCTGTCTTGCTCTCTCTCTTTTGTTCTCCAGTTGAATCATACCTTCAAACTTATTCTTTGAAAGGTTGTGTATACAGATCTTTTAAAAATACTGAAAAAATCAGGCACTTTGTTTTTCAAATATCTTGGAAAATCACATTTAAAATTTGTTCTTGTATTTATTGGTTTTGCAAAAGAAGGCATCATCTTACACAGTGTTTGTAATTAAAAGCAAATTGTTTCAAAAAAGGCAATTTGCAAATGAAATATTTTTGGTCTTTTATAATTTTCATTAAGATATCTGGCAAATTTTTAAAAAATAATAAAACTTAATCATTAGGTCTCCAGATCAGAATCAATGGGAAAATCAATTTGCCAATGCATGAAAAAATGATACATGGTCATTTAACCAAATGAACAACTGATACTTAAATAATAAATTGAAGAATTTTAGAATGAGAAGGGACATTAAAATCATTTTGTGAATACCTTCCTTCAGATTACAGATGAAAAATCTCAGGTCCACAAAAATTAAATTACTGGAGTTTGACCTCAAGTACACAGAATTAACAGACTTGAATCCAGGTATTTTGATACTTGGTTTTTCTTACAATTCTAAGCAACCTTGTGTATGGTTGTGTATGCATATCCTGCTATAAATAAGTGGAATAAAATATGGTGGCTTGTGCCAGTGCTTCTCAAATTTTACTGTGCATATGAATCAATTGGGGATCTCATAAAACTGAAAGTTCTTTTTCAACACATGTGGAATGGGGCCCAAGTTTCTACATTTCTAAAAGCTCTCAAGTGATTCCAATTGCAGGACCAAACTTTAGTAAGGTCCTACCCTCCACCAATTGCTCTGGACGGCCCTAACCTCCCAGAATAGAATGCATTCTTTATTCTTATTCTTTTCTTTGCCAGCTAACACTATGCGAGCATTGCCTCTCTTCCATTCTGAATCCTTGACAAGTGAAATATACTAAATTAATGCTAAATTCACTTAACAGAGAAAGTAGATAAGTAAATGAATGGAAACAGGAGGCAATGAGGAAAAGAATAAACCTTCAATGATACTAATCAAAAATTTCAGTAATACAAAATGCATGAATTTTCTCACATCTTCCTTTGAAGATAGATATTAGTTCTGGTTAGTTACTAGAGGATCTCTTGAGTCATTTTGCAACTAATAGTAATGGAAAATGACAATCCAGAAAATTAAGGAGAAAAGGTATTTCAAAATATAACAACAAATATTCCACAAGATGGCAGTAAGTTCCTATGCTTTGCATTGTTCTTAACTTGTAACCTTTTCTTTATAGCACAAGCATTGATGACTTTCTTCGTATTAGCGTGACACACTAACGTTATCCTTTTAACTTGTATTTACTCTTTCAAGTTCTCATTTAAAAGTTTAAACACGTTTTCCAACTCTTAAGTTTGGTCATTTATTTATTTTCATTTAAGAAATCTCTTTAAGATTCAATGTACTATTTAAGACAGAAAAAAAACACAGAAGTGAGTTCTTTAACGTGTTATTAACTTCAATGATAATTACATTTTAATGCACATTTCACTATAAGACCATAGCTATTAAATAAATCACATTTCTAAGACATGTGTATAAACTATTGTCTGTAAATCAGTCTCAGGAAGATAGAAGAGACTTGGATTAGGAAAAAGATACATAATAACAGTTTTCAAAAAAATCTTTTTTGTTGTGTGACTAAGAAAAAAGTGGGAGTTTACTGACACACAGATACTTATGTAAGTGTACATAGATATCATACTTAATATTGTAGCAATGCTGGCAAAATTGGGTGTTATCCTATTTTCATCACCAGACTTATGTGTGACCTAGGACAACTCATTTAATGGAGTTGGGACTCAGTATAAAATAGAATATATAGATTAGTGGATTTCATTTCTAACTCCTTAACATCCTATTCTTCTCAGGAGAAAATATAAATAAGATGAGCATGGACTTTGAAGAAAGTCTGTGGTGACTAGAGGTTACAAGGTGTTTGGAGTATTCTGTATCTTATCCTTTGTTCTTTGTGTATTCTGGGTTGCTCGTGGAATTCCTGAGCTTTATTTGTAAGTGACTTAAAAAGAGGCTGGAAAGATAGAGTGCTGGGTGTGGGGCTGTTGGCTGTATTCTGGAAATAATTGTATTATGAATCTCTTTTCTTCCCCTATAATTTTCATTTCATTCAGTCCTTAAAATAATAAAGGAAAGAGTTGACAACTAGAAAAATGATTTGCACTTAGCAGAGAGTGCAGGGATATTAGAGGGAACTTGGAACATAAGAATAGCTGAGTAAGTTGTGAGAGTGTGATGCTAATGGATGACTTTGACCCTCCTTTGGCAGCACTTGCTTCCTCCTCTTGCCTGCCTTTTTCTCTTGCTTGTCCCCTCCCACTTTTTCTTTCTTCTCTGTTCTCTTTCTGTTCTCCTTTCTTTCTCACCTTCCTGACCTCCAAGTTCATGTTTGCTAGGCCCACCCCATTCCAAACACACACACCCTGGGCCCTTGGTCACGAGCAGATCTGGTCACACAGAGCATCTGGTTGCATATTCCCCCTTTTGTCCGGGGTGGTGCTTTACTTCACATATGATCTTAGGTCAGCTGAGAAAAGAACTATCTTTTTCTTTTGTTCCTAATCAAGCAGAGATTCTTCCCTGTCTTCCAAATCAGTTTTTGTTAGAAATTTGCTAAAAGCTCTACCGCTTTACATGAAGCCACTTAGAATCATTACATTTACAATCATATGCTACTTGGTCAGTAGTATAAATGCTGAATGATAGGACTGGAATCGAATGCCTGCTGATTCAGGTCCAATGCTAAAATTTCCTTTATATACATTTCATATATACACTTGCATTTATGGATCCAGTTTGTTCAATATATTAAGGATATCCTACAGAAAAAATGAACTCAGTTTTCTCTCAGGATCTCAATTTCCAGACCATCAGGCACTTCCATGAGTGCCTAATAATCAATGACATTATCTAAACCCGGATTTAGAATCCAAGCACTCATTTAGAATTGGCTTAAAAATTTATGCCTAAAAAAGGTTGCAAGGCCAAATTAAGGTAGATAATAAATGATTTGGCTTTACCTCCTAATTTAATTCTCAACCAATTGTATGCATACCTTGTGTCTCTTCACAATGATATTACTTTAGAGTTCAAATTTAATATTCAAATTTAATGAATTGAGCTGATCCTTGGAAAATATAAAATGAGAAAGATTATCTTCAGGATTCCTCTACTCTGTCCTCATGGTTTCTACTTCTAGCCTTGGTACCCAGTTTTCTGGTTTCCCATTGCTGCCTTGGTAGCCTGATTTCTCAAGGATCTTACCAAGAATTCAAAAAGGATGATAGATTCTGAATTATTTTTTCTCATCTAACAGTGATTTTTCTCTCCTCTGAATCCTTGTCGAGTTTAAGTAATGGGGCCTGGGAGCTGGGCCCAGAGCAAGAGATAAAGTGGAGGCCTGCTGACCATGATCAAGTGGACATTTGTCTTTCCCACACACTGGGGATGAACCTTGTCAATTCAATTACTTTTAGAGTCATCTCAAAGCAATGGGATCAGAAGTATTTTTAGGCAGTATGGTTTAGTAACCAAAATTATCAGGATATTTGAACCTCAGACTTTTGACCTTGTTAGCTTGGTAATTTTAGGGATCATGTTAGATGAACTCTTCAACAATCATACCAATTGTCTACTTCTCAAACAAACTCATTTATGGCTAATTGCTTAAGGGAGATCTACAAAGATGCATCTTTGGCCTTTCAGAAGCTGACAAAGTCTAGGAGACACTGGCTTTATCAATTGTAAAAACAAGTTGCATCCCAGAAAACATTGGTATTCACAACAGATGACAAGAGGAAATGCAGGATTGAATGCAGTTTAGAAAGGATAGCCACATTGTACTGATATTCAGACAGCCCTGTAAGACATAGTCATAAAGAAACAGTGGTGAGCAGAAGTAATTAATTTTATCACAATTAATTTAATTATTAATTACAAAAGGATACTCTGTATTACAAAATCATTCACTTATTCATTTGTTCAAGAATAATTTTATTCACTTTACACATGTATATTGAGAACTTAGTTTTTATGAGACACAATACCACGATTAGACGAAGGATGAATCAAAACATCTGAAACATTTAACTGATGAAAAAATGAAGACAAGTTAAAATCAGGTTTGGTTTTGTTTTTTTCCTACATAGAACAAATGTAAAAAATCTTATGTAATATACAATGTATTAGTCTAATTCCTTTATTTTTTACAGGTTCAAAATCTAGGGGTTAAATTATTTGCCCAAAGACAGCTAGTCATTCAGACTTAATTTTGCAACTAAAACCTACATACCTCATTCCTTTTCTAGTGTACTTTTTCCTATTCCTCACTGTTATTGCTTTCATCGACCCTTAAAACAACCCTTCAGTCATGTTTTAACCTTGGGCTTTAGCTTCCCACTCAGGCTCTTTTTTTTTTTTTTTAAATTAGGGTCAGGTGTACAAAACAATGTAATAGTTAGACATTTACACCCCTCACAAAGTGATAACCCCCTCCCCCAATCTACTACCCCTCTGATGTCATATATAGCTGTTACAGTTCCATTGACACTATTCCCTATGCTGTACTCCATATCCTGTGACTATATATATATATAATATATATATATATATATATATATATATATATTTCAGCTTCAGGTGTACAATGCATTGGTAAGGCATCTATACCATCTATGAAGTAGTCTCCCTAATAAACAAGTATCCATTTGACACCCTACAAAATCTTTACAACATTATTGCATTATTGATTGTATTCCCCATGCGGAGGACCAGCCTCCGCGAGTCCAGGGGTTCCCTCAGGTGGACACTGCGACGGCGAGGGGAAAGAAGGGAGTGGAGACACCGGGGGAGTTTCAGAGTAGTGTCACACTTTATTGTTACAGCATGTCCCCTTTATAGGGACTCTTTTCCAATACCTCAATCACAAGTCACAAGTTACATTTCATATGAGTTTGATGTTTTTTCTTTCTCAGGGCTTTCAGTCTTTACTTCCCCGTAAGTGTTCTCTCCAGGGTGCACTGTGACTTGCTTTTCCGTTAAAGGATTATCTTGTCTTTTACTATGAGAATCTCTATGATATGCAGACTTAGTTTCTGCATATCACCTAAAGAATGTTTATCATGACTATCTTGACTATCTAATAATTATCCCAAATTCTAGCAGCTGAACACAATCGTAAGACTCACAGGGCATATACTTGAGCTATTACTAAGAGACTAGCAGTGGCTGTGTTTAGGGTAAAAGTATCTAAAGTCTATTCCTATGTAAATACAATACTTAGCAACCAAGGGGAATTTCACACCTCTCTTATCTTACAGAGGTAGCATCTGTTTCTCAGTCAAAGCTTCAGTATCTGTTGCTGCAACAAAGTACAAGGCAAAGAATTCAAATAAAGCTGTTGATAAACATACCCCATGGTCAGTAAGTCATCTCTTATTGGAACTCTCATGGCCTGGAGACCTTGGTCTCCAAGGAGATCTCTCACAACAGTGGCTTTAGGCAAGTGAGCTCAAGGACTGATGTTATCATCAGTTTCTCACAGGCAGGCTGTCAGTTCCTCACAGACAGGCTGTTGGCCTACATGGCCAGAGGTCTGAGCCTCTGTTTCCAAGGGCCTTGAGTCCCCTCTTTCTCAGTCCCGGCGTCCCCACAGAACTACCGCCTGGCTTGGGTTGTTTCCTTCTTTAGGAAATCTTGCCCATCCTTGGCTGCGTAGTTACCTCATTGGGGTACCATAGGAACTTGCCATAAATGCAGTGAGAGTACTGTCTCGTATAGGATCTGATGTAGAGGAAAGGCACATGGTTTCATAGAGGCAAGAGATATTACATGACCAATCATAAGGCAGCATCCCAAACATCCAGTGCTGAGCATGGATCTTTACTTCAATGTGACCTTGTCAGACACTGGGATGCTGTCGGCTCCCAACACCCCAAACTGTCTTTCATATCCCCATGACAATCTTGTGGCTACTAATTTGTGCTTTCTAATCCCCTCACCTTCTCCTTCTTTTTATGAGGCTCCCTAAACTCCCAACCTGTGCTCTCAACACCTTTCCCAAGAAATAGCCAGATTATACATTGCTAGCCTGCAATCATAGCATACATGTAAACACAGAGATAATTAACAAACAAGCAACCATTATTTCCTTTCCTGAGAAAACCAGGAGAATCATAATGTGTAGATGTGATGTTGGAGTTAGGAGGCTTGGGCTCAAAATTCAGTTCTGTCCAGACGACCTTGGCCAAGTCATTCCAACTCCCCGCCAGAGGCAAACAACTTACTTGATTGGCTTTTCATTGGTTTCATCTACTATCTTCATGTTAGGAAGCCATGGTCTAATGGACACTCAGGAAATAAACACTGAATTTCCTCATAGCTCAGGATTTTTCTGAGGGCATTTGAAGACGGCCTATTTTCTGCCAATAATTCTGTTGACATAAATACTCAACTCAAACAAATAGCTTTACTACTTTGCTGACACCAAATAAATGGTTGATTGTGATTCTTACTAAAACCCACAGACTTTCTTATGAGATGGCAACTGCTCCTTTATGCATATGCTTGTGTGTTTTTTTGTTTTATTTTTTGAGGGCAGTGTCACTGGCCCTCACATGTGGGACCGAACCGGGGCCGCTGGCTTCCCAAGCCAGCACTTAACCAGCGCGCCACTTGGCCGGCCCCTGCATATGCTTGTTTTTGATCATAACAGAAGGTATTTAACTCTGTAACAGTCTCAGAAGTACTGCATTTAGTGTTTCTCAACAAATTTGTCTTTTGATGTAAAATTTCATTGTCAAAATTCAAAGTTATAATAAGATTCTGCACAAAGCACTCTAAATTACATTCCACAGAATAACTGGAGAAAGGAGGTGTTGTTCAGTAGCAATGCAAAGCACTAATTGCAATATTTCAAAGAAAACCTTTCTTTTCTCAAAACCTGTAAGTCTGTTAATCCTAAAATTATGATTCATTCCAAAGATATTTTAGCACAAGCTCAAAAATATAATATAATATCTGTAATGTAATTAGTAATCCAATAAAATATTTTGCTCTAAACTACTTAATAAACATACTATGTGCGTAATAATAGTCTTAAAGTGAATTCCAGAGCAATCCCTCAGTTTCTTCTTTCAGAATAATTGCATGTAATCCTAAAAAGTAATATATTGGAGATCAAAACACTGCAGCCTTTATTTTCTTGAGGTAGAGAGCACATAGGTCAATGACAGTTCATTATGAAACTGCTAGATGTAGAGGTAGAAAATGATAAAGAACAGAACTTAAAAGCTTCCAGAAATTCAGCTGAGTGAAAATCCTCAGATTGTGCCTTTTCATCTCTGTTTCACTACAACTAATAGAGGAGCGCAGCAGGATCTGTTTATCCGTCCCACCACTATCAAGCTTCCAGTCTAATTCCTCAATACATAGATAAATACGTTTCTAAGCTTAAATGGCAAAGTCCTATCAACAGCCAATACTCTACTCAATGCTAGGAATCCATTCATGTTTCTAAGGTCCTTTATTTTTATGGAAATTTATTTGTCTATTCATCCTCTGAGCCCACCATGGGAAAGATGTAAGCTCTCCTATCTGAAAATCCTCAAAGGGGGGTGGGTGGGGAGAAATTGTGTATCATTATGATGAGAGGCAGTGGGTATCTCCCTTCATGAGAGAGAAGGTAGCCACGTTCATTTTCTTTCACTTCACTGCTCTAGAGAATTATCTGCTTTGTTTCATGAGGCATCACAGCTTATGTAAAAAATAAATGCAATTTGAAGGAGTTAACATAAATACTGGTCGGTTTTTTTCCAGTGACATTTTAGTTCCTTTTAGACATTCCTTTTAATGCTGTCAATATTTACAATGGAACATCACAAGCATGATTTCACCAGTGAAAATCAATTTCATGTAAATGCCATTCTCTTGTAGTGCTGGTGATGAAAGACCCTTCTCCAAAGTCTCCCTCTTTGCCTATTAAGTTGTTTTGCTCTGCAGTTTATTATCTATGCCCTCAGCCACACAGACCCTGGGAGAGTGAGAAGAATGATCTGGGGTGCCAATTACTCTGAAAAATCCTTTTTCAAGATTGCTTATAAATATTGGAAATGAACATATTTAAGAGATTCCTAACGTAGACTGAATTTATCACCGCTGATCCTGTATGGTCATGCAAAATACAGTGTTGTTCAACTTCATGTGACCTTACTATTCCTAGTCAAATGTTTTAATTTTATTGTACATCATACATACTGTTTTCCCAGCTGGCCACTCTCTTACTCTGTGACATGTAATGCTGACCCCACTTTCTCCTCCTTTCTGTTTCTCTCAAGTAAATTTCCCTTTCTTTACAACCAGCCTTGATAAAGATTACCTGTCCTCCAATGGACAGCTCTGGAGAATAAACTCTTTTGTGAAACCCTCCTAGATTATTCTTAAAGAGTGACTTACATTCGACTCTAATACAGTGTCTGTACATAGGGGGCCTCAAAAATGTGATATTCTGGAGATCTTACTACATATAAGGTAGAATTTGGTTATGTGCTAATGATTTTACGCTAGAGTGCTGGCTATGAATATCAACTCACATATCAATTTTAAGATATGGGAAAAGTACAATTTGCTTTACATCACTGAATTACTGAATTTCCCCTTTTTACCAATTCATTGGGTGGATCACACACAATGCCAGTGAAGATTTATACTGTCCTTTTCCCCACAGTTTTGTACAAATTCTATAGGAATCTATGCCAAAACCTTTTGAAATCCTTCAATATTATGACATTAGATCCTTGATGCTCTGTATTAAAACTCGAGTCATTGCCCCATCAAGTTTTTGGCCATTCAATTGTAGGGGAGAAAAATAATTATTTCTCTACTCTTCTAAGTTCTTGGCTGAGATTCCTATAATAAAAGATATATTAATAAGAGAAAAACAAATAGAATTTATTAGTTTAATAATTCAGTTTGTTAGCACCAATAGAAATTTATTTCTTCTATTATGTAATTATTCTTTTCCTTTTCTCATAACAACCTCTTACCCTTGTAATTGGGACACTATTTGGGTTTCTGACTAAATCTCTGCTTCCAGAGTTGTCTATCTTTGATCCCAAATAAATACTTATTGCCTCTCATTTTGGCTTTTGTTTTGAAGTAAACAGGACTTATGTGCAAACCTTGTGCAAATGAATTCCCAACACTTTGAAACTTTGAATACAGATGTTGAAAATATTTTTTTTCTACTAGATTTGGTCAACTTTTTCTTCACAGTCATAAAAAGAAATTTGCTACATATAATCATCAAGGAGATTCTGCTCTCCAAATTGTGAAATCAAATATATTCACACTTCAGATAATTAGGCAAGATGAAAATGGATTTTTTTATGCCTTCAGCAATTTTGAGTTTTATTTTTTTTTATTTTTTGCTATCATGATGTAGTGATTAGGCAGACTTTAATGAGAGGAATGCCTCTGACATTAGCTAAAATCACCTCCAATATTGGTGTCTGTTTAATTAGTTGACAATGAGCAGCATGGTGGCCTCTCTAAGTAGGTATAGAACAAAGATGTTGAATTTTAGTACACTAACATACTTTTCTTAGGATTCCTTCATTATGCTGGCTGCTTATTTTAGTTATGTCAACTTCACCACTAAGCCAGGACTCATTTGCAGGTTTGATCCCTGAATTGACCACTTAGGTAAACTTTGTTCCATAGCCAGAGGGCACACATTTTAACACTAGCAACCAGCTCACATAGTTCTGCTATTGGCAATCAACAGTACAGAGAAGGAGAATCCAGATAACTCCACAATAATCTACCTTCATACTGTTGAAACAATCCTAGATCCAAGTGTAGGGATGGTGGGCTATTAGGACCTTCAGGCAGGAAAGACAAGCTATGTTTATACCGAATGATTGTAAGTCACTGATGCGTGCATGCAACAAGTCAGAGTCCTTAATACAGGACACTCAAGAGTCCATACCATTTGCACCAAACCATGTTTTTTGAAAAGTGGATGCTGAGAGGCTAAACGTTGCAGAAATGATTCTTCTTTAGAGGTGTTCATATTTGTACTATTCCCCTGTGACATGCCTCATTTTAGTCTGCATTTTGTACATTTTGTTGCTTTGTTCACTATGGTTTTGTAAATTAAGTTCTCTCAACATATGTCCTCAATAAAAACACCCATGATTTGAAACTATAATCATGCTACCTAACATATATCAAAAATAACAAAGGAAAAGTATAAAAGTATTTTCAAAAACAGCTATATATATATAAGAAAATAAACATGAATAAACATAGGAATGCTTCATAGACATTATTCCATTTAATTCCCTGCCCTATGTTAGGAATTCATAGAAGTTTAGGTAGCACAGTGCCTACTTCATATGTCTTCAGAAATTCTGGGAAGAGTTTAAGAAGAAAATAATTGGAAGAAAAATGTTTGGTTTATTGCATTTGTGATAAGAATAGTTACTTTTTGATCTTGTCCTTTAGGTTAATTAATACAATGCATGTAAAGAGTGGAGCTTATATTCTACACCTAACAAGTGCCACCCAAATGCTTGTGTTTAGTCTTCCCTTCCTTTTTCTTTCCATTCTTTGAAATGGCCCTCCTTTCACTCCAGTTTGCATAACTGTGTTTCCTGCCTTTGTCATCCCTGCTTTGATGACCCTCTTTATTTCTTCCCCCATAAATCATTGTCCTTTATTTTGGTTCCTGTCAAAGGTGATGAATTTTATAGCCTAAGAGGAGGAGGTCTTACCATATCGTTCTGCAGAATAACTCCCCTACATCCACCACCTCAAATGACTTGACTTCTGATGAAGTTCAGGACAGGCTGCCCCAAAATATGCCACATTGGCATATTGATTGCTTTAAATGAAAGTCACTTAAGAAACAGCCAGTGCAAGAAGACACTCCAACCTCCTTTGTCCCCCTGAAAGCAGGAAATAAATCTCCCATGTGAAAGGTGCCCTCCCTGCACATGGAGAGTAGAAAGCATATTTATTGCCAGAGATGGGGAATTCAGAGCCACCAGAGGCCATACTAACAAACCTTGTTTCTTCTTCTCTAATGTCCACCCAAACTAAAACCCCTTTGTCTTGTCAATTCTTTACAAATTTATAATTTCTTTGTCTGAATGATATAAAAGCTGCCTACTTTGGTTATTTCTCTGAGGGTCCTATTTCTTTGAGCTCCCTTATATACAAATTAAAATTAGCTTTTTTCCCTGTTAATCTGTCTTATGTCAATTTAATTATTAGAACAATTAATAATTGTTCTATTATTCTGGGTATCTGCAAAGAACCCAGAAGGGAAGAAGAGAAAAATTTTTCTCTCGTAGAGGCCCAAGTGTCTGTTGCCCTTTGGGCCTCTAAAAGCTGGTCCAGCTCTTTCACAAAGTACCCATTTGGCAGATATAAGCCAAGAGTGGTTCTTATACTCTTTTCATTATCCTTTGCTGTGCCGCTAAGTCTCCTTTCTTACTCCTTGAGATTGTTAGAGTAGACAATAGACCCACGGATTCACCCTTGACTTATGTTGGTAGTTCTCAAATTGTTTGATTTTAGGACCTCAAAAAATTATTGAGGAATTGAGAGCTTTTTTTTTTTTTTCAATGTGGTCATACCTATTGACAGTTACTATATTAGAAATTAAAACTAAAAAGAATTCTACAACATCTTATTATTCTATTTAAAAAAAAAATAAACCTATTAAATATTAGTATAAATATATTTTTAATGAAATATTAACTATGTTTTCTAAAACAAAAAATAGTGAGAAGAATGACATATTTTGCTTTTTTCAAATCTGCTTAATGACTGGCTTGATAGAAGACTACTGTATTCTCATATCTGCTTATGCATTTAATATGTTGCAATCTGGTAGTTGGGTGAATTATATAAAGAAAATTTGCTCTCATACATATGTATATTTGGAAAGGAAGAAAGTTTTAATGTTTTTTCAGATAATTGTGGATATTCTTTCTTGATATGATACTGAAACCCAACAAGTAATAATTTCTTGTAAGCTAATTGAAATGTGAAATTTGAAATGCTAAAAATGAACTTTTTCATTCTCTGCTTTATAATGATCTACTAGTCTATATTGCATTTTGATTGGATCATGTATCATGCATGATTTTTATAGTATCATGCATTGCTCATGTTTTCTAAACATTGACACATCTCACTATACAATATCCAAAAACATATTAGTTAATATTATCACTGATCGCATCAGGAAAAGTAAGTATTGGGAACTGTCAAGCTCACAGTGTGGATACAAGTATTCTACAATTCTAATATTTGCTTGAAATTTTTCTCATTGGAAACATATACTGTCAGTTGTTTTTCCTAATGCAAAAGACTTACCTCACTTATTTTCATTGCCAAATGCCCAAATCTGAATAACCATAGTTTTCTGTCATTTGTTCTTTCAAGTACAAATAGTTTTACATGAAATAATCAACTACAAAAGCTTATAATTCAATCATGCCCATGCTTTTAATTTAGATAATCATTGTGCTTTGGTAAGCAGCATAAGTGCTTTATGTGTGCTTCTAATTTTATCACACAAAATATGGGGAAAAAAATCTATGTATTCAAGGTTCAGGATCTAATGAAATTGTTACTGCTTGATCAAGAAAAATGTTAAATGAAGCAAACATTTATTCCAATTAATTAATTAATTAATTAATATTTCTGCAACTGTCTGGTGGGGAAGTATGCCATGAGTACTAGTACCACTTGGTACCACTGACTTGATTCTTGCTGGGGCTGCAGCAGTTTTACTCACGGTTGCTTTTGTACCATCAACACATAGTTGATGTAGTGAAAAGACAAATGAATTCTTAGTATTATTATGAAAATAGTTTTAATCCTATGACCCTCCCACCCACAAAAGGATCTTAGAACCTCCAGCATCAATTGACCAGATTTTGACCCCTTGCTTTAGGGTATTTTGTTTTCCCAGATTCTTTCATTGAAAGTGGTAACACCTTTTAGCTGGCTGGCTGTATCCTAAAGTAAGAACTACCTGAGACATTAGACTAGTCAGCACTAAGTGCTCTTGGAATTTAGAGAAATGGAAAACAATTACAGCCTCAGATATCCAAGTGGCCAAATCTAAATAACCATAGCTGTCTGTCAATTGGTCTTTTGAAAATAGGAATAGTTTTACATGAAGTAATCAAGTAGAATAGCTCACAACTCAATCACACCAGTATTTTACTTGAGATAACCAGTGTGCTTTGGTAAGGGCCTCAGGTGTACTGTTCATTTCATCATATAAAATATCAAAAAGATATTAAAAAGACACCAAGTAAAGTGTGCTTTGTGAACTAGACTTTCAAATAATTCCCAAATTTGGGTTGTGTTAGAACTAGGAGCATACTGATGAGTCTACGCCTTCCCACACCATGCTGTGTTCTGTTTATTATTCAAGCTAATTGGAAAATGCAGTACTAGTAGTAGCTTCAGGTAGCATTATGATTGTCTCCTTGTGGGTAGGCTATATGCTCCTAGTTAAAGTGGGTGTCATGGAAACCACTGTTCAGAGGTGAGGAGGAAAGGCTCTGGCCCTCTTCCTTCTTCACGCAGGAGAGGCTCCTTAATAGGGTCCAGCCCTTTCACATTTTCTCTCTTTCTCTCAGTATCTATTCCAGAATCAGTCTCATTATTCACTTTTTGCTTATGTTGGGGATCTATTTATTTGGAAAATATTCATTTTTGTATTTTACATTTTTGCAGGCATAGTTCAAAATACCACTTTTTACAGAATTGTTGCCTCATCTACTTCAGATAATGACATGTGATGGCAGGGGCTTAGCTCAGTGAGAAATTTCTCTGACAAGGACAGACAGAGATCATCTCAGCATATCACACTGACCCTGCAGCTCCTGCTGCTCTCTGGGATCTGAGCTTAGGCTTCTACTTTCTGATCTATAGATACAAGAAACCACACAGAGAGTGCAGATCTACATTAACTGCTGTGTTGGTTACAGAAAGCTGAATCAGATACATACCTAAATATTTATTGACACCACCATTAAGAATGTATATGCCAAAAATATTGCCCACAACTAATTCCCTATGTTCCAGAAAGAAGGAACTCAGTTTTTCCTTTCTCTAGGCTCAGTGATCAGTGCTTTGGGAAAACGCCTGACTGGAATACTGTTTTATTATTGACTATTTGGGGGCAAGTATCCTCCATCATTCTTGGAATCCAAATGGTCTTTGCAGTTCTTATCCCTGTAATACATCCATCAATCTAAGCAACAACAAAAAATCAAAACAGATTTTCTGGAGCATCTAATATGTATGAGATAATGAGCTGAGAGGAACTATAGGGTCTGGTTTAGAGCTGTGCACAATTTCCTATATTTCTTTCCTGACCCAGGAAGTCATCATATTATGATTCAGTCATAATTTAAAGACTGAAACTTTTTCTTAGAAGATAAGCTCCAAGAGATGATATCTCTTTAGTTCATTAACAGAACAGCTTAGAAACTGATGAGAGTGACTGCTAACAGGAAACAGAATCCATTTTGATAGACTTGTTTTGTCTATCCCCCACTCCAACAAGGTTGTATTCTGAGATCAAGTAGACCTTGAAGCTGAAGATGAGACTTTGCTTTAAACCCTGGATACATAAGACAGTCTCGTAGAGCAGTGTGAGCAGATGGGGTGTGACTTTTATGCTCTCCACTTAGTCTCATCTCCTTGTTGAAAAGTTTTAACATTCTGAAGGATATCTCCTCTAGTGGATGTCTGCAACATGAATCCTTGAACATTTAAGGGGGCATATACAAGATCTGACAATTAACTTCATAAATTTGTTGCAATGATGTTGCTAACCATTTTTGGTATCAAGGGATTATTTGTTATAAATTTGTACCAACTGGACAAACAATTAACTAAGTTTACTATTTGGAAGTGCTGAAAATGCTATGTGAAAAAGTTTGACGACCTGAACTTTTCACCAGCAATTCATGGTTCTTGCAGCACGACAATGCACCAGCTCACACAGCACTGTCTGTGAAGGAGTTTTTAGCCAGTAAACAAATAACTGTATTGGAACACCTTCCCTACTCACCCAAACTGGTCCCCAATGATTTCTTTCTTTACCCAAAGATAAAGGAAATATTGAAAAGATGACATTTTGATGACATTCAGGACATCAAGGGTAATACAACAATAGCTCTAATGACCATTCCAGAAAAAGAGTTCCAAAATTGCTTTGAAGGGTGGACTAGGAGATAGCACTGGTGCATAGCTTCCCAATGGGAGCACTTCGAAGGTGATGGTAGTGATAATCTGCAATGAGGTATGTAGCACTTTTTCTAGGTTGAGTTCGCAAACTTAATTGTCCAACTGTGTATCATCAGTTTTGTCTACAAGGCCCGAATCACAAATTTTCAATTATACACTAAAAGCAAAGCAGGAAACATTTATCAGGGAACAATGACACAACTTTGTGACCAGGTGACTGGCCACTTCCTTAAGGAAAACCCTGACTTTGCTCTCATCCCTTTTAAGACTAAACAGTTTTGTAGATATTTATATCAGGTTGCATTTTAGTTTCTTGAAGGAAGTTGGGCATGACTTTTTTTTTTTTTTGGAATGCTCCAATATTACCTAGGAAATGATTCTGTACATAATGAATACTTGTATGTGAAGATTTGGTATTCCTAGGCCAAAATGTAAGATCTGATTTTAATATAATTAACCTAGATAGTTTATTAGAAATTCAGATTTTCAGGACTTGATTGAGAAGGTTTAGCAGTGGAGCTCTGAATCTGCATTTTAATCAAGCAGCCGTGGTGAGACTGCTACAAGTGGTCCATGACCACTATTAGAGAAATACTGCTTAGGCCCTGCCTAGAAGGTAATAAAAAGTCACTCCTACCTGTTAGGAGTTTTGGGCAAAGATTTCTTGAAGTCTGGTCTGCAGAAAGCCAACTGGACATTAAGAATGATCACATGAATTTGATCACCATCAAGATACACTTCATCTTAGCTATTGCTCCTGACAATGGATCTGTGGTTCAGAGTTTATGAGTCTTCTGTCCTGGAGTCTGATGTTTCTTTTGCCATTCAGGGGAGATTTATGATTTTCATGGCAAAACTCAAGCTAGTTCACTTGTTTCCTATAATCTCGATGTCCACAGCAGAACCCTTCTTATAGCAGCTCTCACTCACTAAATGGGTAAAGATAGCAAAAAGAGTGACAGTAATTTCAATTTAGTGAATTATTCCTTTGATCAAAAATCTTGGAAATTTTCTGGCAGTGTCAAAAACCACTTGCCTGACAGGCAATTAGAGGAGGAACATTTGGAATTGTCATCATTCAACTGGAATTTGAGGTGAAAACTCAAAGAAACTGTTCCAATAAAAATCTTGCAACAGAGTTCCATCCAAATATATTAAAACTATCAAAGAGAAAGTATTTTCTCTTGTGATTTTCCTTTCACTGTTAACCGAACACTTGTAAAATTCATGATGATGTATCTTACCAGTCACCTAGAATGTACCGTACCACTGGAGAAAACACAATTACTTTAATATTTTTGAAGGTTTCTTTCCTTTGTAAGATGTATCTGGGGAGCTTATTAAGTTCATTAGAAAACTGAAAGAAATTTAAAAGTACTTCTAAGAGCCGTTTTCTTCTTTTCTCAAACTACTTTTGCATTTTTCGATAGGAACTTGAATAGATAAAAGGAGAGCTTAGCTAAAACTAATAAAAGTTGATTTGTATTTTTGAGGAGCATGCGAAGGGAAATGAGTCTATTAATTTCCCTACAGCTGGGCTCACCTTCCCTAGTGCCCATAATCAATCTTGACTTGAAGCAGGAGGTTCTTAAGGAAAAAAAATATCATCTCTCTTGAGATGTAGCCTCTTTCCCTGTTTTGCTAGAATGTCCTTGTTATTAATGTTACATCAGTGATAATCAGCACCTTTTTATGACTGTTTAACGGTTGATAACTTTTGTTGTGTCAGATGCTGGGCAAAGTATACAGACATTTGTTCATTGAATTCTCACAGCATCCTTATAGGGTTAGCACTAACAATATTCTACACTGTTATAATCAAGAATATTAAGAAAGGATATCTTCCCAGGCCGTGCAGCTAGTCAGGACCAAAGCTGTCAGTGTGAGGAGGTACTGCTTCTCTGCCTTGCACCTGGGCTTGCAGGTATGGGTGCAGGCAGGTTTGCATCCCTGAGTTTCCAGTAATGAGTTCTAAAACCATTTTCTTATTAAACTGGATTAGAGTTTGGGTTGGGGGTGGGGTGGGTAAAACAAAATAGAAGCTTTTTGTTTTCTCTTTTCCTGTTGTTATATAAGGCTATATTTTTTATTCAGCATCAAAGAAAAAGTCACGTGAAGGCCATCTTTTCTGGAGCCTTCCACATGGCCCTCTGTCCATTTGTGTAGTACCCGGTCTGCCCTCTCTTGCCAGTTAACAAAAAAAATATTAATTTTTATGCTTGATCTTTCCTAATTACTTCTAATACTAAGAAATAAGGCATTTCTTGGCTGAAAACCAAAATATCTCCTTTGAGTGATAAAATAAAGCATAGTCCTGTGGCTGGACCTCTGGCATCAAATTCTTTGATGTTTCTGGTAGGCCTCAAACTAGGTTCCAATTTTAGAGCTTGCATCCTGAGGTGGAAAGGCTGGGGAGTGTGTGCTTAGCTGGCAAGCTCCTACGATTATTTCTGGCAGCAGAGGAGGATATAGATGTCAGCAGGGAGATGAGATAAGTATCACTTACCCTTCAGATACTCCTTATACTTGACCTGGAAGAGATGTTTCTCTCAGCTGAAGTTTAAATGAATATGCAGACCTCCTGAAGGGCTTTCTTCCTTGAGGTTGCTTCCGGAGAATCAAAATCTAGTTAGAATTATTCTGGGCACTGATTCAAAGTGTGAAAGGCTAAAATATTGCCAACATGGTAATTTACACAATATAATAGTAGGGGAAAATAAATTATCCACAAGTTACAGCTATGCCCTCTGAGCAGAAAGCCTCTTTGAGCACACAAAAATTATACCTGCAATATATCAGCAATATAAAGCCCAGGATTATAAGAAAAAGATTCAAGTTCTTGAAAAATTAGAGGAATTTCCATTTTGCCATCACTTTAGAAATTGAAAAGTAATAATAAATGGGCACACCCAGTGTCTGTGCATGATTGAATTACGTATTCCTTCCTGTGTGTCATCTTATTTCCTCACAGGGTTTGCCCTCAAGCTTGTGGTCAAGTTTGGAAGCTTGGTAACATTCTCCTTTAGTCTGCAAGGAAACTGATGTACTGGAAAGTGGGTTTCTTTCAAGGTCAACTAATTGATCTGACACAAGCTGTCATGGAATTGAGAGCTATCAAATCCCTGTGTCATGGGGCTGACAGGGCTGTAGTTTAGGCCAGGTTTTCAGAGCCTGAGATCGAAGAATAAAGGAAACTGTATGTGTTGGAGATTCCCATGTCTAATGATCTTTTTTTTTGTTTTTTTTGAGGGCAGTGTCACTGGCCCTCACATGTGGGACCCGAACTGGGGCCGCTGGCTTCCCAAGCCAGAGCTTAACCACCATGTCACTCGGCCGGCCCTCTAATGATCTTTTAATTAAGATCACTCGCCTTCTTATGAACATTCTTTTTTTTTTTCTGGGTTTTGAATAAAAGTTCCCTTTGCTTCTTGGTCATCACTGTTGTAGATATGATGTCCCCTTGCTGTGGCCTATATTACGTGACTATTAGTTCCTAAAAGATTTTACTTAATAGCTTAGCGTGATTGAGCAATACGATCCCCAGCTGAATAATATGTAAAAAGAGCAACTGCATTTTATGTAGGATGGAAAAAAGCAGGAGAGAGAGTTAACAGCAGAATACAATTAGCAAAGATGGAAGAGCTAATTGTGTGTTTTTAGGAATGGAGAGAATAGACAGGGGAAATATTTTGGTAAAGGGAAGATTTCACAACTACCAGTAAGAGATGGAATTCATCTCGTATCCTCTCACTTCATGTTGCTGGTGTCCAGCCATCAAAACCTATTCCTTACCTGAAACTTCTGCTTGTTTGCTGAATGAAAACTAATGCTCACCATCCGTTTCAGGAATGAGAGGGTTTGGCCAGAAAATTAAATAAGTTTCTCTTTCTCCTTCCATTAAACTTGCTGCAGCAGCTTCCAAATTCCACTCTATTGATGATTTCTCCTCATTTCACTTCTGTTTTCACCACGTGTGGATTAATTATTTTAACCTAAATTCTTACCATGTTATACCTACTATGTGAAGACCTTTGATCACCCTTTCCTGCCCCCATTCCCCAAATTAAAGTCAACTGATTAAAGCTCAGATTCCCACACCCCTCCATTGTCTGGTACCAACTTGCCTTTCTATGTTAAACCCCTCTTAGCCTGTTTCACAGTTTTTGCTTGAAAATCAAACTGAAGTAAAAAATTAGTTGCTTTCTGAGCGGATCTCAAAGTTTCTATATTCACTTCATTATTCATTCTCTTTCTTCCATAGAGAATATCATCCATTGTCTCCCTGATCCATCTCTGCACCTGTTGATATTCAACTTGTTCTTCATGACTCACCTTTAATGGCACCTTTTGACTGTATTTCTATTTCTGTGTTTATTAAAGACTGCCTTGTATTATGGCAATTTGTGTGACCCACCTTTCCTGCTGTATTATAAGGTCATTATAACAAGGAACTGGGTTTTAATTATTTTTGTGGTTTCCTTCCTGTTCCTCTGCCTGGTACCTGACATAATGCTATACTCACAGAAACAACAAAATAAGTGAATAATAAATTAATCAATGAGTAATAAAATAATGAATAACATGTTCTAGAGAAATAAAGAAATGTAGGATAATATCTCTACTTTAAAAAGATAAAATTTCAAAGAGGTTTATAGTCCATATTTTTAAAGTATGACATTATGTTTGTATATATTGTTACATGATTCTCTACAACAAACATGAAATACAGCTGGAAAAGGAGAGCACTCTAAGCTGAGAATATCAGTGATTTCTTAGAGAATTGGAACTTGAGCTGAGTCAGATGTGTGCAGAGAAGATAAGTTTAGAGGAAACTGTGTTTATTGTACTATAATGTTATGTATTTATTACTTTTTATAGTTAATTGTATATATGCTTGTTTCTACAACTGCACTGTTGGAATTTGAAGAAAAGAACCACTTTTTTTTTTATTGTTATGTGCATTTCCTGTAGCACCTATCATGTGCCTGGCATAAAGGACATGTTCATTAAAAGTTTGCTAAATAGGAATGTTGAGCATTCCAGGAAAAGCAAATGGGATGAGTGAAAGAGCAGAGACTGGAATTCACATAGGATGCTTAGAAAACTGAGGAGAATGTTTCCATTAGTTCCCAACATACCTATTAAGGATTATACTATGATAAAATGGGAAAAAGGGAACTGCATTATAAAAAAAGTATTTAATATTCTTTAAGGGTTGACTTTAATGGCAACCATTGAAGGGCTTTGAAATGTAAAATGGTCTTCCTGTGTATATGTTGGAGGAATATTTCTCTGGCAGCTGTGTATGTGAGAAGGTAGATTGTGGCAAACATTTGGCTGGCTATCCCCAAAGCCACTGCCTTACTACTTTTGTTCCAGGATTATTCAAATATTTCTTGAATTGAAGGAGGCCAGGTCCAGCCCCAGGCTTTAGAGTAGGCATATAACCTAGCCTGTAGCCAAGAAGATGTTAAATGAAAGCTTGCCAGGGGATTCCTCAGAAAGTGTTTTCCTATACTTACTGCTACATCCATCTTGGCATCTTGACTGGATGGCCAAGATCATTGTAGAGAGGTTGACTCAGGCCTTCAACATCCTTAAGGAACTAAAGCACACTAATAATTGCCAACCATTACAGGCGGAAAAAGAACAAATGTATTTTTTGTGTGTTATTAATCCAGCTTTCTGCTTCTGATTACAAAAAATCTCTCTCTCTCTCTCTCTCTCTCTCTCTCTCTCTCTCTCTCTCACACACACACACACACACACACACACACTAATATAGATTTAGTAGTAGCAGGGGGATATACACACTGGAGGAGGAGAAAATAAAAATCACTGAAAAGTGCCTTAGAGGTAATGTAATTTAATGCTCTTATTTCTCAGAAAGGGACTCTGAAGCTCACAGTGACCTGCCCATAGGAACCAGCAGCAGATTTCTGATTGGACCCATTTCCTCAGTCCTGGACTGTGGCACTTCCATACTTCTTCCTGTGCAACTAACCATGTGGTCTGGTAATTTGTAAGGTAATAAAAAATTTACCTTAGACAATTCCTGCTCCATGTGAGAGTTTTAATTTTTAAAACACATAGAACAAGCTTAAAATCTTGAGCCAGAAGTTGAGGGTATTTAGTGAATTGGACAAGTTGCTTATTTTCTCTGTAACTTCAATTCCTGATCTGTAAAATAGAAATTACAGTAGGATTTAGCTCAAAGAGTTTGTGTAAAAAAAAAAATACAAGTGAATGTATGCAAAATGTTGAGCATAGTACCTGGCATAGAATAAGTGCTCAACCAATGTTCTCACTAACTTATTCTTAGTGGGACCTCAGAACAGTGGCCCCAGCTACCACAGGTGACACTTATTCAATCTTATTCTTGTCATCAGAGGCACTGTGGATAAAATATGTCAGTAACTGAAAGGAAAACATGGCATCATTTTCTAAATATATGATGTATTGGCTTTGTTATTGGAAATGTGGAGATATAGAGTCTGTAAAAACTCAGATGATGAATGGAAAACAACAAGAAAAATGAACAAAAAGTCATTTGAGAGAATAGTATTTTTCAAAACCAATTAGATCAGAATCATAATTTTCGATGCGATGTGATGAGGGCTTAGATGAAAGTAGTTAGTAGATGAAATGGAAAGGAGATTCGTGAGGTATAATGAAAACAAATGACTGGCCCTGACAACACACTTCAGACATGGTGCAGGCTGGTGGTGGAGAGACAACAAAGAAAATGTCAAGTTACAGCTAATCATTGACTTTTCCTGCTTCTCTCAGTGATCATGAGCTTTTCATGCTATGTAAAAGATACTGTGTATCTCGTATGTACCCGAGGGCATGATTCCCATCATGGTTGTAATTGGACTTAGGGTGAGTTTTGATGTGTTTTTTAAAATGAGAAGCAAGGATGGACACAGTTCACAGCATTTAAAACCAAAGAGAATAACCTAAGTTTGGAGGACCATTTCTGGAAAGACTCTTTGTAGTTATGTTTTCCCAGTGATCTTCATGATGGAGGTTAAGCAACTTGAATGGAGCACTACCATTTATGTCAAGATTATAAATGCAGAAAAAAAGAGAAAAGGTTTTAAATGCAGAACCAATAAACTAGCCTGCTGAAGGGCCTGAGGAAAGCCTGCGTGTTTGGGCGGTATTGGTTTCAGTTGCTCTCAATTCCTCTTTCACAGGCAATTTACAGTGTTGGTGTTTTTGAAACCTGGAGGGCTATGAACGGAGAACGTGGATGAATTTACTATACAATTTCCCTTCAAAGCCACTGCTTAGAGGAACTTGACTAGAGGCTATTGTAATGGGGATTTCTCTTTGTGATGTGGAAAATGATACATTCGAATGATACTCACTGAGACCTCAAATTTATGCATACAGGTTATTCATCTGAATTACCAGGTCCTTTCTGTAGATCCAAAACATAACCTAGAAGGTCTTCTTGGCAAATAATAAACAGAAAATAGAATCCAATTTTCATCCACAATTCCTATCAAATCTTGTATTAGTTTGCTAGGGCTGCCATAGCAAAGTAGAGGTTTCCCACACAATCCAAAAGTAGAGCATTTCCTATGAAATCTGTCATAAATCAAAATGGCATAAAGTGAAGAAACAATTAAAATAGTTCCCCCTTTTCCTGCTGCTTCATTTCCCAAGGTTTCAGTTACCCATGGTCAACCATGGTCCCCAAAATACTAAATAGAAAATTCCAGGAATAAAAAATTCTACAGTTTTCAATTGCGTGCTATTTTCAGTTGCAAGATGAAACCCTGCGTGGTCTTCCCAGCCCACGGCCGGCTCGCTGGGATCATGACCCATCACTTTCTCCAGCATCTCCACATTGTATTCGCTCCCCAGACTTCACAGTCTTCTCAGTTATCATGGTACCACGGTGCTTGTGTTCAAATAACTCTTGCTTTACTAGGTAATGGCTCTAAAGCACAAGAGAAGTGATACTGAAAATTCAGACCTGCCAAAAAGGAGCTGCAAAGTGCTTCCCTTTGGTAAAAAGGTGAGTACAGTACAATAAGATAATTTCAGAGAGGAAAAGAGACCACATTTAGATAACTTTAATTACAGCATATTGTTGCAATTGTTATATTTTATTATTAGTTATCTTTGACTTGGCCTAATTTATAAATTAAACATTATCATAGGTATGTATGTATGTATAGGAAAAAACATACTGTACATAGGGTTTGGTACTATCTGTGATTTCAGGCATCCATGGGGGCCTTGGTACATATACCCTAATATATGTGAGGGTATAAGGTATAAGGGGGGAACTAGTATATCGTTAATTTTTATGGAAAAGATTTTTGAGCATTCATAGACCCAAAACTTAACCTGCCAAATCATACCAAATAACACATAAAACCTAAAATAATACTAAGAGTGAAAACAGGAATAATATCATAAATGCATAGTCTATGTAAGGTAGAATAATGTATGTACAGTGTAGCTTCACTTACCAGTGCATGCTGCCTCTGTAATGGCTCACTGTGAAACAAATGGTGAATGCACTTTTTGCTCTTTGCCTTTTTTCATAAAAGCGAAAATCCTCTTAGGATTTCTTTTCATTAGTGAAAACAAGTACTAAAATCTTTTGTAATAGCAAAGTGGCATAATATAGCAAACTTTTGATAAGTGGTTTATACCTATACCATAGACTGGGTGGCTTAAGCAACAGAAATTAATTTTCTTAGAGTTCTGGAGTTTGGAAGGCCAGATCAGGGTGTTAATAGGTTTTAATTCTTCTGAGTCCTCTCTCCTTGGCTTGTAGATGATTGCCTTGTCATTGTCCTCACATGGTGTTTCTTCTGTGTGTTTGCCCTGCTGCTGCCTCTCTGTATATATTACCAAATACAATCACATTCTGAGGTACTAAGGATTGGCTTCAACATATAAAATTGGAGCGGGGATGTGTGTGCAAAATTAAGCTCTAACCCTCATCTTGGACCCCCCAAATTCATGTACTTCTTACATGCAAAATATCCCATTCCAATATCCCCCAAAACCTTAATCCATTAAATCATTGTCTTTAAGTCCAAAATCTCATCTATATATCGTCTCAGTCAGATTTAGGTGAGATTGAGGTATGATTCATTTTGAGACAAAATTTCTCTCCAGTTGTGAACCTTTGAAACCAGACAAGTTATTTACTTCCAAAATATTGTACAATTGTGAGATAGGCATAGGACAGATGTTCCAATTCCAATGGGAAGAAATTGAAAAGAAGAAAGAGGCCATAGATCCCAAGGAAGCCCAAAACATAGCAGGGCAAATTGCATTAGATTTAAGGCTTGAGAAGAATTCTTTTTGGCTCAATGCTTTATTCTCTGGGCCCACTGGAATGGCAGTGTCACCCCTGTAGTTATGGACGGTGGCCTCACCCTTGCTGGTGGCAACCTAGCCTGCTGAAACTGAGGAGGTATCCCTTCCCCATTTCTGTACCCCAAACCCACTTCTGGGCTTATCCTCTCTGGGCCTATGGTGGTAGTGGCTGATCTACCTGCTGATCCCTGAATCCCCTTTGGGGTCATTCTTCCCTTTTCTTGAAGGTGACACATATTCACAGCTGATAGCTCCATTGTCCTGTCCTGTAGAATCTCAGAAGTCTGATGGCCTTTCTTCATTTCATCCTATCTCAGTCCCCTTCAGTACAGGCTGCCAGAGTTTGTGCTGAGATGACTGATTGGATTCAGAGATATATTGGTGCTAATCTATCAAATGGTTGTCAAGCCATACCACTAGTGTTCTCTCCAGAACACACTTTCTCAGTTTTTGACAACGTGGATAGATTGATAGTTTGCTAAATCTTCAAGTTCTGGTTTCTTGTAGCTTAACAACCTTTTCTTTAATTTATCTTCCTCCTCTCACATTTTACTATAAGAGAAACCAGGCCACATCTTCAACACTTTGCTTAGAAATCTCCTCTGCTAAATATCCAACTTCATCATTCACAAGTTCTACCCTCCACAAAACACTATAACACAATGTAGCCAAGTTCTTTGCCACTTTATAGCTAGCACGACTTCCCTCCAGTGTATAATAACACTTATTTACATCTGAGGCCTCACCAGAAGCATCTTTCATGCATTTAAACATTGTGCATACATGTATCTTGCGTATACCTATTTAAACATATTAACATATTTCTACCAACAGTCTCTTCAAGGCAATCTAGGCTTTTACTAACATGCACCTTAAAACACTCCCTGCCTCTACTCATTACCCAGGCTCAATCCAATTCCTCATTTTTAGATATTTGTTGCAGGAGTACACCTGCAACCATTTTACACATGGTAGCAAAATCTATATTAGCTTGCTAGGGTTGCCACAACCAAGTCCCACAAACTGGGTAGGTGACTAAACAATTTATTTTCCCAAATTCTGGAGGCTGGAAGTCTGACATAGAGGTGCTGGCAAAGTTGATTCCTCCTGGGGGCTCTAAGGGAGAATACTTCCTTGTATTTTCCTAGCTTCTGGTGGTGACTGTCAGTCCTTGGCCTTCCTTTGCTTGCAGCTGCATCACTCCAATCCTGCCTGTGCCATCACATATAGGATTCTACTACCTGTGTGTTTCTGTGTCCCTGTGTCTTCATCTGACCTTCTTATATAAAGGACAACAGTTATGGGATTTAGGTCCCACCCAAATACAATATGATCTCAGCATAACTATGTTACATCTTTTACATCTTCAAAAGTTCTATTTCCAAATAAGGCACCAGGGGTTAGAGTTTCAACATAGCTTTTTACACCCACAGCACAAAGCAACATTGTTTTTGTCCATTTTCCTCCATAGTTAAGGGTAATTAGAGGTGATTGTTGGACTCAACGTTTTCCTATTCTGTCAAGTTTTTTCATTTTTTGTGCAAAAGACACTATCTTAATGGAATTGACAGGACATGGTGAATAATTTTTAAAATGTGGAGATAAATGAAAAGTTCTGGTGACACCCTTAAAAGCCCTCACCATCTCTGAGACAGGGCTGAAGAAGTGATCATATGCAGGGTACATAGGTGAGGTGCTCTTTGTAACAATTCCTCTATTCAATAAGGAAGGCATTATCCTAGGACTATATGGTCCTTGCTCTGAAACAAAATTTCAATTACTATGGTCGACAAGTCCCTAAATGAGTTAGGCCTACCTACCTCTTCATATTCAATTCCTACCTCTTTTTTTCCTGTGACAAAATTACTTGTCATATAAAATATAGTTTTTGTTTTTCTTCTTACTAAACAAAGATATTTAGCTTCCTGCTGGGATTTCCCAGCCTCACTTGCAGTTAGATTAGCCATTTCATGATTTTTTTCCTGGCCAATGGTATGCATACGAAAGTGTTGTGTTGGCTTCCAGGAAGCATCTCTAAAGAGAGAGCATAGATTCCTTTTCATCATTCTCATCTGCCCATAGCAGGAATTCAGTTGTGAGTGCTGGAGCTTGTGACCATTTTTGATCGCAAGAAGGATGATGAAGCCACAATATTGAAAGAACCTGGTCCCTGATGGCTTTGTGAAGCTGCCCTTCCAATTCAAGATGAATGATACCTGTTCAGGCTATGGTTACTTTTTGAAGCTGAATCAAATCCTAACGGACACATCCTCACACTGACTGTGCTTCAGTCTCCAGTGCTCCTTTGTTTTGTTTTATTTTTTTTATTATTTTTAGTTACAAATGTACAAAACAATGCAATAGTTATCCTTTTCACCCCTTACAAAGTGACTCCCCCATCCCGCATCCACTGCTCCCCCGCCCCCGATATCATACATATCTATTACAATTCCATTGACTCCATCCCCACACTATATTCCACATCCCATGACTATATATATGTTAAATTATAGTTAACATCTAATATTATTCAGCAGTAGCTTCAGATGTACAGTGCAGTGGTCAGGCCTCTGCACCGTCCATGAAGTGGTCTCCCTAACAAGACATGAGTTCATCTGGTCCCCTAAGAAATGTTTACAACATTATTGATTATATTCCCGAAACTGACTCTTCTATCCCTGTGGCAATATTGTAGTTATCGGTTTATGTTGCCTCATTCCTTCCCCTTCTCCCTCATGCCCACCCAGATTCCATCTAGCAACTATCAGTTTTTCGCCTGTGTCTCTAAGACTATTTCTGTTTACATTGCTCATTTATTCAGTTTTTTAGAATCCACATATAAGTGAGATCAGATGGTATTTGTCTTTCTCTGACTGACTTATTTCACTGAGCATAATGTTCTCTAGGTCCATCCATGTCATTGCACTGGTAGGATTTCTTTCTTCTTTATAGCTGCATAATATTCCATTGTGTAAATGTACCACAGTTTTTTAATTCAGTCATCTACTGATGGGCATTTCGATTGTTTCCAAGCCTTGACTATTGTAAATAGCACTACAATGAACATAGGGGTACATATATTTTTCCGAATTAGTGTCCAGGGTTTTTCAGGATAAATACCTAAGAGTGGAATTGCTGGGTCAAAAGGTAGTTCCATTTCCAGTTTTTTGAGATACATCCATACTGACTTCCATAGTGGCTGCACCAATCTGCAATCCACCAACAGTTCACCACGGTTCACTTTTCCCCACAGCCCCGCCAGCACTTGTTGTTTGTGATTTATTGATGATAGCCATTCTGACAGGAATGAGGTGGTATCTCATTGTGGGTTTCATTTGCATTTCCCTAATGATCAGTGAGGTTGAACATTTCTTCATATGCCTCTTGGCCATCTGTATGTCCTCTTTAGAGAAATGTCTCTTCATTTCCTCTGCTCATTTTTTAATTGGATTGTTTGTTTCTTTGGTGTTGAGTTGCATGAGTGTTTTATAAATTTTGGATATTAACCACTTATCAGATATATCATTGACAAATATATTCTCTCATTCAGTAGGCTTCCTTTTGATTTATTGATGGTTTCCATTGCTGTGATAAAACTTTTAAGTTTGATATAATCCCATATGTTCATTTTTTCTTTTACTCCCTTTGCCTGTGGGGATGTATCAGTAAAAATATTGCTCAGGGTAATGTCTGCAAATTTACTGCTTTTATTTTCTTCTAGGAGTTTTATGCTTTCAGGTCTTACATTTAAGTCTTTAATTCATTTTGAATTAGTTCTTGTATATGGTGCAGGAAGGTGGTCCAGTTTCATTATTTTGCATATATCAGTCCAATTTTCCCAGCACCATTTATTAAATAGACTGTCTTTACTCCAGTGTAAATTCTTGCTTCTGTTGTCATAAGTTAACTGTCCATATATGCATAGATTTATTTCTGGGCTCTCTATTCTGTTCCACTGATCTATGTGCCTGTTTATATGGCAGTACCATACTGTTTCAATTACTGTAGCCTTGTAGTATGTTTTGATGTCTGGTAGCGTGATCCCCCAGACATTGTTATTTCTCAGGATTGCCAAGGCTATTCAGGATCTTTTATGGTTCCATAAATATTTTTGGATTTCTATGAAAATGCCCTTGGTAATTTGATAGGAATTGCATTGAATCTATATATTGCATTAGGCAGTATGGACATTTTAACTATATTAATTCTTCCTATCCATGAGCATGGTAGGTGTTTACATTTATTTGTATCTTATTTCTTTCTTCAGTGTCTTATAATTTTCTGAGTAGAGATCTTTTACTTCTTTGATTAAATTTATTCCTAGGTATTTTATAGTTCTTGAAGCCATTGTAAATGGGACTGTTTTCTTAATTTCTTTTTCTGATAGTTTATTTTTGCTTTATGCAAATGCAACTGATTTCTGAATATTGATTTTTGTATCCTGCTATCTTACTGAATTTGTCTATCAGTTCCAATAGTTTTTGGATGGAGTCTTTGTGTCTCTCTATATATAGTATCATGTCATCTGCATATAATGAAAATTTTACTTCCTCCTTGCCAATTTGGCTTACTTTATTTCTTTTCCTTGTCTGATTGCTGTGGGTAGAACTTTCAGAATTATGTTGAATAAAAGAGGAGAAAGTGGACAACCTTGTCTTGTTCCTGATCTTAAAAGGAATGGTTTTAGCTTTTCCCCATTGAGTATGATGTTATCTGTGGGTTTATCATATATGGCCTTTATTATGTTGAGATATGATCCCCTATTCCCACTTTGCTAAGGGTTTCTATCATAAATCGCTACTAGATTTTGTCAAATGCTTTTCTGCATCTATTGATATGACCATATGATTTTTATTCTTCATTTTGTTGATGTGGTATATCACATTAATTGATTTACAGATGTTGAACCAGCCTTTCGTACTAGGGATGAAACCCACTTAATCATGATGTATGATTTTCTTAATAATTTGCTGAATTCTGTTTGCTAACTTTATTGAAGATTTTTGCATCTACATTCATCAGGAATATTGGCCTGTAGTTTTCCCTTTCTGCGCTGTCTTTATCTGGGTTTGGAATCAGAGTGATAGTGGCTCCATAGAAAGTGTCTGGGAACCTGCCCTTCTTCTGGATTTTTTGGAATAGTTTGAGAAGAATAGGTGATAGTTCTTATTATCCATTTCTTCCAGATTGTCAAATTTGTTGGCATATAGTTGCTCATAGTAATTTCTTCAAGTTTTTGTATTTCTTGGTGTCTGTTGTCACTTCACCTCTTTCATTCCTGATTTTACTAATTTGAGTTCTCTCTTTTTTTCTTTTTCTTTCTTTCTTTTTTTTTTTTTTTTTGATGAGCCTGTCTAAAGGTTTTTCAATTTTGTTTATCTTCTCAAAAAAGCAGCTTTTGGTTTCATTGATCTTTTGTATTGTTTTTCTGATCACTATTTTGTTTATTTCTGCTCCAGTCTTTATTATCTCTTTCCTTGTACTCCCTTTGGGCTTCTTTTGCTGTTCTTTTTCCAGCTCCCTGAGGTGTCCGGATAAACTGTTGATTTGAGATTTTTCTTCCTTATTTAGGTATGCTGGCACTGCTATGAACTTCCCTCTTAGGACTGCTTTCACTGCATCCCAGAGATTTGGTGTTATGGTGTTTTCATTTTCATTTGTCTCAAGGTATCTTTTGATTTCCTCCTTGATCTCACTTGTGACCTACTCGCTATTTAGTATCATGTTATTTAACCTCCATGTATTTGTAAGCTTTCTGGGTTTATTCTTATAATTGATTTCTAGTTTCATAGCATTATGGTCAGAGAAGACCTTGAAATGGTTTCAATCTTCTTAAATTTATTGAGATTTGTTTTGTGACATAACATGTGGTTTATCTGGGAAAATGTTCCATGTGCACTTGAGAGGAATGTATATTCTGTAGCTTTGGAGTGAAATGCTCTGAAAATATCAGTTAAATCCAGCTGGTCTAATGTGTCATTTAAGGCCTCTGTTTCCACATTGATTTTCTGTCTGGAGGATTTGTCCATTGGTGACAGTGCAGTGTTGAAGTCCCCTACTATGATAGTGTTACTGTTGATCTCTGTATTTATCTGTCAATATTTGTTTTATATATTTAGAAGCTCCTATGTTAGGTGTATAGATGTTTACTAGGGTTATGTCCTCTTGTTGGATCAATGCCTTTATTATTACGAAGTGTCCTTCTTTGTCCTTTATTATATTCTTCAATTTAAAGTCCATTTTATCTGATATAAGTATCGCTACTCTAGTTTTTTTCTTAGTTCCATTTGCATGAAATATTTTGCTCCATCCCTTTACTTTCAGCCTGTATGTGTCTTTTGATCTGTTATAAACAGCATATGCAAGGGTCTTGCTTTCTTTTCCATTCAGCCACCCTATGGCTTTTGATTGGAGCATTTAATCCATTTACACTTAATGTAATTACTGATAGGTGCATAATTATTGCCATTTTGTTATTTGTGTTCCTGGGCTTCCTTAGTTGTTTTTCTCTTCTGCTTAAAGAAGCCCTTTTAACATTTCCTGCAATGCTGGCTTTGTGGTAATGAATTCTTTTAGCTTATTCTTTTCTGGGAAGCTCTTTTTCTCTCCTTCAATTTAAATGATAACCTTGCTGGATAAAGCAATCTAGTTTGTAGGCCTTTGTTTTTCATCAGTTTGAAAACCTCCTGCCACTTCCTTCTGGCCTACAAAGTTTCTGTAGGAAAGTCGGCTGATATTCTTATGGGGGTTCCCTTGTAAGTAACTTGCTGCCTTTCCCTTGATGTTTTTAGGATTCTGTCTTTGTCCTTAATCCTTGCCATTTTCACTATAATGTGTCTTAGTGTAGGTCTGTATGGGATCATCATGGTTGGTATTCTCTGCACTTCCTAGGCTTGTATTTCAATGTTCTTTGCCAGTTTAGGGAAGTTTTCAGACATTATTACTTCAAATATGTTCTCAATAACTTGCTCCCTCTCTTCTCCTTCTGGTACTCCAGTGATGTGCTGTTGTGGCCTTTGATTTTGTTGCCCAATTCTTTTAAAATATTTTCAATTTTTTTTTCCTTTTTCTTTTTTTTTTTGTTCTGCTTGTATGATCTCTGCTACCTTGTCTTCTAAGTCACTGATTCGATCCTTGTTTCATCCAATTTGCTAGTAATTCCATCGAGTTTGTTATTTAATTCAGTAACTGAGTTCTTTAGTTCTAGCTGGTTGCTTTTCATGATTTCTCTATCCTTCTTTATAGTCTCATTAATTTCCTTGAACATTCTAATAATCAGTGTTCTGAACTCTGTCTCCAACAGGTTGTTTACCTCTATTTTCTCTAGTTCCATTGATTCAGGAGGTTTTTTCTGTTCTTTTATTTGGGATGAGTTTCCCTATTTCCCCATTCTGGCTTATACTTTGTACTTGTATCGATGTAAGATCCCCAAGGTCTCTGAGTCTTTTCTGGGTGTACTTATGTGGTATGTGTCGGTTATATTTGAATTACTCAGGCTTCCTATGTTCCTGTGTGTGTGTACTTGAAGTGTTCCTTGTGTTGTGTGTCTTCTCCTGTTGAAGTTGAGATTTTATTGCTTTTGGCTTCTCAGTAGGTGGGATTGACTGTCAGACTGATTAGTTGTGAGGATTAGCAGTGTTCACAGTTTATGAGCTGCTGTGTGAGGGTTGACCCCCCTCCAATGAGACTTGGCCCCTGTGGGATCTTGTTCCTGTAGCAACTTCCCTTTGGGTGTGATTCTTGTAGGTCAAACCCAGAAATGCTCTGGTTTTATCTAAAGTTGGCCTTTGGGTGTGATGATACTTGAGCCTCTTTGGCTGAGCCCTACTGCAAAGTGATTTTAGAGCAAAACAGATCAACAAGTACAACCACCACAGCCACCAAAGGAAACCAGATGCTCTCACATGTAAAAAAAAAAAAAAAACAACAACAAAAAAAACCCAACAACCTACAATCAACTTTACAGAAATATCAAACATACAAAAGAAGAATACAAACAAAAACAAAACAACAACCACAAAAAAAAGAACAAAAGACAAAACAAAACAAAATAAAATATAATAAAATAAAAGATAGAGTAAACACAAGAAACCAAATAGCAATACCAAAAGAAGAAAGAAAAAAAAACATTTACAGAAAAAAGGAAAGAAGGAGGAAAGCTTCCATAGCTCTTAGGTGCAGGTGATACACTCAAATCACAGCAGCAGTTCAGGTAGCCTGTAAGCTCTGTCTCATCCCAAGTGCTTCTTGGAGGCATGGGGCCCCAGTGGTCTATAGATTCTGAATCTGCTCTTTGGACTCTGGTGTCTTATCTCCTCATTGTTGGACATATCATCTAATTTCCTACTATTTCACGTCCCATCCAACTGTGCTCATTATCTCAAATATAAGGGATTTTTTTTTCCCTTGGTAGCAGAAAACATTTCTCTTTCTAATCATTTCTCTTCAATCTTTAGTTTTTGTACTGTACATATTTTCCATTCCATTGACTGTGTTTTCCTTCATCATGTCTCTGCTGTCATCACTTCCTTAATGAAAGAAATGCCCGAGATCCTGAGTGCAGAAAGGGACCCAGGGATAGAAGGAAATAACCTAGAAACAAACATGAGATTATTACTACAGCAATAATATATTGACACACACCCAGATGTGGGAGTTGATTCCCTCATCTGGAATATATTAAAGTATCCACTGACTTATTGCAGAGAGGAACTCTGCCTCTGCCAGTGTCCTGGAAGAAACAGAGTTATGAATTGTGGTCATTTGACATTTAGTAGGCTTCAACTTGAGCATCATCTAGGAGGACCCCAAATTAGAGTTGCCAGGTTTAGCAAGTAAAAATATAGCATGCCCAATTAAATTGGAATTGAAGATGAGCAATGTATTTTTTTTAAGTATAATTGTACCCCATGCAATATTTTAGGCATACTTTTCTTGTTTATTTGTTGTTTATCTAAAAGTCAAATTGAATTTAGTATTCTGTAATTTATTTGGCAATCCTATCCCAAGTTAGTTTAAAAATGAGTTTATTGCTCTAGTTTATTATAGGTACAACCAGTTGTTCCTATCAATAGCTCATACTACTTGCAGATATAACATTTCCCTTGTTTTATTTATCATGCTGCCTTTGACTAGGATTCCTCATCATTTGTTTGGCATCAGTCTGACCATATTTCAAGCCTGCTTTGGGTCTTGAGCCTGCTTGCCTTCTGATCTAACATAATTGCCTATTAGAAGCCATATCTGAGCTAATTACATCTACCATCTGAGCCCCACAATTATTTACAACCTAAGCAAGTGCTCACCTGGCTATCTATGCTGCACCTGTATCTCACTGGCGCCAGACCTATCCGAATGCCCCTCTGTCAATATGACTCAATGAAAGATAGTCACAGATGGAGTGTTTGGAAATTATGATGGGAGGGCATCAGTTACCTATTTACACAATAATGTTGAGTAACAAACTACCACAAAATCCCAGTGGCATGCAACAATAAAAAGTTCATTTAGCTCCTGAGTCCGTGGGGTTCAACTAATCTAGTCTACTCATTGGGCTCTGACTTGTGCTTGCTCATGCATCTTTGGTCTGCGGTGCCTCTGCAAGGGAAAGCTGTTATTTGGCAGGACTTGTTCACATGTCAGCTGGCTGTTGGCTGAACTATGATGGTTTCACCTGGGAAAATTGGAATTTCTTGTATTGTTCCTCTTGTAGGTTGGTCTGGTCATGTTCTGATGATACCAACAAAAGGCAAGAAGGAGCTGAAATGCATGGGAACTTTTTCCAAACCCAAGCCTGAGTCAGATCTATTAACACCCCATGGGCTGAAAAGGTCACCACATGAGTCCAAATTCAAGGAATCAGGAAATAGATGCTTGTTTTATTAAGAGTATCTACGAAGTTACATCACAAAGGGTGTAGATGGAAGGTGAGGTGAAAAATTTGTACTATTGATGCAATCTGATTACCATAGACAACATTTTAAAAACTCAAGTCATTTAAAAGAAAAGAAAATATCACTTAAGACAACCAATATTGAGAAGGCCAGATGGCCAAAGTGAGATTGTGGTGGGGAGTGGGTATGTGGCTGGAGATGAAGCTGGAGTTAGAAAGGGACCAGACAGTGCAGGCCTTGCTGATCTTTAAAACAAAACAAAACAAAAAAATCACTTCATTAATCTTTCTTGTTTTATAGTCATTTTATTAAACTCATAGTGGTTTTATCACTTATCATTGGGATTTACTTTCTCCAACTGTACAATGAGAGATTGTATTAAATCAAAACTTCCTAATGTTGGAAATAATCTAGCTACCAAACTAAATGTGGATGTTTTGGGGACAAGATTGTGTTGATTAACTTTTTGAGTGTTTTATGAAAATTCTATTCTTTAAATTTTCACAGGCCTGTTATTCTAATATTTTTACTTGCTTTTCACACATTTATATTTTATACTTAGCTCTTAAGACAGTTGAGTTTGAAAGTCTTCAGTTAGGTAATTTTTAAATTCTCTTTCAGTTGTATATTTCTCATTATCAGAAAAGCATGGGTATAAGTTTGGGGTGGCACGAATTAGAGAGATAAAACAATGTAGGTAAAAAATGTTTTACATGGTCCCTCTGAAATTACCACTGGATCAACAACAATCTCAGTCTGGCAATGGAATGACTAAAATAAGTTGCTTAATTAAGGGAACCAACATTATTAGGGCCAGCATGATAAAGAATTATCTATTTACTTGTCCCAGGAGAAAAGAAGTAGTGATATATGAAAATATAAGTGAATAAGCTTTGTAGAAATTATAACAAACTGAAATCACTAGAGGCCTGGAGTCAGAGAATGTTCTGTATCTGAAATTTTTTTTTTTAATTTAAATTTAACTCTATTTTTTTTTAATCACCACCTATAACACCAACCTGGGAGCTTTAGATTTTATATGTATATTTATTCACCCCAATAAATCCCATACTCATCTGGCACCATACATAGTTATTACAGTACTACTGACTATATTCCCCATGACTGTTTTTGTAACTACCAATTTGTACTTCTTAATTCCCTCACCCTTCACCCATTCACCCCCACTCCCCTGAATCCAAATTCGGCAACCATCAAAATGCTCTCTATATCTATGATCTTCTTTCTGTTTTGTTTGTTCATTTTTCTTGTTCTCTACATTCCATCTGAGTAAAATTATGGCATTTGTCTTTCTCTGTTTGACTTACTCCACTCAGCACAATACCCTCTAGGTCCATCCATGTTGTTACAGATGGCAAGATCTCATTCTTTTTTTATGGCTGATTAATATTCCATTTATATATGTATCACTTTGTCTTTACCCATTCATCCAGGTTGGACACCCAGGTTATCTCCATATCTTGGCTATTGTAAATAATGCTGCAATGAACGTATGTTGCACATGTCCCTTCAAAATGTTGTTTTGCGATTTTTTTGGATAAATATCCAGAAGTGGGATTACTGGATATTTCTTTTGTCTCTTGTTATAGCCGTGTTTTAAAGTCTATTTTGTCTGGTATAAGTATTACTACCCAAGTTTTTTGTTTTGTTTCCATTTTCATGGAATCTCTTTTTCCATCCCTTTACTTTCAGATTCTGTGTGTCTCAATTTGAAGAAGTGAGTCTCTTGTAGGAAACATATGAAAGGGTTTTGTTTTCTTATTCATTCAGCCACCCTATGTCTTTTAACTAGAGCATTTATTCCATTTACATTCAAAATAATTGATAGGTATGTAGTTATTGCAATTTTATTATTCATATTTTTTATCTTTGTTTTCTTCTTAAGGAAGTCTCTTTGACATTTCTTGTAAACTGGCTTGGTAGTGATGAACTCCTTTAGCTTTTTCTTGTCTGGGAAGCATTTTATCTGTCCTTCAATTCTTTTTTTTTTTTTTTTTTTTTGAGGGCAGTGTCACTGGCCCTCACACTGTGGACCCAAACTGGGGCCGCTGGCTTCCCAAGGCAGCGCTTAACCACCGTGCCACTCGGCTGGCCCAGTCCGTCAATTCTAAATGAGAGCTTTGCTGGGTAGAGTAATCTTGGTTTTAGGTCCTTGCTTTGCATCACTTAGAATATTTCTTAGCAGTTCCTTCCAAACTGCAAAGTTTTGTGGAGAAATCAGCTGACAGTCTTATGGGCGCTCCCTTGTAGGTAACTTTGACTGCTTTTCTCTTGCTGCTTTTAAGATTCTCTGTCTTTAATCTGTAGGATTTTAATTGTAATGTGTTTTGTTGTGGGCCTCTTTGGGTTAATCTTGCTTGGGACTCTCTGAGCTTCCTGGGTTTGCTTCTATTTCTTTCACCAGGTTAGGGAAGTTTTCTGTCATTATTGTTTCAAATATGTTTTCAAGTGCTTGCTCTCTCTATTATTTTTCTGGTACATGTATGATGAGAATGTTGGTATGCTTGATCTCAGAGGCCCCTTAACCCTCCATCAGGCACAATGCAATAGTTACGAATTCGGGCTCAATGTATCTATTGGGTTGTCAGAAAAGTCATGATGTATGTTTTCTATGTTTTTCGTTGCAAAAATGTGTCATGATTTTCCGACAACCCAATACTAGATGAATATATGACTTTTATTTATTTAAATTGAAAATGAATGAAAATAATGTGTAATCATGCTTATTATTTATTCAGAATGAAATTTTAATTTGCCACAAAGTAAAAACAATATATGTTTATTACATAAATTCAGTATAAAAATCAACAGAAATTCAAAACAATCTGTGAGGTCAGTTGCACCTGATGAAGGGTTAAACCATCCTCTTTTTTTTTTTTTTTTTTTTTGCTGTTCTGGTTGGGTATTTTCTGCTATCTTGTCTTGCAAATCATTGATTCACTTGTGTGCTTCATGTAATCTACTGTTGATTCCCTGCATTCAGTTATTGCATTCTTCGTTTCTGACTGGTTCTTTTTTATGTTTTCCATCTCTTTGTTGAAGTTCACCCTGAGATCACTGAGCATCCTTATAACCAATATTCTGAACATTGCATCTGGTAGATTGCTTTTCTCCATTTTGTTTAGTTCTTTTTGTGAAGCTTTGTTCTGTTCTTTTATTTGGGACATGTTTGTTCGTCTCCCATTTTGTCTGCCTTCCTGTATTTGTTGTTATGTATTAGTTAGAGCGGCTCTCACTCTCGGTAGAGTGGCCTTATGTAGTACGTGTCCTGTGGGGCCCAGTGGCAGAGTCTCCCTAGTTACCTGAGCCTAGTGCCCCAGTAGTGTCCCTTGTGTGGGTTGTGTGTGCCCTCTTGTTGCAGTTGAGCCTAGGTTGCTGTTTGCACATCAGGGGGTGGGGCTGTGAGGACTAGAAGTGGCTACAGTGGAGAAATTGTTGTGCAGTGGCTGATCCTACAGAGCAGAATTTGCTTTAGCTGGGCTCTGGTACCTGCCCAATCTGCCCTTTGGGTGTGTAATTTGTGAAGGTGGTTGGGTGGTGTCCTGGTCTGGTGTGAATCTGGCCACCACATGTGTTGGTTCTGGGGCCTCTTGAAAATGGCTGTGTTGCAGACCAAGGTCAGCTGCTGCCTGTGCCCTGGCTGGGACTATTTGGTGTGAGCTACAAAGTGATCTGCAGATGATTATCTCTTGTGCTGCATTGGAGATGCCTGGGAGAGGCTAAACTCTGAACAGAGGCTAGTTGCCATCAGTTCTGAGTTTGGGACTACTTAGCAAGGGTTGTGGGGCACCAAAAAATGCCAGATGATGTTTGTTTAGGATTTGTAAACCTTTGAGAAATTTTAGGAAAGTCTGCAGCATGAGTCAAGACAGGATGTTTGTATGGAAAAGCCACTTGAAGTGACTTGAGTGGGCCTGCAAATTGGATAGGATGGGGTCTCAGGAAATCATCAGGGCAGGGTGAAAGGTATTAGCCAGGTTAATGGAGACTCAGATATGGCACCCACCTGTATATGCAGGCTGGGTTTGGAGAGGGATGAACAAAGGAACAATGGCTTCTGCCAGCCCTTTTGTTTGGGAGAAAGCTGCCCCTGCCATTCTCACCCTGAAGCCAGACAATTCAATTCCTCTCTGTATATCCATGGTGCTTTTGGAGCTGCTGCCCCAGCACTGGAGCTCAGAGTGAGTTAGTCCATTAGCAAGTAAATCCATGTAAGGGCCCTTTAAGAGGAGCCTGGGACTCCAGCCACCCTCTGTCTCATTCAGCCACAATCTCTGCTGGTTTCCACAGTCAGAAGTTGTGGGGACTTCTCATTCTGACACAGGAACACCTGCCTAGGTAGCCAGGTGATTGACACATGATAGACAAACAAATATTTTTGAGTAAAAGAGAAGAATATATTGATTATAGAAAATACAAAGAAGCTAATAGGAAAAACAAACCATCATTGTTAATATGTTGTATTTAAAATGAGTCATACTGTAAATGTTTGCTAATCTTTTTTTCCATGAATCTGTTTCCTTATCACTGAAAGCTGATTTTTATCTATTGAATAGTAATTTCATATTGTTTCTAGGAAGCTAAAACTCATAGACTGCTTATAAAAATCTCTAAGCCGTTCACTTATTTTTTTACTCTTCATATTTTAATTTATTTATGTATGTTTAAAACTCTAAGAGCATTTGATTACACAAAGAATATATGTTCATTGAAAAAGTTTGAGATGTATGTAAAATGTAGTATTTTATCAATTATAAGATAATATCAGTTGAAATTCAGACCATCATTTAATAACATTTCTCAGCAAAAACATATTTCATTACATTTGCCTGTCAATTATAATACACAATCTGGTTTTAGAATGAATAGAAAAATACGTCTTAGAATTGAGGATTTACAGTATTATTAATAACCATAAATGAGCATGTGTGGAGATAATAATCTTACCAGATTGTGCCAATTACCACCACAGGCTTATATTATTTTATAACATATAATTAAATATTTAAAAGAATATATGTAGTATACAAAATGTATGATAAATAATATATAACATATGATGTGTATATAATATAAGTATATGACACAAAGTTTGCCATGTTAACCATTTTTAAGAGTACAATTTGATGGTGATAATTGCATTCACAATGTTGTGCAAGCATCGCTACTATATATTTCTGAAACTTTTTCTTCATTCCTGGAACCATTAAGCATTAACTCCCCATTTACCTCTCTTCTCAGTCCCTGGTAATCACTAATTGATTTTCTATTTCTATGAATTTGCCTATTGTAGATTTTTTATACAAGTGGAATCATCCAATATTTGTTCTTTTGTGTCTGGCTAATTTCACTTAGCATAATGTTTGAAATAGTCATCCATGTTGTAGCATTTAACAGAACTTCATTCCTTTTATGGTTGAATAATGTTCCATTTTATGTATATAGTATGTTTTATTTATCTATTCATCTGTAGAAAGATGTTTGGGTTATTTCTGTATTTTGGCTATCTTGAATAATGCTGCTATGGACATAAGTATACATATTTATTTCTATACCTGCTTTTAATTCTTTGGGTATATAAAAGAGTGAAATTACTGGGTGAAATGGTAACTATATGTTTAATTTTTCAAGAAACACTTAAATATTTCCTCAGTGGCTACATCTTTTTATTTTCCCATCAACAATGTAGAGGGTTCCAATTTCTTTACATTCTTGCCAACACTTGCTATTTTGTTTTTTTTGGATTATAGCCATCTAGTAGGTGTGTAATGGTATCTTATTATTGTTTTGATTTGTGTTTTCCTAATGATATTGAACATCTTTTGACTTGCTTACTGGTCATTTATATATCTTTTTTGGAGAAATGTCTATTTAAATCCTTTGCTCACTTTTTATCTAGTTGTTTGTGTTTATAAGAGTTGAATTATAAGAGTGTATATATTTTGGATAGTAAACTTTTATTAGACATATGAATTGCAAATATTTTCTTTCATTCTTTTGGTTGTCTTATCATTATTTTGATAATATCCTTTGATGTACATAAGTTTTAAATTTTGATAAAGCTGAATTTATCTATATTTTTCTTTTCTTGTTTATGCTTTTAATGTTATATCTAAGAATCCATTGCCACAAATAAGGCTGTGAAGATTTATCCTTATGTTTCCTTCTTAGTGTTTTATAGTTTTAGTTTTGTTTGTTTGTTTGTTTATTTGGTTTTTTGAATGTTGATCCATTTTGAGTTAATTTTTGTATAAAATGTGAGGTAGGGTTCTAGCTTCATTCTTTTGCATGAGGAAATCCAATTGTCCCAGAACCATTGGTAGAAAGACGTTGTTCTTCCCTTATGGAATGAACTTGGCACCCTTGCTAAAAAATCAGTTGGTTATATGTATGGGGTTATTTATGGACTCTCAATTTTATTCCACTGGACTATATGTTTGTCCTTGTGCCAGCACCATACTATTTTAATTACTATACCTTTGTAGAAAATTTTGTAATCAGAAAGTGTGAGTCTTCTAACTTTGTCTTTGTTCAGAATTCTTTTGGCTATTCAAGACCCCTCACAATTCTGTGTGAATCTGAAGTTTGGCTTTTCCATTTCTGCAAAAAGGCTGTTACAATTTTGATAGGAACTACATTGAATATATAGGTTACTTTGGGGAGTATTGACATCAAAAAAATATTAAGTCATCCAATCCATGAACACAGAAAGCTTTTCCATTTATATAGGCCTTTTTAAATTTCTTTCAGCAATGTTTTGTAGTTTTCAGTGTACAAGTCTCACCTTTTTGGTTAAATTATTCCTAGGTATTTTACTATTTTTGATGATATTGTATATGGACTTGCTTTTTTTTTTGAGGGCAGCGTCACTGGCCCTCATATGTGGGACCCGAACCGGGGCCGCTGGCGTCCCAAGCCAGCGCTTAACCATTGCGCCACTCGGTTGGCCCTGGACTTGCTTTTTCAATTTCCTTTTCAAATTGCTCATGTACAGAAACAACTGATTTTTGTTTGTTAATCTTGTTGAATCAACAAGTTTACTTAATTCGTTTATTCTAATATCTTTATTATTATTATTATTATTTTTTTTTTTGGTGTTTCTAATGTGGGATTCTAGCATTTGTGAATGGAGATAATTTACTTCTCCCTCTAGTTGGATGCTTTTGTATTTTTAATGAATTTACTAATATTACTTTTCAATAAAATAATGCTAATTATTCAACCCTAATCTTATTGCAGAGGAGATGATTACTGACAATTTCTACATAACTTTATTGGTGCTTTTTACATTTTTTTCATGTATCATTCATTCCCTTTTTCATATTTCTTTTTAATTATATATAATATGCACATATAAATATTTATATATGTATTTATACATATAATATTATGTATGTATTTTCTTTAAAAATTATGCATTTCATTTAGGATTTCAATTACTAATTTCAACCTGAATTTTATTTTTTGAAAATAATTTTATTTTATGAAAACCTTCAATGAACCAGATCTTCAATTTAATTGATTTCTGAAGTATTTTATTTATTATTTTATTCTTCTTACTTACCTTTAGTTATTTGTCTATAATTTGTTATTTACAATTTAACATTTATTCATTCTTTACTTAAAAATTATATATAGTTTAAAAAGACTTTTACTTGTCCAATTACAACTGTAATGATTTTCCACATATTGTTTTTTTCATCGTAGGTACTTTTCCTTAACCTATAATTGCAGTTGTGTATTCTATTTCGACTGACGAATTATCCTGGGTTGGTGAACCTTTTACTTATAAGTGAAGACAGAGGATCTAGACTATATATAGTTCATGGCAATTGGTAGATTTGTGTCTACTCTCTTTCACTGTAATTTAGTTCAATGCTATGTTCAAAGACGTTTTTTGTGCAGTCAATCACTATAAATTCTTTCTCATGTATCTGTAATTTATTGAAGTGGCATTTCCTTTCTATCCCCAATTTATGCCTGAAATTTACAATTTTCATCATGTTCTGCTTAGTACAATTTTTCTCTGTTATACCTTCGCTTAAAATATATAGGTCTTGGCTATTTTCCTCAGTACACTTGCTACCTCTAATCAGTTTTCATTTCCTGCCTTGTAATTCTTATGAGAGTTGAAGCCTTTCAACAGTGCAGCTCATACAACTACTAGAGGTGGGAGAGAGGGCAGGAGACCATACACTACCAGTCTCACATTGCATCCGCCAAGAAATGTAGAGATGACTGCAATTCCTTTAGTTAGCACAATCCTGGGTCTTAGAATTCGAGAACATATAGTGATGGAAGAAAACAAGACATTCTCCTTTAGTCAGACATTCTCCATCTTGTGAAGGGAAACCAGGGTATGTCTGAGCCTGAAGAATGTGTTGGTTCATCTAGTGAATTGTCTGACTCCTATATTTAGATATTAGAGGAAAATTCCCATCTTCTTGAATGTTTCTGAAGGTACTTAATGAGATATTTCAAGAGACTATTAAAAAGTAACTCAAAAAAAAAAAAAAGTAACTATCAGCAAGATGATATTTTTGAACTTGAAGGTATTCCAGAAAGCTTCTTAACTGTATATATCAGACTCTGGGAGTAAACACAGTATCCATGTGGTAGGCACACTCAGAAAAGTCAAACTCTCACAAAGTAACTGAAGCAGGTTAGTAGTGCTCTTGACACTCTGTGTCAGTGACAGGTCTCATCAAAATAAGTTATGTCACATAAAAACTGGTTAGAAAGTCTTAACATCAGAAACATGGCAGCATGAGTAGTCCCCCTTGATCTCTCCCCTTGAAGTTACAACAAGCTGAACAGCTATAATTCAACAAAGTATTCCCTGCATAACACACAAACGGGTCTGAGATCTCCACACATCGAAACATCTGAAGGTGGGCAAATCAGGCTGAACGGAAGAAGAGCAGAGACAGGAACTGTGGATATAGCGTGGAGCCCACTGTGATCCAGGAAAATGGGAAGATTCAGGCTGCAGGTGCATCCTCTGTGACCCTGAGCATTCCTGCCTGAGTCATCGGCATATAATACAGCTGAACCCAGAGATGAGGGCAGAGACCTTGGGGCAGAGACTGCATATAAAAGTGTGACAGCTATGGTCTAGCAGTCCTCCCTGCAGGCAGAAACAAAGCCACAGAGTTTGGCTGCCTCACCCCAACCTCTCAGAGCTAGCAGCAGGCCCCAGAAAACACTGTCCTGGGTCGATTAAAGAGCAGAATATCTACAGCCCTGAGAACAGGAGACAGAGTTCCTGAATGGCAGACAAACACTGTGGCTAATCCCAGTAACAAAGGTGGAGATATAGAGCTGTGGTCTGGCAGTTGGCGATTCCTTAGTGGAGAACAAAGCCACAAACACACCAGTGACCTCTCATAGCCCACCTCATCCCCAAATTTTCTGGATGATTCCAGCAGGGGGCACCCAAGGCTGCTCAGGCAGTGCAGCTCTGCTCTGGTTCCAGGGGCAGCACTGGGATTTCAGGGGCTCAGAATCCCATCACCCACTACATTTCCCATAGGGGTGGTGCCCTCAGATTGAGGTGATCTGGTCACAGAGGAGACATCCACCTCCCCAGCGAATCTTCACTGAAAGAATGCAAGAAGCCAGAATAGGGCAAGAGAAAATAAAATGTTTCAGTGCTACCTACTGGAAAAGGAAAAAAAAAAAAAAAAAAAAGACCTCTTTGTATCAACCTGCTGCAGAATTTATTCCTGTTGATGTGTAGGAAAAGAAATAATCTATCAATACCATGAACAACCATGGTAACAAGGCAGCTCAGAAAGAAAATAAAAAAATATTCAGAAAATAAACTTAAAGATATGGACTCAAACGACAGAGAATTCAAGATTGCAGTTCTGAAAAAAACTCATTAAGATGCAAGAAAACTCAGACAGGAAGTTTAATGAACTCAGAAATAAAGTCAATGATCAATGTATTTACCAAAGAGATTGAAATTAAAAAAAAAAAAAAGGAAATTCTGGAGCTGAAGAGTTCAATAAACAAAGATGCAGAATGAAATAGAGCTGACCATATGGAGGAAAGAATTAGTAATATCAAAGATGGAAATTTGGAAATGACACCGATGGAAGAAGAGAAAGGCTTGAAAGTTATAAGAAACAAAAAGAACTCTCTAAGAGCTATATGACTCCATCAGAAAGGGCAACACGAGAATAATGGGTATACCAGAAGGAGAAGAGAGGGAAAAGGGCATGAGTCTATCCAAACAAATCGTCAATGAGAACTTCTCAAACCTGTGGAAAGAATTGGATCCTCAAAACCAAGAAGCAAACAGAATACAGAAAACAATATCTCAATCCAAAAATCTTCTCCAAGGCACATTATATTGAAGCTGTCAAAACATTGGGCAGACCGAGTGGCACAGTGGTTAAGAGCTGGCTTGGGAAGCCAGCAGCCCCGGTTCGGGTCCCACATATGAAGGACAGTGATACTGCCCTAAAAAAAAAAAAAAAAAAAAAAAAAAAAAAAAAAAAATTAATGACAAAGAAAGAGTTCTCAAAGCAGCCAGGGGAAATAAAAGCAGTAACCTATAAGGAAAACCCATTTGACTATCATCAGATTTTTCAGCAGAAATTCTACATGCCAGGAGGGATTGAATTCAACCATTCAAGGTATTGAAAGAGGGGAAAGTACCAGCCAAGAATAATATATCCACTGAAATTATCCTTTAGATATGAAAGAGGAATAAAGACCTTTCCAGATATACACAAACTGAGGGCATTTTCCACCACAAGGCCTGTGTTACTGGGAATACTGAAGGGAGTTATTCTACCTGAAACAAAAAGACAAAAGGATATAAAACTATGAGTAAGATGACTAATAGACAGACAGCAGCAAGAAATGGCAACATCTACTCAGAATAAGGCACTATATACTTACATGTAACGTAAAGGGTAAAGGAGATAAAAACAGAAAAGACAATTTGCTACTGAAACTCAGATATGAAGTCACAGCATAAATAGGAATAATTTGTGACAACTGAAACATAAAAGGGGAGAGAGTAATGATCTGAATTTGCAAAGAGGAATGGAAATAAAATGCACACTGAAGTAAAAGGACTACTGTATATATGAAACTTTCTTTTACATCAACTTAATGGTAACCATTAAAAAAAAAAATCAGAGCTGAGACACAAACATAAAAAAAGAGGAAACAGAGGGGAAAAAAATCATACAACAAAACCAAAACAAAATAACAGCCAGAAACACAAAGGTAAAAACAAACAATGGAGACACCTAGCTACCAGAAAACAATAAACTGTCTGTAAGAAATCCTCATATATCAATAATCACCCTAAATGTAAATGGACTGAACTCACCAATATAAAATCACAGAGTAGCAGATTGGATAAGAAAACAAAACCCAAACATATGCTGCCAAACATTTCAGCTACAAGGACAAATATAGACTCAAAGTGAAAGGGTGGAAAATCATACTGCAAGCAAATAGCATCCAGAGAAAACTGGGTATAGCCTTCAGGATAAAAAAGATAATGAGGCAAAGATGTCCATTTCATAATGATAAGGGTGACAATACAACAAGAAGACATAATACTTATTAATATACTCATATATGCTCCTGACCAGGGTGTTCCAAAATATATAATGCAACTACTAACAAAACTAAAGGGAGAAACTGACAAAAACACAATGATAGTAGGGGAGCTCAAAGGCAAGGGAGGTACAAGAAAAAATAAATATGACTATATCAAATGAAAAAACTTCTGCACAGGAAAACAAACCATTAACAAAACAAAGAGGCAACCACCTAAATGGGAGAACATATTTGCAAACAACACCTCCGATAAGGGGCTAATATATAGAGGGTGCCAAAAAAAAGTATACACATTTTAAGAATGGAAACAAAACTGTGTTAACATTGTAATACTCAATATATACCGATAATAAAAGATGAATACAAGTCATGTGTATATGTTTTTTGGCACCCCCAGTATATAAAAAACTCATACAACTCAACAATAAAAAAGCAAACAATCCAACAATCCAATTAAAAAATGGTCAAAGGACTTGAACTTCTCTGCAAAAGACATAAAAACAGCCAAAACATATATGAAGAAAGCTCAACTTTGCTAGCTATTAGAAATGACTATTACCTGTTAGAATGGCTATTATCAATAAGACAAGTGATAACAAATGTTGGAGGGGTTGTGGAGAAAAAGAAACTCTCATACACTGCTGCTGGGAATGTAAATTGGTACAGCCACTATGGAAAACAGTATGGAGTTTCCACAAAAAATGAGGAATAGAATTATCATATCACCCATAAATCTCTCTTCCAAGTATATACTCCTCAGATCTGAAAACTTCCATAAAGATTTATGTACCCCCATGTTCATTGCAGCATTATTTACAGTGGCCTAGACATGGAAACAATGGAAGTATCCTTTGATAGATGATTGGATAAAGCAGATGTGGTACATATATACAACGGCATATTAGTTGGCCATAAGAAAAGATCAAATACTGCTATTTGTGAAAACATGGATGGATTTTGAGATCATCATGCTAAGCAAAATGTCAGAAAAAGTCGAGCACTATATGATCTCACTCACATGTCAGATATAAAACTAAAAGCAACAAACAAACAAGACAAACAATCATAGACACAGACAACAATTTAATTGTTACCAGAGGGTAAGTAAGGGGAGAGTGGGGCAGGTACAAGAGGGTAAAGGGAGTAAAATATATGATGATGGTAGGAGACATGACTCTGGGTGGTGAACACACAATGCGAGGTATAGATGATGTAGTATAGAATTTTATAGTTGAAACCTATATAACTTTACTAGCTGATGTCACCCCAATACATTTAATAAAAATTTTAAAAAGTACAAATTTGTAGTTACAAGATAGTCATGTGAATGTAACACACAGCATAGCAAATGTAGTCAATAATATTGTAATAGTTATGTATGGTGCCAGTTGGGTTGAGACTAATTGGGGGTTTACTTCACAAATTATATAAATGTCTAACCACTCAGCTATACACCTGAAACTAATGTAAAATAACATTGAATGTCAAAAAAAAAAAAGGTTAGAAGAAAAATATAACTAATGTATGACAAAAATTAGAATATTAAATAAATAACAGCTTCTTAGGGATAAGAAACATGTATACGAACTTTAAATAGGTTACAGATAAGAAATACTATTTCTATAAAATAGGAAAAGTAGATATTGGTTTGCATTATAGAAATAGCTTAAGCCATAACTAAAGAGTTTTACCAGAGTCTTTAATAAGTTAACACCATTATTAGTCTTCATATATGATAAATTTTCAGAAAATTGCCCTGTTTGTAGATTTTCCAGAAAAGATCTGTGGCAAATTATATTTTTCCAAAATGGAGCAGCATTATTTCTCATCCCCCACATGCCTCTTAAATATGATTTTGATACTCTTTCCATAGGGAGGTTGAGCTCTATGATTTTTTCCCCCTTTAATTAGGGCAGACTTGTGATAATGGCAATAATGATGATATGTGACATCTAAGACTAGGTTATAAAAGACAATACATACAATTCCCACCTGGTTCTCTTGAGTTGTTTGTTCTAGAAATTCAGCCACCATGATGTAAGGGAGCCAGTTAGCCATATGGAAAGGATGGATATATATGTTCTAGCCAATAGCTCCAGCTGTGTCAGCCAGTAACAACCACCAGGCATGCTGTGGGAGAGCCTCCCGTAGTCTTTGAGCTGCCCCAGATGATGCTGTGGGAAGCAGCTTCAAGCTTTTCATAAGCTCTGCCCTTATTATTTCAGAATGCAGATCAAAATACATGATTATTGTTGGATTTTGTTGCTAAGGCTTATTATGCAACGATAAATAAAGGGGATCCATTATATGAGTGTTACAACTTTCATATGTTATGATGGCTATTTCAAATTTATAATTAAGTCTCTGAGATATATTTAAAATATCTGATTCAGCCTTATTAAAGTTGATAAGCTATTGAATTAATCAGCTGGTATGAATCAAAATGTACACTGAGGAACTTAAAAACAAACTGTACCTTAGGTAGAAATAAAACTTAATAGAACCTCTTCTGAGAGTTTTAAAGAGAACAGTGGAGAGGCCTCTGATTGTGCCAATATTATAGAACACTGACTTGTTGAGAACACCTAGAAAGACCAGAGAACACAGGAAAATATACATTTGAAGGCATCAGAGAGCAATCAAGAAAGTGAGCGCTTGAGGAGTCAAGGTCTTTGGGGAATAGGAAGTCTAAAGCAGTGATCCAATATTTGGCACTTCCTTTTCCTTTTAGGGTTTAATTGATTTAAAAGCTGCTGATGAGAGCCTGAGAAGCTGAACGGAAAGAGTTGACTGTAAACTGAGATACTGAGCAGATCTTTCAAATGTCCTATCAGGGCAGAGAATTAAAAGTTATGTGCAGGGCCCATTATAGAAAAAGAGTTCTGGGAAACTCACAGGATTTCAGTTAGGACTCCTCATGCACTAGAGTTAGATGAATGAAGAAACATAGTAGCAAACTGGAAATATGCTAGACTTCACAAAGACTGCAGCCTAAATTTGAAGCAGCTAGTATTTTGATTGGATTAGGTAATCTGTCCTCTTCAAACTGCCTTCACTGAAACAACCATAAATGCTATCTGGAAAATAACATCACCCAGTGCCTTAAATTATCTGTATGTTTTCTCATACATTGTACATTCAATCTAAAGTATCTAGGTATATAAAAAAGGCAAAATGGACAAACAGAAGACTAAAATAATGAAGACTATACATTTATTGTTATTTCTATTATTACTACCAGGAATAAATATTATGAAGTAAGAGCACATAAGGCTTTGACAGAGGTAGCAGGAAGCACTAACTTAGCTTTGGATGACACACTGTCTCAAATGTCTGGCTATGTGATATTTGACCTGAAATCATAGTGATATGAATGAGTTTACTATGGAGCTGAAGATCATTTCAAGCAAAAGAAACAGGCTGTGTAAAGGCCCTAAGAATTTAAGGTCTAAGAACATGCATGAGGAAGAGTTGGGAGCTAATAGAGAGGCATACAGGGCATTTGAGGCATCCTGAGCTATGGTAAGCACATCAGCCCTAACCCTTAGGTTATCAGGAAGCCATTAAAATTTATAAGCAGGGTCAAGTCATTATTACCTCTGTGTTTTAATTCTAGAGATTACCTTTAACATTTGTGTGTTTTAATATACACATCATAGTTTAAATGATTTATCAATTGCCAATAAATTCACCTCTAAAATCTTTACATAAGAATTCCCTAGAAAGAGTCATATTTATTACCTGGCTACTTCTACCCTTTGTTTAACATGAGGCACTACTTGTGGTCCATGGTTGAGAAATGCAGATCTATACTTCTAGTCCAGGACATTTTCCCTTCTACCTTTACCTGGACCACCACCTGAATGAAATGGGAAGCTACCTGTAGAGTTTTCTGAGTACCATAGAGCCCTGTACACAAAGAAAAGTGTAAAAATTAATATTAATGTAAGAAACCTACTTTATCTTTTTAAACTATCTTCTAGTATCTTTTCTATAAGGTTATATAACCTATGTAGCTTCTTGTTTAAGGTTTGGTCTGTGAGAGTTTAATATTACAGCATTAAAATATTGATATTTTACATGGGAAGGGCCATTTATCATCATAGAACAGGTTATTTTCTTTACAGAACAAGAAGCTATGGGAAAGATGGCTTTTCACAAATATTAAAGTAGAAGATTCATATACTGTGAAGACATCTGGATTAGATTAGGCTTTTCCAACAGAATTTTTTTTTTTTTGAGGGTAGTGTCACTGGCCCTCATATGTGGGACCAAACCGGGGCCGCTGGCTTCCCAAGCCAGCACTTAATTACCACGCCACTCGGCCAGCCCTCCAACAGAAATTTTAATGTGTACCAAAGTCTATCAGGATTATCCAGAAATTGGAAAGATCAAAAAGAGAGTAGTTTGAAAGAAGAATTAAACTACTCCTAAGAAATAAGTTTTATGACTGAAGCCATAAAATGCTTGCCTTGCCCGTTCATGATGGTTAGGAATCTCTGGATTGAATGGCAGTTAGGTCACATCTACACTGGAGACTTTGAAAATCCTGGAAGCAACAGAATGGCCCTTAGAGAATCCGAGGATTCAGCTTCATAAGCTGGAGAAGGCAGTGCTAGAAAGGGGTGCCTGATCAAATGTCCTCCCTACCCAGCTCTAAGCATGGCCGTTTGTCAATGTGCTTGCTAGCAGTTAACTAACTTGTGCTTTGGGAAGTTGAATTACTTTGTCATACTTAAGTAAAAATAACTGGTGAGAAACTGTTAAAAACTAACAAGAAATCATCACACAAAAATCCAGCATATAATGCATTCCAGATCCAAGAAGAAATGGTTAGGAGATTATTCCCCCAAGTGCTGTTTCTCTCCAATAAAGCAGATAATTGAGAGCTAACCATATTGGTTTTGGATTCAGCTCTAGCCAGCCACACTAATTAATGCACTTCATTTGATATTTCATACTTGGACTTAGGGGGTTATCAACACACTATGCAGATTCATGGAAAATTGAACACAAATGGATACTTGGAAAAAAAGCGCACTGATGATTCTTAAAACAGGTCTATAATATTTTATCACTGTTTTGGGTTGATGATGTTTTTCCTTGCACATCAAATCTTTTCCTAGATTCCCTTTAGCTTTGCCCTTTCTGTGTTGTTTGAAGAGTCCTCCCTCATTCTTTTTCATTTGTGGGAATTTAATCAATTTTGTCACATTCCTGCCAGATTTCTTTCCAGCATTAAACGCCCCTCTTTAACCTAATCATATTTTATTTTCATGACTTGGGTTGTTTGAGGTTTTGAGGACAGGAGACATCCATTCACAAAAATGAATGTGTTTGTTAATAGAGATTGCTAATGATCAGAAAAAAAAGTAAATAAAGCTCTTCATTCCATTGGGGTACTACAAGTCTGAACTTGACTTCAGATTTTAAAAAGAGATAAATGCCTGGGGTGCCAAAAAAATGTATACACATTTTAAGAGACGTTATCTATGTATTACTTTTCAAAATTAAATTAACCTTGACATTTTTGATGAGTACTGACTAGTTATTTTGTAGAATATAATGATTTGAGTTATTGGTATATATTGAGTATTACAATTTTAATACAGCTTTTTCTTTTCTTAAAATGTGTATACATTTTTTGGCACCCTCTGTATTAAATATTTCAAATTCAGTTATTTTAACTAAGTCTCCTTGATAATTTTAAATAACAGTAAGGTTAAAAATGCCTGTGAAATATTATAAATTGAGGGTGTGGGGAAAAAACTGGAAGAAGCTAAATGGAGAATGGAAGAGCTAAATTCTTTTTGTAGGTCAAACACATGTTTTTGTCTCAAGGGACAGGAGTAATTGTCAGGCCAGTTGAGGGTGAAGCAGGCTTGAGACATTGGCTGGCTTTGACATAAAACTATACTGCCACACTTTAACCTGTCTGTCACATGTATCAGTCTTTCCTTTTCCTTTTCCTCCTGGACATCCTGTGCTTTAGTTGGCCTGAGAGCTCTTCTGGGTCTTATCAGCCTGAATAACCCTGATATCAAGATAAATGATGGGTCTTCTCCTAGAGACAAATGGACACTCAGATTGGCATTCAATGGGGAAATCTTGTGCTTGCGTTTTTGAATTTCATTCTTGCCTTGATTATGCCTTTCTCTAAACTGAGAGCAGGGTTGGAAGGAGGCTACAGAATGGGAAATTTTTCTTTTTCTGTTTTCTCTACCTCATTTGTCAGTCAGTGCACTGCACTTTTGGCTTTCTATTCTGCCTTCATTTATTTCCATTATCCATCTTTTCTGTACCATTTTTCTACCTCTAGTTGTTCCCTCACCCTTACTTTTTACTCGATCTAGATCTAGTTATACTCAAGGGTATACAAGGTAGGGCAGTTGCAAAAAGGGGAAAAAAAGAGGTCTGTCATTGTTTCCTTTTTTTGGTATTCCTCTAAAATGATTTAGAGGAATGTTTATTAGCTTTATGGCTATAAATGATTTTTTATTTAAGCATAGGTTTATGCCAGGTTAACGTTACTCTGTTTTTCCTACTTTTTTGTGCACATTCTCCTCTCTCCTTTGCATTTGTATCTCTTATGCATTCTTCAGACTCCATGCGTGTCTAGTTTCTCCTACTGCCTGTTTCCTATAGTATGTATTTTCTTTCTTTTTTTGATTAAAGTTTATTGGGGTGACAATTGTTAGTAAAGGTCCATAGGTTTCAGATATATAATTCTGTAATACATCATCTATATGTATTTTATTTACTGTTCATTTGACATGTTACTACATTATTCTGACACTTTTTTTATGTATATGTATACTTTTTGTCCAGATGTAGACCATATCTTTGTGTCCACTGTGCCCTTTAAACTTTAAAGCTTTTTATAAATGGAGGTTAGTGTTTTTTGATGATATTTTGTTAACATGGGAAATGTAAACCAGAAAGAATCAACAGCAACCACAGACTCAAAAATGACAGAGAACTTTCTAGAAATTAAAACACTGTTAATGGCCTTATATGCTTTTGCTATTAGGTTCTTTAGCACTAGAGGTTTTGAATCCTACCTGGTGCTGCCAGGAGAAATCTTGGTCTTGCTCTTTTGTAGCCATATGACACAGGAAACTGATTCTCATTTACTTCAATTAAAATTGGAATCATATCCACCTTATAAAACTACTTTTATTTCAAAATTGAATGTGATATATTAAGTAAAGTACATTCATCAAGCTTGCTATTATACACTTTCCAGATTTTTTTTTGTGTAGTCTAAATGAAAGCAAGTTTCTTCCCTTCTTCTTTGTAAGAATTAAAGTCCAAATGAAATTCAAATTGTATTCTAGAAACCATAAGGAATAACAGAGTTCTTTACTATAAGTTTTTTTGTAAGTGGTCTGGTCTAAAGTTACATTTTTTTATTTTCAGTTTTATGGTGTGTCATGCTGAAAGTCTCACAAATGTTTACACTAAAGACAATTCTGAAAATCTCTCTCTCTCTTCCTATCCCTTTTATCCACATGTTCCTTGGTTCTTTCATCAACGTGCTAGTCTCCATGGTTACTTCCTCCTTTACATATCCCTCCCTTCCCCTTTCTTGGGCCACATCATTCCTTCTCCTGTCTGTAAGTTAGATTGTTCCACATGAATTTCACTCCTATGAAAGAGGTCAAAGATACAATTCAGTCAAAAGGGAAATGTTAGTGAAACCATTATTTCCAGTACCAGAGACAACCCCTGTGTCCACAGATTTTCTTTGCTGTCTATTCAGCCTAGAAATCTCAGAACTGTATTTCTTAAAGTGCGTTTAGTGGAAATATCACAAAGTATGTTCTTTAAAACCAAAAGACAGGCTTCCAAAGTCAAATTTGTTTGATTATTTCCTATCTTAGAGATCCATAATGTATATCAGCATAATAAAGACTCTGGGAAGTATATAATAAAAACACTGATTATCCCTTTAAAAAAATATTGTCCCATTATTTCCCAAAGTGAATTAATCATAGAATAAGTTTGTTCCCTGGCTATATCTCACAGGTCATATTTTGGGTAACCCTGATCTATGTGTAAACAATGGAGAAAATATTTCTTAGCAGTTGATGTAAACATTTTTTTCTCCTTAGGAAATAGCTGTTTAGTTGAACTTTCTGCATAACAGAATATGGACATGGAAGGGCATTGGAGGATAAAAATAGACATTCCTGATGGAGAATGGGACAATTAAAAAAATAATAAAGACTGTGGTTTGCAATAAAATTAGGAATATGGGGAAGACAGAAATATCTAATGATTACTGTACTATGTGGTGCCCATTATAATATTCTCCCCCCATTTTTCACTTGAATCTATAACACTCATTAACACCTTGTGAAATGTATTTGATTTGGGGGAACATGACAACATGCTGAGTCCTGATCTATGACTAATATATGGTGAAATCAGAGGCTTCCCATAGAAGGACAGATATTTAAACTTCTATGGAACAAGAAGAGGATCTTATTAATGAAAGTCTTAATAATATGTATAATGGGAGGATTTTGATTTGCCAAAAGAGAAAGAGGAAGAAGCATTCAGAAATGAAGGTGTGCAGGGTTGACAAAGAAGGAATATGAAGGCCGTATTCCGTATGGCTCTAAACTGCCTACATGGAATTGAATTTTCAGGTTGCATCTTGATTATAACCTTAGTTCTCATGGACTAATGGCTAATACAGGTCCATAGCACAACCCCCACACAGACTGGAGATTGGAAAGCATCTGTTACAAACAAAGCAAAAGAAACAAACAAAAACACTACCTGCTATTACATAAGTTAACTGAGTTTTATTAACTGACTGCAGCAATAGTGAAAAACAACACAGGTAGTTCTGAAATGGCATCTTGTTATGTGAAGTGAAAATGCAGTTTATGTAGCTTAGGAGTTGGGCTCAGAAGATGTTAAGGTTGGATATTAGGAGCAGGGAGAGTCTTTAGATTGATTGGTCTCTTAAAGGGTGAATTGATCAAGGCAAGGCTCTGAACAAAGAAAGAAATATTATTCTCAAAAATTTTCACTTGTATTTGCTTGATAGAGTGATTGTTCTGGTTTTTGTGATTAAAAATGAATAGTAACAGAACATCTATTTCACAAACTTTTGTTACTCTAGTAATTGATTTCAGACTCCCTGAATAAGTATCTGTCTATGTAAAGGAAATCTGTATTCAGTGGTGTGATGGTAAAAATTTAACAGACTCTCCGAGGATGTGAACACAAAAAAAAAGCTATGAATTTTATTATTGCTGTTTTTTTGGTATAAATACTCCATTCTACCATGGTCAATTTCCAACTACTGATGTTGGGAAGAGATGCATGATATCACACCAATATATGGTATTAACTCTATATAGGTACAATAGATGTAAATAACCTTAAGAGTATACATAGTAATAAAATAATTAGGAAGTCTAGCTTTTGAATATTTATCAACTTAATTTTTTTACAACTCTCAGTTTAGGTCATTTACTTTTATTTACTTTTAATATGGCTGTGCATGAGAGCAGCCTCGTAACATTACTGAAAATTTAAGTGTTGGCTCTCAGGAATTGGGATGAGCTGCCTCTAGCATACCACTGCCTACATCCATAAAAAGTGATTTGAGGATTACTAACAGTTCTTTTTACTTCAGATTATCTTCCAAGTTATCTCCTTAGCCAGAATTCTATGCTTCTGGGTCTTGGCATTGTAGCCTTGGAGTGTCCATGATAAATTGTGAATATGTTTTTCTGGTGAAATAACTGACAGTTATTGAATATGCTTCCAAGGAATGGAATACACAAATGGTTGATGGGATGAAGGAAGATGAGAGAACATTTGTCACATATGCACTGATGCTTATGGAGGACACACACTGATAGGGAGCCAGAATCAAGGAGATCTGGCATGCTGGGTGGAGAGAGGTCATAAATACTCGAAACTCTGACTTTTCACTTTAGACAATGGAGACCATTTTTATTCCTGAACTTCAACTTGAACAAGTCATATTTAGAATAAAGCAATCGGGTCAACAAACAAAACTCTTCTTCACATACTTGCAATATAGCAAATCAACATTAATTCTGCATAGCACCTTTTGTTCATGAATCATGTGACAGAGCCAGCTCATGGCTATATAAATTAACAGAGAAATAAATGATCCCCATAGCAATCAATGAAGGTGCAAGTACAACAAATGAAAGCATGGTTTGTATTGACATCACCTAGTTATCAGTCTCTCTTCTCATAGATCTTGAGCCTAGTGAGAGTAGAAACTGTTTGTCTTGTTGAAAATGGTGTTTCCCCAGTGCCTGGTGCAGTGACACCGAAGATTTTGTGCAGAACACAGAAGGTGTTCAATTACTTGTTGGATGAACAAATATATGTGTTGCCTTTGACATAGCATAATTGGGTTAACTGTCTGGAGTAGGTTTCTCTATTTAGTACCTGTGTGAATATTGACAAGATATGTAATATCTCTGTGTCTAAGGTAAGTCACCTATAAAATAAGGATAATAATAGTACCACCTCATACAGTCATGTTGAGGTTTAAGTGAGGTAATTAACATAAAGTCCTTAGTATAGTGTCTGACTTATGGCAAAGTCTTAATAGATGTTACTGTTCTATTCTTTGATGAAAAGACATATTCCTGGCATCCTGTAGATGATATCACAATAAGTATAGTCATATACAAGATATTTTTGTGTGTGTGTTAATGCACACTTCTATTAGGCAGTCAGTCTCCAAGACCCTGACAGTAACAAAGATGATAGTAAAACTCAAGTTTTCTAAAATCTTTACCTGCACGAACCTAGAGAATTACTAACAGTGTTATGCTAAAAAGGTCTTTCATATTATCTAAAAGCTTAGCATATAGTATAATAGTATGGATGTTTGATAAATAGGAAATGAAAACATTATATATATATATATATATATATATATATATACATTTCTTTTTTTTTTTTGAGGGCAGTGTCACTGGCCCTCATATGTGGGACCCAAACCAGGGCCGCTGGCTTCCCAAACCAGCACTTAACCACTGTGCCACTTGGCCAGCCCTGAAAACATTTTATATTAACCATCAATGGGAAATAAAGTCACAGGTTAGTTCCTGTGAAATGTTAAGCTTGGCTTAACTCAATTGTGATGTTACTAAAATAAGGGAAAAGATTAAATTTCTTCATGATCATTCCCCCAATTCTTGTTTAAATATGAGTTTAAAATTCAGACCATCATCACCTTAGTGTTTGACATAATACATTTGGTTGGCTTTTATCTATAGCAATAATGATGACTGAAAATGTCACTACCATTACAAAGCAAATTGTATATTCTTGTGATATGCCCTTAAGCTGCCTGTCTGCTAAGTAGAACAGCAAATTACTGGACTTAGATAATCTTCTTTCAGCAGCTTGGTATTTGTGTGTTTTTAATTGTCAAAGCAATTATAGTGACTTCTTCTTGAGCAGACTGTGTTATGTAGTAGACAAATAGAAAAGGTTGTTATTATTTCTTTCAGTCTTGGTATACATTTTTTGGGGGAGGCAAGAGCTTTGCTCCGTACTCATACTTAAGATCTAAATTTAGAACCCCAACATTTTCAAAATTTTCATGCAGACTTTAGGTTCTTTCCTTGATTTAAAAGAGTTTTGTTTTTCAGAATGCTGATATTCATACTATATTGTTGAAATGATAAACTGAATTTTAAAGTGGGAAGGGATATGGAGAGAGTGGAGAAGCCACAGTTAATTTGGCAGCATGGAGAGAGCCACATCTGCGGGCTGTTGTAGAGGTCAGTGGGAATGTCTGTTTGTGTTCAGTGCAATCTGTTGGTCACATTCTCCAAGGTTTCATGTATTTACTTTCTGATTTCTCACAATCCATGTCTTTCAACTGGTTTTGAAAACAGCAGTGTTGTGTATTTGGTATATTATACACTGGTGACTATAGTATATAAATATTTCTCTGTGTATAGGTTCCCTACCACTTTCACAGCTTTAGATAATAGGAAATCTCTTCATTTTCATTCAACTTGCGGTGGAGTATGCTTTGTTTTTCTCAAGTCTGCTGTAATGTGATGCTTCTTTGCCAATGTTCTCTGCAAGTCAGGCATCAAGGCATCATTTTAGCACTGTCTTCATGAAAAGGCAGTAAATATGAAACAGTCTCTGAAGTTATAAGCAGAGTCTTGCATAATTATGATTAAGACTATAATTGATGGTAAACTTGATACAATATTTAATATTCCTTGAAAAATCATTACCCTACATTCTTAATGAATGATAGAAGAAATATACACACCATTATATTTTATTTGTTTGCTTGTTTGTTTGTTTAATGTATTTGGGGTGACATTGGTTAGTAAAATTAAATAGGTTTCAAGTGTACAATTCTATAACACATCATCTACTCATATATATCACATTGTGTATTCACCAGCCAGAGTCATTTCTCCTTTCATCACCATATCTTTGACCCCCTTTTCTCTCTTTTGTCACTCCCCCTCTGCCCTTATCCTCTGGTAACCACTAAACCATTGTCAAAACACCACTATTAAATGGTCCAAAGTTTGTCTCAGTGGCATAACATTTGGTACATTCAGTCTAATTGTATAAGGGCAAGACCCATCAGCATTGTTAATTTAAATCCAACATCAGGTCACAGGAAAGTCTGATCTTCCTCTCTAGTGGTGGGAGGTTTTATTCCCCACTCCTAACTCTTCCATGAAGAAGACTTAATTAGTACCTAGTTTTCCTTTGTCATATCTAGGTTTAGTAAAAGAGTTTGACCTTTTAGAACATATCACAGTTTGTACAAGCTTGGATACTTCTCTTATCCAACCTAGGTGTTGTTTATATATCAAATTTATGTTTATTTCATAGCAAAGCTGTGAGTATTTATGAGATGGAGTATGAAAAGGGCCTGGCTGAGTGGTACATGGCACACACTCAGTAAATTCTCATTGTTCACTGTAAAAGTAAAGCCCAAGACAACCAGCTATGATGTTCCTGTTCTGTACATTTTGGAAATACCTGATGAAACTCACCTATTTCTAGGTTTTGATCACCTGGCTCAGTTGTTGTTTTTTTCTTTTCCCTACTACTACTTCTGAATAAATGCCATTTCTTTCTCTGAATATGACTGATTTTTGTCCCTCTCTTGAGTCTTTGAGGCTCTGTTTCCTAAGAATGCCTTTTAATCCTATTTGCTTATGTTAAAATTCAACTTGCTTTTAAAGATCCAGTTTAATTTTAACCTAATCCATGGAAATTCTTTTAATAACCAGAAAGCCTAGAACATAGGTAATCTTCAATACATACGTATTAGGAGAATTAATGAATGAGAGAATGAAGAGTTAGAAGGGACTTTCAACCCTTCCAAGTTCTATGGTATTTTTCCATATTCATGTTGTTACAAATATAAAATATTACTTTGCTGTCCTTAAAGGAGAGTATAAGAGCCTTTTAGATAGAAAATGTGTCATCAGAATCTTTGTATCTATGTAGAAAAATAAATTAATTGTTTGTAAGAAATTACCAGTTTAATCAAGCCAAATATTTTTATGGAGTATAAACATTCTATGAAAATATAGGATTTGACCCAGGGAAATTATATAAAGTGACAAGAGCAGAAAGCTAAGAATGGAACATTAAAGAATTACCAATATTTACATGCAGGTGTGAGGAAGAAAATATAGTAAGACAAATGGGAGGAAAATTAGAATAGCATAATCTCTTTCAAGATTATAAGAAAAATAGTGTTAAATTCCACCAAGATTAAAAAAAAAAATTGGAAGAAAACTAAATGCTGAACTTGACCAACACACGGATCATTAGTGATATAAGGGGAGATGTTTTGTAGCTTGGTGATCGCAGAAGTCAGATACAGTAGGCTGAGGACAGGAGGTGATAAAATGAAGACATTAAGTGTTGATGGCTCTTTATTGAAGTTTGTCCATGAAAGAGGAAAAAGATGGTGGTAGGACAAAGGAGGGGGAGATAAAGATTTCTTTAAAATGACAAGTACCTAAGAACAGTTATATACTATGTTTTAAAAAACTGAGGTGGGGAGGTTGCTAATAAAAGGAAAAGAAGATAATTGGTGTGGAAAAATCCAGGAGATGGAGATCAGGGTTGGGAGCCAATGGCAGGATTAGACTTGGACCCAGAGTAGAACAGTTTTATTTCAGTCCACAGGCTAGCAACACCTGCTCTGTCATGATTACAGAGTTGAATTTCTAATGAAGAAATTTCTGAACATTTAAACAGAATTCTAAAAAACTCATAATTGTACTTTTATGGGTTATAATCCCATCATTGGAAGATATTAATGTCATGTTAGCCAAAGTGGAACATTTTATAACTTCATTTAGAAGGCCTCATTCCTGAAGTTGGTTATTGTCATAAAGGAAATTTTCACCTTTAATGTTGCTAATATTTCAAAGAGCAGGCTGGCGTGATCCTCTCCAAATGCTTTTTTCTTGCTTTTCAAATTAAATCCAGATGCATGGTCCAGCTTGAAACAAAAGAGGCATGATAATTGTTTAGGTGTAAATTGTGAAGAAAATTGTACCTTTATATCTTAAATTCACCCAAAAAAATAAAACTCAAGTATCTTGGGCTGCACCTGTGTTTTAGAAAGTGTGAAGTTATATAAGAAAAAATAAATAAGTAGAAATAAACCGTAATTTCATTGAATTAGAAATGTGTTTTAAGAAAGTAGCTCACCTACAATGTGGTTTGACCTTCCTGGTCTTGTTTAAAAGAGCTCACTCTTCCTCCTTTAATTCCTCTCCTCCAAAATGGAATTTAGCAATACATTTGAATGTGTTGTTTTGTCATTGGGAGGGATAGTAGAGAATTAAATAAACCTATGTAAGTCCTCATCTCACATTTAAGTCTGAATAACTCAATTTCTGTATTGTTATTTTCTAATGACAATGATTTTTAATTATTCTGTTTCGTATTAAAGTGTACTTTTGTTATTTCTACTTTAAAATTTATGTGCTTTTCTTTTTTTTATTGTCTTTGTCTATATTTGCAGAGACTTTCAAAGTGGCTTTTTTTGTTTGTTTGATTGATTTTGTTACATCTCTTGGCTACCTTAGCTCCTGATTCTATAGGTTTCTCCAAGGACTTTTTCTCCTGACACTTTAGTTTAAGCTTTTCCATCAGAATGCTCCAGCTATGAGCCACATTCTTCCTGGTCTTCATGATATCACAGTAATTTAAATCACAGCAAATGTAAATATAATTTACATTTGCATAGCACTTAACAGTTTATAAACATTTTCAATATACAGCTTTCATTATCCCTCAAAAAAGACTTTGGTATTGCATGGTTATGGTCTTAAGTTTGTGAAGTTTATTAGAAATGGCATGGCAACAAAAGACAATAGATCTGGGTTATAATCCAAAGTGTGACATTTTGAGTCTTTTTGTTTTAAGTAAAATGAAGTATTGCATTGAAATCCATCATTGAATTTTTAAAAATGTTGTATAGCTCTTGTTTAATAATAAAAATTATGTGTAACCACTACACATGTCATTGAAATCAGAAGAATGCTGATTGTGGTGTGTATCTTTCTAGCTTTCCCATCACTTTCCATGAACCTCTAAGATCTCCTGGATGTTTCTAGATGATACATCAGGTTCCTTTCTCCTCCAATTGTATTTGTTCAAAGTTAATAAAACAGAACTTTGGAAGCAGAAATAGCAAAGGTGTGACTTATGGGCCAGACCCAGCCTGTAGGTGTGTTTTGACATTCCCAATATTTTTGGAAGTGTTGAATTAGTTGCTAAAATTAACAAATCAGAGGATTTCACAGAAAAGCTGAATTTTTAGCTACACTGGAAATAGAAAATCTGACAAACTGGGCCATGGCAACAATCAGCTGGGGCTGTATAGGGACTGTTCCCTTTAGATGTGGCATGGAGCCTCCAAATGGCCCTGAACCTGATGTATTTATGTTGTCCTCTTTGTTCCTTTGGTCTCTCTTTTTTTTTTTTTTTTTTTTTTTAAGCTCCAGGATTACAGTTAGGTGATATGCAAGAGGACACCAACTTCTGTGAAGAGTAGAACCCAGCGCTTCTGTTTTCCAGGTGTTTTCTTATACCACATTATACCGTATTGTCCATAATTTGACACCAGATGTTATGCTCCATTTGATCCTGTAATATGATCCATTGAAAAGCCTGTTCATGTCTTAACTTTTTTTCTTTCAATTTTTAATTTTGGAATATTAATTTGGAAGACAAGATAAAAACACTTCCTGGATCCCTCCATACTGGAGCTTTCTAACCAGACCCCAAAGACATCAGAACTGCTGCCAGTATATCTTTAGTTTATCATTCTCTCATGTCAATCAACTAGTGAATGTAGAAGTGCGAGAGTTTCATGGGTCTCAAAGAGCTCTCTGTCAAATTTAAATGCAGAATTCAGAACACTGGTACCTTTTCTGATTGGCAGCGTAATTTTAAATATGGCCAACTTTATGCTCTTCAGTGGGACATCACCTAATGATATAGTTGTGCTGTGTGTGTGTGTCTGTGTGTGTGTGTGTGTGTGTGTGTGTGTGTGTGTGTGTGATTCCATGTCTTCCTGGGGTCCTCCACTGTACATGATAAGATAACAACTTTCAACATACATTTTACTCTTGAGGAAAGAACACCTTTTTTTTTTTTTTTTTTTTTTTGGTTGGGGTGTAGGACTGTTAATGATTCAAGTATTTGGTTTTATAATTCATCAGGATTTATTGTGAAAGGAAAAAAGAGAATATGACCTTATGAAGAAATTTTATGTGATGGGATAATGACCACTGAAACGGGATAGGAAACAAAGGGAGATTCTGATGTGTGTGTGTGTGTGTGTGTGTGTGTGTGTGTGTGTGTGTGTGTGTGTGTGTATTAGTGCATATAAGCTAGGTTTATGGTGAATAATCACCCTAGTTTGCCTGAGGCTGGGTTTCCTGGTATGTGAGACATGCTGTGCAAAAACCAGAAAAATCCCAGGCAAACCAGGACAAGCTGGTTTCCCTAACTGCCCTCCAACTTCCTTGTATGCAGCCAGATTTACTCTTGAGGGAATTCCTCACATTGACATATGTGGTAGAAGTTGACAAAAGCTCCCAACACATTCTCCACTAGAAAATTAAATGTCCATTATATGTAATTGAAAAGAAAAACAAGGATTCCTGGTAATCAGAGTTCCATTTCTTCTCCCTGGTGAATTTGTGACCAGACTGTTTCTCCTTGGAGATTTGTAATTCCTGATTCCTAGGCAATTCCCAAATTGACTTGATTCTTCTGAACCTTGAATCCATTTCTTTTGATTGTAATAGAAAAAACCTTAACAAGTATAGAAGTTTGTCATATTTGGTGCCAAAATCACAATTTATTACAGAGTCCATGTTGAAGAAAAGAGAGGGAATGCTGTCCAGGAAAGTCCTGGAGGTGAACCTAGTGCTGGGGCTATTTTTATGTCCCCACTGGGATGCTGTGCAGCTGAGTGTTTGCCTGACTCATGAGAGTTCACAAGAGCAACAATAGTTCATCATTTCCACCCAGGGCCTGTGCCAATCAATTCAACTAAATTCTACTAATTGCCAATCAATTCTCCAGCACTGAGGTGGTGGAGAGGACATTACTCGATCCATCCTAACACTTCATCATTAATGGCCAAGAAGGGGTGCTTGAAGTTAGCTGCCATTAGACTTTCCTCCATTTCTAATTAATTTGAATAGACCCCTCACTTACTGAACCAACATAACCAATCACTAAAAGAGCTATATACTTAGTGGGATGATAAAGCTACTTCCTTTGCTCTTTTATCTGGGTGTAGAATAACTGAGTTTAGAATTTTGGAGCTGGGATGTGATTGCTAAAAACTGCTTTATATTATTTTCTTATAATATCAGTATTGACATTCTCTCAATTTTGTCCTAGATTATCCATTCTAAGCATTCCAATATCCATTATAGTCTCTTAAAATTAAAAGGACGTAGTAGTGTTTCAAGCTTTATAAACGTATATACCATAGGGAAACTAGCTTTCATTATGTAGTAAATGGAATTGGTTACCCCTTGATAGAAAATGTAGATGATACATACTTTAAAATCATTAAGATGATTTCTAAGTGTTTCTACTTTCTGGGAGTCAATATATCCTTTGTGGTTGTCCTCTGTTACAGCCTATTTCCATCACCTGTTTTTGTTGCTTTTGTTTCTACTTTTGCTTAGCCTTGTTCTTATCATGAATATTAATAATTATTCAGAAGACGTGACTTCTCAAATATGGTGGTTCAAAACATTGCATCATTGCAGGTGTGTTGAGACAGTGCAATATAGTTAGTAGCTCTGAATCTAGAGCTAGGCACCTGGGTTTGTATCCAAGATTGTCATTTGGCAGATGGGCAAGAAATGCAAGCCTCATTTCTTCAACTGTAATATGGTGATGACACTAGTATCTACCTTGAAAGGCTACATGGGTTAAATGAGGTGAGATATGTAATCAGTTGAAACAGTGCCTGGTGATATATGTAAGGCACCTAAAATTGTATATTCAAAAGTAAAGAGAGTTCTTCGGGACCCCTGAAATCCCACGACCTCTACATGTATTGGTTGATTGAAATGAGCAAATGATAAACAGAAGATACACTGGCAGCAGTTTCGTGTCTTGAAGGTCCTGCTAGAACGTTCCAGTGTTTGGGCACATGGGAAGTGATTTTATTTCGTCTTTTATATTTTCTCTTGTATTTTATTTTACCCAGTAAGTTCTATACCCACTGCCTAGTTTTAATTTTTTTACAAAAATATGCAATTTGGGCTTACCCCATTCTGGACCTGTTCCCATAGATCTTGGATTTTTCTTGTGTTTTATTTCTGACTGTGATTTCCTTTGTGGGGTGTGTATGTGTATAAGTGTTTTCTCTTTTTTTTAAAAAAAATCTTATTTAAATGTCATTTTTTTTCATTTTATTTTCTTAAAAAATTAAAAGAAAAACAATAAACTAAATTAAATCAGTCTGTCCTCAGCGGTAAAAATATAGTTTCCTTCAATGGGAAAAATTCCTGTTTGCAAAGATATAACATAAACCAATGTAGCTGCTCAAGACTAAAGAATCTTAATGTGTCATATCAGCAAATAGATTTGTACTCACTTTCTCAAAGCAACAGCAGACAATACTTTCATGTTTAGATAGTGAGTGTCCTTCCTGAGACACAGTAATGATCACATAGATTGAAATATTTCTGTGAACACTAAAGCATATCCTTTTAACTGGAAATGAATCCATGACACAGGACACAAAAAGAAAATGTGCTTTTCCTTATAGATAAGATCTAGAGCTACTGGGATCAGTTAGAAGAGAAAGGAAACAAATAATTTCTTTTGAAATTTTCACCATTGTTGTAATTTAGGAAACATTTATTAAATGCCTAATCATGAGACCTAAAAATAAAGTCTTAAACAACCTTTTAAGTACCTGACATTTGAGATCTTTTGAGACATCATGGATGAAGGTATTTATTTATTTATTTATTTATTTATTTATTTATTTTTAAATTAAAGTTTATTGGAGTGACAATGGTTAGTAAAGTTACATAGGTTTCAGGTGTACAATTCTGTAATACATCATCTATATATCACATTGTGTGTTCACCACCCAGTGTCAGTTCTCCTTTCATCACCATATATTTGATCTGATGGAGGCATTTTAAACCCATTGTTATATAACATAGTCACTATAAGAGTTTAGTAATTCACTAAATAATTCATTCCTTGTATTCTCATTGAGTGTGCACTCTGCAACAGGTACTGTGCTGCACACTAGAAGTTCAGCATTGTGGAACAGACTATTGTTTGCCTACCTAGCATGGATTGTTCCTTTTTTTTTTTTTTTTTTCTATTTCCACTAATAGAAAACTAAATTTGTTTAGGGCAATGTGCTTAGATAAAAACAAAGCAAAACTGGGGCCGGCCAAGTGGCTCAGTTGGTTAAGAACTCACTCAAGAGTGCGAGCTGAGCTCTGAGCAACAGCAGTTTGATGTCCAGCCCAAGCTGAGCTACCGCTGAGCTTCCAACAGTTGGTAAGATGGCTCAACTAAAAAAAAGAAAATAAAAACACAAAGCAAAACTTGATTTCTTTGGAATTCTAGCACTTAGGATTGGCTGTGTGATACAGTTTTGGTAGATAGGATGGAAGTGAATGTTTGCAGGATGGATTTTCCTGGCACATTAGCAGTTTCCTGTTTAAAGGGTTAGAGTTAGCTGGCCTGTGCCTTTGGCCATTGCCTTTTCCTGATTCTTCCTGCCTAGACCTGGCATGCAATGCTTGGAGGTGTATTAGCCAAATTGTGATCCTAAGGATAAAAGGCGAAGACAGCTTAGCAGAGCCATGGAAGGAGCCTAGTCCTTCATTAAATCCTTGGATATCTAGAATATGTCTGGACTACTTACTTCCAGGGTTTTGTTGACAGAGCAAAATAAGCTTCTCCTTGCTTAAGTACATCTTGTTGGTTTCTTTTATATATAGCCAAATACAGTTTATACTGATACAGTAAATAAAATATGCGCGGTGATTGCCCTCGGCAAGCCTGCAGTTTTGCAGAAATTAAAAGTAGGTTTTGTTGTTTTAAGTCAGTTTCCATTTATTTCCCACACTTGCCTATAACTTACTTGACTGTGTTGAGAATGATTCTAAGGCTGCCTCAAGTTTATTGGCAACAAATACAGTGATTGATCAGCAATAGACAGAGTATTGAGAGAAGTGATTCATTTTCCATCTTTAGTAGTGGCTAGAAATGTCTATATAATGAATCCTGATTATGATTTTGCAAAGGAACAATGCATGAAACTCATATGCTGAGAGAATAATTTGAAAGTACATAGGAAATAGGAACTTGGAATAGGCTCAGTGGTCTATATGTATTTGTGTCTGGGAATTATGTGTGGTTTATACTATGCCTTTGAAAAAGTATATCAGCCAGTTTCTTTCCTGTTAGTAGAATGGAAGGACACCAATATAAAATACAGGTTAAAAACTAATAGGTTCTGGGGCAGCCGGGTGGCTCAGTAGGTTAGAGCACGTGCTTTGAACAACAAGGTTGCTGGTTTGATTCCCACATGGGACAATGAGCTGTGCCCTCCATAACTAGATTGAAGACAACGATGTGAGCTGAGCTTCAACTAAGCTTCCAGTGGTCAGCCAGATATCTCAGTTGGTTAGAGTGCACACTCTTAATAGCAAGGTTGCTGGTTTGATTCCTGCATGGGATGGTAGGCTGCACATTGCCCCCTCCCCCACAATTAGATTGAAAATAGTGACTGAGCAAAGTAATTTTTAAAAAATGTTGATTTCACAATAAAAGAATTTTAAAAAATGTTCAGGACAAAACAAAAAGGAGCTTTTGAAAATTAGAATGACAGCACAACTTAAAAAAAAAAAAAAGAAAAAGAAAATAGTGACTGGACTTGGGGCTGAGCTGTGCCCTCCACAACTAGATTGAAACAACTACTTGACTTGGAGCTGATGGGTCCTGGAAAAAACACACTGTTCCCCAATAAAATTTCTAAACAAACAAAACAGGCTCTTAGAAAAAGAAGACTAGAGAGGGATATGAAATTTTTTTTCTGCTTTTGAAGAACTTATACAATTAAAGAAATGGAACAAATATTTAAAAAAAAATTAAAATGCTGAATATGCTTTATAGTATATAGAATATGAAGTCTTGAGTTCATAAACTCTGTTAGGGAGGAAAATAAAGTTAGTTTGTAGAGACAAAGTAAAATAAGAAAGGTTTCCTGCAGAAGATGGGTCTTGAGTAGATGAATTAGGTGACTGGATAGAAAGGAATGAAGAGAATATTTTTGAAGTTGAGAATGGTTTATACAATAGCTATAAGACCAAAAGCAAGTTATGCATATACAACAATAAATATGTCAACTCTACTGGACCAGAGATCCTGAAAAACAAGATTGCTGATATTCAGAGAGCAAGATAAAGGAAATATATGTGGGCAGGACACAGACACACCTGGGGGTTTTCAAGGTCATATGAAGGGTTTAAATTCTATAAATAGACAACAAGGAAATAATATCTCTAATTCCCTTGTTTCATATTTAGAAAAAGAATAATTTCTTTGGGATTTGTCTGTTTATGTCCTTAGGGTTTGGTCTAAGTGAGGCACAGCATTAGAGGAGAATGAAATAAAACATATCTAAAATTTGCAATTTAATTCAAAAATAGAGCATTTTAGTACACATGGAAAATTAACATCATGAGTACAAAATTTTGCATTCTCATATTTATCTCTCAACCAATTCCCAAATACAAAAAAGAATATGACAAAACAATTCTTTTTTCTTCTCCTCCATCCTCTTCTCTCTATTTCACTTTTCTGGCTTCCTTTTTTATTTTTAAACAAAATGTTTCTTGTACATCAAATGGCTCTTTGAAAACAACATGCACTGAAGTGAAAGCAGGTCAGCCCTAAAGGAAAAGGCACACTTATTAGAGAACATACAACTGTGAATAAAGAGAGGGAAGCCTTTCCTCCTATGAAGAAAAAGTTTCCTAAAAGGGCAAGGGATGCTTTAGAACCCAGTGACAAGACTGTCTTTTAAATCCCCAAAAGGTCATATAATAAATGAGATTCATTTTTTTCTAAAACAGCAATTTCTACTAAGTGAACCAGTAAAAGTTAAACACTTAAATTAACCAAGCTGAGCACAGACCTAAACATCCCTAAGGCAGAAAATGACTTTTGCTTTGACTCTGCAAACTTTTATATCCCTGGTGTTTTTGAACACACATCCTAACGTCATTGCAACTTAAATACAAAACACATGAGATAGAAGCCATGTCAAACTTTGGTTTCCACATTTCTAGAGCAGTTAATTTTGCAACAGCTTGGGGGTTTTTCTCTACCAAATTCCCTCAAACTTCAAAATTCTAGCTCTAACTCACATTGCTGACTTTAATTCTCTTCTCTGGGAACTATTTCTTGCCACTAGCATATACTTTTTTGTGTTGAGGATTTCACTTATATATTTTTTCTTCACCTGGGTCGAAGTGTTACCCTGTAAAATACCAACTTCCTTCAATACCCAGTTCAAATGCCCTCACCCTTATTGTATATTTCATGATATCCCCTGATTTGATGTTCCTTAAGAAAAGGTTATGTATCTTCTTAATTTTTGTGTTCTCCAGAGCTCGGATCACAGAGCGTTGAATGCAGCTGTTTTCTTATTAAAACCCATTGAATTAGACTGTACCATGTAACATAAACATAGTCACAATTTATCAAACTCTACCTCCATTCTTGACAAACATTTAATAAGCACTTACTATTTGATGTAAACAATAAATGTGTGTATGCATGTATAAAAATGCACATATACATATATGTATGTAGACTGTATATTTCCATATATACAATATGCAATATGGAAGTATATGTATGTGTGTGTGTATACACACATACACATATATCCCAACAAATATGTATTTCTTCTTCTTAGATGATCCCCTTTAAGTTAAGACATGTAAACAAGAAACAGTTTTCAAGTAATATGCAATTCAACAGAGAAACAGAACTTTACCATTTTTTATAAATAATAACTTCTTGAAAATGAGTTTGAAAGTCAAACATGACACAATCATTCTAAGACATACTTTCATATTATAAACGAGTTTCCTAAAAATAGTATAAAACCTCTGATTATATGTATTACTTTGGATATAAACTTGGTCAATATATTTCAAATTTTTCATTTATATGTTATCTAATATTGAAGCCATGGTAGGTCAGATAAAATTCATTTAGCATAGCATTGAAGAGTCATTGATTTCAGCAGAACGAATGGTTTCTCATAACCTCTGGGAAATCCTAAGGCTCCTCCTCTCCTTTGCCTATGTCTCTCTACCCCCAAAATTTTAGAATCCAAAGGAAACATTCTACCCATAAAGAGGATAGATGAGATTTTTAGCTCGTGAACTAAGGCTTATATTTTCTTTGAGAGGCTGGCCTTTCACAGGAGGTTAAAAACGTAGTACAATTAGTTGTAGGGATTTTTTCTTATGCCACCATATATTTTTTTCCCCTTTCCTTCTCCTCAGGAGAGTCATTCCTGGCCTTAGCAAGACTCATGTTCTCAGTTTATCTTAGTAATACTCTAAGCATCAAGTCTTTCATTTGCAAATGACAGGAATTCAGCTCAAATTAGCTTAAATGAAAAAGGAAAGAGGTCAGCTGGATCCACATCCTCAACTCTTGGCTCTAGTTTACTCTAGGTTTGCAAGTTTTTCTATAAGGAGACAATTACCAACAATTTCAGGCTTATATTTACTAGAGTAGAAAACCCCACTGAGACAGTGAATGGCTCTTTTTCAAAATTTCTGACAAAACTCCTGAAAGGGTGAAAGGGATGCTTTAGAATGCAGTCACAAGACTCACTCACTGTCTATTTTTGCCACTAGCATACACTATATATATAAATACAACTAAATGTCTCATGTTATGTATTCCTACAGGGAGCCACATCGTTGTGCTATGTTCTTTGGCAAGCCTGTTTATTGTACCCATTCCTGTGGCTGACATCAGGCTGACACACCCTGAATCTCAAGGAGGAGAGATGAGTGGTAGTTATGTGAGAGAAATTAGGACAGTCTCAGAAGTAGTAGGGGTGAGTCCTGTAGAGACAAAAATAGCAGATTTCCACTTCAAAAGGCAAAAACACTTCTCTGGCTTCTTTTGTGATGGTGTCTGATTTTTGTTTTACATAATTGGTTTGTTCTGAGATAGGAGTTAGAGCATGGTTCTACAGACAGAAAATGGAATTTGTGATGATCCTTCAACAGCTTCCAAGTTGGGTTAATCCTACCAAAAATCTTTCATGTGTCCTTTCCAGTTTGTAAAGATTAATGGAGTGCATACAAATTATACTATAGAGTCACAAAACAGAAAATAATGATTCCTGGAAGTTAGCTGTAATCATACAAAGAAGGTTTCCTTATAATAAACAATTCATTTACTTCCTTTTGGTGAACAGAGAATTCAATCGGAAGGAATATTTAATTAAGAAGGAATAATATAATAGTAACATGGTAATGACTGTATAGTGCCAGGTGGGCATTGTTGAATAATTATGATGTTCACCTGAAACTAATACAATATTGTACGTTAGCTGTATTTTAATAAAAATATTTTAAAAAAACAATAAAAATAAGCAAAAAAAAAAGAATAATATAAAATAATATTGAATGTGAACTATAATACAAAATATATAGTCATGGCATGTAAAGTACAGCATAGGGAATATCATCAATGGTATAGGAATAGTTATGTTCAGTGTCAGATGGGTAGTAGACTTGTTGGGGTTATCACTTTGTGAGGGGTGTAAATGTTTAATCACTATGTTGTTTTGTACACCTGAAACTAATAAATAAAAAAAAGAAACTTGAAATGGTCACATAGAATGACAGATGACCCCCCCCACCCCTCTAAAAAAAGAAGGAATAACTCTTTTTGGAGGAGGTAGGCTCAAATTGAACCTTGGTAAAATATTTTAAAGATAGGAGCCAGCACAACACAGCTATAGAAAATGACATTGACTTGGTTTAATTGTTTCTGTATATATATCAATCAAACATTTTGCTGCTGTAGTCATATGCTTCCTAAAGATAAAGAACTTACATTTAAGAAGGAGGTTCTGAAAAAGGTAGACAATGCTCGAGAGCAAAGGACTGGAATTAGAGAAGGGTGATGGAATTAGAAGGATTTATCAAAATGAAATATATCCTTCAAAATTAAATTTAAAAAATGTAAAAGATACTGTTTAAAGAGAAAATATGCCATTTCCTTTTTTGTTAGCTGAGCCATCCTGCTACCTGTTGGCAACTCAGCAGCTGCTCAGCTCAGGCTGGGCATCAAACTGCTGTTGCTCAGAGCCTCAGCTCGCACTCTTGAGCGGGCTCTTAACCAATTGATCCACTTGGCCAGTCCAAATATGCCTTTTGTGTTGTGATAAAAGTCACATAACATAAAATTGACCACTTTATTTTAGAGTATACAATTCAGTGGCATTGACTATAATGTTGCGTAACTATTACCACTACCTATCTTTAGAAGGAAACCCGGTATACATAAAGGAGTCTCTCCCCAGAACCTGAAAACCACTAATCTTTTTATTCTTATATGGAATTTCATGAATGTTTCTTATGAATGGGATCATGCAATATGTGACCTTTTGTGTTTGGTTTCTTTCACTTAGCGCTGTTTCCAGTGTTTATTCATTCTGTAGCATATATAAGTTGCTCATTCATTTTTATGGCTGAATAATAGTGCACCGAATGGGCATACCATATTTGGTTATACATTCAATGGTTGATGGACATTTAGGCTGTTTCCATCTTCTAACTGTTAAGAATAATACTGTTTTAAGCAGTCATGTACAAGTGTTTTTTGAACACCCATTTTCACTTCTTTGGGATATATAAGTATATATCAAGGGTGGAATTGCTGAGTAATATGGTAATATATGCTTAACATATTAAGAAACTGCAAAATTGTCAAGTTGCAGACTTGGGTTATTGATTTGAAATTTTCTTTTTAATGTAGTCATTGTAGCTATGGATTTCCTCTGAGCACTGCCTTCACTGCATCCCATAAGCTTTGACATGTTGTGTTTTCATTATCATTCTTCTCTATGTATATATATTTTTTAATTTTCTTTGACCCATTTGTTGTTTAAAAGGATGCTGTTTAATTTCCATGAATTTGTGAATTTTCAAGTTTTTCTTCTGTTATTATTTCTAGCTTCATTCCATTGTGGTTGAAGAAGATAATTTGTACTATTTCAACCTTTGAAAATTTGTTGAAACTCGTTTGTGGATAAACATATGGTTTATAGTGGAGAATGTTCCCTCTACCCTTGAAAAGAATTGCATTCTCTTATTGTATGTATGTCTGTTAGCTCTACGTAATTAATCATGTTGTTCAAATCTTCTATTTAGAAATACTATCCATTATGGATAATAGTGTATTAAAGTATCCAACTATTATTATAGAATTGTTTATTTCTCTCTTCAATTCTGTCAATTTTATCTTTATCTACTTTGAAGTTTTATATAGTTTTTTTATATAATTTTATTGTAAGGTGCATACATATTTATAATTGTATCTTCTTTCTGGATTGACACTTTTGTAAATAATACTTTTATGTTTATGATTATATCATCTTGATGGATAAACTCTTTTATTGTTATCTATGTCTTAGTCCTTTGTAACAGTTTTGGACATTGTCCCGACCCGCAGGACGATCAACAGGGACCCAGAGGCAAAAAGGGGGAAGGGGGATAGGAGGCACAAAGAATGGAGACAGACAGGCTGTCTGATCAAGTCTCGTTTATTGAAGAGCAGGAGGTGGCTTATATAACCAAGGAACTTGAGGGGGAGGGAGAGTATGCGAAGGCGGGAGTTGTTAATAGCAACTAGACCTGCAAGGAGGGGTTATTCCAGGAATTGGCAGGGGTGGAGCTACACCAAGAAAAGGCTGAGGTGGTTAAAAGCTATTTTATCAGGGTGTGGGCTTTCATGCTGTGTGGCCTGTCTTGATATAGCAACTTAAAGAAATCGAGCGGCTGTGAGCCCTGGCTCATTTTGCTGTGCCAGCAAATGGCTCCCCACAGGACATAATGTCTCTTTTGTCTGATATTAGTATAACCACTTCAGTTCTCTTTTGGATACTATTTGCATGCAATATCTTTTTAGGTGCTTTCATTTTTAACCTATTTTTCTCTTTATATCTAAAGTGAATTTCATATGGCTGGTAGGTATATAGTGGGATCATTCTTGAAAATCTATTTTGCCAATATGTGCCTTTTAATTGGATAATTTAATCCATTTATATTTCAAGTAATTGTTGATAAGGAAGAACTTCTGCCATTTTTTTCTATTTGGTTTTTGTATGTTTTACAGCATTTTTGTCGCTCATTTCCTTCATTATTGCCTTCTTTTGTGTTTAGTTGATTTTTTTTCAGTGAGTCATTTGATTCCCTTTGAATTTCCTTGTTTATATTCTATAGATTGTTTTGAAGTTAACATGGGGATTACATTCAACATACTAAATTTAGGGCCGGCTGAGTGGCGCAGTGGTTAAGCGCTGGCTTGGGAAGCCAGCGGCCCCGGTTCGGGCCCACATATGAGGTCCAGTGACACTGTCCTCAAAAAAAAAAAAAAAAAAACTAAATTTATAAAAATCTAATTTGGATTGAGAAAAACTTCACTTCAGTAGTGTACAAAAACTGTGTTAACTTTATGGTTCTGTCTTTCCTTTTATATTATTGTTACAAATTATCATTTTTTAAAAATAAAATCAAGGCCACATTTACATTTTCAGTTTTTTTTTTCTTTTTTTCACCAGTTTATTGAGATATAATTGATGTACAGGACTACATTAAAAATTACATCTTATGATTCTTGACTTTTTCTGTCTGACTTATTTTGCTTAGCATAGTAATCTCAAGGTTCATCCATGTTATTGTAAATGACAGTGTTTAATCTTTTCTTATAGCAGGCTAGTATTCCATTGTGTATATATACCACATCTTCTTTATCCAATCGTCTATTGAAGGACACTTTGGTTGTTTCCATGTCTTGGCCACCTTAAATAGTGCTGCAGTGAACATAGGGGTACATATATCTTTACGGATAAATGTTTTCAGATATTTTGGGTATATACTTGGGAGAGGGATTGCTGAGTCATATGGTAATTCTATTCTTAATTTTTTGAGGAGCCTCCACACTGCCTTCCATAATGGCTGCACCAAACTGCATTCTCACCAACATATGAATGTTCCATTTTCTCCCCAGCTTCTGCAGTTATTATTTTTCTTGTTGATGGCAGCCATTTTAACCAGTGTGAGGTGATATCTCATTGTGGTTTTGATTTGCATTTCTCTAATAGGTAGTGAAGTTGAGCATTTTTTCATAAATCTGTTGTCTGTTTATATGTTTTCTTGGGAGAAGTTTCTGTTCATGTGCTCTGCCCATTTTTTAATTAGACTGTTTGTCTTTTTGTTGTTGAGTTGTATGAGTTCCTTATATATATATATTTTAGATATTAGCTTCTTATTGAAGATGTTGAAGATGTTGTTTGCAAATATCTTTTCCTATTTTATTGGTTGCCTCTTTGTTTATTGATGGTGCTTTTGCTGAGCAGAAGCTTTTCAGTTCGATATAGTCCCATTCATTTATTTCAGCTTTCACTTCCCTTGCCTTTGAGATCAAATTCATAAAATCCTCTTTGAACCCCAGGTCCATAAGTTTAGTACCTATGCTTACTTCCATGCAATTTATTGTTTCAGGTTTTATGTTTAGGTCTTTGCTCCACTTTGAGTTAATTTTGGTATATGGTGACAGATAGCAGTCTAGATTCATTCTTTTTCATATGGTTTTCCAGTTCTTCCAACTCCATTTATTGAAAAGGCTTTCTTTTCTCCATTGTATGCTTTTACTCATATGTGGGATATAAAACTGAAAGCAACAAAGGAACAAGACAAACAAATAAAGAAACAAAAACTCATAGACAAAGACAATAGCTTAGTGGTTACCAGAGGAAAAGGAATAGGCAGGATGGTAGAAGATAGTAAAGGGGATCACATTTATGGTGAACTGACACTGGGTGATGAACACACAATGTGATTTATAGATGATATATTATAGAATTGTACACTTGAAATCTATGTAATTTTACTAACCATTGTCACCCCAATAAATTTAATTAAAAAAATAAGAGTAAAAAAATATATATTTATATACTATTTGTTCAGTAATATAGGTTTATAATTATATTTATGCATTTTCTTTAAAATGTAGGAAATAAAAAGTGGAATTAATAAACAAAAACATAACAATTTGGCTTTGATATTTATTTATGTATATACCTTTACTAGAGATCTTTATTTCTTCATATAGCTTCAAGTTACTGTTTAAGGCACCTTCATTACAACCTGAAGTACTTCTTTTAGCATTTCTTGTAGTGCAGGTTAAGTGGTAGAAAACTCCTTCAGCTTTTGTTTAGGTGAAATATTTTACTTTCTACCTTATTTTTTGAAGAACATTTAACTGGATGTAGAATTCTCAGCAGTTTTTTGTTGTTATTATTTGTTTTGTTTTTTGTTTTTCCAACACTACAAACATGAATTATACTGTCTTCTGGCTACCACGGTATCTAACGAGAAATTTCTCATACATGGTGAGTTGCTTTTCTCAGCTTTCAAGATTTTCTCTTCATTTTTGTTTTATAACAATTTGATTATAATGTGTCTAGCTATGGATCTTTTTGAGTTTATCCTACCTGAGTTTCATGTTTCTTGGATTTGTATAGATTCATAACTGTCATCAATTTTGGAATATTTTTGGTCATTATTTTTCCAAATATTTTTTCTACCTCTTTCTCTCTCTCTCTTCTCCCTCAAGGATTCCCATAATGGCTATGTTGGTCCACTTTTACATTTTATTTTATTTTAATTAAGTTTATTGGGGTGACATTAGTTAAACAATGGGCAGAGGACCTGAACAAATATTTCTTTTTTTTTTTTTTTTAAAGATTTTATTGGGTATTTGGGGGAGGGGAACAGCATTGGGGAATCGGGGAAGGGGAACAGACAAGTTGCTGTCCTTTTGTTTTTCAGTCTAGTTGTCGAAGACATTGCTTCACTGGCCCATGTTGGTATTGTCATTGCGCTCTTCCTGGATGAGCCAGATAGGTCACTGGCCTTGATGGACGTGGCTATTGGTAACTCATGCTGGCTGCCAGCCACTCATGCTGGCTGCTGACCACTCACTGTAGCCTATGGCAGCGGGGGCTGCAGCCTACACTGTAGCTGGGGCTCGCACAGCCCAGCTCCAGGTGGAGCTGTTGTTACCTGTAGAGGGCTGTGTCACTGACCCTCATATGTGGGATCCAAACCGGGACCACTGGCATCCCAAACCAGCTCCCAGCCAATGTGCCACTCTGCTGGCCCTGAACAAACATTTCTTTCAAGAAGACTTACAAACAGTTAACAGATATATGAAAAGATGCTCAATTTCAGTAGATATTGGGAAATGCAAATCAAACCTACAATGAGATACTACGTCACATCTGTTTGAATGGCTATCATCAATAAGATGAATAGCAACAAGTTTTGGAGGGGCTGTATAGTAAAAGGAACAATCAAACACTGTTGGTGAGCATGTAAATGGGTACAGCCATTATAGAAACAGTAAGGAGGTTTTTCAAAAATTTAAGAATAGAATTACCACCTGACCTAGCAATCCCTCTTGTGGGCTTCTACCAAAAAAATCTGAAAACATTTACCCGTAAAGATATATTTACCCCTGTTCATTGCCACATTATTCACTATGGCCAAGGCATGGAAACAATGAAAATGTCCTTTTAGAGAATTGGATAAAGATGTGGTACATACATACAATGGCCATAAGAAAAGGTGACATACTGGTATTTGCAACAACATTGATGGATCTTGAGATTATCATGCTAGATGAAGTCAGACAGAAAATATCAAGAACCATATGATTTCACTCATACAAGGGATATAAAACTGAAAGCAGCAAATGAACCAGATATGCTGATTTTCTTGATAGTGTCTCACAGTTCCCTTAGGTTCAGCTCCCTCTTCATTCTTTTTTCTTGCTTCTGTTCCTCAAACTTGATGATGTCAATGGCCCATGTTAAAACTAGTTATTCTTTCTTCTGTCTGCTCAAATCTGCTGTTGACCCCCTCAAGTAAAACTTCCATTTCAGTTGTACTTTTCAGCTCCAAAATTTCTGCTCATTTGAAAAAATACTTTATCTTCATTGATATTTTCATTTTGTTCATACATCACTTTCCTGATTTTTTTTAGTGTTATGTTTTCCTTTATTTCTTTGACTATAGTTAAGACAGTTGTTTTAAAGTTTTTTCTAATAAGTCCAATATCTTTGATTCCTGAGGGATAATTTCTGTCCATTTATTTTGTTCCTTTGAATGGGTCATAATTTCCTGTTTCTTTGTATGCCTTATGATTTTTATTATTATTGTTGAAAACCAAGCACTTGATTATTATAACTTAGTTGCTTTGAAAATTAAATCCACCCCTTCCCCGGGTTGTGCTGTTTTTTAATTTTAATTTTTGAAGGGTGTAATATTCTATTTATTTAGGGAATTGTCAAAACTATTTTTGCAAAAGCTATATTCCTTGTGTGTGGTCAATGAAGTATTTGTTCCTTTAGCTTATGTTCAGACAATGTTTGTCAAACAATCTCTGAAATGGTAGGCACATTTTCAAGTTGTATTTTTCTTGATTCAGTGTTCACTTGGTTGATGTAAACCTTTGACTCTTTTCCAGAGTCCTGACAATTTTTGTTTGTTTTTCAAAGTTTCTGTGGGGTAATGAGAGCATGGGGGTGCTTATTCGATTATTTTGATGACCTTCCTTTTGGGATTAATTGTTTTGTTGAATATTGAGTTGTTTTTTGATATATGTATATGTTTTCTTTTAACACTTTAAATAGATCAGCAAACTTCCTTCTAGCTTCCATGGTTTCTGATAAGAAATCAGCTTTAAATCTTATTGAAGATTCTTTGTATTCCATGTGTCATTTCTTTCTTGCTACTTTGAAGAATCTCCGTTTTTGGATTTGACAGTTTGGTTACAATGTGTTTAGATGTGCATCTTTTTGTGTTTATTTTACTTTGATTATGACATCAAAGTAAATTATGAGCTTCTTGGATTTGCAGATTTCTTCAAATTTGGGACATTTGGTCATTACTTATTCAAATATTTTTTCCTGCTCTTTTTTCTCTCTTCCCTCCTTCTGGTGCCCCATTTTATATATGTTAGTACACTTGATACTGTCCCAGAGTTTTTCTTAGGCGCTGATTAAGTTTCATTATTTAATCTGTTTTCTACTTCTCCAACTAAAGCTTAAATTTACCTGTTTTTCAGTTTATTGGTTCTTTCTTTTGACTACTCAAATATAATATTAAAGTCCTCTTGAAATTTTTTTCGTATCAGTTGTTATACTTTCTAGAAAGAATATCTGTTTGGCTCCTTTATTTTTTTAGTTTCTATTTTTTAATTGATATTCTATATTTGGTGAGACATTGTTATCCTTTTTTTCCTCTAGATATTGTCCAAGATACTTTTTAGCTTTTTGAGCTAAAAAGTTTAAGACAATTTATTTAAAGTCTTTTGTCTAATATGTCTAATGTTCCCCTTACTACAGCTTCTGTTAATTAGAGTGTGTGTGTGTGTGTGTGCGCACATGCGTGTGTGTGTGTACAAACCATATTTTCTTGTTTCATTGCATGCCTTATTTAAAAACAAACAAAGAAACAACAAAAACCTGATTATTTTGAGTATTTTAATGTGGTAATTTTACAACTCGTTTTTTTCCCCTCCCCAGAGTTTGTTGTTTCTACATGTTATCATTTGTAGTTTATTTATATAGTGGTTTTTTAAAACTATTTTTGTAAAGGTTGAATTCTTTGTCATGTGTGGCCACTCAGTTTTCTTTTCTATGAGCTTAGTAGTTAGCTCATTATCGTATAGAGATTTCCTTAAAGTACTGCAGTCAAAACAACAACTACAACAACAGTAACCTCTCAGGTCTTTGCAGATTGGCTCTGCTTATCCAGGCTGTTTATTCTGCCTTAGCTTTCACTTCCTGCTTACGTGGGGCTAAACATCAGCCAGAGATAAAATTTTAAGGTCACCTCTGTTCTGTTTTGAGCATGTGTTTAGCCTAGAACATGTGTGTTTGGCTTTCTAGAGTATCCAGTATATGCAAGACATTTTTAAAGATCTTATTCTTTCTACATATATATCCTTTTCCAGTCTTTTCCTTCCCATAATTTTTGGCCTGTTTACTGCTTGCTGTGACTTTTATCCCTTGACCTAGGGATCTGTGGCTAATATAGAAGCCTTTCAATAAACACCTTTTAATAAACCTAAAGGTGCTTTTAATAAACACTTTTCAATGGTTCAACCCTGAGAGAGCTCTGAGGTGGGTAAAATATAGGCAAGTTCTTGAGCTGATTCCTGAGGCAGGTAAAATAAAGGCAAGTTCTTGAGCTGATTCCTGAGGCAAAATATACAACCACAATTCTTTGAGTACAAGATTTGTATTGTTCCCTCTGGCATCAACAAGCTGTACAATAAATGTAGGTTCCTCTTTATTTTCACTTCCAAGCTAGGGAATGAGGAATGGTAGGTTGGTAAGTTTAAACACCATAATACTTTCTTACATAATTTCAGTGGATTATTTCTTCATTAAAGGTTGCCTTGGTACTTTTAAGTTCCAGGATCCCCTCAAAATTGATTCTGATTGTTTTTGCCAGCTCAATCATTGCTTTAGTAGAGAGAAACTGTTTTGTAGTATCCTACTCTGTCATTTGTAATAACATCACTCTTTGAATGATAACTTTTATATGGTTAACAAGAAAGGAGGGGAAAAAAGATGTAGGCATTAAGAAGAAAATACAACAAAGGGCATTCTGATAGATATACCAATAAGGATGATTTTGGAAATTGTCTACATTCTGGAATGAGAATCTATGGCATCCCAGACAAGAAGTCTGTTTGGTTGGTATTGAGAGCTAGGTACATGTATGTTAAAGACTTCTATATGATGTTCAGAAATAGGATGGGCCATTGTAGAGATTAATAAAAATAATTGAGGTCACACATTTCTACACTCAGTATGTAATTTAAACTCAGAATTATAAAGGTGTTTTGTATTATTATTATTATTATTATTATTATTATTATTATCTTGACAAAATAAAAATTCAGGTAAATCTAATTCTACCAAAATATTTTTTGCCCCAAATCTTCTTAAAAAGTGAATGTATATCTTATGCTTTCTGCTCTCTTTTTCTCAGATACAAAATTCTACCTGTAAATCAGATTAAATCCTGTGTGAGCAAGTAAACTGAAACTCTACTTGACCTTTGGTTATACCATATTCATTTCTTCATGTGAGGTTATCTAACCTTTTTATTTTTTCTAAAGTGTGATTGTGTTCAACTCAGCTCATTTGCAACATTTAATAAATAATGCTGGATAGAATTTTTTTCTTACTTTTTGAAGAAAAATGAATATTAAATAATGAGGTTTTTATGATTAGCTGCTAAATAATAATCACAAAAGATGATAAATTTTCATGACTGACTTTTCTCATTATTAAGCCATACTTTTCAGGTGTGATTCTGAGTTATGTAGTTATTCCACCTAGAAGCTATTGAGTAAAGAGCTATCACTTGGGTAGTTCTTGCTTTTGAAGTTCTTTGGACTTAGAGTTAGCAGTGGCATAGATTACTCGCAGCCTCTTGCTTTGGATGTAGTAAGGTAGAAGAGGTCAAATGCTTCTGAAGTTGTTGTGTTGTTTTTTTTTTAATCTACACCCTAAAAATGGAAATGTTACTGGGGTAAAGAGAGACATTTTATGAATACTTCTGTCAGTACAGGAGCATGTTATTTTAGCGGGGGTAACGTTTAAGAGTTTTTTGTTGTAAAGTAAAGCTACATTGAGTGTTGCTTTTTATTTTTTATACTATAAAAGTGGATGTAGAGATGATGCTTCTCTTAATTCCAATATTCTTCGTTTTCCTGTGGTGCTCCCTAGGAGTCAGATTTAAAGCTGAGCCTTTTGCTGCATTGCCTTGTTATTAATGAGTCCATTTTCTCAGTGGCTCAGATAGAGCTGTAATCATTTTCTTTCTGTTGGTCTTCACTTCAGTGAGAAGATGAGTGAAAATGGGTATATTTGTCCTCAAACTGGCAACAGTGTCTTACCTTCATCTTGTACCCCAATATCTCTATGTCAAATGGAAGTATTTTTATTTTCATTTACAGGGTAAAGGAAGAAAAAGAAATATTCTTCTTATTGAATATGTTAGTCCAGAGTAAAGCCAATCATCTTGCCTTATTAATCGCTAGGAGAGAAATATATACACATTCACCAAATGATAAAATACTTCCCAAGAATAGGAGGAAAGGACATCTGGTGTATTATAATATATATTTTTATTTTGTTTCAGAATATTTTGCCGAAGTTCTGGACACACACAATGGCTTCCAGGTCTCTATGCCTTTGAAGCACAGGTACTGCAATATCCATATTTAATCTACTTGAAGGCTTTAGGGCATCCTGATCACCCTAAGTTGATTTAGGCCTTATCAAACATATAAAATAGGTATTAAGTCAAGGATTGACTTTGAAGGAATGCTTTGAAGTTTGGCAGTAAAGATTTACCTATCAGGAGAAAGTGAAGATACTGAATTTTTTTTTTTTTTTTTTTTTTTTTTTGCAGATGTGTCAAATATGACCATTATTACACAAATAATAATGTAAGGATTGTGGTGTAAGATGGATACTTTTGTCCTTGAACTTTAAGCTCAGGTCACATTCTGTGAAAACAGTTTCTCTGAGCAACTTCAGATGGCAGTAATGGCGACACTATCACTTGAATCTTATGGTCTAATAGATCTAATGGTGCTTGAAATATTGAGCTGTCGGAAAAGTCGTGACACATTTTTGTAACAAAAAACATAGAAAAAATACATCATGACTTTTCTGACAACCCAATATATATGGTAAATGGAGATGCTCTATGGAATCTCTGGGAAGCACAGGAGAATCATAGCTCAGAGCTCTAGAATTTTGGAGAAAATCTATGCTGTTTTGAGAAAAAGCTCCTGGATTGCTTCTGGGCCTTGAGGGAGATTGAATTTCCAACCATGGACCATCAGGAGACCATGTGGCCTGAGATTTCCATCATAAGCTAGATGATGTCTGACACATTTGGCCATACATTTGGGGATGCTCAGTAGTAATATATCATAAAATGAAAATGGCCTATAAGAGATTGAACTCAGACAGGTCTTACAAGTATGAGTAATTTTCATATGCTGGGCAGCTGCAGTACTATAGCCCCTCTTAGCAGTACACTGTGAAAGATAGCATTGAAGGAAATTTTTCTGTGGAAAAAAAGTTCAAGCAATACACATGTTTGTCCACTATGCTAGGATAGCTAGTGGTAAGGGTTTTCATTAATTTGAATAATTGTTAGTGATTTGGTTGTATGGTCAGGAACTTGAAAGAAATAGGATTTGATAATTTGCAACAAGGAAAGAGGTGGATGGACCTCTCAGAATTGGCACAGATTGTGAAGATATTTGTGATCCATGTGAATGCTGATCAAAGTTCATCCAGGGAAGAAGAGAAACTTAATATCAGGTGGACAGAATGATACATTCTGTCATTCTGTGGATAACCTTTTTACCACATTCTCCAGTGCGTGATCAATAGGCTCATGAACAAAGTCATCATGGTGGTAGAAATAGACTACATATGGCTTAACAGCATGGAATTTCTCTTACCAGTGATGACCTGGCTAATGTACTGCTTAATATGTAATGTATCAATGACAGACACAAACACTAGTATCCAATATGGACTTATTTCTCAAGGGGAGCAGCCAGCCATCTCGTGGCAGTTAGATTACGTTGGGAGATCATCGTGGAGGGAACAGAGATTTGTTCTCACTACAATATGCCCAGGGTCTGGATATGGATTTGCCTCTCCTGACTATAATTCTTTTGAGGAGCCAGAGAACACCTTATCCAGTGTCATGCCATTTTCTATAGCATTGGTTAAGATCAAAGAACTGATTTCACAGCAAAGGAAGTGCAGTAATAGCTTATGCCCATAGAATTCACTATTCTTTTCACATACTTCATCAACCAGAAGGTACAGGGTTAATAAATACATGGAAAGGCTTACAGAAGACTCAGCTCCAGTGCCAGTTAGGAGACAACACCCTAAGAGGATGAGATTCTGATATACAGGTTGAGTATACACTTAGAAGAAGACACCTTTATACAATGCTATCTCTGCCATAGCAAAAAGACATTGACCTGGGAACCAACGGTTGGACATGAAAGTGAATTTTTTCACTATTATATCCACTACTCTCCTAGAATATTTTCTTCCAGTCCTAACAACCTTGAATTCTGGTACTTTGGAAGTCTTAGTGTCTAAATTGGGCATGTTTGAACTATGGGACACAAGATTGGCTCCATTGAATTGGCAATTGAGGCTGCTACTACCTGGCTAATTTGGGTTCTTTATGCCACTGACTCCACAGACCACGGAAAATGGTTATTCTATTTGTTGGAATGATTTGTCCCAATTCCCTCCCTCCCTCCCTTCCTCCTTTCCTTCCTCTCCTTTCCTTTTTTGCTAGCTACCATGACAGGGCATATCAAGAGAGCACTGGAGGGACACTGGGACAGAAAGAGGCTCTAATGTGCTTCTGTTGGCTGACCCCTGAAATGCGCCCAGCTTTTCTATTGCCAGGCTCTTCAACTGTGGGTGGATTCACCAGCATTAGTCTCCTGCAGTGCAGGTGGTTTCTCTAGTACCTCGGCCCTGTAACCATCAGTGCCCAGCGGGTTCCCCAGTCATTCCATTGGACACCATTTCAGCAAGTTCTGAGGTGCAATCTTTCCCTGTGGTGGACTTCCTCTTGCATTTCAGGTTCTGGGAATGGGGCAACTTTGTGAACTTTACCATCTGTGTATGAAGCCTTAAAGGTGTTTTGTGTTGTGTATGTGTGTGTGCCCCTTCCTTAGATATTTTCCTTATATATGCTATTACTGTGTTTTTTATTAGAGTTTTCCTTTTTTATTACTAGAAAAATTCTTTGTTGTGTAATTCACCTTTTAAAGTTATTAATGTTTTTATTTAAATTCCCTTGATGCAATTATTGTATGATTTCTGTCTCCTGATTAGATCCTGACTGATATAGTTCATTAAGTTGCTTCCTGTTTGGTTTAAAACATAGTATATCAGAAAGGCCTTTGCCCGTGAAATATTTCCTGTTACCTGTACAAATGCCTGGCATTTCATATCTGCAGATCCATTTAATTTCATAGATGTTTATAAATATCTAGGTGCTGGCTCTGTGCTATGTTCCAGGAAGTAAAATAGAATAATAGTGCCCCTCCTTCCAGTCTTGCAGGGCGAACATTTACAAGCAAAGTCTTTTAAGTTATATATTTCCAGAAAGCTAATAGATTTAGCCAGCATACAAGTAATAATATAAATTGGATTATATGATTTTTTTTCCCCTTTACTGGTCTGTTAACAGGTATTAGCGGAGTCAAGGTATAAAAGTTTTGGTTTTTTTAGGTTGGGCACAATAGGACAGAAGATAGAAATAAGATAATTGGCATTTGGATTTTTTTCAAATTTAAAAAAGACATTACAAATTCACAGATAGGAAACTTGGAAAATATAAAAGTTTATAAAGAAAGTAAAAGTTCAGATTTATTCAAGTTCTTCCATGTGTCAGGAATTAGACTAACTTCTTTTACATATTTTAGTTAACAAATGCTCTAAAAAACTACAAATTTTATATCTGTATAATTTTTAAACTGATGATGAAATTGATATTCAGAAATACTCAAAGAACCAGAACTGGGACCCAAGTTCTATAAATATGCCTCCACAGTGTACGCTTTCTCAATCTGGGATAGAACCTCCTCAGCTCAGTATTAGTCCTAACTCAGTGATACACATTATAAATATTTTGAGTGTCTTCTTGATAACCTTTTATTATACATATATAATAGATACCTACATTTGCAATAGATATTTGAGGTATACTATACATTTAGTATTGCAACCTTTTTATTTTCTTAATGTTATGTCATATTTTCCATATATCATCTTTAGTAATATTTTAGTAGTATTATTTTACAACTTCACTATTTTTTGAAATTTAAGCTCTATCTACTCTTTTTGCTATTACAAATGACACTTCATAAAATTTTTCTAAATGAATCTTTTGATGACCTTAAGAAGATTTCTTTAGAAAATTCCTGAAAGTGAAATGATAAAATCATACATTACAGCTGTTTGTAATGACCTTGGCACATATTGCAAAGTTTTTATCCGAATGATTGTAACAAGATACTAACAATGATGAGGGTATATTGAGTATTTTCCATTTTAATACACTGGCTAATTTCAGTGGGAAAATATAGTATGTAAATTTTTTAATATTAAAACATATTTCATAAGCGCTGGCTTGGGAAGCCAGCGGCCCCAATTTGGGTCCCACATAAGAGGGCCAGTGACACTGCCCTAAAAATAAATAAATAAATTAATTAATTAAAAATAAAAAGTATTTCATACTTTAAAAATGTAAGTAAGTATCAGACTGAATTTTGGAGCAGAGTAAATTATATTGTCTTTTATTGAAATACCTTTAAAAGGTTTTTTATGTTTTAAAATAGATATACAGGCCTATTTTAAAAATAGTGTATTTTATCTGTTCATTTTTGTTGAAAAATTTTTAATGCCTGTTTGCTTTAAATTTTATTTAGACTTAATATGAATAGTTTACCATTTCCATGTAATCAAATTTATGTTTCACTTGTTATTTTTCTTTTAAAATTTTTTTATTATTAGTTTCAGGTGTAAAAAACAATGCAATAGTTATTATGCTTTTCATCTGTCACAAAGTGAGAACCCCCCCTCCCCAATCCATGGCCCTTCCTGAAATCATACATATCTATTATAATTCCATTGACTCCAATCCCCAAACTGTACTCCACATCCCATGACTGTATATATATTAAATTATAGTTGCCATATAATATAATTCAATGGCAGCTTCAGATGTACAGTGCAGTGGTCATGCCTCTACATCATCCATGAAGTGGTCTCCCAAGAAAGAGATGAGTCCATTTGGCCCCCTAAAAAATATTTATAACATTATTGATTATATTCTCCAAACTGTCTTTCCTATTCCTGTGGCAATATTGAAGTTACCAATTTATGTTGTCTCATCCCTTCCCCTTCTCCCTCATCCCCATTCCCCTCCCATCTAGCAATCATCAGTTTTTCCTTTGTGTCTCAGACTATTTCTGTTTACATTGCTCGTTTATTCAGTTCTTTAGATTCTACATATAAGTGAGATCATATGGTATTTGTCTTTATCTGACTGACTTATTTCATTTAGCATAATATTCTCTAGGTCCATCCATATTGTTGCAAATGGTACAATTTCATTCTTCTTTATAGCTGAGTAATACTCCATTATGTAAATGTACCACAGTTTCTTAATCCAGTCGTCTACTAATCGGCATTTCAATTGTTTCCAAGTCTTGGCTATTGTAAATAGCACTGCAATAAACATAGGGGTGCATATATTTTTTTGAATTAGTGTCGTGGGTTTCTTTGGATAAATACCTAGGAGTGGAATTGCTGGGTCAAAAGGTAGTTCCATTCCCAGCTTTTTGAGATAACCTCCATACTGATTTCCATAGTGGCTGAACCAATCTAAAATCTCACCAACAGTGCAGCAAGGTTCCCTTTTCCCCACAGCCCCGCCAGCACTTGCTGTTTGTTGATTTATTGATGATCCCCATTCTGACCAGGGTAAGGTGGTATCTAATTGTGGTTTTTATTTGCATTTCCCTAATGACCAGTGAGGTTGAACATTGTTGCATATGCCTGTTGGCCATCTGTATGTCCTCTTTAGAGAAATGTCGCTTCATATCCTCTGCCCATTTTTTAATTGGGTTGTTTGGTTTTTTTGGTGTTGAGTTGAGTGAATGCTTTATAAATTTTGGATATTAACCCCTTATCAGATACATTGTTGACAAATATATTCTCTCATTCAATAGGCTGCCTTTTTATTTTATTGATGGTTTCCTTTGCTCTGAAAAAACTTTTAAGTTTGGTATAATCCCATATGTTCATTTTTTTCTTTTACTTCCCTTGTTTGTGGGGATATATCAGTAAAAATATTGCTTAAGGTAATGGCTGCAAATTTACTCTCTTTATTTTCTTTTAGGAGTTTTATGGTTTCAGATCTTACATTTAAGTCTTTAATCCATTTTGAATTTGTTCTTGTATATAGTGTAAGGAGCTGGTCCAATTTCATTCTTTTGCATGTGTCAGTCCAATTTTTCTAGCACCATTTGTTGAATACACTATCTTTACCCCACGGTAAATTCTTGCTTCGGCTGTCATAGATTAATTGACTGTATATGAATGGATTTATTTCTGGGCCCTCTATTCTGTTCCATTGATCTATGTGCCTGTTTTTATGCCAGTACCATACTATTTTGATTACTGTAGCCTTATAGTATGATTTGATGTCAGGTAACGTGATACCTCCCACTTTGCTCTTATTTCTCAAGATTTCCATGGCTATTTGGGGTCTTTTATGGTTCCAAATAAATTTTAGAATAATGTTTTCTATTTCTGTGAAAAATGCTCTTGGTAGTTTGATAGGAATTGCACTGAATCTTATTTACTTATTTACTTATTTATTTATTTTTAATTAGTTTCAGGTGTACAACACAGTGTAATAGGTAACATTTTACCCCTCAAAGTGACAACACCCCACCCCCTATTCACCACCCCACTCCTCCCCCCCATATCATATATATCTCTATTACACTTCCTCTGACTCCCTTCCACAGTATAATCCACATCCCGTGACTATCTATACATTCAATTACAGTTGGTATACAATATTATACATCAGCTTCAGGTGTACAGTGCAGTGTTCAAGTCTCTACTCCATCCATGAAATGGTCTCCCTAACAAGACATGTGACCATCTGACACCCCACAAAATATTTACAACGTTATTATATTCCCCGAACTGTCTTTCATATCCCTGTGGCAATATTGTAGTTACCTATTTATGCTGTCTAATCCCTTCCCCTTCTCCCTCATCCCCACCCCCCTCCCAACTAGCAACCCTCAGTTTTTCCTCTATATCTATGAGACTGTTTCTATTTACTTTGCTCATTCATTCAGTTTTTCAGATTCCACATATAAGTGAGATTATATGGTATTTGTCTTTCTCCACCTGACTTATTTCACTTAACATAATATTCTCTAGGTCCATCCATATCATTGCAAATGGTAAGATTTCATTCTTCTTTATAGCGGAGTAATACTCCATTTTATAAATGTACCACAGTTTCTTAATCCAGTCATCTACCGATGGTCATTGAATCTATATATTGCTTTAGACACTATGGACATTTTAATTATATTGATTCTTCCTATCCATGAGCATTGTAGGTGTTTCCATTTATTTGCTTCTTCTTTAATTTCTTATAATTTTATGTCTTCAACGTCTTATAATTTTCTGAGTACAGGTCTTTTACTTCTTTGGTTAAATTTATTACTAAGTATTTTATAGTTCTTGAAGCCATTGTAAATGGGAATGTTTTCTTAATTTCTCCTTTGAGAGTTTGCTGTTGGTGTATACAAATGCAACTGATTTCTGAATATTAATTTTGTATCCTGCTACCTTACTGAATTCATTTATCAGTTCCAATAGTTTTTTGATGGAATCCTTGGGGATCTCTATGTATAGTATCATGTCATCTGCATATGACAATTTTACTTTTCTCCTTACCAATTTGGATGCCTTTTATTTCTTTTTCATGTCTGATTGCTGTGGCTAGAACTTCCAGAACTATGTTGAATAAAAGTGGTGAAAGTGGCAACCTTATCTTGATCCTGATTTTAAGGGGAATCATTTTAGCTTTTCCTCACTGAGTATGATGTTAGTTGTGGGTTTATCATATATGGCCTTTATTATGTTGAGATATGATTTCTCTATTCCCACTTTGCTAAGAGTTTTTCTCATAAATGGCTGCTGGATTTTGTCAAATGCTTTTTCTGCATCTATTGATATGACCATATGATTTTTATTCTTCATTTTGTTGATGTGGTGTATCACATTAATTGATGTACAGATATTGAACCAGCCTTGCATACTAGGGATGAAATCCACTTGATCATGATGTATGATCTTCTTAATATATTGCTGAATTCTGTTTGCTAATATTCTGTTGAGGATTTTTGCCACTATGCTCATCAGGGATATCTGTCTGTAGTTTTCCTTTTTTGTACTTTCTTTGCCCGGTTTTGGAATCAGGGTGATGGTGGCCTCATGGAACAAGTTTGGGAGCCTTCCCTCGTTCTGGATATTTTGAAATAGCTTGAGAGGAATAGGTGATAATTCTTTTTTCAATGTTTGGTAAAATTCACTTGTGAAGCCATCTGTCCCAGGGCTTTTGTTTGTTGGGATCTTGTTGATTACTGATTCAATTTCCTTGGTAGTATTCAGACTATTAGAGTTTCCGTTTCTTCTCGAGTTAGCTTTGGAAGGTTATATGCTTCTAGTAAATTATCCATTTCTTGCAGATTGTCAAATTTGTTGGCGTATAGTTGCTCCTAATAATTTCTTAAATTTTGTTGTATTTCTGCGGTGTCTGTTGTCATTTCACCACTTTCATTCCTGATTTTACTAATTTGTATCCTCTCTCTTTCTCTCTCTCTCTCTTTTTTTTTTTTTTTATGAGACTGGCTAGAGGTTTGTCAATTTTGTTTATCTTCTCAAAAATCTAGCTCTTGGTTTCATTAATTTTTTTGTATTTTTTTCTGGTCTCTGTTTCATTTATTTCCCCTCTGGTCTTTATTATCTCCTTCCCTGTATTCCCTTTGGGCTATTTTGCTATTCTTTTTTCAGTTCCCTGAGGTGTAAGATAACCTGTTGATATGAGATTTTTCTTGCTTCTTTAGGTAGGCCTGCACTGCTATGAACTCCCCTCGTAGGATTGCTTTTACTGGATCCCAAAGATTTTAGGTCGTGGTGTTTTCATTTTTGTTTGTCTCAAGGTATGTTTTGATTTCTCCCTTGATCTCAGTTTTGACCCATTCACTATTTAGTAACATGTTGTTCAGTCTCCATGTATTTCTGTGTTTTCCAGTTTTTCTCTTGTAGTTGATTTCTAATTTCATAGCACTGTGGTCAGAGAAGACACTTAAAATGATTTCAATCTTCTTAAATTTATTGAGACTTATTTTGTAGCCTAATATGTGGTCTATCTTGGAAAATGTTCTATGTGCACGTGAGAAGAATGCATATTTTGTAGCTGTGGGGCGAAATGCTCTGAAAATATCAATTAAATCCAGCTGGTCTAATGTATCATTTAAGGCTGCTGTTTCCACATGATTTTCTGTTTGGAGGATCTGTCCATTGGTGACAGTGGGGTATTGAAGTTCCCTACTATGATAGTGTTACTGTTGATCTCTGTCTTTATGTCTGTCAATATCTGTTTTATATATTTAGGGGCTCCTATGTTAGGTGCATAGATGTTTACTAGGGTTATGTCCTCTTTTTGGATCAATCGCTTTATTAGTATGAAGTGCCCTTCTTTGTCCTTTATTATATTCTTCAATTTAAAGTCTATTTTATCTGATGTAAGTATCGCTACTCCAGCTTTTTTCTCAGTTCCATTTGCATGAAATATTTTACCCCATACCTTTACTTTCAGCCTGTATGTGTCTTTTGATCTGAGATGAGTCTATTCTATACAGCATATGCAAGGTCTTGCTTTCTTATCCATTCAGCTATCCTATGTCTTTTTTTTTTTTTTTTTTTTTTTTGAGATCAGTGTCACTGGCCCTCATATTTGGGACCCAAACTGGCCGCTGGCTTCCTAAGCCAGCGCTTAATCACCGCGCCACTCGACCGGCCCTCCTATGTCTTTTGATTGGAGTATTTAGTCCATTTACATTTAACATGATTATTGATAGGTGCATATTTATTGCCATTTTGTTATTTGTATTTCTGGTCTTTATTAGTTAGGTTGTTTTTCTCTTTCTTTGCTTAAAGAAGCCCTTTTAACATTTCCTGTAATGCTGGCTTGGTGGTAATGAATTCTTTCAGCTTATTCTTTTCTAGGAAGCTCTTTATCTCTCCGTGAATTTTAAATGATAGCCTTGCTGGATAAAGCAATCTAGGTAGGCCTTTGTTTTTCATCACTTTGAAAACCTCCTGCCACTCCCTTCTGGCCTGCAAAGTTTCTGCAGAAAAGTCGGCTGATATTCTTATGGGTGTGCCCTTGTAAGTAACTTGCTGCCTGTCCCTTGCTGCTTTTAAGATTCTGTCTTTATCTTTAAACCTTGCCATTTTCACTATAAAGTGTCTTGGTGTGCGCCTGGAACTCTCTGCACTTCCTGTGCTTGTATGATGATTTCCTTGGCCAGGCTAGGGAAGTTTTCAGTCATTATTACTTCAAATATGTTCTTGATCCCTTGTTCCCTTTCTTCTCCTCTGGTATTCCTATGAAGCATTGCTGTTTCACTTGATGTTGTCGCCCAGCTCTCTTACTATTTTCTATGTTTTTTATTCTTTATTTCTTTTTGCTGTTCACCTGGAGGATCTCTGCTATCTTGTCTTCTCAGCCACTGATTCAATCCTCCACTTCATCTAATCTGCTGGTAATTCCTTCAAATTTGTTATTTATTTCAGTAATTCATTCTTTAGTTCTAGTTGGTTGTTTTTCATGATTTCTCTGTTTTTCTTTATATTCTCACTAATTTCCTTGAACATTCTAATCATCAGTGTTCTTAACTCTGTCTTCTATAAGTTGGTTGCCTCCATTTCCTCTAGTTCTACTGATTCAGGAGGTTTCTTCTGTTCTTTTATTTGGGATGTTTTTCTTTATTTCTTCATTCTGGCTTACAGATTGTGCTTGTTTCGATGTATTAGGTAGACCTCCTAAGTCTCTCACTTTTTTCTGGGTGGACTTATGTGGTATGTGTCCTTTATATTTGAATTGCTCAGTCTCGCTATTCTCCTGTGCACGTGTACCAGTGGTGTCCTTTGTGTTGTGTGTCTTCTCCTGTTGAAGTTGAGCTTTGATTGCTTTTGGCTTGTGAGTAGGTGGGACTGACTCCCAGGCTGACTAGCTCTGAGGATTAGCTGTGTCCACACACAGTTCATGAGCTTCTGTGTGAGGGTTGACCCTTCTGATGTAACTTGCCTCTATGGGCTCTTGTGCCCGTAGCAACTGTGACTCTTGTAGGTCAAACTTGATAATGTTTTGGCTTGGTCTAAAGTTGGCCTCTGGGTGTGATGATACTTGAGCCTCTTTGGCTGGCCCCTATTGCAGAGTGATTTTAGAGCAAAACAGATCAACAAGCATGACTACACCAGCCACCAAAAGAAACCAGATATTCTCACGTGTAAGAAATAACCAACAACCAACACTAAATATGTACAGAAATATCAAACGTACAAAAAAAATTTCAGAAAAATGTAAAGAAGGAGGAAAATTAGAACCATGAAAAGAAAGAAGAAAAGAAGGGAGAGAGAGGGGAGACAAGGAAGAAAGAAAGAAAGAAAGAAAGAAAGAAAGAAAGAAAGAAAGAAAGAAAGAAAGAAAGAAAAGAAAGAAGATAGAAAGAAAAAATATATAAATAAATACATATATAGATAGATGATATATACACACCCATATATATGGATATATATATATATATATATATATATATATACTAAAACTGAAAATAATGAAATAGAGAAAACAAAAACACCAAAACAAGCAAACAAAAAAACCCCAAAACACCCAAAAAAGCCAAACAAACCAAAAGAAAAACAAAACAAACAAACAAACAAAAAACATGAAAAGAAAAACCAGTGCCAGTCTTGGCTAAAATCCACCAAGTTATCTCCAGGTTGTCGTCTCTGCTGTAAAAATACTCCTCTGCATCTTGTTGGGGCAGAGCCGGCCACCTGGCGCCTAGAGTGACCCTGGATATGTAGGTCTAGATGAGTGGGGTTATGAGGTGTAATTGGTAGTTTTTACAAAGTCAATGCCCTGTTTCTGATCTCACCTGCCCAGAGGCACACTGAGTGCTGCACAGCCAGAAGGCTCAAAGTGCGTCTCCTGGCACTCTTTCTGCTGGAGGCTGTGTGGGGGATCTGAGATTTCTGAGCCTCTAAAAGCCATCTGTTGGGCATTCTGTGAATGACTCAGCAGCTAAAGTTGCCCTGCCTCCCATGCCATGCAGGGGAGGTGGGAGTGGGGTAGGTAGGCCCACACTCTGCAGCCTCTTTCGGGCCAAATTTCTCAACCCCCTGGGAGAGGAGCACCTCTGTATTCTGACACTACCCCTCCAGTCTTAGGTCAGCTTAAGACTCTGGAATGGCCGGGGCCAGGGAGTCCTAGGGAGGGTGGGGGTGGGTACTTAGCCATGCAGTTGTTTTTTGCTTTCTGTGGAGAAAAAGAAACAAAAAAAAAAAAAAGAAAGAGAAAACAAAAACAAACCTCCCGCCGCTGTTTTGAGCTGAGGCTTCTGCCTCAGATGCTCCAGCCATGCTCCTGGCATGGGACCCCGAAGGGCGCAGGGACTGAGTCCACCCTGGCACTGCAACGCTCTCTCTGCAGCAGTGGGTGCAGGCTGTGCCTCCACAGGCACGTCTCTTCTCTCTCTTCTTTTCCCCCACTCGCACTCCCGGAGTCTTCTGCCTCAGACTCTGTAAACTGTCACGCTCCCGCTGCATGCTCCTCGGGACTGGGAGGTGCAGGGAGCAAGCCACGGGAACACTCTGATCGGTTTCCTGGGGCTGTGGGTGCAGGCTGCGCCTCCACGTGTCTTGCCTCCCTCTTCCCTCACTTGCCTGGTCTGCCCACCTTCAAGCAATCACTCTGGAAGTCTCTCAGCTGTTCTGTGTGATGAGCAGAGGTTCCTTTGATGAGTTACAGCTGCCCAAATTGTGGTGCTTTCCAAGGGAGAACTCAGGGAGCCCTCCTCACAGCCACCATTTTCTCAAGCTATCCCTGTTTACCTTGTTATTAATCTGATTATGGTTAACAGTAAAAAGTATTTATACCTAGATTTAATATTAACATTGCCTATATTTTTATTCGAATATTTACATTTAATTTTTGATCTCCATGTAATATATTTTGTTGTATGGTTTGAGGGAAGTAGTAAGCATCTAAGTCCTTTTGATTTTGCCCTCTAAAGTGGGCTTCTGACAAACATTTCTAACGAATAAAAGGATATTTTCAAGTGATGGCATAACTGGTTATGTCAGACTTGGGTGGGGTTCCACCTTTGAGAAACTTAGATTAATAAAAGGTCAGCATAAGACACTGGGTTACATTGAAGGTGAGAAGAGTGATAAATAATCCCGCTACTACTTAATGACTATATACAATGCATGAAGCAGTTTACCAAACGTTATTCACATGTTTATTTTCACAAAATTCCATTAGTTGTACTTTATCTTTGCTTTACAGATGTCCAGAGATGTTAGTAAATTAGTAGGTTATTAGATTTACCCTTGTTCTGTAAGCTGGAGAATGTTAGAAATAGTATACATGATTTAATATGAAAACTATTTTATTTTACTTTGAGTACTAAACAATTAAGCTTTTTATTAAAAAAAATACACACTGTAGAACTGTATAAAGTGAAATATTTAAATATCTTTCTGTGTTTTCTCCATTTTAAAACATAAATAGAACATTATTCATTCAACAAATATTTATGGACTGCCTACCATGTTCCAAGCACTTTGGGAGTGTCTCTGATTTCATGGAGCTACATTCTTGTGTTGTTCTAAACTTGCATTGTTACCTAGTTTTTAAGAAACAAAACTTGTTTTGAAAACTTCTGCATATCTATTTCTATCCCTATCTCTAGATCTCTGTTTTTAATCTCCATCCCCATCTATCTCTATCTCCATCTCTGTCTGAGCATTTCTTATTCTGTTTAATTGCTCCATAATATTTCATAAATATAGACATTGTAAATTATTTAATTACTGATGAAAGTTTATATTACAACATTTTAACTTGGTAAATGAGCGACATCTTGCAATACGAGTAGTTTGTTTCTGGAATGAATTATGCTCACAGAGCAAAGTATTACTGTATTCCATGGTACAGCTTTTAAACATTCTTTTGTAAACACCCTTTTCATACATGGGAGAGTTTTTTAAGATAAATTTTTGGGACTATAAGCATGAAGTCAAATGGCTTGCATTTAAAATGTATAAAAATGCCAAGTTGCCTTCTAAATATATCACCAATTGACATTCCCATCAATACTTGGGAGAGTTCTCATTTCCCTTCATCCTTACAAAAAAACCTGAATTTTATCAGTCTTTCGAATTTTGCCAACCTGAAGTGTGAAAAATGATGTCCATGCATTAATTTACATTTCCCTTATTCCTTCGTATGCAACCTCATATGTTCAAACATTCAAAACTTTATTGAATGAACTGCAGTAAAGATAATGCAATGCAGGAAACAATTATATTCTTTTTTTTTTTTTTTCCTGTCATCCTTTCAAAATTGTTCATTGCAATCATTCTTGTCTGTTTCTGGATGAAATCTGTGGTAGGTGTCAGAATTTTTTGGTCATTTCAGTCTTTAGAACTTTCTCACCACAGTAGTTTCAAAAATCCTATGTAGAGTAAGATTAACATTAATGCTTGTTATTATTTTTAAAACTCTTTCTCTCTCCCAGGTGGATATCCACAGTGGTGAAGATAGGCATTGTTTATGAACTCACCTTTTTCATTTTTCTGTCTTCCCCGTTCAACCTACATTTCTAACCCTTCAAGGGCTGGGTTCACTGAGGGAAAGTATTAAGAAAAAGGACCCAGTCCTATGGTCCTGGAAAAGTTATAATCTCTGCTTAGTGCCCTCTTGGTAATAGGTTTAAAATATATATGTAACTTTTTCTCTGTAGAAGCTTTTTTTTCTTATCTTTGACATTTCCCTATGAGGGGCCCCTGATCCAGTTTCTGGAACCCGACTGACACCTCTTCTTCAGGTCTGGATTGCCAGTGTTCTCTGATGGAGCCCTTTTGCATTTTCAGACCATTTTTGATGAAGGGAGTCCCCCTCTTAAGTAAAATTTTATTAATGCCTGCAGGAAAGTGCATACTTAAATGTACAACTTCAGGATTTTTCCCAAAGTGAACATATCCAAATAGTCACCACTCAGATCAAGAAACAGAATCTTTCCAGCTGAACAAGAAGACTGCTTTGTGTCCTTTCCCAGAGGTGACTTGTCTTCAAAGTAATCACTGCTTGGACTTACAAATAGCTTTGCCTGTTTATCTCTAATAATGCTTCTGATCTTAGGATCTACTTTATCTCAATTAGTATAGGCTCAACAGTTCCCTTTTTGTTAGTACAGTAATACCTTGGTTTGTGAGCATAATTTGTTCTGGAAACAAATTACTTGTACTGCAAGACATCTCTTGTTTACCAACTTAAAATGTATTAGAAATGTTTGTTTGTCTTGTGGAACACTCACAAACCAAGTTACTCACAATCCAAGGTTTTACTGTATTCGCATTCTGCATCTTTCTCTATTCTTTAAGTTTCAACCTTCTGTGCACCTATATTCAACATGTATCTTCCTAAAATAGCATATAGTCATATTTTTAATACTGTTGACAGTTTTGTCTTTCAATTACAATATTCAGAATATTATTTTGTAATGTAATTGTTCATGTAATGAACTTAACTCTATCATTTTACTATTTGTTTAAAATTATCCCAGCTGTTTTATGTCTCTCCTCTCTCAGTCTTTTGGTTATTGTGTTTTTGTTTTCATATATTTTATTTCTATTTCAAATTCTTCATATTGTTATTTTATGGAAAAAATATTCCCTCTTATTTACCTACATATTTACCATTTTTATTACACAGTTACCTCATTCTTTCCTGAATTTCCATGCTCTGCCAAGCACCATATTCCTTCTGCCTGAAGAAATCCTTTTCATCCTTTTTTCTTTTTTAGTTTAATTGGCTGGTCAGAACATTTATTTTTATTGTATTATTAGCAAATGTTTTCATTTGGCTCTCATTCAGCCTTTAGCAAAGTCATTTTATTGTTCTCTGGCTTCTATGATTTCTTTTAAGGAGTCACTTTCAGTTGTAAAGTTATGTCTTTTAAGGCAGATGTTTACTCTACTGTTTTACCTTGGTTTCATGTAGTTTTACTATGATATGTTTAGTACAGTTTTCTTTGCTTGTATCTTCCTTGAAGTTCATGGTTCTTCTTGAACCTGTGGCTTGATATCTTACATCAATTCTGGAAATTCTTAGCTATTGTATTTTCCAACAGTGCTTCTGCACCATTCATTCACTCTCTTGAATATTTCTGAAATTCAAATGATATCTATGCAAGATCTTTTCATCTTGTCTTATATGACTTTAAAATCTTTAACCTTTTTTATATTCAATATTTTTTCCTCTTTGTAGTTCAGCCTGGATATGTTCTATTGCTCTATCTTCCAGAGCATTAATCCTCTTTATAGCTGTTAATTAACCCCATCAATTGCAGTTTTAATTTCAGTCAATTATTTTTCACTGATAATGTAACTAATTCTCTCTTAGAGTTATCATTTCCTTTGAGAAATTCTCCATATTGCCATCTATTTTCTTGAAGTCCGTATCAGATAACTGAAGTATCTGAATCACTTGAATATCCTTTTCTGCAATGTTTTATGGTTTTGTCTCATGCTGTGTTTTGATATACTTGTTATTTTTTTTAACTGAATATTTGGCATTATAAATTAATAATTATTAAAGGTCTGAGTTATGTATTATCCCATCAGAGAATATTTTCTTTATTTTCTGCTAGGTAGATAGACCAAGATCAGATCTCATTAATACACACAGTGATAAAGTATCTTAGTTTTCAATCTCTATAAAACCTTTTCTATCTCTAGATTGGTTTTTATCTTAGAGAGTGACCCTTAAGTGATCCCAACTGAAAAGCTGAAATTTTCACAGGGGTATCTCCATCTTGATGAATCTTTATTTAGTTTTTAACTCTTCCATCAAGTAAAACTGCCTGTAAATCTTCTTACCTTCTCAGCTTCTTAGCTGCTTTTTCTGCTTGTCTGCCTCTTAACCTGAGCTATCTAAGTGACGCCTTGAGAGAAAGAGGATCAGATTTTCAGAATTCCTCCTTGTACTTCCCTTCACTCCTGGATCATATAAGTCCTGATGTATCGGTATCCCTGAAATCCATTTTTGTTTTTCCTAAAACTTCTGGAAAGATTTTCTGCCTTAAAACAGCTGCTTGTCTCTCTTTTTACCTTTTAATCTACCCTTGTTGCTGATGTTGGTGAAAAGTGGTATGGATTATACGGTCAACCTTAGTGAGTTAACTTTCTATCTGCAATCTCAGCTCCTCACATTTACACTGCCTTTATATTTCTCTGCTGCCTTGTAATCAGGTGGTTTTCATATTTTATCCAGCTTTTCTATTTTGTTTTTAAATGAGTTCAATGTCTTCTACAGGCTAATCTATCCTAACTGAAAGCATATAATTTTCCTTTTAAGATAGTCCCAGTCTAATTCTCTTCCCCATGATCCACTGCCTTTGAACTCCGGAAGCCCTGAACATGTTTGAGGTGAAAAGGCACCCTCTCCTAATGCACTGAGAGCAGCTTAAGCCACACTATCCACTCTCTCCAGGAAAATTCCCCCTAAGGCCTCCTCAAATTCACCTTTCATACAGGCTAAAGATAGGTGCTTGGCTACTGTGGCAGAGCACATTTTTTGGCTGGTACCTTTGCAAATCTCATCATAGCAGTTCTATTTAGAATGAGGGGTATTTAATGTCAACTGTTAATGTCAATTGTCATAATTTAGTAAGTTTCTCTGGAAGCTTTGATACAGCAATTTATATTTACCATTCTGCTGTCTATTTGTGGGCTATTTCAAATTCTTCTTTTTGAACTACCTAGTCATATCCTCTAACCATTTTCTCCTGCTAATATTTTTTTCTATTTTTAAGTTTGGTTTTGGTGTACTTTTATCTAATAATGTTAAATTTTTTCCAAATATGTTTTTTAAAATTATTTTTAACTTTATGATATCTTTTGTTATAATAGGTGTGAATAGAGATCTAATTTCTTATTGTTATTTTTCAAAATGTATCCCACTTGCAAAAAACACACACATAGTAAATGGTTTATCTTTCAGTCATACAAAGTGTTCCCTTTATCTTAAACTATATTCAGTTTCTTCCTTAGGAAAAGTTAATAGCATCAAAATTAGTGAGATCCTTGTCTTTTATCAATATTTATACTTTTTATTTTATTCTCTTTTATTAATGTACCACACACAACATAGAGTGGAAATATTGAATAATAATAGTATTTAACATATATTCTGATATTTTTCCTCTTTTCAACCATAATGTTTTTGTACTTTTCCTTTTTAATAATTATGTCCAATATGCCAATGTTTTGATTTTTTTAAAGATATTATTAGGGAATTGGGGGAGGGGAACAGTGTTGGGGAATTGGCAAAGACAAACAGCCAAGTTGTTTTACTTCAGTCTTAGTTGTGGACGGCATAGCTAGCTCAGCTCTAAATCCAGCTGCGCCTGCTCAGTTCAAGGTGCAGAGTTCAGTCTTTAGTTGCAGGTGTGCATAGCCCAACTTCTGGAACAGGCAACCTTGTTGTTAGGAGCATGTGCTCTCACCAGCTGAGCCATCCTGCCACCTGTTGGCAGCTCAGCGGCAGTTCAGCTCACTAGCCCATGTGGAAATTGAGCTGGTGACCCTGTTGCTCAGAGCTCACACTCTAGAGCAAGCTCTTAACCAAATCAGCCACTCAGCTGGCCCCACCAATGTTAAGATTGATATTTCCTGTAGCTTTTGATAGATGTGTTTGTCAAATAAATTTAAGAATGTTCCCATTTATTTCTTAGCATGATTATTTAGCTAGAAATAGATATTCTGCATCTATTGAGATAATAATTTTTAAAAATATCTTAATGTGTGTTAATTTGTTTTTTTTTTAATGTTAAATAAGCCTGGACATGTTTAGGAATTTCATTGGTATGATTTCTAATATTTTATTTAAGTTTATGTTTGTATCAAGAACTAAGAACAGTACCTATATGTTTGTGCTCTTCTTGTCTGCTTTTGAAATCATGGTAAGGTAAGGTTCAGGGATTGTACTGGAATGCTTTCCATCTTTTTACTTCTTATTCTCTGAAGTGGTTTGTCTACCAAAGGAACCATCTTTTTGTTAGACATAACCAATAAAACTGATTCAATCTGAAGCCTATTTTATGGTTGAGTTTTTATCCATATCTCCATTTTCCTCTAGGTGTATTGTGTTTATTCATATTTTCTTTCTCTTCTTTAGACAATTTTGATGATTTTTGTTTTTCTGGGAAATCACACATTTGATCTGGATTTGAAAATGTGTGGACACTTGCAACAATGCTACAGGGTCAGACAACTGAAAACAATCAGGAAACTCTACAGGGCTTCTTATACATGTACTTTTCTTCCTATTGCATTGTTTTGGTTAAATGGAATTTTATTTCCAAGTTATTAATTCTTTATATTATTCATTCATTCATAATTATTTAAGCATTAATTGATTAGAGGATTCATTTTTTTTCTAATAGTTTTTGTATTTTATACTTTTTATCTATGTTGAGCCATAATTTATATGTTTGTGCATAGTTTCAAGCAATTTCTTCATTCATCATCTTTGCACCTTCTAAAATGTTTTCATTTTTTTCCTGCTATTTGTTTGAGGATTTTGTTTGAGGATTTTTTTTTTGGGGGGGGGGTATTAGCATTTTGAAGAGGTTGTTCCATTATGTTCTAGCATCCAGTGTTAATAGGTAGTAAAACAAGTTTGATACCAATTTGATTTTCTTTACTTAATCTCCAAAAGCATTTTGGGATTTCTTTTTATCCTTCACGATTTGAAATGTAACCAGAGTATTTCTTTTTCTCTAGGGAATAAAGATTCTGTTTGTTGAGCTTGATCCTTCCATTTCAAGGTGATGGTTTAGGAATGCTTCTTATCTATTTTGTTTTCCAGATCCTAGTAGGTCTAATTGTACTGTTTCCAGTCATGTGTCTGCCAGTTGTCAATGGCAGACCAGCAATTCATGAAAAGTATTTGTGGGTCTTTCTATCGTTCCTATGGTCAATTGTTACCATAGACACGACCCTGCCTTTCCATTCTCACTCTCACTAGTCCAGTCAAAGGGCAAATGACACTGTAGTCTGCTGCATAGCACAAGTGGAAAGGGGCTAGATGCTTCAAATTCAGTCCTCAAATTAATTATCATGATATATATCTCAGTAACTCCTCTTGTATTTTTTTATGTGCTCTGAGATTAGAAGTCCCTGAGCCTCTCTTATTTTCATAAAATACTTTTAGACATTTTAATCATGGTTTTCTGAAGTGTTTGCTTTCCAAGTGTTATATCTTTCAACAATTCTTCAAAAGATTCCTGTTCTGTTGATGGTTCTTTTTGTTGTTTGGCCCTCCTCTTATTGATTTTCTTCTTTTTTTATAATCCAGTATGTTATTTCACCGTACTTGTAAGCTAGGAGCTGGCTTTGAAATCGGTATTTAAAAGGTGAAAGTTATGTTAAACACCATAACAGAGCAGAGAGAAGCAGCAGAAAAATAAGATATGGAAACCATGTGATTATATTTCTTTTATGTCACAATTTTAAAGGGAGTCTAAGTCTGTCCATTATTAATTTTACCTTTCCATTATCTTACTTTAATTTTGTTTTAGCAAGATCCTTATTTGATCTCATCCACATTGTAACATTTAATAACAGCATAGCCTATGAAGGCAAAATATCTTGATTATAAGATTATTGGTGAAAACCTTATTTTGAGGTAATTTTATTTACTCTGACACATCAGTGTGATTATATCTTCTCTAAAAAATTATTGAATTCACAGTACTGCAAGTCTACAAAGTCATTATCTGTATCAATAAGCTGTAAACAGTGCCAAAGGAATCTGCCCAAGAGCTCTTGTTCCCTAAGGAACTAGACTTTTTTTTTTTTTTTTTGTATTTAAGTTCAATAATATATTTTCATGCCTAGTTTTGAAAACAGCAGTAACCTCCTGGCTTTTTACTTTTGTTTGCTTGTTGCCCAATTAACATGTTGTGGAAATCAAATAGCATTTCTTCCAACGGAATTATAGTCTTGTTCCATTTTGTTGTCAAAAATAATGATAGTTACTTGTAACATTAGGTGAGATTAGGCTATAGGTAAAGAAGAATTTGTTTTAGGTAAATGATTCCTGATCTCTGAAAGTGATAGAATCTCACCTAGATGTCTTTATATATTTCATGACTGTTGTTTGATTGTTTTTAAGGAGGATTGGTGTTGCAGTTATGTTCAGTTTAGGCCACAAAGAAACCCAGTTTATACTGTCTTAAGCTAAAGTACTGAAGTAGGGTTTGTTTTAGGTTGTCTTGAATATGCCATACTCCATGTTATGTCTTTACCCTAAGACTCATATACTGACTACTGTAACAGTTGCAGATACCTCATCCAACTGCACCAATGCCCAGAAGTCATCTCGTCCTATGTTGCTTTCCTAGAAGACCCTTGGAAGACTAGCTCAAATGCCTCATTAGCTGGCATTGGGCCACATGATCATTCTAAACCAATCACTGGAAGAGGGATTAAAATTATTACGATTAACTTAGAAAGAATAGAATACCAGATATGGGATCAGGTTCTTTTGACCCATATCTCTTTGTGGAGATGGGTGGCTCTGTCAATTTAATTAAGTAAGAAAAAGAGGATGGGGTAGAATGGATATTGGGTCAGCAACCCAATATATTAACATCCACTGCATCTTAGTAATAGAGAAACAAACTGGATTTGAAATTTTTAATTAAAAAATGTTTTTATAATTAAAATATTTTTGAAGTGGTTGTGTTAGATATAAAATAATTTGTTTAATCTAATAAGAACTAACAGGCAATTAATAATGAAGAAGAGTATTGGGCACTTTTGTTTGGACAATGATACATTTTAAATAGCATGGGTTATATAAATTAAATAATGATGATAAATATTGATGAGCAAAGTAGAGCATGAACATAATGAGTGTTATCATTATCATATCACTTTTTAAAAAAATTTTTATTCCTTAAATACATAAAACAAATGTAGTAGAATTTTCATATTCATAAGTTAAAACGCTTTCATGATTCACTTCCTTTTATCATTTATTTTCTGAAGATACTCTATATATTTGAGTACCATTGCATTTGGGATCAGATGTGTCCATGTAGGGAAAATAGTTCATGAGATATATTAAAATGCAAATATATATTTTTATATGGAAATCAAAACAACTGGAGAGAGAAATAATTTTTTTTTCTAATTTTCAAAAAATCAACAATGACATAGGACACTTAAAATGTAATAATACTTGACAAATACCTAGGAATTTTATCAAGTTTTATAGAAGTTTTGAAAAAATCTGTAATAAGCACCTTAAAAAATCTATTATATTGCTATAGGACTATGATTCTCTTTTTTTAACTAAACAAAGGATGCTAATTATTTTGGAAAGCATGAAGTTCAGGAACTTGATCTCAGCTAAATTTGATAGTTATCTCTAGCACAAATATGAAAATGTACATGCTGAGCTTTACTATCGTCTTCCAAATAGTACCAGATACTCAATTTTGAAGGTTAGAGTAGGTGTACTCCTCTGGGAAAATGATAATAAATATTTAGTGTCCTTAAAAGCAGGTTTTATGGAGACCAATCTTTATTCATATAGTCTTAAAAGTTTATATTTTTATTAATATCAATTTTAATGGAATCCAGTGAAGTCTCAAGGAAGTCTGTGATCATGAGGAGAGAGAGAGAGAGAGAGAGAGAGAGAGAGAGAGAGAGAGAGAACATGCGATCAGTGCTGCTATACACAAAGCCTAAAGCCTAAGGCAAAAATGTCAAGATAATAACATGTGTGTGTTTGGTGATAAATATCCAAATTACATTGAGGTCTCCATCAAAAATCGTCCTAAGAGGCATATTGGTGTTTTCACCACTGTGGTTTCAAAATAATTAGCAGTAACATAAAGTCATGGTTCTAATATTGGTAATTTACAGGACTAGGAGAGTGTTGTAGAGAATATTTGTTTCAAAATACACACCTTTTAGCACCTGAGATATCTCACCTTGGGTGACTGTTGCTGGCAAATGAAAGCACATAATTTTCCAGAACAATTCTGAAGTATACTGTTTTATATAAAGCCACAAAGAATGGTGTCTCAAAGTGATTTTATTTTTTTCCTAGCTGTTTGAGATGACCTTAGTTGCTTTGAACCTCACCCAAATATGAAGTAGGATAAAAATGTTAAGATTTATTTACAAAAAAAAAAAAAAGGAAAGAAAAATCCTGTGATGGTAAAGAAACTGTGCCAAGCATAGTCCCTGGTGGGTACTCACTACGTATATATTTGAGTGAGAAAAATATCTCCACTTAACACAAAACAAGGGAAAAGAGGCCATCAGGAACCAAACAAAAGTGAGACACATCATAAGAATGCTACTTTTAGTAGTGAAAATAGCTTTATACAGAATTTGAAATAAATGGAATTAGAGGTCAGGGCTGCAAGAAATTGGTGAGGTTAGATAAGTGCATGAAAAGATGAACAAAATAAAAAAAATGGAAATTAAAAATATAGTACTGAAAAAAGTTATGCTATTCTAAAAATTATTGATTGTATTTATTTCTAAAACCTAAGCTGTGGTTTACAAATTTTGTATAAGAAAGAATCAATGGGGGAATTGGGAGAAAATGCTTATTTCTTGAACTGTGATATAGTCTCATCTATACCAATCCAATAGATCTGAGTTTAGCAGAAAATATACATTTTTAACAGGCACCCTAGTATTCTAAAGAAGATTGTATGCAGACCTATTTTGGGACACAGAAACAATGGTCTATGTATAGGAGTTAGGAAGAAATAATTAGATTATTCATGTATTAGAAGTTAATTTTTATGTATCCTTAAGATAGTTGGCAAAACATAAACCACTGCTTTTCAGAGAGAATTTTGAAATAAGATTTTGTCTATGTTATAAACTGAATGTTCATGTCCTCCAGATTCATATGTTGAAACTTCCTTGTTCTAGTATCTAAGTGGACACATGGATGTAGATGATAACCTCTGAGAAACTGAGGGTCATGTTAGACCTGGAAAAACACTGTGGCACATAGGTTTTCTGAGTAAGTGGCAAGAACCAAGAACCACATTCAGGCCAGGCTACTTCATCTGTCTCAGAGTTATACAATGGTTAATACAATTAGAAGGAAGGTCACAGCATACTCAAACATGAACAAAGTTTTTATCACTCTCCACCATCCCAGGATAAAATCATGTGACCTGCAGTCATTGCTGACCTGAGCATTATGGAACCAAAATAAAGGTCAAATTTTCAGGTATTCCTGAAAATCAGGCTATTGAGCCCTCACATCATTTATAGAGGTCATCCTGCATACTAAGAGTAGAGAATTTGGGGTAAAAAATGTTACTAATTAGTTTACATTTTTGTAAAATATATTATGTGGAGAAAAGTAGTATATTTTTGTCTTTGGCTTCAATTCAATTAAAAACATTTATTAAATGCCTATTATGTGCAAATTTGCAGCTCTAGGACATGCAAAGATACAATTTCAGACTATCTCATAGAGTAGATAGACTCAAATATCCTGAACTATGATAAACTCAGGTTGGGATATGTATTCTAATTATAGGAGTAAAAACAGTACATGAGGAGCTCAGAGGAGCATTCTTCAATTGAAGTGACTCCCCAAAGTGTGAAAGTAATAAATAATTTTGGAGAAGGTGATCTGCTATATTCTTGAACTCTTTACATTTTAAGCACATCATTATTCATTCCAGCATTGTTAGAGAGCAAGGATTTGTGTACACATAAATCTTCTAGAAAAATGTTGGTTAGGTCCTTGAGCACCTATTCTATTTTCATGTATGATTTTAAAAATGTACTATAAAAGTAACAGAGAATTGTACAAAAAATGAAAACACAATTGTCAAAAATCTTGCTAACAACTTGGAAGTTGTTATTCTGGTTCCTATAACAAGAAAAAGACAGACAAACTGAAAATCAAGATCTATGTGAACACTGAGGTCACAAGGCAATCTGCCACCCTGAAAGCTGGAGAAACAGACACAATCAGAGATATAGGGATAAAGATATGAGCTCTCTCTCTCTCTCTCTCTCTCTCTCTCTCTCTCTCATATTTATATTTATATATATCTATATCTATATCATCATCATCTGTGGAAGATCTGTTTCTCCTTACGTGGATCAGAATTTACTAGAACCATAAGCTGGTTGGGGCATTTAAATGATAATTTTGGAGAATTCCTAGAGGTTGAGTGTGGCCTAGTGTGAGCATGAGACTCTTAGTAGATGAAGTCTTAGGAAGTTCTGCATACTTTCATGAGCATTGCTTCCAAGAGCACTACCAGGTTCTATCTGTGAGGATCTGAGAAAAAGCCACTCATGGCTCTAGCATGGTAAGAGAAGAGTGAGAAGAATCTTCTTTATAACAAAGGCCTATTTAAAAAAAAAAAAATCACCAAAACTCAAAACTCAATTCTAACACCTTCTCCCAGCTGGAGAAAAGAAATCTCTTCCCACTTCAGCTCCTCTGATTTTCCTATCTGACTTAAGGGGGAAAATAGACAACAAGTGACAGTACTTCATGGAAATAGACTGATAATTTTGCAGCTAAGGAAAGGAGTAGGTGGCAAGGGAGTAAATGCTATACTGTTAGAGAAACACTTGTGATGGCTTCACAATTGAGATGCAGGACCCTAAAAGACTGGAATTTAATTGAGACGCAGGACACTATAAGCCTGGAATTTAATTGGAAGTTTATAGAAAGCTCTATGCTAACCAGGCCAATAAGCTCCAGTAAAATAATAGTGGGTTATAGCTTAACGAGCTAAAAGGCATAGATTCTATTTAAGGAACGGTTGTTAGGTAATCTCAAAGACAATATGGGAGACAAAAGTAAGGACACCAGAGGAATTTGAAGCTTCTGGTACCTACAACTGAAAAAAAAATTGTCTAATTCCTAGCAAGATGAACATAAACCTTACACTAAAGGGCTAATTAACTTAGTTTCTATTACCAATACAACATGTCCACCTTTCAACAAAAAGTTGTGCCATGTTAAAAAGCAAGACAAAGAGAGCTGAAGAGACAAGGATTTCATCAGAACCAGGCTTAGATATTTTGCAGACATTGGAATTATCAGGGAGGGAATTTAAAATAATTATAGTTCATATGTTAAGTGCTATATTGGAATAAGTAAGCAATATTCAAGCTCAGGTAATGTGAATGGAGAAAAGGAAACTCTAAAAAAGAATCCAAACAAATGACTATATATCAAACACACTGTAACATACATGGAGAATGTTACAGTTTATCAGTAGATTCCACATAGCAAAGAAGAAAAAAACTCTGTGAACTTGAGATAGTCAATAAAACTTCCTAAAGTAAAACTCAAAGATAAGAAATATTTTTTTTAAAGAGAATATAATATCCAAGATATTTAAGACAATATTAAAAGAAGTAACATGAATAGCTGGAATATTAGAAGGAGAAGAAAGAAAATATGGAGCCAAAAAAGAATTGAAATAATAGTAGTTAAGGACTTCTTCAAATTGATGACAGGCACCAAACCACAGATCCAGGAATCTCAGAAACAACAGGCAAATAAATACCAAAACGAACACCCTCCCCAAATATACCTAGTTCTATTGTATTCAAATTGTAGAAAACCAAGACAAGATACAATCTTGAAATAAGTCAGAGGGGGAACCTACAGAAGAATAAGGATAAGAATTACATTGCTTTTTAAAAAATCAGAAATCACATACATGTAAGCAAAAACAGGGTGAAGTGGGGTATTTAAAGTATTGAAACAATAGTGCATGAACCTAGAATTATTTATCCAGCAAAATTTTTCTTAAAAAGTGAAAGAGACAAACAAAACCTGAAGGAATTTATTCCCAGCAGTCTTGCCCTGTAAGAATTGTTTAAAAATATCTTCAGGTATAAGGAAAATAATGTAGGTCAAAAACTCAGATCTACATAAAGAAATGAAGAACATCAGTGAAGGAATAAATGAAGGTAAAGTTTTCACTTTCTCATTCTTAATTAATTTGAAATATAACTTCTTGTTTAAAGAAAAATAGTTACAATGTTTTAAATGATTATAGTATGTGGATATATGTGGCCTCACAGCAGCCTCACCGTTTGGCTCCCTGCATTCACCCATAACAGCAGGGCCTCAAGGGGACAGGATATTCACTAAGTCTATGGCAAAACTCCATGGGACCCTAAGGAAAGGGCGGGTCAGCCAATGACGGGCAAGACCCTAGATGTGCGCAGGATGCCAATATAGGTGTGAGATCCTATATCAACTTTGAGCATCAGAGCGGCCTAAGCCAGACACCGTTGGAGGGTCCCTGGGAGGAATCAAGGAGGTGAAGCCTATGGGGCCTAAAGGCCTGTTAATCCTTTTCTGCAGAGTTTACAGCATGCAACAGAAAAGAGAAATCTTCCCAAGAAGCTAACAGCAGTCCTTGCATTCTTGCCTCAAGGTGTCATAGTGAACCATTATCTGTCCCTGTAGGGGGCAGGGCTGCATTGATCAAAAAGGTCTTTCGGCTGAGGTGGTCTGTGAGGCATAGGGAAATTTGGCTAAATCTTGGGTGACGCATGTGATTTACAGACCTCGGAAAGAGCAAAGCCCCTTCCCTGTTTGTACTCAATAAAAGCTGCAAGCTGACCAGATTCAGGGCTCTTGTCCATCAGACAGAGTCCCCTGGCTCACATTGCTTTTTAAACTATCCCTGTCTCTTGCTCTTTATTTCTTTTTTGAGTCCCCGCCGGTCCTTTCGAGGAAGCTAGACCCAGCCGCACAGAGACGCGACAGATATAAATATGGATAAAATAAATAAATGGACAAAAGTGCCACAAGGGACAGGAGAAAGGAATTGGGAATTCTCTATTACAAGTATCTACACTACTATGTAGAGGTAGTTTATTTGAAGGCTGAATAGGTTAGTTTAAAATGTATATTATAAACTCTAGGATAAGTTAAAAAATAATGAAGAAATATAATTGATTTGCAAAGAGAAAAAATATATAAAATGCAGTTTTTAAATTGGTGCAGATAGAAGAGGAGATAGAGATAAAGAGATGAAGAATATGTTTAATAACTAGAAAACAGTTAAAGATATGGTAATTATTAATCCAACCATATCAATAATCAATTGAAACATTTATGGCCCAAATATACCAATTAAGAGATAGATTGTCAAAATGGGTAAAACAAAGGCCCAACTATATGTTGTCTATAAGTATCCTACTTTAAATATAAAGACTCAGATAGTTTTAAAGTAAAGGGATGAAGACATATACTACAATGACAATGATCAACTAAAAGCTGGGGTAGCTACATTTAATTTTAAACAAAATAGATTTCTGAAAAAGGGAGATGATCAAGGATAAAAAGTTACGTTACATGATGATAAAGTGATCTATTCTTTAAGAACCTAACAGTCCTAATGTGTAGGCCTACACCTAACAACAGTGTGAAAATACTGTGGCAAAACTGATAGAATTGAAAAAAACAGTCAAATTCACTATTATAGTAGAGACCTCAACACCTCTGTGTCAATAATTATTAGATCAAACAGGAACAAAATCTGGATATAGATCACTTGAGTGATCAGTTATTAGCTTGATCACTTATTAACTGATAAGTTATTATATATAACTATCAGTTATTAACTTAATCTGATTGACAATTATAGAATTCTCCACCCAGAATATATATTTTTCTGAAGCTCACATGGAACATTTGCCAAAAGAGGCCATATTTTAGTCCATAAAACACACTTTAATACATTTAAAACTAGAAATCCTACAAAGTGTTCTTTATGGTAAGTGAAAAAAAATCCAGACAGAAAAAGCTATGTATTACTCATCTTTTGAATAATTTAATTTGAAACACACAAAGGAATACTATTCTGCCATAAGAAAAGATGAAATAGCGCCATTTGTGACAACATAGATGGATCTTGAGATTATTATGCTAAGCGAAATAAGTCAGACAGAAAAAGTTGAGAACCATATGATTTCACTGACATGGGGTATAAAACTGAAAACAACAAAGGAACAAGACAAACAGATGAAGAAACAAAAACGCATAGACAAAGAAATAGTTTAATGGTTACTGGAGGGTAAGGGGACAGGGGATGGTAGTTGAGTGTAAAAGGGATCAAATATATGGTGATAGAAGGAGAACTGACTCCAGGTGGTGAACACACGATGTGATATATAGATGATGTATTACAGAATTGTACACCTGAAATCTATGTAACTTTACTAACCATTGTCACCCCAATAAACTTTAATTCAGAAAGAAAAAAGATTGCATAAACTTATATATTAAATTAAATAGAATTATCATCTTTCATTAGTGAATCTTCCCTTGCATAATTACAATATGTATGACCTAAACATATATATATATATATATATATATATATATATATATATATATATATATGTAAACACTGTCAGTTTATTTCTAGATATTTTATAAGATTAAAAAAATATTGGGCCGGCTGAGTGGCACGGTGGTTAAGCGCTGGCTTGGGGAGCCAGTGGCCTGCCCCGGTTCGGTCCCACATATGAGGGCCAGTGACACTGCCCTAAAAAAAAAAAAAAAAAAAAATTGTTCTTTTTCATATGTGGAGAAAACTCATGATTTATATATGTTATTTTGCAAATGATCTCTATTAAATTCACATGAAATGTAATTTTTAGTTGAATCACTTGAGTTTTTTATGTAAAGAAGTATTCTATTTGAAAATAAGTATTTTGACTCTTCAAAAAATGGTAAATATTTCATCATTTTCCTCTATCTGCATAAACCAAAGCTCTAAGAATGAGCTGCTTTTATTTAGGAACATGACATATTCCTTTTTGGTGTGCCCTCTGCTTTCATATAGTTGTACTTTTAAAAATGATTCTGTCACACTAATGGGGAACTGTGGCACCTATGTGTATTTTCAGTTTTCTTCTTATCAATTTTGTTTGTGTTCTGTTCATTCTGTTAGACATTAAAGAAGGCACTGTTGGGGCCGGCCTAGTCGCACGGTGGTTAAGCCCTGGCTTGGGAAGCCAGTGGCCCGCCCGGATTCGGGTCCTACATATGAGGGCCAGTGACACTGCCCTCAAAAAAAAAAAAGAAGCAGCTGTTCCTATTTTTGGTCCTCTTTACTACTTCATTATTCCATAATTCATTAGTTTCATATCTTAGCATTTTTTGTTCCTATGTTATTCTTGCTTTGGGTTTACTTCATGGTACATTTTCTAACTTTTATATTGGATGTTTAGCTCTTCTTCTGTTTTTCTTCTTTCCTGATGAATGAATTTAAGGTTATGAATCTCCATGTAAGGATGGCTTTAGCTTCAATACGCAAGTGTAGAAATTATATATTTTTAAGTTTATTTAGGTCTAAATGATTTCTAAAGTATGTTCTAATTCCACTTGATTCATCAGATATTTAGAACATATAAATTTTCTGAATGTATTAATTTTATGTTATCTATCCTATAGATTTCTAACTTAATTGCTCTGCAGTCTGAAATATGAAAAGTATGAGGGATAATTGTTTGAAATTTTTCATAATTATTTTTTCTTTAGAATATATAGTTAATGTACATAAAATTTCTATGTGCACTTAAAAAGAGTATATTCTCTAATTATTAGCTGTAGGGCTCTATATATGTCCATTAGATCATGTAAAATAGTTTCATAATTTTTCCTGCTTGACGTATCAATAACTGAGATAGGTGTTTGAAATAATTCATGTGTTAATTATGCCAAAACAGAATTAGAATTTTCATTTTGAATTATTTATGATTATATCCTTCTGTTTGTTTTGACTTGTTGCCTTTAGTTTCTTGCTTATTTAGATAACAGCATGTTTTATAAGTCAATTGTACATTTTTACTTTCCATATATCTTATAAAATCCTCCAGGATTTATTTTTTTATTCCTGTGATACTTTCTCTAAAGTCATTTTTTAAAAGCTCCTTGATAGTAAGCCTTTTGAGATCTGGCATGCCTGAAAAATTATTTTTCTTCAGAACTTGCAAAGAGAATGCCGATAACAATTTGGTTCATGTTACTTTTTCATGTTATACTCTCTTCCTATATAGTTTAAGATTTTAAAAATTTATTCTGTCTTTAATGTTCTTAAATTTCATAATTATCATATATATATCCTATGTTACCCTATGTATTTATATTTTGTCTTCTCTATCCCTTTCTGTTATTCAATAATCCCTTAAATCTTAAGCTTTTTGAAAATTTTAAATCTGGGAATAACTTGGTCATTAGCCCTTCAAATAGTTCCTTTAATTTTCTTTCCCTTTTGGACTGCTAGCGTATGGCTACTTATATATATTTCTAGCTTTTAAAGCTCTCAACTTTTGTTTCATATTTTCTTTTTGTAATCCCTTTTTGATGAATTCTGAGATAGATCTTCCAGTTCACTATTCTTTTCACTATTTTGTTATTTAGCTGTATTCAGTTTGTTACATAAATTTAGTTTCAGGTGTGCAACATAGTGATTGTGATTCAAAGTTTATACACTTTATAAAGTGATTGAGTGATTTATTTTAAAAACTACATTTTCATTTTCAGAATTGTGCCACTTAGGGATTTGCATTCAATTGTATGTAATAGGACCCTCTTTACTGGTTTAATCAAAGGACATTTAATTTTATTACACATATAATAAGTCCAGAAATAGGTTGTCTAGGGTTTTTATGGTGGGTTTATGATGCCAGCAGTGACTCAGTGTCCTTTTTTTTCTGCTCAACTCTTACTATTATATGAATTTTATCTCATATTTAATCTCACTTAGTATCAGCTCCAGAATTGCATCTCTATCCCATGCAGAAAGGGGAGAGATGGCAAAGGGCAAAACAAACTTTTGAAGACCTTTTTGTAAATGTCCCATTCAGTAATTTCTGCTCTTGTCTCATCAGTCACTACTATTTCACATACAGTTTCAAGGGCTGCTGGAAAAGATAGCATGTTGGCTGAGCACAGGACCTCCCTGGAAAATAAATGGACCCAGGTTGTTAAGTGAAAAGGGAAAATGGAAAGTCAAATGATAGTATCTTCACCAATGTTTATAAAAATATGATTCTGGGACTTTATAGGTTTTCTGATCTAAATATTCTTTTTTTTTTTAGTTCAAAAATTTTTCTTTTAATATGTCCTTATAGTTTCCTCTGCTCTCCTCCTACTAAATGATCATTGCATTTCTGAATTTATCTTCTGCCTTTTAATTAATCTTTCCCACCATTTTTTCCTACCCGCTATACATTATATTCTTGGAGAATTCCAAAATTCAGTCACGTAGATTATTTCAGTCTTCAATTCTGTTCATTTAGATTTTCTATTAAAAATGTTAGTAACTTCTGTTAATTTTCAAGAGCTTTTCTTGTTCTATGATTATTCTTTTGTTACAGGAATGTGATCTTGTTTTATAAACACAATATTTTATAAATTATTTTTAAGGATACTAATTTCATTATTTTAAGTTATTTTAAGATTTACATATTAAGAGTTTTCATGAGGGTTTATTTTTCTGCTATCAGATCTGTGTGGAGCATCTTATGCTAGCGATATTCATCTAATGCTTTGTACTTATAAATAAGGAGCTAAATATATTAGTTTTTAATAATAAACAGTAATTCTTAGAACATTGGCAGTCACTGTTCCCCTTGGGGTCAGTGTGCCAGATTATGTCTTCTTGGGAAGATACCTAGCTTCCTCCCACCTTACTTTTTTCTGTTTCCCCACTCCCAGGGTTTATCTCATCTGTCCTGTTTAGAAGACCTGTCTGACTTAGGAAGTTTTTCTTCTGCCTTTAGCCTGAGAACAAATACTACTTTTGCTCTTTGACAATGAATAGGCTACAAATATTAGTGTAGTAAATGTTAGCTTTTGATATCATATTACTTATGGTCATCATTTCTTTAAGAACACCATCAAAATCTATAATATTATGGCATCTGTTATGGGATAAATGGACCCGTGGTAGTTTCCCAGGAAAGAGTGATCTGCAAACTGTGGTTGTGATTTTTATCATGGGATAATCATGTCTTAAAGAAAAAAACTGCTCTTAGTTCAGGCTGCTATAACAGAAGTACCACAGACTGGGGAGGCTTAAAAAACAAACTTTTTTTCCCCTCCACATTTATAGAGGCCAGAAGTCTAAGATGAAGGCACTAAAAGATCTGGTGTCTGGTGTGTATCCTCTTCCTAATTTACAGGCAGCCATCTGATAGTATAACTTCACATATTGGGGGGTGTATGGGAGAAAGAAAGAAAAAGAAAGAAAGAAGAGAAAGGAAAGAAGGAAGGAAGGAAGGAAGGAAGGAAGGAAGGAAGGAAGGAAGGAAGGAAGGAAAGGAGGAAGGGAGGAAGGAAGGAAGGAAGAGGGAGAGAGGTGAAACAAGTACTCCTAATTATAAAGGCACTAATTCTATTCATGAAGGCCTAATTCTCATGGCCTCCTCTATACCTAATTACCTCCCAAAGGCCTTGCCTCCTATACCATCACACTGAAGGTTAGGATTTAAACATTTGAAGTTGAGGGGCAAACATTCAGTCCATAATAGCATCTTAATAACTTAGTATGAAAATAATGCTATCTGGACAGCTAATTATTGAGAGTAGGCTGTCAAATGTTTGGACCTGATCCATTACTTATCTCTGCTACATGAATGCTACTAACTATACCACTCAAATTCTAAAAATGACTTCTCCTCTAGTCATTAACCACCTCAGAGTATCCATTTTTTAAAACTGTTTGTTGACCCTCAGCCTCTGATTTTTCATATTTCCACCACACTGTGACAACTGCATGACACTTCTACAATATTCAATAGCTCAACATTCAGTAAAGGCCATCTGTGTTTGCCTCTGAGAATGCATCTGGATTGTTAATTTCATGGGTAGTGTATGGATTTTTGTCACACATTCTAAAGGTGTTCTCTTTCTAACCTTGCTGATTATTCCTTTCCCTAGTTGTCAATTATGTCTATTTTACTTTAAAGGCAAGACTGTCCATTTTCCACAACTACCCTAAAATCCACCAGTATGAAGTATAGGCTAAATTTGAGAAGATATGTTCATTCAATCAAGTTGATCAAAAACTAATCTATTTGTGTCATCTCTTGAGTTGAAACAACAAATTACTTGGTAGAATTAAACGATGTCATTATTGAGTAGACATTCAAAATAGTAAATAGATTTATGGGTAAAGACAGCCTAAAACATGGGAAAATTAATATTGTTTTGAATTTTCAGTATTTTTACTGTCCATAGTACTTATAACAAACTATTGTGTATACAACTATAATTTGTCTCACTGTTACTTCTAGCTATATAATAAGGAAATATGGTTTTGTGAATTTCAAATTGAAAAGGGAACTAAAGTAAAATGTACTGCAGGGAAGACAAACCCAGTAGATTTGAGCCTAAGTTTCTCTTTTTTTTCAACTGACATGAGACTGCCTATGTCAGTAGGTAAGTGCTTTTCAATAAAAATTGAAGGTCAAAAATTAAACGAGGTTGTGTTTGACTATATATGTATGAAGAAAATAAATTTCAAATATTTGTTTGAAATATTTTCCACTTCAATTTTGTTATTAAATAACTAACTTGGGTAACACATAGTTTCTTTACAACATGTGAGTTAAGAGTATGCATACATAGTTCTGTAATATTTCTATTTCTAAATACACAACATATTTCCCTTTTTGAATAGTACTTTTGTTCCCCTATTTGTTGGAATAAGGTGGGATAAAGTCAAGTAAGGTCAAGATGTGTCAAGGCTTGGAGTAGGGTCAGGACTGTGGTAAAAGAACAGCTACTGCTGTGAACATGCTTGAGGTCATAGTTTAAAACAGGTGGCATTTTGTGTATAAAGAGAATACAGTTACAAGGTATAAAAAGGATAAAATTAATTACAAAATTTTGAGTTTCATATTCAAGGTTTTAAATCCAAATAGGAAGACTGAGTGAAAAGAAAGTCAATATATGTAGATTAGAGTCATTCTTTCATTTAACTAGTAATTATTGAGAATATACTCAGTGACTTTGGGAATATAGTAGTTTTAATTTATAGCTTATCAATTGTTTTCTGGTAATGCTGTCTCTTTCTGAGTTATCATGACACTCTCCTATGTCTCTTTCAAACTTCTTTGATTACTTTGTTTTTGTGATTTCTACCCCAACCGTAATTCTCTCTCTGTATATAGCTGTCCTCCTAAGCTTTTTTCCTCAGTTTCCTTCTTTTTATATTCTCTCCTTTGGTATCATATCCACCCTCATATTTTGATAATCTGCACCACTGGTCTCATATCCATATTCTTGCTTCTATCAACACCCAGCTCAGGGTTTCCAACTTCATGCTAGATCAACCAATGACATTTTTCAAGCAATACAGAATTTTGGGTCACAACTTTCATCTAAGTAATGCAACTTTATAGCTTTATTTCTTAGAGTATGTTTTCTTTTTTTGTAAAGTGGAGTCAGTTACCTTCCTTAAGTGCTTCTTTTATTTGGAAGGAATACATGTATCGGAATATAAAATGATTATTGTTTTTAAATGTAAAGTTATTGTTTGGTACCACATAAAGAAAACCTCCATGAAGTTTTCCTTAACTGCCTGCACTCGAGATGAACTCATAGTCCTTTGAAACACAATTATATTCGATCTTGTATTTTAGTAATTTTTATACTTGTTTTATCTCTACCCTCAATGCACTTTGACTGAAAGTCCTGGAAATGCAGGGACTCATTAATATATCTATTTAGTATTTGAATACTCATTATTATATCTATCTAGCAAGTCAGAGCACACACAAGTGGTTGTTGAATTAACAGCCAGCTTTCATATTTGAGAAAGAAAAAAAAAACACAGATTGTATCAAGTTCATCATTTGTTAAGAAAATGCGATACATTAAAATGTTTCCGATAAATCTATGTTTCTGATGATGGATGAGAATTAAATCTGTGCTTGGTTGGATAGTCTGCAGGCAGACTGTAACTGCCCTGGTTGTCAGTGCTCAAATTTGTAATGCCAGAGTAGATGTTGCATCTCATTGTCAAGCATTAGAGTAAGCCAACCTACACTTTCTATCAATCATACATGGCATGCATTGTGTAGGCCCGCTGCCTCCTGAAGCTCTATTAAAAGAATATAACACCAGACGGGAGCTGTCAGACATTTAATCTATCTGTGTCCGCCTCTTTCTGCATCCCAGTTGAATCATAGACTGATGAAAGATATTGGCATGCTGATATCAAGAAGGGGAAAACCTGTAGATATCATTCATGAATTGTATTTTATTTCTTTTGAAAGATTGGAGTTACACAATTTGAATTTCTACATTCTGGCTGTATACCACATATGCATTTATGTTAGCAAAAGGAATATGTAGACATTTTAATAGTCAGGATGCTAGTAATCCAATGCTATTATTATTATTTTTTTAAGTTTGACTTTGTTTAATGACACTCTATGTACTTTTTTGTTCTGTTAGGAAGCAGTTTAATTCTCTTTATAGTTGAAAAGAATGAGGACAAAAGTATATAAACACATTCTCCACCAGCTCTTCAGAGGGAAGGCTGTTATATCATATATATTTATGATTAAAGAAAGAATTAATGTGAAAATTTTAAGTTAAAATGATAACAAAATGAATATACCCAAATTTAAGAAAATAAAGACCTCAGTTTATCTGAAGGTATAATCTCTTTCCTGTCATATCATTCTAGTTTTTTATGTGAATCTTTAAACAAGAGACACAGATAACAAAATTTTGAGCTGTCAGTTTTCAAAAGCTGAAGCTATTCTTAGTGAACTTTTATTGTTACATTGTAAATCTGGCAATTTGTCATTAGATCTTATTTTAGTGAAGTCATTATGTAACTTAGAGACACTGCTGTCTTTAGAGTTAACACAATATAGAAAGAAATTAGAACACTACAGGTTAACATATCCTAAAGTTCATCCCATTCAAATATCCTACATAAGATTTTGGTAAATGTTGGATCATCAATTCTGTTAAATATTCTGATAACTTTTGAAATGGCAATATTCTACATTGTTAATTTAAGAGAGATAAGAATGCCTTAGTTTTTTGAAAGGTCAATAGTAGAATAAACATTCTGTTTTAAAAATATTATTTACAAAAATATTTTTCATATGGAATTAATTGCATTTTCTTGTGAATATGAGACTTGTGAATATGAGAATAGGGGAACTGAATTATATAATTGGTTGAACTTTATGATTTGAAAACTTTTATAGATGCTATTAATTAACTATATTGGCCATAAAAAAAACCTTAATATTCCTCCTGTATGGTGTTTTATTTTTAGTTATATCTTTGAAATCCTAATTTCTTTTTATAAAAACAATTAGTTCTGAGAATCAAAGCACATTCAGATTGGTTAAATGCTAATGACATGTGATAGTTAATTTTATGTGTCAACTTGAATGTTTTAAGGGATGCCCAGATATCTGGTTAAACATGATTTCTAGAAATTTCTGAGGGTGTTTCCAGAATAGATTCGGGTTTAAATTGGTGGGCTAATCAAAGCGTATTGGCCTTTACAATGTGGATGAGCATCATTCTGTCTGTTGAGGGCATGGATAAAGGAAAAAGGTGGAGGGAGGAAGATTCGCCCCCCTCTCTGACTGCTGAAACAGGGGTGTTAATCTTCTCTTGTCCTCAGCGCTCCTTGTTCTCAAGCCTTCAGACTTGGACTAGAATCTGTACCAACAGCTTTTAGGCTACACCATGGGCCTTCCTGCATCTCCAGCATGTAGACACAACCTGATCTCAGCCTCCATCATGTGAGCCAGTCAGCGCCTTCTAATAAAACCTCTTTCTCTCTACATATATTCTATTGGTGCTTTTTCTCTGGAAAACTGTGACTAATAAGCATATTCATACAATTGAAAACTATGTAACTACCAAAAATCATGATGCTTTTAAAAACCATATTTTCATAGATAATGACTCAGAAAACATCAGTTCATGTCTTTTGTTTTTCATTTGGGGTGACTATTTCTGACTTGCTTTACAGACTTTGATTGTGAGTCCACATTCAGCATGCCCTATTCTCCTCTGTGGGAGTGTTGTAGGATCTTCCCAGTGTAGTTTAGCTCCTGCTTCTTCTCTGGTACTCAAAGGTTTACTATTTCAGGACACTGTTTAATTTCTTGGCTTGGAAATTTCCCCCCATATCAGCAGGAAATATTTGATTCCACAACCATCAATTGTGTAGATACAACATTTAAATAAATTCTCTGCCACTTCCCTGAGCAAGATAGCCAAGGTCTTGGGTCCTCTTTTAACAAGAGGCCTGATTTCCCAGGGACCTTCACTTTTGACATGAGGGAATTTAACTTGCTTTTTCTTTCTTGATAATTTTCTTTTTTTATTCCCTGTTCTTTTCTTTTTCTTTTCTTCCTTTTTTTCCCCCTAAAGACCTTGTGTTTATACTTTTATTTTTTTTTTAAAGTGGTGCAAGAGTAGTTTATTAGAAGAGATAGTACACTTCAAAGAAATAGAAGTGGGCCCAAGAAGTAGAGAATGGCTCAAGGGCCCTTTTATTACTATTTTAATTATTTTTTTCTAGGATTCGTCCTCTTTGTAATAGAGGAAGGAGTGTCTTTGTTACTTCAGAATCAGAAGCCTCTCAAAGTGAATTTCAAGTATACAATGTACAGTCTCAATCACACCATTCTAAACATTTCCTCCAATAATGGTGAATAATTCTTTATCTGTTTTTAGGTTATGAGGGAACAGATAATACCATTTTATTCATATAGCTTACCACTATATGCAAAACCTGAAAATTAGGCATTATTGTCCAAATATTAAAAATAAGAAAACTGAAGTTCAGAAGAGCTAAGAATCTTGCTTCCCATCACGAGTTCATGACTGCAGAGTGAACTTTGAATCTATTTGATTCCAAATGTTCTGAACTTTCCACCAAGTCTTGCAACTGACAATAAAACCAATCCAACCAGAGGGCTTTTTATAAGGCTTATAATGATTCTTTTCTATACCAAATATGAAGTAAGGGATTCCAGTAATATTGTTGACTTGTGCCAATTTAATTCCAGCATAAATTCTGCATATTTGCCTTAAGAGAGTTGGTTAAGAAAACTAACTCTTGAATTTTATGTATGGAGTTCTAAATATAGCTGTGTGTGACCATGGACAAGTTACTTAACCTCTCTGAGCTCAATTTCTTTATCTACAAGATGAAGATTAAGTAGTATTTCTTTGATTAGTTTTGGTGACATAAATTAGTAAATACATATGAAGCAATTGGGACAATACCTGATATTTAGTAAGGACCTTAATACATGTTAGCTATTATTATTCAAATGATCTATATGGAAATGTCTTGCATTAGTTGGTCTTTAATTGACATAATATTCAGTATGAATCAAATATGGCAACAAAATTCTCAAATCAGTGAAATACAATGTGCTTACGTTTTTCTAAGTGGATCTGTTAATTAAAGTCCTTTCTCATTAACAGCTGTGCTTTTTTATAGCAAACATTTTATTTATGAAAATAAAATTTATGAAAAGCTAAGAAGTATGTGACAATTTTAATGGAGTTCTTGTCTACTTTAATGAAGGTACAATTCTTCCTCTACTTTTCTAAAATTAAAGTTCCCATTAGAATTTGAATACTGTGTTTTATTCTTTTGAAACAAATTACTGACTTCAACACTGAACCTCTTACATATAGGTTGGAATCCAATGACCATATAAAATACCTAATAGCAATGCTATCTGAAATGTACTCTAAAATTCAAAATCATAGAAGTTAGTAATATGTGAAGAGAACTTAAATACTCACTTATGAGTAAGCTCTTAATAAGTAATCTCTGGTAATATTTCAGTGATCTGTCATCTCCTTAACATTTCTTTTTCATGAGGATAGTATTAATTAATCGTAGTAAAATGAAAATAGTAAATATATGTATATATACCAGGAGTGCCAAAAAATGTATACAAGTGGACACTTTGGTCAGCATTGCTTAAGCAGTAGTTCGCTGTAATGAGGAGTGTCTGGACGTTGATGGGAACTACTGTGAGCACCTCTCGTAATTGCAGAAGTCACACATCACTTGTATTCATCTTTTGTTATTGCTATATATTGTGTATCACAATTTCAATACACTTTTCCTTTCTTAAAATGTGTATACATTTTTTTGGCACTGTGTGTGTGTGTGTGTGTGTGTGTGTGTGTGTGTGTGTGTAATTTCAATAATTTCAACTTTACCTACCGATATTGGGCCCTCCTCTCTTCAAAGCACTATGGTGTCTACTGTAAAGTGAGAGGAGTAATGAATAGCTAGAGTGATCAATAGAGGGTATTGGGGTCTCAATTTAGAATAATGTTGTGGGGCATTCACTAAAGGATAAGCAAGCAAGATATGGATAAAAGAGTATATTAAAGTTCAAGACAGACTCAATATCATTTGATTGTTTTCTTCAGCAGGGCTCAACCACCAAAAGTTGACTGAGTAGAGGGGCCAGGAGTATTTTCATAATGTTTCTGAAATTACTGACCATGGGAACCAGGGTGAGTAGGGAGGGAATAATTTAAAAAGGAAATAGATAGCTAGGAACATAGGAAAGGTTTTCAGCCTCTAGCTCTCCAGGAAATAAGGAAAAAGGATTTATCAAATTGAGTGATAAATTGGGGGAGTGATATCTAGGAGGTTATAGATGAGTAGGAGAGGTTAGAGACTTTTATTTATTTATTTATCATTCTGAAAATATAGTTATTTTTAATTTAATAGTTATGTTACCATGTAAAAGATTTATTATTATTTTAAATGAATATTAGTTTTTTTCAATTAAAATTTGTAGTACAGGAAATATAAATGAATATAACACATACAAACAAAAGCTTTTTGGGGTCCTCAACAATTTTTATTTAAGTGATAGTATTTTTCAGTTCTAAATTTCCATTTGGTTCTTCTTTTTAAATATTCTGTTTCTTTGCTGAAACTGTCTGTTTTCATTTGCTTCAAGCTGGTTCATAATTGCTCCTTAGGCTTTTTCATAATGGCTGGTGTAAAATTCTTGTCAGGGAATTCCAACATTGTTTCATCTCAGTGTTGGTGTTTGTTGATTATCTCTCCTCTTTCAAAATATCAAAAGGCTAAGATTTTCCTGACTCTTGGTACGGTGATTGATATTTTATTATATCCTGGACATTTGGAGTACCTTACAACACTGTAGACCTCATTTATCTTGTTTCAACAGGCCCTCCACTGATGCCACACTAGTGGGAAAACTGGTACTGGGTGAGGTGGTTGGGGGGTCTGGCTCCCCATGGGCTCTGCTGAAAGGGGATGTGGACCTGCAAACATTTTGTGAAGTGAAGTAGGAATTGTTGAAGAAGTCTGTACTGATGGACTGCCTTTCCCTTCCTGCTCTCGTTGGGGCTTCTTCATCTCTGCATGTTGGTGTTCCTGGGCTTCAGGCTTTTCTGGGACCTAAGATTATTGGCAAACACTTGAAGGTCAATTGATACTTTATACATGACAGGCAGAGTCCAGTTTTCTTCTTTGTGGACCTGAATTATTTGCAGGAATGACTGGACAAATGACAGTCTGGCATTTGTATGCCTCTGTGAAGTCATGGTTCCCCACTCTCTAAGTGAATCTTAAATGAGCTGTAAAAATTTCATTATAAGGAGGTTCCAAAACCTGTTGACACTTCTTTTCTGGAAAGCCCAACTGAAGCTCCAGGTTGGCAACATGAGGATGCTTGAAAGACACAAACTCTGCACAGGATGCCCTGTCTCTGGTGTCAATTGCTTCACAGGCCTGCAGGTGCTGGTTTATAGTGATGTGCGCCATGGCGGCACCTACTCCTGGGACTATAAAGCTAGATTATTTTATTTTATTTTATTTTATTTTTTTGAGGCCAGTGTCACTGGCTCTCATATGTGGGACCCGAAACGGGGCCGCTGGCTTCCCAAGCCAGCGCTTAACCACTGTGGCACTTGGCAGGCCCGAAAGCTAGATAATTTTAGACATCAAAAATTTTCAGGGAAAAACATAGATTCAAAATGTATTTGATGTATTGATGATCACTTAATGAGGTAGGGCAGAGATGAAATATTACCTGTAAGCAATGATTGCTTAGCTTCTTCATTCATTCGTCCATCTATTTAATGAGACACCAAAGACATATTGACTCTAGAAGTGGATCCAGCTATGTGGGGCCCAAAGCATATACAATTTTGCGGCACTGAAGAGAAGGCTGTCAAATTACAAATATATAATTACAAGTGTACAATTAGATCCGAGCCTTGGAAGGGACTCATACAGATGAGTTAAACCTGAAGTTTAACATGAATTAGCTTTTCAGTAAGTCCTCCTCTGGTTGAGTGGCTATATTCCAGGTGCCTCCCCAGACACAGTAGATATGGAGAGATGTCAGCACAATGAGACAATATCTTACATAGAACCAGAGCTGAAACACACATTCTGGACTTTTACAAATCAAATATCCACCATGTTATTCTGAGTAAAAGAAAAGATTTTGTTTTCAATGGCAATAATGTTTTCAGTGTTCTGGGGCTCTGAGGATCTGTGCACCCCACACAGGCATCTTCAGCATATTAATTGCTGATACAAAACATTCTTTATAACGAAAAGGGTAGTGATGGTTTAGGGCTCAGACAATTATCATTGCAATATAAATTGGAAATCTCTTATCGTTTATTGCCTTCAGCGTATGTGCTATTTTCCTTCTATTATCCTTTCTGGAACAATTAACTAATATTTTCCTTTCGTTTTTTTCTTTTCCTGGCTACCCCCAAAATGAAATGAACCAGAAGTAATGAAGAAGAAAATAATGACAAGTAAAGTATTTTTATAAACTGCAAACAGTATGGCATTAAATAAACAAACAAAATGTTTGTGGCATTATCATGTAACCTTTGCTGCTGAAAAAGAACAATGTCTGAGGTATTATCTTACTTTATACAGAAATTTCTCTATGTCATGTAATATTTTATTAATATATTAACAATACCACTGATGATAGTAGAATAATATTTTGCTGTTACAGAATACTTCTCTTCCAAATAAGGGGGTTAACAATAGCCCTGATTCCACTGCTTATTAAAATAGTTAAAATAATAGGTGCCTGATTTGCATAAGATGCAGATTAATAGTGTTTACTGAGCAGTGGAACTTGTACTTATATTCAGAATGCCAATGACAGGGGGCATATGAAAGTTGGAGGCAACCCGTCCTCCAGTAAACCAGTCACATGTTTATCCTTGGCGAAATGATAAAAGCACATAGCATAGCAACACAGTCAAGCTGAATGCAGAAATAACTAATTGAAACTCCTGAAGGTTCATGTAAGAATAAAATTACTACTTGGTTTATTTAATTAAAACAAAAGTAACATTTTAATGACCCATTTAAAACCAAAGACACTTGAAAAATGGAGCAGGGTGTTTATAGCCTTATTGCAAATTATAAGGTTGATTTAAATATGTAAATAAAAGTTACAGAAAGTAGTAATGCTATTATAAGTTCCTACAGGAGAAAAGTTGGTATTTTCCATTTTACTGTCCTTCCCTCCCTTTTTTCTATTTGTCTATCTATCTATCTATCTATCTATCTATCTATCTATCATCTACCTATCTAATAATTCTCTTTGTCTATAATAAGACAGCTTTCATCATTTTATGTGGACAATCCTAGATAAGAAGCTGCACCTTGTCATTAGATGCACCACAAGGGGAAGATATAGTGTATTCCAGCCACAACAGCCAGCATTTCTTTCCAAGGCTGCTTCCCGCCCTGCCCCCCCCCCCCCCTGCCCAGACTTATCCCCTGGTACTTTAGACATAATGAATGAGCTTAGGGACTTGCAAGAGATTCAGTATCATTTGTATTTTATCCTAAAGGAAGAACTGAACCCTTTGACAGGGATCAGTATGCACAGAAATAAATACTTCCTGTAATGAAGTGTTGAAGGTGACTTATGTCAGTAATTGATACAAACATAGTTTTTTAAGGCTGGAAAGATTGCTCCCTAGGTATTTGTTTGTTCTATTCTGGATTTTATGATGGTTAGCCAGGTCCTGCAGTTTTTGAAAGAAGGATTTAAATGAAGAGCTCCTTGAAAAACTTACCACTTTAATGTTTTATTCAAGGTAGTTTTTACTCTCATGAAGAGATAAAGAATGATTAAACATATGGATATATATATATATATATATATATATATATATATATATATATATATATGGTTGGATTTTGTGACTGCACTCTAGGCTTGGAAGTGTACATATAAGAACTCATTCTTATACAGAAGTAAGCCATTAATTTTGAGGAATTCAGAAATTCCAAATCTTAGCAGATTTTAAAGAATAAAAAAAGGTCATAGAATGGGGTCTTAGCATCTTCACCTTCAATTCCATCTCTTCTATGAACATCCCACCTTTTGCCCTTTGCAAATGTAATCTATTCCTCTGGCTATTTGCTTCTTTTCCCATGAAGTTCAATGACTCAACTTATCTTTGGACAGTCTCTAGTGGTCCACATTGCCTTATTGTCTACTATACCATTTATAAAGCACATTGTCTCCATTTATCACTGTCAAGAAGGGTAGCTTATTGCTTTCAACATATTAGCTTATTTTATTTATTTATTTATTTATTTATTTATTTATTTATTTATTTTAACATATTAGCTTATTTTGACTCACTGAACACAGATACTTAGGATTTTTCTGTATCTATATATAGGTACATCCATATTCTGTTTTGATTTGTAGCTTGTTTGTTTGCATATATGCTCAACTTAAAATAGACAAACAAAACAAACAAACAAACAAAAAAACCTGAGAAACAAAAAAGAGTTCACAATAATATAGAAGGATTTAGGGAAGAAAGTAAAAGTTCCTTGAAATTCCATTAACTAAGTATATCAGAATAAAGAATGCCATTGTTTAACTCTCTTTCACACATTTTTCTATGAAAATGCACACAATTATATATGAATGAGATTAATTTATAAGGTGATTTTCTTGTGAACCCTTCTGCTCTGATTACTTGCCATCCTTTTCCCCCTCCTTGTATTCTACACAACTCACACCTGAGATTAACTGAATGTATCTGTCCGCGTTTTTTTCCTTACTCGCTCAGTCATACACATGCTTGGATAGATTTTTTTCCCCTCATTTTGTATATTTAGTTTTTATAAAAATCAAATAATATTCTATACATTTGACTGCATCATGCTTTTCTCATTAAACAATAAATATAAGATTATTGTGTGTCATCTGAGAGAGTTAACACGTTTTAAAATTTATATATCATTTTGAATGGATCTATCATTTATTTATTCATTTTTCTATTAATGACTATTCAGTTTGTTCTATGTTTTCCCATAAAAGCAATACTGCAATAAATCTTATATACATATTATGTATTTGCTCTATTATTTAATGGAGTGGGTAATCCAAGAATGACACTACTGAAGTAAAGAGTAGGTGCACTTTGAATTTTAATGTTAATTTCTCTAGCAATGTTGAATATTTTCTTTAGTGAATTGCCTGTTCAAATTTTTGTCCTTTTTTCCTTCAATTAAGCTTTTGAGTTCTTTTTTTTTTTTAATCAAATTTTAGGTTATTATCTTTGTAAAATGTCTTTGTCTATTGTACATTTTAATCCATTTCCTTATTTGTTTTGTAATGTTTTTATCCACTTAGTTGATCTGGTTAGATCTCAGCTGAAAGGAGATGTAGGATTGATTCTGTCTGCAAGGTAGAACTCACATAAAAGGCAGGAAAAGCCTGGTATAAAAATCAAATATCCTTGATTCTCATAAACATCATGGTCATCAAAGAACAATGTACCTGCTGTCATGGATCTCTTTGATTAGCTGGATTTTTCTTTCTCCCACTTGTCAAGTTCTCTGTTGGTTACCTGTCTTATACTTTCTTTGGTTCCCTCATTGTGCTAAACTGAGGAAACTGAATAATAGAGATTCGTTCTTTGAAACATCAATATCTGAAATACAAGTTGTGGACCCTTCTTTCAATAAGGAAAAACAAATGAAAGAAATGCTGAAAGAGACCACTTGGACTAAATGATATTTTTATTTATTCAGGCACTATGCTAACCATAGGTTTTGTTGGCTTTAAGAAAAGTTAGGGATACAGATTTTTCGAATTCAAAGAACTGAAGAAAGACTTCATTTACAAATTATTAGACTTGGAAAAACTTCAGGTAAGATTAAAACTTGAATTACTCATAACTGTTCAATTTCTGCCTATTTAATATAGAAATAGAATGGCATTGTGTCATTAACTAACAAAAATGAAAAATTTTAGTTGGTCAAAAATCCTGAAATGTATGTAGTTAATTATTAATAATGTAAAGCATGAATGGTATAGGAATTAATGATGGTTTATAAAATTTGCTTATTTTTAATCACTTCACCTTTTGATCTATTCATGTATCTATCTTTCTTCATATCTAGAATGAACTCTAAGTTTCCCCACAAGATCAAACTCAGCTTTTATTTTTCAAACTTGTATTAGAAACAAAACAAAACAAAGCAAAAACAGAACTTTTGATTTTTCAGACAGCTGTCTTGACTCACTGCCTACCTTTAGCAGAAATTAAAAATAATTTTGAATTAAATATTTGCACTGCTGAGATTTTCTGTCTAAAAACCCACACAGAGATTTAGATAGCATTTTGTTTAGCCTCAAAAATGTAGTCCCTTTCTAGATGCAAGGAGGAATTGAAGGTTATTGGGAAACATGGAGAGTTACAAAAGCCATGTAATAAAGAGTTAGATGAGTCCTTAAAGATTATCAAACTCAAGCATGTCTTCCTGCAGATGAGGAAATGGTAACTCAGGGAGGTTAGACTACTTGACCAATAATTAACAGAAAGATAGGAAATGAGATAAGATAAATCTTTTATTATTTTAAACACAAAGTTCTGACAATATTTATAGCTATTTTTTTCCCACTTATTACACTTGCATTAATATTTAAAATATATTGAAAGGTCATTTAACAGGTATTGATCAGGTAATTTTTAAAATATAGGAACATCACCTCTGGAGGATATGATTCATTCTCTGAAAAGTATTTAGCATTTATTTTCTTGTATTCAAATATGGGTGAACACTGGCAAATATAGTTTATTAGACCATCAGTTTTCTCATTAGTACAATGAGGTTAATAATTGTATCTACCTCGTAGAATAGGATTAAATGGTTATCTATTATATGTAAAGCACTTACAATAATATATGAATATAATAAGTACTGTGTCAGGATTTACTATCATTATCACTGAGCAATGGTAATATGTGCCAGACTAAGATATCAGTTACATTTGGTTAGGATTCAATCATTACTCTCAAAGAACTATAGCCTGTAAGGAGACAGACAGACAGACAGACAGACAGACACACACACACACACACACACACACACACACATTAAAATATAGTGGGAGCTTTGGCGAATAACTGGAGTGTTGATTGTGTGGAAGAAAATGTAAGGCATTAAGAGTGGAGGATTTTATAGGATCCAGTTTCTATACTCTGCTGAGACAGGACCAGGACAATTTTATGAACACTGCATTGCAGTGCCTGTTTCAGTTTCTGGTTCATACCTATTCATAAATATTTAGTGAGTGAATGAATAATGGAATGATAAGGAATTTTGATTTTGAAGGTTTACTAACAGAGAAGTATTATTATGCTTTAAAGTTATTTATCTTGTAAAAGTAGAGAAGTGGATTAAGAGGAGGTAAACCAGAGGTAGAGAGACCAACAGGAGGAAGGTGTGTCAGTAACTGAGGGGCCAAATGATGAGGCCTGAAAGACAAAAGGAAGGATTAAGAGACAGTTTAGGGCCGGCCCAGTGGCGCGGTGGTTAAGCGCTGGCTTGGGAGGCCAGAGGCCCGGTTCGGGTCCCACATGTGAGGGCCAGTGACACTGCCTTAAAAAAAAAAAAAAAAAAGAGTTGTTTAGTTAGAATCCACAGAACTTGCTGATTAATTCCTTATAGAAATCGAGTAAAGGCAGAGTAAAAAGAAAGTCCCAAACTTTTGTCTTGGGTATTCAATGGATGAGGTTTCCACTGGACAAAATAGGGGGGAAAAGCTGGCAGATGTTTTTTAGTTTGAACGCTGTAACAGTGGAGATATACATCTGGAAGTCAGGAGAGAGGTCCTGGGTAGAGTCATAGCCTCGGAAATTCTAATCACATAGGGTACAGTATTTGAAAGTTTTGCCTATAATGAGTGGGAAAATGAGGAGGAAAAATATAGAAATGAAGATCATTGTAAACATCAGCATCTAAAGGAATGTAAAATAGAATTTGAGATGTTTTTAAAAAAATTGACAAGCAGTTGAACAGAGAATTAGAAGAAAGAGGAGAGAAATTGTTTTTGATGTTGACAAATTAGTGATGGATACTGTCAAATTAAATGAATTCCATAACAAACAAATTGAAAGGTTTCAATTTGTATTGATCATCTTTGTCAGGACAGTTTCAGTAGTGTAGTGGAGACAAAGTATAGTGTTAGGGGTTGATGTACGGATGATAGATGAAAGGGAAGCTGTTCAAGATAGACCACTCTTTAAAAGCATGGTTGAAGGAAAGGTTGATAAGAGCCCAATGATTACTACACAGTAGGTTCTCAATAAATATTTGTTCATAAAGCAAGGCTCTGAGCAAGATTAAAGCAATACTGCAATTAAATAGTGAAAGAGGTATAAACACATTTATATGTTGAAGGATATGGTGCCGATGGAGAAGGGGGAAAAAAAGCTGTATAAAATAATGTCTTAGAAAGTGAAAAAGGAATGTCTCAGCACATAGACAGAACAATGCATTTTGCATAGAAAATATCAGGGCAAATACGTAAAGAAACATTCAAATGCTAACATATTTGTAAATGATGGACAGGAAGTTGAGAGCATTTATATGGTAGTCTCTAATTCTTCCTCTAATTTAAAGACTATAAGACTAAGAGTGAGAATGACAGGCAAGGGACTTAAAGGAATGAGGTGGATGATTGAAATTGCTTTTGGGGTAATGGTAAGTGGAACTGGTCATGGACAACTTGGACTGGACAGCAATCCAAGCACCCAGATGGCTTTAGATAGCAAAAGTCTCTGTGGGGCAAATTGCCCAATTCCTTTCCTCCAGCTATGCACAGCATCACAGATATAGTCGCAGAAGTTGGGTGAGTGGAATGATGATTTCCTAGGATTTTTAGGTTTGAGTCCATGGAAGGAGAAACGTATAAGGGAATGGAAGGTACTGTCCAGAGAGCGGTTTGCCATAGGGTCCTCACTTAAGAGAGGAGAAAAAAAAAAGCCAGAAGTTTAGTGGTGATGAAATAGAAAAATCGATTGCACAGTTTCTTAAGGAATTGAATTTGTTCTAATAGTTTTCTGATATGAAAATTGTGAAATTAAGATGTTTAAGATGGAATATTTCCAGTGCTTGATAAGATCCAAGGGTTAACTGAAATAGAGTGGATATGCTTGTTGGAACTAAGCACACCAAGGGACTAAGAGTGTGCGTATGGGATATAGAATACATGTGAAGTCACTTGGAATTTTAAAAGACCACGGAATGTTCAGAAAACCTATCACTTTTACATTAAGAACAAGTGTTCAGCAGCAGTAGTGGTGGTTTACAGTGTAAACAGATCACTGCTAAAATACTGTAATGGTTACTGCACTGGAATATTTCATTAATGTATCTGTCCTAAAAGCTTAGAATAGTATAAATATAATCCTGTGAGTGTATTTATTTATTTTTTATCTGTGATTGGATGTATTAAAAATGGCTCCTTTATTATATATATTTTCATATTGTTCTGTTTATGTGTATATAATATATAAATATACATGTATACATCAATTAACTGTGATTCAGTATTTAGTTTCATTTAGTCCACATAGAAGCTTCAGATGAATAAGCTCTTTCATATGTAAAACTTACATGATCTATTATCATAAAAATATATCATCAATATACATAAAATTTGGATTCACAGATCTTTAAAAATCACTGTGCTTATCTAGATAAAGTGAGTCTATGGCAATCTGAATTAACTGTCCACACACTTCATAATTTTTACTTATACGATTTGTATAATTGTTTTAGAAAAATTCAGACATGTCCCTGTTAGCTGCAGTGAGGAGAATCCTGAAGGAAAAGTTAAAATAAGGAGGTTCAATATTGATGCGGGCACCGTTTTTAACAGACTTTCACAATAGAGTGTTGTTTCCTAGGTTCTCATAATTTCCTTTCTCTCCCTTCACTTTTTAGCCTGTCTGTGTACTGAAAACCTGACCAGCTCTTTCTTTTTACCTGTAAATCTACAATCTCTTGCAATAATATTTGTTCAAATAGATTCATTCTATTCTAGATAAAAATACTCCAGGCTTCCTCACAAGAAAGTGTTATTGCAAGCTTGAACTATTGAAAAAGTAATATTGCCTCCAAGAGGGTACACCAGCTTAATAAGACATATTTTCAAGACAAGGAAAAATGCACTTTTCAAATCCTACATGCGTTATAAACCACCACTTACAAAACCTTTGTTCTAAAGTGTTGCCAATTTTACCTGAGACAGGCATTTCACTGCATTTAAAAGGTCTCCTAGGACTTTAGGGAATCTTAGGTGAACCCACAGGCTGGTGGATATAATGAAAACTAAAGTTTTTGTTTTGTGAAGTTTTCTCATGGCTTTTCTCCTGGGCTATGAAATATAACTTCCATTTTGCTATCAATAGTCTAACTTCACCATGTAGTGCTGGCTGAAATTTTAGGGAAAGAAATAGCTGGTGAACGTAATGAACTAAGAACATAGGAATCCCCTCACTCACCTGCTTTCCTACTGCAGGAAGTGGTGGGAAAAAGTATCGTTAATCTAATTAAAGATAGATGCCAGCAGTTTTTAAAAATGAGAGACCAAGGTTATTTTTTGAATATTTTACCTTCACAACTTATTTTGGGAGTTAGCTCTAGAAAACATTACCAAGGCATCTGCCAAGGTCAATTTTTTTTCTCTCCTCTCAAAGTTCTCTCCTTTTTTGTTTAATGAGTCCAGTGTTTTACCCAAATTGATAATTGAGTAAACCAGTTCACACTAGGATGCTGGTGGCTTACTGTGTAACTCTTCAAAGAGATATTTTCTGCTTATCTTACGTTATATACGTGCAACCTTTTATCATCTATTTGTCTGAAAATATGTATTTTGAACATCTACCATAAGCCTGTCACTGTGCTAGGCCCTAGAAATGTTCTCTGCTGTTATGGAGCTTACATTTCAATGGTGGGCAGACAAACAATACAGAGGAGATTTTATAATATAAATACAAGGACCAAGTGATAAATGCTATGAAGAAATTATAACAGAATAAAGAGCTAAAGAGTGGCTGATGGATTTTATACATTTTCCCTCAAACACCAAAATCAGAAGATACCCCAGGTTTTCTATTCAGAAAAACTTAAATATAAACTTAAAGAATGTTAATGAAATCATTTCTATTCATTTAGTATCAATTAAAGTTGACACAAAAGGAATAGTAACAAAAATATTTTCCATTGGAGAGTTGTGACAATAGTGTAATGACAGGGAAATCCCAACGTTAAATTTGGTTCCAATTTGGCTAAAGTTCTAATGGAGAAATTGGTGAAACATCTTTAATGATAAAAGAGGAACTGTGAGGACAAAACGCTATTAATGTCTAGATCTCATTAATTGTTTCTTATATTGATTTCGTGTTGAAATGATGGCATTTGGGGTATATTGGGTTTAATTAAATATATTACTAAAATTAATTAATCTGTTTGTTTTAGAATTATGGCTACTAGAAAATTACATGTATGGCTCACAATTAAATTTCTAATGGCAGCACTGTGTATAGCTCTTGAGGCCTTAAAATGAGAGTTGGCCAACTTTTTTTGTAAAGAGCGAGATAGTATTTTTGACTTTTTGGACCAAGAGAAAAAAAAGACACATACATATTATTCATGTAGTCATGTAGCCATTTAAAGTATGATCATTTAAAGATGTAAAAGTCATCTTTAGATTGCAGGTCATAAAAAAATAGACTGTGGGCCAGATTTGACTGGCAGCCAACTTCTGCCTCAGATTATAATGGGAAAAAGAAAAATTTTAGAGCTGTGGGGTCAAATATTGACTCTGCCACTTAGCCAGAAGGAACCTGGGCCAGATACAACTTCTGTTTTGTTTTTTTTGACCTTAGTTATAAAATGAGATTATTAACAGCTACCTCTTCAAGGATGTTAAAGAATTTAGTATGATTTGATGTAATATGTTTGTTAACCCCTTGACAAAATATGAGATTTCTTACAAAATATGAAATTGTCAATAAATACTGGGATATTTGGAAGGCACATTTATGAAGAAAATATAACACACACATACAGACACATGCTTGAATGCATAGGTTCTTAAAAGACATGAAAAATGGGCCATATAATAACAGCCGAAGTTGTTAGGAAACAACAAAACCTAATCTATGATGTGTATGTCTTGACTCTCTAAAGAAAAGAAATTATACAGCCCCTTAAATCTGATTGTCCCCAGAATGTCATGGTTTGCTTAAAGCAATAGTAGATCTCTGATGGTGGAATGTCAAAAACTTGTGCTTGGAACTATCTTTGAACAAAGGTCCTACTTAAAGCATCTCAAAACAGACCATGTAGGAAATAGCTTTAATATCAAATACTTTTGAGTCCTACTTCTTAATTTTTTTAGGATTAAGAGAATTGTCAGTATCATGATACTAGTATCCATGAGTTGAGAAAAGTAAAAAAATTAAAATAAAAAACTGAATAAAAAATACTTCCGAAACTCCCTAAATAATTTACTTTTTGTTTTATTAATCACAACAGCACTCAAATGCATTTGACAAGTACATGTACCAATGTGTATGAGACATATAATGTATTCAGAATACAGAAAATTTTTGATGACTACATGAATTGCAGACTCTCTGCAGTATTTCTGTGGATGTCTATGTCTCAACCACCCTGTGTGTGTATCCCCTTGGAGAATAATACCTACCCTATGAGACAAATTCACGAGAACTTTAGAGTTAATTTCATTTCCATAGTAATACTGACTTACACTAAAGCATCTCCCATTTGCTGCTTCCCTGCACCTTACAGTAGTGTTCCTAAATTCTGTAATCCTTCTCTACTTTTCTAAGAGTGTCCTCATGTTTATGTGTGTATTGTATCACAATCTCACTGTGTGCTTTGGCTTTTTATTAGTCAGCATGTCCAAGCACTGATACTAAGTGTCTCTCACTGGTCTCATAGGCCAAGGCAGGAAACAAAACTATCATTGGCCATGGTTTTGGTTTGTTCATGGCTCAGAAGCAATTAAAGATGGGCACTGAGTCTAAATAAGTGCCCCTTTGACAATTAAAAAAATAATAAACAAAAACCTAATTTATACTATCATTGCATATGATATGCTATAATTTCCATGCTAAGTTTTTCTATAAAATTTCAAGGTTTCTACTCAATTTAGTCAAAAGATTAGAAACTTTGGGAGGCAATCAGCCCAAGTTATAAGCTTCCTTACTAACTGATTGATATGTTCATCAGCCAGCATTTATTTAATCCATAGAACAGAGCATAACACCAGGTACTTCTTTGTCACTCAGAGCAACTTAATTATACTGAAGGTTGGTTGCCAAAGTAGAATTTATGCATGCTCCTCTCCATCAAGCTTAATTATTGTTGAAGTCTTGCCCTTATTATTTATTAGTCTAGTTTTATTCTTAAGTGAAGGATATATGTGATGCTTTCCCACAGATAAAATAAAGCCAGATTACTAGGATTCAAATTCTGAGATTTCTGCACATGTTGAGTGATCCTAACAAGCTATTTAATTTCTCAGACTTCAGTTTCCTTGGTAAAATGGAGATATTAATAGTATCTACATCATAGAATGATGATAAAGTTTACATAAGTTGGTATTTACAAAGTGCCTGGCATGGAGAAACCCCATGTAAGCAGTTTTTAATTATAATAAATAGGAAAAGAGAACGGATCATATTGTTTAAGACTTAATCAGCATGATCGTATATCCTTCTATTTAGAAAGGTTTGTGAGTTTTTGCTTGTTTGTTTGTCTTATTCATTTGTTGCTTTCAGTTTTATATCCCACATATGAGTGAAGTCATATGGTTCTCGAGTTTTTCTGTCTGACTTATTTCTCTTAGAATGATAGTCTCAAGATCCACCCATGTTGTCATAAATAGCAGTATTTCATCCTTTTTTATGGCTGAGTAATATTCCATTGTTAGTGGTTACCAGAGGGTAAGGATGAAGGAAGGAGATAGAAGAGGGTAAAAGGGGTCAAATATATGACAATGGAAGGAGAATAGACTTTGCGGGGGTGAACACACAATGTGATATATAGATGATATAGTACAGAATTGCACACTTGAAACCTATACAATTTTATTAATAATGTCACCCCAATAAACTTCATAAAAAAATAGAAAATTTTATAAGAACTCTTAAATTTAAAAAGAAAGTTTGCATTGTAAATATTTCTTTGAAGATTTTTGAAATTTTAAACTAAAAGATATTTTTAAAAACTTTAAATCTAACTGAAACTTAGAGATGTACAGTGATTTATCTAAGAATGCAAAGCTAATTAGTCACAGAACTTGGATAGAAACCTAAATACTCTGATTCTTGACCCAGTGTTTCTTTCATTGCACCATACTGACATAATTAACTTTTTATAACCAAATGTGTCTATGGTTTCAAATGGTTGTCTACATATTTCAGGATCCAAAGTTGAAAGAAAAGAAGGAATATTGTGACTATAAAACCAAGAATGCACATTCTTCCAGTTTATAGCTAACAAATATAATACAGGACATCAGTTGTGTTTGAGTTTCAGGAAAACAACACATTAAAAAAAATAAGTATGTCACAAATATTACATGAAAAAAAATGTTCCTTGTTTATCTGGAATTAAAGCATAATTGGGGATCCTGAATTTTAATTTGCTAAATTTGGCAACACTATGCAGTCCACAAAGATGATTTAATCTGTGAATAAATACTACTGGATTAGCAATTCCCATGTGGACAAGTATGACACAGCATAATTTAAATTTGTGACTTTTGTAAAGAAGGGATAAAAGTATCGTATTTGTAAAGAGCCAATATCATCATTATTATAATCTCATCTTAGACTTGGTTATATTGATAATATTATTAGTAAAAATAACTAACATTGCATGCTTTCCATATGCCAGACATGTTAGAATAAGTTTATGGATATTGTCTCATTTAGTGTTCTTACAACCTAGTTTGTTAAATGCTATTATTATACTCATCAGACATGAGATCGATAAGTCAGTTTGGATTTACATCCACAGAGGTGTATTTCTTGCTCATGCTGTGATGAGTAGCAGTCCTGTTCCATGGAACTACATAGAGAAATATCTTCCATTTTGGACATTCTTAGTCACATACCAAAAGGAAGAGATTATGGTGGAACTCTATCACAGCTCTTAATGCTTTTAAGTGGTACATGCCACTTTTACTTGTATGTCATTGACCGAAGCAAGACACATCCATGTCTGGCATAAGAGAGTATAATTTTTCTTGATGCAAATAATTTGAACAATAATGCCATGTACTTGATGAGGAAGCTGAGGCATTGAGCAGTTAAGGGATTTGCCCACCCTCACATGGTAAGACTTAGACTAGGGTAATTCTGAGTCTACAGCCTGAGCTTGTAACTCTCTACTATCCTGTCTTTTTTTTATTTAGGGGTTACAGCCTGGATGTTTACCTATGTCTGTTGGCATAAATACTGAGCATGCAAAGTATTAAAGGAAAAGAGCCCTGGATTTCTGTCGTGGCTGCCTCCCTATGATGTCAGCTTCAGAAGTATCGGTAGGTCACATTAAAGAATTTGTTTTCTGATCTATGTACAAAACTGCAATTGAAATAAAATATCTTTGTAGTTGTGTTATGTAGGGTTTTTAAAAATGTGTAAATAGTGTCCTGTACTTTAAATAATATCCATTAGCAAAGCCCAGACACTAAGCCCATGAAGTGATATTCAGGTCCCAGATGTTTGTACACTGTTTGCCTGTGATTCCCATGATTGCCAATGAGTGGTTACACCTTCTTTACCAAGCTGAATAATACATCACACTTAAACTGACACCTCACCAGAGACAGAGTACTTCGGCAAGGCCTCAGAGAGCTCGAGCTGTTGAAAATGTATGGATATTAAAGTGAAATATTAGGCCACATAGCAGAGTATAGCTTGTTGCATAACAATGTTAAAATGATGTTATTGGCAAGTTGGAGTACACAATAAGGAGAAAATGATTATAAGAGCTAGTGAAAAATGACATCTTATGAAAAATTCATTTATTACCTTAAAGGGTTTGTTCATAATTGTAACCATTTCCCCATTGTGGTAAGAAAACATAAACCTTTTTTTTTTCATGCCCATATCGGTGTTTTTTTTTTCTTTTTAAACATCCTTTCAAAACTTAGATCTATTTGCATTTCTCTAATTGATGAGAGAAAAAAATTTTACTCAAATCAGCATGAAGCAAAACAAAAATTTGCATGTGGTATTTCTGAGAGGAGATTCTAAGAACTCTTGTTTGGTCATGTAATTTTAGAAGTATGTTTTATTGTACATAATTTTATCATAAACAGCCACTTTTCATTTAAGCATTTAAATGATCCAGGGCAAGGCTTTATTGAAGCTGCATTAGAAAAATCCCCATAGACCCAGGCTTTGAAACTTCTTCCGGAAATGCATATAAACCTACAAGATTAGATGGGGTTTGGGCTTCACATCATATTACATATTATCCTCCAAATAGGTCAGGGCATTTTTATTTGTGAGTCAATATGTTATGGAATAACTTGGCTCCTCATTTTAATAATAAGCCTAGCTTAGAGAACAATGCCAGGAAGTCTGAAGTTATGTGTTTTAATACAGCCTTTTCTCCTTTACTAAAAGAATATGCTCATTTAAAAGTGTTTCCAGCATGTTTTAGATGTACTGGGCTTAAAGTGCTAATCCAGAGCCAACCAACATTTAGTTGGTGACGGTGAGGATTATGATGATGAGGGATGGAACTGAGTAATTATTCTCAAATTTAGCTCATTTTGGCATCACCTGCAGCGATTTACAAATCCTCCTGCCTGAGTTCCATTTCTGATTTTACTGCTTTGGTGTGCAGCCTGCGCGCCAGGATTTTGTTTCGAAGGTGATTCTAATGTACAGCTCAGGCTGCCGGCCGATTGGCACGGTGGTTAAGAGCTGGCTTGGGATGCCAGCGGCCCTGGTTCAGATCCCACATATGAGGGCCAGTGAAACTGCCTTCAAAAAAAAAAAAAATATCAAGGGAAAAGAGTGCATTGATCAAGAGCAGGACAGACAGGGATTTTACGGAGGTCCCTGGCTAATGGCTTTTTTTTTTTTTTCCTGGTAGAGTTGCCTGGAGCAATTACCGGGTCCTCCTCCTTTTCCCCCTCTAGTCTTCCTCATTCTGTTCACTTTCTCTATCACAGACTGAGTCCTCACTATCTACCAGGCTACTTGCCTACATGGATTCACTCACTGAGTCCTCAATACAACCGTATGCTTTAAATAGTAATATTACTCCTGTTTTGCAGATGAGGAAATGATGGCTAGATAGATTTGATAACAGGCAGTGCTCCACATTGGTGATGGCTTTATGCTTGGGTTCCTGTTTTAAAAAGATGAGCCAAGAAATGTATTCTATTCTTCCTATGAGCCTTATATTACTTGCAAAAGTGCCTGATTCACAGTAAGTACTCTTTTCTGAATTTTCATTTTTTGTTGCTTGAATTGGTGTTTCTGAAATGAAAATACTTTAAAAAGTTCAGAGAGACACTGCTCTTCCCTAATATTCCCTCTCTAGATTCTTATTTCATAAAAGCCACTCAATAGGCAATTATTAGTTAGGATTAAGTATGATCTTTTATTTATATACAAATATCCCTAAAGAGGAGATGGGTTAGGAACATATTTGGCTATTAAAACTTTTTTACAAAGTAACCAATACTTTCCAAATTTTCACTCTGACCTTCTATCATTGGGGATGTGGGTCAAGTCTAGTAAATAGTGATAAGAAGGGGCAATAAAGATGTTTGAATAAGACCTTATCCTTAGACACCAGGTGGATATAAGGAAATCGAGATAGTTAAAATGAAAGTGGAAAGGACAGTGCCAATTGTTCTAACAATCCCTCTGCAGTCAGAGAATGACACTTTTGCAAAGGAACTATCTCCTCCTCCTTATGACTAAAGTTGTCTTTGGCAGTCTTCCTCTTACGCATATGTTTGCTGGAATTTGGTATACATTCATGTTATTTTTAAATAACATTCTTGGTCTCATGCACTTCTGTTTTTTAAATTTTAATAATATGTTTTATTTAACCCAATATGCTCCAAATATTGTTTTATCATGTAATCAAAATAAAAATTATTGATCAGATATTTTACTTTTTGGTACTAAGTCTTCAAAATCCAGTGTATTTCTTTTTGTTTTTTTAAAAAGATTTTATTGGGGATTTGGGGGAGGGGAACAGCATTGGGGAATTGGGGAAGGGGAACAGACAAGTTTCTGTCCTTTGGTTCTTCAGTCTAGTTGTGGAGGACATCACTTCACTGGGCCATTTTGGTATTATCATTGCACTCTTCCTGGGTGAGGCATTCGCTCCATTGGACAGCTGCTCACAGTGACTCACAGCAGCTCAGGAAAGCACACTCCAACTGCCAGCCATCCCCACTGCAGCCTACCCCATCGCCAGTGACTCATGGCACCCCAGCTCCAGGTTGAGCTGTTGTTCACCATCTTAGGTGTAGAAGGCACAGCATCACTGGCCCTCTATGTGGGATCCAAACCGGGACCCTACTGCTCAGAACTGGCATCCCAAGCCAACTCTTAACCAACGCGCCACTCGGCAAGCCCTGTGTATTTCTTTGTTTAACTTTATTTTTTTATTTAAGTATAGTTGGTATGCAGTCTTATGTTGGTTATATTAGTTTCAGGTGTACAATATAGTGATTTGACATTTTTGTATCTTACAATGTCATCACCCCACTAATTCATCTGTCACCATGTAAACTTATACCAATATTGTTGACTATATTCCCCTTCCCCTTTTCATCTGTCCCCTTATCCCCTCCCTCTGGTAACCATCCCTTTGGTCTTTGTTTCCATGAGTCTGTTTTTGTTTTGTATTATTTTGTTTTATTTAGATTCCACATTTAAGTGAAACTATATTGTATTTGTCTTTCTCTGACTTATTTCACATAGCGTAATAACCTCTAGATCCATCTATGTTATCGAAAATGGCAAGATTTCATGCTTTTTATTTTTGTGTAACAGTCTAATGTTATAAACACACACGTGTGCACACACACAAACACACACATCTTTTTTATCCATTCATCTATTGATGAACACCTAGGTTGCTTCTATATCTTGGCTATTGTTAATAATGCTGCAATGGACATAGGGGTGTATGTGTTTTTACAAATTAGTGTTTTTGCTTTCTTTGGATAAATACTTAGAAGTGGAATTGCTGTGGTATATTTATGTTTAATTTTTTGAGCAATCTCCATACTCCAGGCCTCAGTTCTCATGCACTTCTATATATTTTATACCACAAAACTATTTCCAGTATGTACAAGGACTATAAATAACTAATAAGTGGTTAGAGAGAAAAGAAACCTTCATTGAGTGAGGACAAGACAGGAAATATTTTATGATGTAAATACAGTTGAACACTGGTGTGGATATATTATCTGCATGTCTGTCTGTATATCTATCTATCTTACTTTCAGGGGAGAATGTCAGAACAAAACTCATCTCTTGTTTTGTGTCTCATTAGGAAATTTTGACATTTCAGTATTAAGATTGTAGCACTAGAAGTAGTTTATTTTGATTTTGTGTATCCCCAGCTGATATTAGAAGACAGCCAATGATCACTTCCAGAGAGTGACCATGTTCGCTGCCAAATGGGAAGACACAAAATGATTCCCTGCCAATGACAGAGATTTCTGGAATTGTGTCTTTAGTCAATGAATGCTATTAAATATAAAACATGAGGTCATATGATATATCTTCTAACATTTGTCCTCCAACTTGCTCATTGCCATTAAGAGTCATCTTAGAAGGCAATGTAGTCCCATGGGACTTCTATTCCAAAATTTTTGAAAATCCTTCTATTGCACATAATTTTTTTTTTTTTTTTTTGAGGGCAGTGTTACTGGCCGTCATATGTGAGACCCAAACCGGGGCCGCTGGCTTCCCAGGCCAGCGCTTCACCACCGCGCCACTTCGCCGGCCCAATTGCACATATTTTTCACAATTACTATATCAAGATTAGTTCCAGTTCTGGAATAAGTGTTGTAGGAAAGATGTTAGGTTAAGGAAATTTGCCTTCATTGGCTGATGTGACTCCATTGTTTTGGTTTTTTTTTTTGGTTTTTTAATGGTCTGTTTCTCTTTCTCCCTTATGTTCCCCTGCAGGGGGGACATGAGGTGATGGTTGGTCTGTTTTTTGTTGTTCCTTTTGGTCTGTTCCTCCCTCGTTTCATCCTTGGAAGAGGAGATATGAGGTGAAGTTCTCTTTGGTTTTCCCAAAGTGACATGACAGGCATGTTGCCAGGAGTTAACTGGCCTTGGGCCGATGGCTCCAGGTAGGAACAGCAGGCTGTATTGTCCAGATGAAGTAGCCCTTCAGCCTGATAAGCAATATCCTTATCACACTGTGAAATCCTCAGGGAAACTGGCCATTGCCTCAGGGGGAGGCAGGAACAAAAACTTGGCTCTCAAGTGTATCTGAAGAGATATGTAAGACAGACCTCAATTGGCAGTTCTTCTCCTCCTCCTCCTCCTCCTTCTTCTTCTTTCATTAGCATCATTGTTTGGTGAACTTAGACAACTGTTTGCAGCATTGGGAGATGGCAGTGCTTTGGAACTTGAACTTGCATGCAGCTTGCAGCACTGGAGGACACTCCAGTTTCCAGCTGCAGACCTGGTGGTCTTTTGGTTCCCGACCTCTCCAGTGTTGTCTTCCTGAGGTTTGGTGAGCTTTTTTGACATAATATTATTATTAATATGTATAGTTTGCTCTCAATTGTCCTTTAATTGCCTTTGTCTTTTGCTATTGAATGCTGCTAAATAAATTGATTGGGTCCTCTCTAGCATGTGTTCCGCTTCTCTTTCCCCACTTGTCATTACAAGTGTGTACTTGATAATATTGGGATTTCTTTTTTTGGCCTGATAATGTTTAGTCATAAGAACAAGATATTATGCTACTTTTGAATAGGCTTCAAAAACTCCAAAACAGTCCTCCTGTGTGGAGGACTTATCTCTGTATAGTCATTCTTTTTCTAAATAATCAAGGACCAGTTTGCACCCATAGAGGAAGACATGATTAGCTTGAGGTAAAAGCCTTCTTAGCAAAGAGACCGAAGAAGCAGTTATGTGTGTTGCAATTCAGGAATCATTCTGCTATGTAATCTTCTGTTACAACAGGTGAAACCCTTGTAATAGAAAACACCAGAGGCCTCGAGTCCCTGTCTCTTATTGAAACCCTGTCTTTAATTCAGTGTAGAATAAGCATTTGCTGCATTCATGAGAATTCTGAGAAATGCTCTCCTAAGAGATTTTGAGTTGAACTCTTCATTGCACTGGGTTACTATTGATTTGGGAGACATAGAAGATAATTCTTCCTAGTTTGCATTTTCTAAATGACAAATTAGAACAGCTGCTTCCTTTGGTACTGTCCTTGATACAGCTTGAGTCTTTCTTTCTTGCATTCTAGACTCTTACTAGGCAACATTGAGGCCCAGTTGAAATACTGTCACCTGTATTTTCTGGTCTATCCTGTTAGTCCATAATTTCACATACCTTCTATCAGAGGGAAGCAGATACATAGACAAGAGCATTTTACACAGAACCAAGGATGCCAAGTCATTTTAACGAGGCAGAGTGAATCTGATTATAGGAAACTTCACAAGCTACAAGATTCATTCATCTAATAAAATGGGAGATCAAATTAGAAAATAATCAGGTGACTAAATCTTTAAATATGATTAAAATATAATAAGACTTTCTTTGTTGGATTGGATATAAAATGATTTTGGAGGCAAATACAAAAGGAGAATTAGGAAAGAATTTTGAAAAATAAATATTACACAGGTATAAGAATATAATTTTACAAGTTAATTTTTGAAAAGCTACAGTCTTATGCACACCTAAGTTATGCAATGTTTCATAAAAAATACATCACAGTCAGTCTTTTCATAACTCACCCTATGATTGATTTATTCATTCCATAACTATGATGATTCTTCTTTATATCATCATGTCTCTGAAAATACACAGTTATTTAGTTTGATAAGGAAAGTTCTGTTTAATATTTATAAACTTAACTAAGGTAAAGTATTTATATTTGGGTCGATGACCTTAAATTAAGGTCAATATTTATAAACTTAATTAAGCTGAAATAAGGGGTGATGGTAGTAATGACAGTGGCAGAGTGTGATGTTTCCAATACTCGAGGTAGCATAAACTATTCAAAAAGAACCGATGGGAAGCAGTGTGACTCCTACGGGCCCTTTGGCTTGGTTTTACCCAGGATCCTCACTGACATCTTAGATGTATTTATCTTAAAAGCCAACAATTTTGTACCAAGGCCTTGGGATGATATTAATTCAGTTTTGTATCACTGAAGGTTGAATTTAAAAGCATTACCTCTTAGGAGCAATATCAGCAAGATGTCCAAATAAGACATCGCTTGCTCATATACCCACAATAACAACAAAAAATTGGCATCCATCCACAGACAAAGACGCCTTTGTAGGAACTACGGGATTCAGGTAGTAGATTTTGGAACCTTAGTGCAGTCTAAAGATAAGGAGAGCTATTTTGAAGAGATCTAGATCCAGGTAGCTGACACACTGACCATTGACTCTGCTATAAACTTGGAAACACCTCTGTCCCCTGAGGACTCAGCTACAACTGAGTCTGGCTCTATCACCAATATCATACACAAAGGGACCCAGGAGAAGTTTCACCCATAGACATACAGACCTTGGTCCCGACTGTGCACCCTAAACTAGCTCATGAGCTCCAATTCTTCTCAGCCATGGTACAGAAGTCCCTGAAGAACACTGACTTAGAAAATTATGAAAAGACAAAAAAACTCAATAATTACATTAAATGTACATAGATTAAATTCTACAATCAAAAGGCAGAGTTGCTGAAGTGGTAAGGAAAGAAAGTAATTAGGGCTGGCCAAGTGGCTCAGTTGGTTAAGAGCTTATTCAAGAATGTGAGCTCTGAGCAACAGGGTCGTTGATTTGATTTACAGCTTAAGCTGAACTTCCAATAGGTGGCAGGATGGCTAAGCTAAAAATAAAATTTTTAAAAAGTAATTATATTAGATGATAGAGGTATTAACTAACCCTATTGTTGTATTAATTTCACACTGTGTATGTATATCAAATCATCATTACATGTGTGTATATTTTAAACTTACACAAAAATAATAAAGTAAATCTTATCTAGAGAGTGGAAAAAGCATTACATCAGATATCATAGATTTATACTTTTCTTTTCCAATGGCTATTAATAGTACCATGTAGATGATACTATGACATTTACTTTAGTAAGCTTTCTTATTAAAAAATGCTAAAAATAATTTAAACCTAGCATTGAAATTCAATAAGGCTTCCATACATCATTATGAAAATTGTGGTACTGGCCAGCGATGACTCTAAATTTGAGGAGGGAGGATTATGTTGAAAGACAGGGAATAGAAGAAAAAAGTTAAAGTTCTTTTAAAGTTCTTTTTAAAGTTCTTTTAGAAGGTAAGAATTAGACCACCTGTTTTATTAGTTATTGAAAAAAAAATAATATGAAAGTTTTGTCTCCCTTTCCTAGCACTGAAATACTTTGAAGATCTTAATTTGAATAAATTAGTCAAATTCAATACAAATTATTAACATATGCTGTATTCTATAGGTGCTATGGTCTCTGAAAGTGCAATAATAAACATAATGAATGTTAATCACAGAATCCTGTCACATGAAAGAATATGTGGCTCATGTTAGTACTAGTATTCTAGCTAAACAGTTTTCAGCTATTGTTTATTTTGAAGATGTTCCCAATCAGCATTTTAAAAAAATTTATTAAGTGTTTTGGGAGGATGACATTGGTTAGTGAAATTATATAGGTTTCAAGTGTATATTTCTATAATACATCATCTATATATTGTATTGTGTGTTTGCCACACAAAATCAATTCTCCTTCCATCACCATGTGTATATCCAATCACCAATTAAAAAAAATATGTATGGTTGCTAAATTTATACCTACATTAATTTTTGTATTATATTTTACAGGGAAATTCTCCATTTCATATTTTAAATGTATCATTTTTAGGTTTGTGGAGTGTGTTCTCTGTATAGGCTCATCAATTAAATGAAGCAGTAAATGTTCTAGATTTTACAAACGCTCTAAAATTCTTAAATCATACAGATTCTCATTTTCCATGGCTTTAGGCTTTGGCAGTTGTAAAACTGATTTTTTTTTTTTCGAGGGGGTGGGTAGAAGGGCGGGTGATCTTGAATCTGACTCAGCATCCCAGCTAATTGGAAAACCATGCTTGTGACATAACATATCTTTAAAATGGTCAAGATAGCAGATGGTCTCTAAAGCAAATTGAAAGCTAGCAATCCCAGCCTGGGCAAGTTTGACAGCAGTATTTAAAACAGAGGGAAAATGGACAAAGTTCTATTATTACTCTGACAGTGATGATATATTACATACATCTATTTCTATTTTGAAAGGAACCCTAAGGCATGTGCCTTTCAGCTAATAGTCTCTCATTAAAGCAAAGCCTTCTTCTATTACCTTTATTAAATCTCCTCTACAGTCCTTCATCTATGGTTTATATATGCAATCTTTAAATTTTAAAATGTTTTTATGATCTTGGAGGGCACTTAGGCCATAATAATAATTCTTTATCCTCCCCAACACAAACAATAATTTCCTGCATCTCTTTTCTCCCAGTTATCTCTATAGCACACCTGGTGTCTAACCAACTAGGATATAATTAAACCATGGGGAGGAGGCTGTCACACCTGTGACTCAGTCTCGATGCTCTATATGGATAACTCTAATCAATCAGGCAGAGGGGTCTGAGCTTTGTTACTTGTGTCAGAGACGCCAGGGCTGTTTCCTTTTATTTGCTTAATTTTATTTACTCGGCATCTGGATGAGAAATGATAGGCAGCTGGCAGATCAAAATTCCCTTTCCCCTTATGCGCGTATCATGTGGCTTTCACTGGGAAGAACGATTTCATTATTTTAACAACAACAATAAAAAATTGACAAAGTTACAGGAATCTCCTGTGGCTATTTTGTGGAATAATAAGAATAATACGTTTGAGGGTCAGGGTTAGTTGACCACCAAACACTCCCTGCCTTGGCCTGAATAAGGGAGCTAGCTAACTCAGCTTGCCTGTATTCATCATTAGAGGTCTGGATAAACATTTCACGGTATTCATTTTACTTTGATGACGTGGTAGTCAGCAAGATGCTCAGCTCTTTAGGTTTTTCTTTAGCATCATATGAAACATGATAGACATTTCTTTGTCCTCTGGAACGTATATAGTTTGTTAGCAAAAATGATCGGAAAAGTCATGACGCATTTCACATCATGACTTTTCTGACAAACCAATAATATATCCATTCTATATCTATATCCAAAATACATCATGACTTTTCTGACAAACCAATAATATATCCATTCTATATCTCACATCACATACTAGACATGTAGTACATATTGAAACATTGATTGACCAACTGGTTATTTTACAGACGCTTGACACTCTTAGTTTTATTAAATGATTATTGTTACCACTTTGCCAGTATGTGAAATATTTTAAAACGTCTCTGGACATTTCTGGAAATTCATTTGATTTTGAATATTCTTTAGTGTACTTCTACCCACCAAAGAGCTGCAAAAATCTGAATATTTTAAATAGTAGTAGTCAGAGATCAAATGTTGTTTAAGAAACACCTAAATAATTAACAGCTTTCGTTTCTCATCTGAATATATTTTATTGTAATGTAGGCGCACCTTCTTTTGGGGAGTCTATCAGTTCAAGGAGATAACATTTTAGTTCAATAGGGTTTTCCATTGTTTTTCTCAAAGCCTAGGTAAGAAATGCCTGCCACTAATCATGTGGATAGAAATACTGATTTGCCAAGTCCAGCTTTAAAAGAAGATGCCCAACTTCATCCATTGTAGAATGCATGTACTTCTTTGCAACTTAGCAATTGATTTCGCATGTGTATATTAAAATGAAGAAATAGACAAGGGTTTTCTGCTGAGTACAAATTCTTGCTTTACTGCCCTTTACATTTCATGAATCATAATACTTTTTATAGTTTGTCATTTGTATTATGATGTCTATGTGTTTCACAGTTGAGGAAACAGACACTCCAATTTTTAATTTGTTTGGCCAAGGTCATTTAGCTGGTGAAGCTGAGAAGTGGACCAAAGCCATTTCCACTAGGGTCTGATGATATCATTCTCTAAGTTTACTTAGAAGCATTACTATGCACCCTAAGTTTTAGATTTTATATTTCTTCGGTGTTGCATTTTTATAAATGATTTTGAAACTTGTTTGATACATGGGGGAGGCAGTCGACTTATCCTTGCTGAAACTGAAAGGCCTGTGACTTTCAAATCTATGCAAGCATCATGACTGTGCATTCAGGTCTCCTGTGGTTCCCTGTGTGATGCTGGCTGGAGCTGATGAAGGCTATGGCCCCTCTTGAAAGGAGGAGATGCACTTATTTATTTTTTTTCAATTAATTAATTTATTTATTTTTAATTAGTTTCAGGTGTACAATACAGTGCAATAGTTATACATTTTACCCCTGAAAGTGACAACCCCCCACCCCCAATTCACAACCCCACTCCACCCCCCATATCATATATATCTATTACTCTTCCTCTGACTCTCTTCCACAGTATAATCCACATCCCGTGACTATCTATATATATTCAATTACAGTTGACATGCAACCTCTGCTTCAGGTATACAGTGCAGTGATCAAACCTCTACTCCATCCATGAAATGGTCTCCCTAACAAGACCTATGACCATCTGACACCCCACAAAATATTTACAACATTGTTAATTATATTCCCCAAACTGTTTTTCCTATCCCAGTGGAAATATTGTAGTTGCCTATTTTTGCTGTCTAATCCCTTCCACTTCTCCCTCATCCCCATCCCCGTCCCAATTAGCAACCCTGATTTTTCCTCTATATCTATGAGACAGTTTCTGTTTACTTTGCTCATTCATACAGTTTTTAGATTCCACATATGAGTGAGATCATATGGTATTTGTCTTTCTCTGACTGACTTATTTCATTTAACATAATAGTCTCTAGGTCCATCCATATCATTGCGTGTGTATGTAAAGGAGAAAGAGAGAAATTGAGAACAAAATAGAAATAGAAACTCCATTTAAAATATAAATGCCCTTGAGGCAGGTAAAGTTGGCTTAAAGCCACGTTAAGCTGTATGTGATTGTGGGTGGAGTATATTTTAACCAGAGGAAAGTTGAATTGAACAATATATCTGGGTGTCTGTATAGGAAGATCTAAGGGAAAATCAGAACACTGCGGTTAGGACGTTAATGCTTCAGCAAAAGGAAGCCTGTGCATATCACTAAAAATATCTATTGGTTTTATATTATCATCTAAGTTTAACATCTATATTAAGGGGAATTTTATATTAAAGCTTCAGGGTATTGCAGGAAACTGAAGGAAGAACAGATGTGTTTCTAGATAGCCCAAAACCAGGAACAAGGAACTGTTGTTTGCTAAGGCAGCTACTTTCTCTCTCTCTCTCTCTCTCTCTCTCTCTCTCTCTCTCTCTCTCTCTCTCTCCCCCCGCCCCCTCCCTCTCTCCCTCCCTCCCTCCCTCTCCCTCCCTGTCCCCTTCTCCCCCCTCCCCCCCATTATCTCCTGTATGCTTTTCTCTTCAGTTTTGCACCGTCCATGCAGATTGGTTTTCTCTGCTTCTGAATATTTGATAACCAAACTAATCTAACTTGCAGAATTTATTATTGGACTAGTTAAGCTACTTAATCTCTTCTAGTTCCAATTCCAATATTTCTTGGAGAGAATATAGTTGGTTAGGAAGAGTCTTATGTACATTACTTGTTAAGTCAGCTATGGCTGTGTTGGCACATCCTACATGGGTAGTGCAAGGGACCACCCACTGGGTTTAGGGTAGCAAAATGCTTCAGGTATAGTCTGTCATTGTGACTAATGTTCAGATCGTATCACAAGAATAAATAAGAGATGGTAAAATTGGGGTAATTAATAGGGTAACTGCCCTAAAAATCAGGGATGATTTTTATAAGAATTATAAGAATAATTCCCACATCATCCTGGCAAAGACAGTCAATTAGATCAGCTAGGCACAAATACAGCATAAAATATATTTTCCCAAGTTACTCTTGTAACTTATATGACAGGGAATTTCATGACAAAAAAAAATCAATATAATGGAGAAAGTGATTTTTCTTAATTTGGCTGATAGTTTATTGATATAGAATAGATGAAAGTGATCATTAGATTGAATCCGTCTTAGCTTTGCTAAGCTCTCTAATGAATGTTTTTAGCCTCATTCCAAGATGACTTTCAGATTATTCCACATCCTTTCTAAACTATATTTGTGTTTTGAAGCTTGAGCTGGAAACCCATTGACTGTATTTTATTTTTTCTTTTATAGCTGAATCTATGACTTGAAATAATTCCCAGATAAGCTTTATCCTAATGGTATGATTGCATTCTTCTTTATAGCGGAGTAATACTCCATTGTATAAATATACCACAGTTTCTTAATCCAGTCATCTACTGATGGGCATTTTGGTTGTTTCCAAGTCTTAGCTATTGTAAATAGTGCTGCTATGAACATATGGGAGATGCACTTATTTTAATAGTCGTTTACTCAAATATGAGAGGCTCCCTCCCTGGAAAAAACTCCCAGAGATGGTTGCTTTTACTAAGCAGGTTTGTGTTTTGTACAAATAATTTGACAACTGGAAAATGCACAAAAGAGGAAAATTCAATAATCCAGAGAGGGAAGGATAATCTTGAGGAGAAATATGTTTCCCTCCCTCCCTCCCATCACAGAAACTAAAATACGTTTTCCTCCCTGCCTTCCTCACAGGTACTATTGACCTTTTTTAAAATCATGACATTGAGATTTGAGTTTGATGTCAAACTAAGGGTGCGAGTATCATCTCTGACAAGTCAGGCTTCTGCCCCTAGGCTGGCAATCAATCTCAGCTGTGTTGCCAGGCTTTTAACCTATCCAGCTTTGACACAGCAAAAACATGGAATGTAGCAAAGATGTAACTGTGAGGGAAAAATGTGCAACGCTTCCTCATTTTCTGGCACTGGAATGTTGTGGAACCTTGAGTTGTAAGGGAGCAATGTAAAGTTTTCTAAGCAATTTTCCAGCATTTAATTTCTAATACAGGTCATCCTAATGAGTTGAGAATATGTTCCCTTCCAGGTCAGCCCACATGACTAGGGGGAGACCCACCGTCCTACCAAATATTCTGAGCTCCTTGGAGTTTCTCCAAAGCACACTTTTAGGGGTTTCAATGGTAGTAAATGCCATTTATTCACCTACTGTGTGAATTACTTTATAAACACAACCTCATTTGAATCATACAACATGTTTATGAGGTAGATGTTTTTACAGATAAGGAAACTAAGGTCCAGAGAATGTAAATGTCATGTTTGCTGCTTATTATATTTAATGTGGAACTGGGATTCCTACCCAGATAAGTCTCACTGGAAGGGTGATGCATTTTCTATCATATTATGTTGTTTGAATGAGCTTAGCTTCTAGAAAACTAATGTTTTTTTCTTCCCATAATTGTGTTACCTTTCTTTTTCCCCAATTGAAGTAACATGTAACTGTTTGCCCCTCACATTTTACTAAAAACCACCATATTTTATATCTTTGCTGAAATTTTTAAGTCTGAGTGGATATTTTTAAGCAAAGCCTCATTCTTGCATTCTTTCCTAGAGCTTAAGCTAATTTAATATGTGCAATTCAAATCCAGAAGCCCAGTGAAGCTCAAACCTCTGTGCACTAAAGTTTTTCATATCATATACTAATTGAGTCCTTTTATCAGTGCTGAGATTTCTTGTGATAGAATGGAGAATTACTTTCACTTAGTTAGTCTCCTTAACTCTCCTGATATCTACCCTGAAATACCAGTTTTACTATTTGTGTTCAGAGTAGAGAGGAGAAATTTTCTGAATGTTTCTGAAACATTTTAAAACCTTATGTACTAAAATTTTGAATGGACTTGGATTTTTCCATTTGAACATGTTAAAACTACACCAGTGCATTTATATCCAATTTTATTCCCTGAAGACATTAGTCTGCCCTATTCCCAGAGCTTGGTCTATCTGTTTTCCTATGCCTGAAAGGTTCTTCCTCCTAGTTCATTTTGAAGAATATTCATTCCTTCTTCATTGTTCTGCGAGGCATTACTTGCCTAGTCACTCTCCCACCACTTTCTTAGTCCTATCTCTGTTTTTTATTTTATTTGCATCTGACTGCGAGTCTGTGTATTTCTGAATGTATGTATTCATCAATCTATATAACAAGTAATTAGCTTGGCACAGTTGAGTATTATCAGAAACTGTTACTTCTTACTCTTTGAATTCAAGAACAAACACAGAACATAGCACACAATAGTCACTAGATAGGTTTACCAATGAAAACTAGACACTCTAAATTTCAGAATTATATTATGAAGTTAGTTTAATTTCACTGGTGGGTTTCACTAAAGAGAAAAATGTACTTCGCAAGGAAGCAGATTACTGAACATTTATATTTTGAGATAGCTAGAATATTAAAGGGATTTTTCAGTCATTGTTTATTGAAGTAAAATTTAGTTTTTGTTGCCTACTTCTTAATAAGAAAATTATATATCTTATTATTTTAAGAACTTAAAAGGAATAATCACTAAAACAGTGTATAAATGATAAAATGTTCTATCTGAATTTCAGTGTCTCTTGACATTCACAGTATTCTTATCCAGTCAATTAACAAAATATTTTCTCTAGCAAGGGATACATTTTTTTCCCCTATAAATAATTTTTGTATTCTGATGAGGTGAAAAAAATTTTGGCTAGAATACTCACAGGAAATATATTGCTTCCTTTGAAATACATGTTTTTAGGGAGATATAGTTAAAAATCCAGTGCAATATGGCTCTAGATGAGGCATGGGCAAACTCTGGCCTGTAGGCCAAATCCATCCCATCACCTGGTTATGTACAGCCTATGAGTTAAGAGTTATTTTAAAATTTGTAAATGGTTGAAAAAAGTAAAAAATAATATTTCACGGCATGTGAAAATTATATAAAATTAAAAATTTAGCATCTCTAAATGAACTTATGTTGGAACATAGCCATGGCCATTTGTTCATACATTGTCTATGGTTGCTGTTGTATTGTAGTGGCAGAGCTGAATAGTGTTCACAGAGATGATATGGCTCACAACTCTAAAGCATTTACTATCTGACCCTTCACGGAAAGTTTGCCAATCTATCCTCGAGAAGAGATGCTTCTTCCATTGCCAGTTTATCTTGGAGGAAATACACAATCAATCAACATTTCCATGCTACACTGGCCAGTCTGTGCTCAGTATCTTACATGGTTATGTGAGAAACCAATGATTCAGTTCTGGAGTTTCCGATAAGTCTAGCTTATGTTATAAAAATGAATGAAGTTTAAATGTAATCTCCATTCTTATTTGTGTTGTGCATTTTTAATAAATAAGGATAGATGGAAAATGTTCCTATAAGACCTATTAGTATGCCACAGAGATAACAGGAATTTATTAAACCAAAGTATTTTCATTTCCAGTAACTCACTAATTATTCCTAGTTGTCAACCTGCTCTGAGCCCATTAAAATAAAAATATTTTTGTAACTCCAGGAAAAGAGTAGATGTAGACTGGAACAAGAAATTCACTATTTAGCTTTGCTTTTCAAAATAGTCTTGACAGATTTAAGTGTCTATTCAGTCTGAAGCTTTTGTTTTGCAAAAATGAGGCTTTGCTGAGAGAAAAATTCTATAAATCAATCTCATATGTGAACCATAATGGTAAAAATAAAGAGTCAAGCCTTATTTTTTAAAAAATTTTTTGGCTTTTTTGCTATCAGCTTTTCATGGAGAAGAATATATATATACTACAATCACAATTACTATTAGAAAAAGGAGAACTAAGAAGACTTTTTTGTTAAAGGGTGAAGGAGTAAGAGAAAGAAGGAGTAATAGAGAGTAAGAGAAAGGCAGGAAGGAATTCACAGCCTCTGGCAACATTTCTTTTGATTCCTTACCTCTCCTATGCTTCAATTTGTGGTTAGATGGTAGGAATATTCAGTTAAGTTTAGGGAAATGAAAGAGCAGGAGTCTTCTTCCTCAATCCTTCAATGTAGCTTAGTATGCTTGTGTTCTCAGACTACCATTGTTTAACATGGCAGAAAATTAAACTTGAGATTGGAACCACAGCAAACATAACAGTTCAAGACACATGCAGTAAACCTAAACAGAGTGACTTCCTGCTAAAATCAGATTTTAATAGGACCTAAAGCCTCCCAGTATAATAAACAATATATACAGGATACCATTCTAAAAGTCACTTATCATAATAAGAACCAGGAAAACAAAAATGTGACTGAGAAAAAATATTGACACTAAAAATACTGAGCTGAATCATATGTTAGAATTATCTGAAAAGGATTATAAAGCAGCTATTATAAAAATGCATGAGCAATCAATTACTCTTGAAATAAATTTAAAAAATTAAAAACTCAGAAAAAAATGAAAGTTATGGAAATATTACAAATAAAATTTATAGAACTGAAAAATATAATAACAGAAATAAATATGTTGGATGGGCTTAGTAGTAAACTTCGTTTGTGTGTTTTTTAATTTAGGAACCACATAACTATTGGAAAAAATGGTAAAACTGGAAATAAAAAACTTAAGTGATCATTTTCCAATGGGCAATATTGCAATTTGCATATTTGGTATAGTGACCCATGGGTAATCACCTATGGCTATAGGGAAGGCAGTCCAAACTCGGTTCTTATTGCCCTCACCCAAGGTGAACTTGTCAAAGAGGTACCCTGCCATGTCAGCTTCTGGAGTCTCTATTTTGCACAGATTTATGAAATGGACACTCAACTCTTTGATGAATTTGACCTGTTCGAACAGGTACTGACTCTCCAGGAAGTGACACAAGTAAGCATCACTCTTGTTGGTGGTCAGCTGGTTGAGATCTCAGGGAAATGTGATACAATAACAAAAGATCCAACAATTATATCATCAGTGACATAGGAGAAGAGGAAGAAAATGGGATTGAAAGAGCACTTAAATAAATATGACTCAAAACTCCTCAAATATGGGGAAGCACACAAACCTGCATATGCAAGAAGCCGAGTGAACACCAAACAGGATGACCTCAAAGAAATGCATGTCAAAATACATCATCATTAAACTTTTAAGAACTAATGATAAGGAAAAAACTCTTGCAAGCCACCAGAGTTAAACTGCATTACCTACAGAGGAACAGTTATTCTAATAATAGTATATTTTTAATCAGAAACAATGGTGGCCAGAAGGAAATGACACAATATTTTTTAAGTGCTGAATGAAATGTCAAAACAAATTTTACATCTGGTGAAGCTATCCTCTAAGAATGAAGGGGATAAAAAGGTGTTTCAAATTTTGTAAATTTAAAAGAATTGGTCTCTAGCAGACCTACCCAAAAAATTGGCTAAAGGAAGTTTTTCAAACAGAAATGAAATGATAAAAGAAGAAACCTTGGAGCATGAAGTAAGAAAAGAAAAAGCAGGATTATGATAATATACAAAAGACTATCCTTTTCCACATAAGTTTAATAAACCATATTTGATGATTGAAGCAATTGTTATGACATCAGGCAGCACACAGGACCATAACACTTAAAAATGGGAAAGGGAAAGGGAGCTCAATGCAAATGTGATTTCTACACTTTCCTCAAAGTGGTAAAATGCTGATACTAGTAGACAATTTTGTCACAAAAGTATATTGTAATGCCCAAGATTGCCACTGCAAAAGCTATACAAAACACCAAGAATAAGTCAAGATGTAATACTAAACATAGTTTTATAACCTTCTGGAAACCAAGAAAATAGAAACAGGGACAAGAACAGAGGAGACAAACAGAAAACAAAAAAATAACACAGATATGTTAAGTGGTAATATATCAATAAATACTTAAATGGAAATGCTCCAAATATACCAGTCAAAAGACTAAGATTAGACAAGTAGATTTAAAAAGAATAACCACTACAGGAAATAAGATGGAGTTTTCTCAAAAAATTAAGAATAGAGCTACCATGTGACCCAGCAATTCCTCTTCCAGGTATCTACCTGAAAAATTTGAAAACATTTATTTGTCAAGATATATGTGCCCCTATGTTCATTGCAGCATTATTCACAGTGGCCAAGACATAGAATCAACCCAATGGTCCTTGGATGAATGATTGGATAAAGAAGATGTGGTACATAATTTTATATACTACAGTGGAGTACTACTCAGTTATAAGAAAGGATGAAATACTGCCATTTGCAACAATGTGGATATATCATGAGACTATCATACTAAGTGAAATAAGTCAGATGGAAAAGGACAAAATCGTATAATTTCACACATATGTGGGGTATAAAACAGAAAGCAACAAATGAACAAACAAAACAAACAAAAAAACGAACAAAAAACCCCATTAACACAGACAATAGCATAATTTGATAGCTACCAGAGAGAAAAGGGGCTGCGGAGAAATTGAAGCGGGTAAAGAGGGTTAAACATATGGTGATGGAAGGAGACTAAACTTTGAGTGATGAGCACACAATGTAATATACAGATGATATAATATTGACATTTGAAACTCATTAACTAATGTCACCCCAATAAATTTAGTTAAAAAAATCCAATTCTATGCTGTGTATATTAAATTCATCATTAATATAAGGATATAGGCATGTTGAAAGCCAGGGACTAAAATTGGTATAATATGCACACATTAATAAAACAACAACAAAATACGAGTGATATCTTATTATCTGATATAGTTGACTTTAAAACAAAACAAGTTACTGGAGATATAGAGGAAAATTACATAATCATCCATCTAGACATAATAATCCTAAATTTGTGCACACTAAATAAAAAAACCTTAAACTATATGAAACAAAAGCAGATAGAGCTGAAAGGAGGAGAAAAATGTACAATTATAGTTGGCACTCCCTTCTCAGGAAATGATAGGACTATCAGAAAGTCAGCAAGAATATAGAAGATATGAACAATATGTTCAACCACTGGGAACTAACTGACATATACTGAACCTTCACCCAATGCCAAGAATATAGATTTGTTTCCACAAAATGTTCATGGAGCATTTGCTAAGAGGTAAAATATTCTGGGCTAGATAACAAATCTCAACAAATTTAAAGGAATTGAAATCATACAGAGTATGGTTTCTGATCATAATGGAATCAAACTAACAATCAGTAACAAGAGACAATAGAAAAAAATTACTAAACATATGGAAATTAAACAATACTTCAAAATAGTCCTGAGGTCAAAGTAGAGGTCTGGAAAGAAATTTAAAAATACATACAATTGGGCCGGCCGAGTGGCGCGGTGGTTAAGCGCTGGCTTGGGAAGCCAGCGGCCCCGGTTCGGTCCCACATATGAGGGCCAGTGACACTGCCTTCAAAAAAAAAAAAAATACATACAATTGAATAAAAATGAAAATATAGCATATCAGAATTTATGGAACACAACTAAGCAATGCTCAAAAGAAAGTTTATAGCACTAATTTCCTACATTAGAAACACGGAAAATTTTCAAATCAGTAATCTAATTCTTACCTCAAGAAAATAGAAAAAAGAAGACCAAAATAAAACCAAAGCAAGCAGAGGGAAGGAAATAATAAATATGAGAGCAGAAATTCAGGAAATTGAAAATAGGGAAACAGAAAAAAAAAAACAAAAAAACAAACAAAAGCAAACTGGCCTTAAAGAAACATCGATAAATTTCATAAACGTATAGCAAGACTTCCAAAAAACAAAATGAGAGAATACAGAAATGACCAATATGTGGAATGAAACAGAGGCTATCACTACAGACCCTATAGTCATTGAAAAATAATGAACAACTTTATGCTTATACATTTGACAACTTAGAAGAAATTGTTGATTCCTTAAAAACTCAACCAAGATCAAATAGACAATCTGAACAGTGCTAAAACCATCAAAGAAGTTCATATTTAAAAGCTCCCCAAAAGAAATTTTTAGTTCTGATGGTTCTATTGAAGCATTTTACCATTTTTTAAATTAAATTTATTGGAGTAACATTGGTTAATAAAATTACATAGGTTTCAAGTGGACAATTCTGTAGTACAGCATCTATATATCACATGATGTGTCTACCACCCAAAGTCAAATTTCCTTCTGTCTACCAAATATTTAAAGAAAAATAACAGCAATTTACAAAATGTTTTCCCGAAAATAGAAGAGGAAACACTCTTACCTCTGCATGAAGCCAGTATTACTCTGTTACCAAAACCTGACAAGGACAGTAAAAACAAGCAAACAAACAAAAACTACTGACAAATATCTCTCATAAAATTAGGTGCAAAAATTCTCACTCGAATTTTATTCAACTGAATTAAAAATAATTATAAACCATAACTAAGTGGGATTTATTGTATGTATGAGAGGCTGGTTCAATTGAAAATCAATCAATGTACTCTACAATATAAAGTTAAAGAAAAAAATAATCATATAATTATATCAATAAAGGAAAAGAATTTGACAAAAATCCAACAGTTATTCATGATTTAAAAAAAAACAAATGGGGGTGGCCGGCTAAGTGGCTCAGTTGGTTAAGAGCTAACTCAAGAGTGCGAGCTGAGCTCTGAGCAACAGCAATTCAATACCCAGACCAAGCTGAGCTGCTGCTGAGCTGCCAACAGGTGACAGGATGGCTCAACTAAAAAAAAAAAAAAAAAGAAATTGGCAAGTTAGGAGGAGAAATGAATTATCTCTAAATAAAACAAAGCAAAAATAAACAACAACAAAATCTCCTACAATAAACATCATGCTTAATGGTGAAAGACTGAAGGATTCCTGCTAACATCAAAAAGAAGACAAGGATGTCTGCAGTCACCATTTTTATTCCGCCTCATTCTGGAATTTGTGGTTATTGTGATAAGACATAAAAAAGAAATGAAAGGCACACAATTTGGAAAGAAAGGAATAAAACTATCTACATTTACAGATGGAAAATTATGTAGAAAATCCCAAGAACTCTACAAAGAAGCTCCTTGAATTGTGAATTCAATAAGGTCACATAAGATTAATACAAAAAAAAATTAGTCAGATACCTGTATACTAACAATGAAAATGTTGACTTCCAGTAAAATGGCACAACAGACAGACGCTGTGCTAACTGCCTCCCAGGATCACACCAAAATTACAAGCAAATTATACAGCATTCAACCCTGGAGGTCCCTGGAACACTTGGAGGAACAGAACCACTAAACGAAGAACTTAAAGAGGAGGCCACGTCGGGTCTGGTAGGACGGGCAGAGACGAGAGAGGGAGAGCCCCGTGAGGGAAGCCCCAGCCGTGGGAAGCTTGTCTGGTTGGGGGAGAGACCCTCCGGCCGCACCCCAAGCTCACCAGCCCAGAGCTCCTTTGCCGGGAAGAGGAGTTCTAAGATAGCCGGCAATAAATTAGTAAGGACTCTCTTTCCTCAGCTCGGTGAGGCTAAGAGCGGCTGGAGAATCAGTGGGGCCGGCGCCCGGGCTTGCTCGCCGGTGAGCACTTACCTGGTTCCTGATGGAGGGAGTGGCTGTGTGAGCCGGGAGCCTGCGGGGACAGACTGAGCTGAGCACCTTTGGTGCAAAGGCTGGAGGTTTTTGGATTGTTGTTCCCGTGGTGCGGAGCTTGCACGAGAGTGGTGTAAGGAGGGCACCATTTTGTCGGGCTTGGGCCCTCCCACGAAGGATCAGGTCCGAGACCTAATTGGTCTGGTGGAATTGGCGAAGTGCGTGCGTGCGTGCGTGGGTGCGTGCGTGCGTGCGTGCGTGCGTGCGTGCGCTCGCGCCTGTGGCCTTGGATTCCCCACCCTCCACCCGGATTATACTGCGTTGCCAGGGAAACATAGGGCGGTGCCCTCCGGCTCCTACGGGTGGCTCACTGAGACCCGGGAGTGTGCGAGCCGCCTTGGATCCCCACCCTCTGCTCGGCTTGTGCTGTGTTGCCAGGGAAACGCCTAGTGGGAGTGATCTGACTCCAACAGGCTGCTCACTGAGACGCAGGAACACGCAAGCCGCCTTGGGTCTCTGCTTTCCACACTGCGCTTGCAGAGTTGCCAGGCTGGTGATTGGTTGTCGGGCTGCTCGGCCTGATCTGCGAGCGGCTGATTGGGACAGGCTGAGACTGGGAGTTCTCCTGGGAGTGTTGGGCCGTGAGCTGTGTGCCTGCGTGATCCAGCCAGGGCTCTCCTGGTGATCTATCTAATACATCAAAGCAATCCCAGAGCGACAGCCAGAATGGGGAAACAAAGAAACATGTCACAAGTAAAAGATCAGAAGAAACCTCCAGAAATGGAACCAAATGAAACAGAGGGATCCAACCTTTCAGAGACACAGTTTAGAACACTGATGATAAGAATGTTTAAGGAACTTAGCGAGGACATAAAGAAAGATAGGGAAACCATAAAAAACAACCTGTTAGAACTAAAGAATACAATAACCGAAATGAAGAACACACTGGAAGGAATCACCAGTAGAGTAGATGAAGCAGAGGAGCGGATCAGCGATTTGGAAAATAAAATAGCAGAACTCACCCAGTTGGCACAGCAAAAAGACCAAAGAATAAAAAACAATGAAAATAGTTTAAGAGCCCTATGGGACAAGATGAAGCACAACCACCTTCGAATCATAAGGATAGCAGAAGAAGAGAAGAAGCAAGGGGTTGAAAAGGTATTTGAAAAAATAATGACTGAAAACTTCCCTACCCTGGTAAAGGAAATCAACATACATGCCCAGGAAGTGCAGAAGGTTCCAAACAAGCTGAACCCAAACAGGTCCACACCAAGACACATCATAGTTAAAATGACAAAGGTTAAAGACAGAGACAGAATCCTAGAGGCTGCAAGAGAAAGACAGCAGGTTACATACAAAGGAACTCCAGTTAGACTAACAGCTGACTTGTCTACAGAAACTCTGCAGGCCAGAAGGGAGTGGCAGGAGATACTCAAAGTGACACAAAATAAAGGCCTACAACCAAGATTGCTCTATCCAGCATGGCTATCACTTAAAATTGAAGGAGAAATAAAGAGCTTCTCAGAAAAGAATAAGCTTAAGGAATTCATTACCACCAAGCCAGCATTGCAAGAAATGTTAAAAGGACTTTGTTAAACAAAAGAAACGGGTAAACAAGCTAACCCAGAGAGACAATTTAAGAAGACTGATGTCATATCAAGCAGATATAAAGGAAAAACTGATGGTTGCTGGTTGGGAGGGAATGGGGAAGAGGGAGAGGGGGAAGGTTTTGGACAGTGTATGTGGGACTACAATGTTGCCGCAGGGTTATGGGGGCAGTTCTGGGAATGTAATTGATAATGTTGTGAAGAGACTATTATGTTGTGAGAAATAAGTCAGTCGGAGAAGGACAGGTACCATGTGATCTCACTTGTGTGTGGAGTCTGAAGAACTGAGTGAACGATCAAAGTAAACAGACTCATAGATGTAGAGGAAAAACTGAGCGTTGCTAGTTGGGAGGGGGGTGGGGATGGGGGGAAGGGGAAGGGATTAGACAGCATAAATAGACAACTACAATATTGCCACAGGGATATGAAACACAGTTCGCGGAATATAATAATGTTGTAAAAATTTTGTGGCGGGTCAGATAGTCACATGTGTTGTTAGGGAGACCACTTCATGGATGGAGTAGAGGCTTGATCACTGCACTGTACACCTGAAGCTGATGTTGTATAGTATTGTATGCCAACTGCAACTGAATATGTGGGTGGTCACGGGATGTGGAGTATGCTGTGGAGGCGAGTCAGGGGAGTTGTGATGGATATGTATGATATGGGGGGAGGGAGTGGGGTGGCGAACTGGGGGAGGGGGGTTTTCACTTTGGGGGGGTAAAGAGTATAACTATTGCATTGTGTTGTACACCTAAAACTAACAAAAAAACAAAAAAAAACAAAAAAACAATGAAAATGTAGAAACCAAAATTGAGAACACAATACCATTGGCAGAACAAAATGAATTACTAAAGTATACACTTAACAATATGTACAGTATCTGTTTGCTAAAATTAAAAAAGATCATAATAAAAGAAATAGAGAAGCATACTGTGTTTAATGGATTGAACCACTTAACATAATAAAGATGTTAGTTCTCACCAAAGTGATCTATAGGTTTAACACAGTTTCTATCAAATCTCAGGAAACTTTTTTTTTTTCTGAAGATATAGACAAGCTTAATCTAAAATGTACAAGGAAAGTGTATAGACCCAGGATCGTTAAGACAACAGCTTGACTTAACATCTTGATTTAAGAATAAAGTGGGAGCAATCACTGAACTGACATTAAGTCTTCATATGCAACTACAGTAATCAAAACAGCATAACAATGGCAGGATAGACCAATGGAACAGCATAGAAATTTTTGCTACCTAGAAATTGACCACTGAAATATGCCTAACTGATTTTGGTAACCGTGCAAAAGCAATTAAGTTCAAGAAGGAACAACTTTTCAACACGTGCTACTAGAGCAATTGGACATCCATAGGCCAAAAATCCAAAACCTTACACCTTATACAAAAATTATCTCAAAATGGATTGTAGATGTCAATGTAAAATGTAAGCCTATAAAAAAAAAGAGAGAGAGAGAGAGAGAGAGAGAAAATCTTCAGGATCTGACTTCGTAAAATGTTTTTAGGCACATTAAAACCACAATCCATAAAAAGACACAATCAATAAATTAGACCTCAACAAAATCAAAAATCTTGCTATGTGAAAACCCATGTGAAGAGAATGAATGGAAAGCTATATATAGGATGGGAGAACACATTTCTGACAAAGTACTAGTAATTACAATGCATTAAACTCTTAAAATTCAAATAGTAAAAAACAGCTTGACTGTAAATGGACAAAAACATGATCATAAATTTCACTGAAGATGTATAGAGAGCAAATAAGCACATGAAAAGATGTTTATCATCATTAATCATTGCACAAATGTAAATTAAAACCACAATAAGCTAAGCCTATACACTTATCAAATGGCTAAAATATAAATATCTACAAGTCCAAATGCTGCTGAGGATATAGAGACACTGGGTTGCTCACACATTGCTGGTGGGAATGTAAAATTGTACACTTACTTTGAAAACACAGTTTCTTAAAAAAAAACTAATTGTGGAATTACTATGAGACCCAGAAATTATACTCCTTCACATTAATCCTCCCAAAATGAAAACTTTATGTTTATACAAAAACTTTATATAAATGTCATTAGAAGCTTTATTTGTAATAATCAGAAAGTGCAGTCAGCCCAGATGTCCTTCAACAGGTGAATGGTTAAGCAAATATAGTACACACAATGGAATACTACTCAGCAATAAAAACTAATAAACTATTGATACATTTAACAATTTGAATCACTCTCCAGGGAATGAAGCTGAGTAAAAAAGCCAAAACACGCCAAAAACAAAACAAAACAAAAACACCCAATATTATGTGATTTCATCTCCATAACATTTCTTAAATAATAAACTGTAGAAATGGAAGGCAGATTAGTAGTTATTCAGGGTTAGAGATGTGGGAGGAAGAGGGATATGGGAAAACATAAATGTCCTTATGATTTGGGAACTCTTCAGCATCTTGACTGTGGTGGTGGATACATGAACCTACACCGGTAATAAAGCTGTACAGAATTTATACACATACATATGAATACAAGTAAAACTAGGGAAATCTGAGTAAGTTTGGTGCATTGAACTCCTATCAATATTCTGGTTATCTTATTGTACTACACTTTTGCAAAATGTTATCGGTGAGGAAACTAGGAAAGGTGAACAAATGATCTCTTTGAATTATTTCTTACAAGTGTATCTTGTGAATCTTCAATTATTTCTCCAAAATTTCAATTAACAATATCCTGAGACATTAGTAGTCACAGTTGGTAAACTGTTTCCACAAAGCAGTAAAAAAAAAAAAAAAAAAATGGAACCTCGCAAGATTGTAGACTTTGGCAGTCTCCTCCATCATCGGTAGTAAGTGCCCACACGGTTACCCAGAATCAGTCTTTGCCTTAGGAGGTACCAGTGCTCAAGAAACAGGCTCAATCTGGAAGAGACACCTAATGAGACCAGAAAGAACCAGATGTGTGCTCCTTCCCTGGAAATTGGGCAAAGCTACTCTCCCCACCCTTTTCTAAACTCAGATCTTTGCCAGAATGAAGGGGAACTTGAGAGAAAAGTTGAATTCAGTTTTACAAAGTGAAAATACGTATTTGCATATCTGACTCATAGTTTATACATTTCAACCTTACTAAAATAATTTCATTGAACTGAATGTATTTGAATATGGAGCTACATGAGTATGAGGAAGCCAGTAAATCTTAATAGGTTAGTTCCCATTAAGTATCTGCTAAGAGCATCCTAGACAATCTGCTCTATATCCCTTTAGAATGACAGTGTCCTAGAAGACTAGGAGACAAAGGGCTGAAGGAAGGAGACAAATGGTTAAAGTCCAGAAAATTTCCTGCCCGCAAATTACTTAATCTCAGCTGAGGTACAGGCAGCCCCTTAGTCATAAATTAGATTGCCAATCCATGTATGGCAAGTAACTGATGCGGAACTATCAACCGCAGAGCTATGGCTGGAAAAGCAAAGTTGAATGTTGAGCTGTCTTGGGATATCTAACCTTAATACGAGGGGCACTTTCTGGATCTATATAACATAATTTTTGAGGTTTCTTTTTCACTGTCTCAAGGGATCTGGAAGCCTTTTTCAACTTCTACTAAACAATGTAATAAGAGCTTTACCCTTTTCTCAGTATTTTTAATATAAGCTTGAATTTTCAGCTAATAGAAGTACTGTTTAGTCCAACAGTTCCTCATCTTCTTTTGTTATTTTCCCCTTTGATCTCATATATTATGCTATTTCTTTCTCCATGTATCATTTTCATGGCTACACATTGCTGAGTATGCAATAAATATATTGATTAGCAATTGTCCAATTTCCATTAGGCTTTTAAAAGTTATCTGGCCTAGTTTTTGGAGCTTCCTTACCACCTTTTTTGAATCTCTTACATCCTGGAAACCACAGTATTGGAACCACTGTGGCATTAGGTGCTTTCTTTCCTAACAATTCCTGAGTCACCCTCATTCACATGGCTAAGCAAAGTGAGAGCCACATTCTACATGGTAGGATTTCTCCACAAGAGATACACTTTATGAACAGATACTCACTTAAGCTTGAGCTTCTCGGAAGTTTTTCTCCTAGTTATTGTGGCTTCATACAGAGTGAGACATGGGCCAGGACAGGATCTCTTCATGCTATTAATAACATTGTGCTTCATCAGGCTGGCCTGTGGGGGTGGAGGGGTGGGGGTTCAGCAGACGTCTTCTTGGAGCTTTACAGTGGCTCGTGACTCAGATATCTGTATTTATTATTGCTTTTCTAGGCTTTTAAACAAACATACATTGGTAAGTACCTGCTGGCACAACACATGAGAAATGACAGCTTTAAAGGGGATGGCTGGAACAATTAAATTTAAGGTACTTTTAAAATTCCAACCAGGTAGAAGGCATTATAATAAGCATTGCAGAGGACTCAAAGATGAGACAGGTAGATTTCTTCTCTCTGATTTCCTACAGCCCAATATATCATCTTAAGACATATAGTGTACACATTTTTATATTTATTTTGTCTTTTGACCCTTGAACTGATCCTATGGGATCAGTGAAGTGCTGATGATCCTATTCATACATGAGAAAATTGAGGCCAGAGAACTGTGACTAAAAATATAACAGAACTAGAAAGTGGACAATGCTCAGTCCTGAAGCCATGTTCTCCGGACAACTAAGCATCCCATTGCTCTTCCTCCAAATCCATTTCTCAGTTAACATTGTCCAAATCTGTCTGCATTTATTTATTTATTTTAAAATTTATTTTTATTGATAGATTCTCACTTTTTATTTTTTTACATTATTTTTTTAACATTTTTTTTTTAAGCTAACATACAATATAATATTCGTTTCAGGGGTGCACCATAGTTAGTCAACATTTATATGACTAAAAAACTGATTATTATGATAAGTCCAGGAACCATATGACACCATACCACACTATCACAATATTATGGACTATATTCCTTATATTGTACATTACACCCCCATGGCTTATTTGTTTTATATCTGAAAATGTGTGCACTTCACCTTTCCCCCATTTTAGTTTTTCAATTACAACTGACATTCAATATTATTTTATATTAATATAAGGTGTACAGCACAGTGGTTAGACATCTATATAATTTAAGAAATGATCCCCCTAAGTCTAGTACCCACTTGGCACTATATATATTTATTGCCATATTATTGACTACATTCCCTATGTTTTATTTATACCCCCATGACTATTTTGTAACTACCAATTTGTACTTTTTAATCTCTTTACCTTTTTCACCCTGTCCCCCAAATCCTTTCCATCTATTACCCAATAGACCTAGTACCCATCTGACACCATCCGTAGTTATTACAATATTATTGTCTATATTCCTTATGCTATACCCTACATCCCCATGACTACTGTATAACAACTGATTGGTGCTTCTTAATCCCTTCTTTTTTTTTTTTCACCCTTACTACCAACGCCCCTCCTATATGGCAACCATCAAAATGTTTTTGTTTTTTTTATATCTATGAGTTTGTTTTCTGTTCTGTTTGTTTATGTTCTTTAGATTCCACATATAAGCAAACTCACATTACAACTGCCTCTTTCTGTCTGACTCCACTCAGCATAATAACCTATAGGTCCATCCATGCTGCTGCAGCTGGCATGAATCCATTCCCTTCAATGGCTGAGCAATATTCCACTATATATATATATATACATATATATATCCACCTCTTTATCCATTCTTCCATTGATGGACACCCAGACTGCCTCCAATTCTTGGCCATTGTAAACAATGCTGCAATGAACATATGAATGCAAATGTGCCCTCTAAGTAACATTTTGCATTTTTTGGGTAAATGCCCAGAAGCAGGATTACTTGTCCTTCTTTATATTTTATAGCCTTTGTTTTAAAGTCCATTTTGTCTGCTACACCAGCTTTTGTTTTTGTTGTTTCCATTTTCATGAAATAACTTTTTCCATCCCTTTACTTTCTGTCTGTGTGTCTTTCAATCTGTCTTTCAATCTGAAATGAGTCTCTTGAGCAGTATGTAAAGGTTTTGTTTTTGTATCCATTCAACTCTCTTGTGTCTTTTGTGGAGCATTTAATCAGCTTACATTGAAAGCAATGCTGATAGATATGTAGCTATTGCCATTTTATTATTCATAATTTTGATTTTTTTTTTCATCTTAAAGAAGGCCCTCTGTAACATTTCTTGTAATACTAATTTGGTATTGGTGAACTCCTTTAGATTTTTCTTGCCTAGGAAGCTCTTTATCTGTCCTTCGATTTTAAATGATGGCTTTGCTGAGTAGAGTACCCTTGGTTATAGTCCTCACTTTTCATCACTTTGAATATTTCATGCCAGTCCCTTCTGACCTACAAAGTTTCTGTTGAGAAATCAGCTGATAATCTTATGGGGGCTCCCTTATAAGTAACTAGTTGCCATTTTCTTGCTGCTTTTAGGGTTCTCTTTTTGTCTTGAACATTTGCCATTTTATTGGGTTGTCAGAGAAGTCATGACATATTTTTTCTGTTTTTTTTTGTTGTTGTTGCAAAAATGCAACACAATAATTATAATGTGTCTTGGTGTGGGCATGTTTGGGTTAATATTATTTGGGACTCTGCACGTCCTGGACTTGTATGTGTATGTCCTTTGCCAGGCTAAGAAAGTTTCAGTTATTATTTCTTCAAATACGTTCTCTATCCCTTGCTTTCTCTCTTCTCCTTCTGGTATTCCTATGATGTGATTGTTTTTACTCTTGAGGTTTCCCCAGAGGTCTCTTAAACTATCCTCATTTTTGTGGATTCCTTTTTCCCTTTTTGCTGTAGCAAATGTGTGTTTTCTGCTATCTTATCTTCCAAATACCTGATTCAATCCTCTGCTTCATATAGTCTGCTGGATGGTGATTCCTTCTAATGCATTCTTTATTTCAGTTATTGTATTTTTCACTTCTGACTAGTTCATTTTTATAGTTTCTATGTCCTTTTTTATGTTTGCTATCTCTTTTTTGAAGTTTTCAGTTCTGTGATCGTCCTTATAACCATTGTTTTGAACTCTGTATCTCATAGGTTGCTAGCTTCCATTTCATTTAGCTCTTTTTCTAGAGTTTTCTCCTGGTCTTTCATTTGGGATGTATTTTTCCTTTCCCTCATTTTGGCTGCCTCTCTGTGTTTGTTTCTACGTATTAGACAGATTTTCTATGTCTCCCAGTTTTATTCAGGTCGCCTTACATAATAGGTGCCCTGTGTGGCCCTGCACAGACTCCCTGGTCACCTGCTCCGGGTGCTCCAGGAGTATCCTTTGTATGGGTTATATATGCCCTTTTTGTTATAGTTGAGCATTAATTGCTATTGGCATGTAATGGGTGGGTTGCCCCTCAGACTGATTGGCTGTGGGGTTTGGCCACATCCACAGTTTATGGGCTGCTGTGCAGGGGGGTTACCCCACAGAGTGGGATTCACCCCAGCAGGCCCTGGTGCCTCTTGAGAATGCCTTTTGTGTGTGCCACTTGTGGGGTTACTTGGATTGTGCTCTGCTGTGGTCTGAAGCCAACCTCTAAGTATGTTGTATCTGGAGCCTCAGAGGAGCTCTTGTGCAGGTCCAAGTCACCCACTGCCTATGACTGGCCAAGGACTACATGATAGGAGCCACAAAGCAATCCCCAGTTGCTAGTTGCCTGTGCTAAATCTGGTGGCATGTGGGAGAGGCCATGCTACAAAACAAGGTCATCTGCCACCAGCAGGCCTGGAATAGCTCTGCAAAAGTCAGGATATCCTAAGGCCAGCTACCACCTGCTGGGTCTCTTAAGGTTCAGCCATTGATGAACCTCATGTGGTATGCAAGTTGGGTGAAGCAGGGTCTCAGGGAGTCACTAAAGTGAGAAGCATTGTGGTCATCAGGTTAATGTAGATTCTGATTTGATTCCAATGCTAAGCCTGTAGCTATTCAGCAAAATTCTCAGAGCACACCAAGGCCAGTCACTGCCCACCTGGGAGTTGGGCACTCTGATAGTTTTCTAAGAAAGAGGGCAATGCAGTCAGGGCTGTCTTCTTGCCAAGAAAGAGCCTCTTGCACTGGGGGAGTTTGGTGGGGTATGGTCCCAAGGAGTCAGCACAGTGGAGCACGGGAGCCCACCAGACCAATCAGATTTAGATTTGGCTGTTGACACGGGGGAAAGGTTCAACTCAGGAAAGATGGCACCTGCCTGCCAGTGGCGTGGGTGTAGTACCTCACAGGGAAAATGGGGACTGTCCTCCAGTCATCATCCCAGAGCCACATGTCTCTGTCTGCCCCCAGCATCGCCCAATATTCCCTAAGCCACCATCGCTCCATGGGAGCTTAGGATGAGTGCCTGAGAGTGGGTCTTCGTGCAGGCCCTTTAAGAGGACATCTGGGTTTCCTGCAGCCTTTTGTCCCACCAGGATGGTCCTAATTCCCATTGTCTTTCACAGCCAGATGTTGTGGCAGTTCCTCTTCCCAGCCCCAGTTCTCTAGGTTGGGAAACCTGGTGTGGAGCTGGTATCCCTTGCTCCTTGTGGGAGAGTCTCTGTGTCTGAGATATGCCTCCTACTTTTCAAATACCACAGAGGTTTGGGGCCAGTCCCTTTTTCATCTCTACCCCACCTACAAGGCTTGGTGTAGCCCCTTTGTATCTTTAGTTATAAAACTTCTGTTGAACTAGGCTTCAGATGGTTTATCAGGTTGATTATTCTATAATTTAATTGTAATTTTAATGTGTTCATGGAAGGAAGCAGGCACAGTGTTTATCTACTCTGTCATCTTGGATCTCCACCTAGTGTGCAAATGTAAATTAAGGGCATTATAGTCTTTTTGTTTTGTTTTAGTACATTGTATTTTATCAAGTAATACATACTTGATATGAACAGTATCTGAAAATTCTGATGTCAATAATTTTCATATGACAGCAACCAGGAAAATCTTAGTGTATCATAGTACTTAGTGTATTATGCCTGTTTTATCTCTAAAGGAGCTAGCTAGTAGATTTGTTTCCAGGTGCTATCAATGTTTCCCATAATTAATTAAATACTGGTAACCTGCTAGAGTAATAAGTATTTGATTGAAGCATCAAAAGGGTAAAGTATTTATTATTTTAATAGTGAAGTATGTCCTTGATCTCCTTTTCACCATCATCTCACTCATTATTTTTCAAAAATGTTTATTAATTATCTTATGAAAATGTATTCTTACTGCCACATGTTTCCGTGGAAGAAAAGCAATGCTCTGCATTTGTATTAAACTTCACTAAGATACTTTAATGAAGTTACACTATTATGCAATTATTAAGTCAGTGTGATATTTTGAGGGAATGGATAAAATAAGAAATGTAAATAAATGCAAATAATTGAAAATGGGCTAGAGATCCAGAGATTCCTCTCTATATTTAATAAATTCCCTTTGTATTTAGTAGAATTTCTTACAAAATTCAAATAGCTTGTTGTATAAGAAGCTGCTTTTCTCACACATAGAAACAAAAGTAAACACCAAATAATGCCCAATCCTGAAAACAGTTCAAAACGTGAACCAAAGAAGAATGAATGTAATTGCTTTTATTGCAAAACCAAAGGTACAGTGACTAAAGGGGACTTGTGATGGATTATTGAGTCAATTCATGGATTTAAGTAGTGGGAAGTGGGAAATTGTTATTCTGAAGTAGAAAAATTGTGAGGAGAATGTGTGTAGAACAGAAAATAGAGAAATGAAGAGCAGAGAAATTAATAGGATAGAATGAGGAGATTTTAAGAGAAGGTAGGGCTGGCCAAGTGGCTCAGTTGGTTAAGAGTTGGCTTAAGAGTGGGAGCTCTGAGCAACAGGGACACCGGTTTGCTTCCCACATGGGACAATTACGTTGCACCTGAACTGAGCTGTCACTGAGCTGCCAACATGTGGCAGGATGGCTCAGCTGGTGTAACAACAAGATTGCCTGTATGATGGTGGGCTACACCCACCAGAAACTAAGACTGAACAAAACACCTAGAGCTGAGCTGCCACCCGGATGGCTCAGTGTATAGAGTGTTCACTCTTAACAACTCCCACATGGGATGGTGGCTATGCCCACGCACAACTAAGATTGAGCTTAGAGACCACGAGCTGCAGATGGGAAGCCAGATGACGACTGACGCCCTCCACAACTAAGACTGACGAACAACAACTTGGTCGGTCCCCTTCCCCAATTCCCCAACACTGTTCCTTTCCCCCAATTCCCCAATAAAAATAAAAATAAAAAAAAGAAGAAGAGAAGTTAAAGCAAATTCAGAATACTTCCTCTTGACATTGGTAAGTTTCTGAAAGGAATAGGCCATTCATACATGATTTCATATATGTAGATGAAAAGTAAAGAGTGAGGTCAAATTGTCAGGAAAGATGAAAACATTTTGCATGTAGGTTAAACATCTGTATCATTTAATTTTTCACTTTGGCAACATAGACTTTGGTGTATTTTTTACCTTTTTCTTCTGTTTTTATTTATTCAGGAAAGGTTGCTTTAAATAATGGAGATTCTACTGCACTTACAGTAATCTAACTACATTTTATTGATGAAATGAAACTTTTATAATTCTCTAGAGATAATGCTATTCTTTCTGATGCTATTTTCAAAGTATTTTTTTATATTTACTAGTTGCAAATGGATGATGTTGTCTGAAAGCAAGATGAATTTGCTATTCAACATAACTACTTTATTTTACTGAAAATAAAAAGGAAATATTTTTAGTTGATGATAAATGTGTTTGAACTATTATCTTGAGAAAACTTGCTTAAAGATTTAACTCTCAAAACTACTAAATAAGGCAAGCTAACAAATAAAAGTTCTTCCTCTCCTCAAAAAGGGAAGAAAAGAAAGTGTTATTTTTCTTCAGTGTTCATGGACAACTTAGCCTGAGTAATTTGTACATATAAATCACAAACCTGATACAACCAAATCACAGGTAGTTGAATTTTGATCATATTGTTTAATTTATTGTTGAATTGAAATTCAGTGGTTGCTATCTGCTTTGTAGCAGATCCGGAATCCATGTTGGGACAGGTCAACTCATTATACCATTCATTACTTTCCAAGTACCTTTCATATTTCATTGCACAATGCCCTGCTTCCACTAGCTAATAAAATACTCTGTTCTCTCACAATTGTTTTAACTTGAATGCTTTTTTGGTCTTTCTCCTGTTCTTCTCTCATTTATCTTTGCCTCTTACTTTTCTCTTTTAAACCTCTCAGCAATTTTCAAGTCATGACAAGAACCATGTGCTACATCTTTTAAAATGGCATGAATTTATAGTATTTTTTGCTGGACTTTGGGTTTTATCCCTATTCCATAAGTTTTTGTTTTCCTTAAAATTAGTGCTATATTTAAAAAAAAAAATCCTAAAAAATTTTGGCATGTGAATATTTTTAATATGATCTTATCTATACAGAATTTTGACAAAGTTAGAAACCCTTTTAGATAATTTGCTCATTAAAAATAACATATATAAAGTTTTAGTTTCTCTTTTGTATTTTATTTGTCAAAAGAAAATAATTCTAAATAATGTTGTATTGTACTGCATATTAAATGCATTGAATGATGTTGTAATTTTATCTTTTATGTCATTTATTATAATTAGGTGGCAATCTTTCATAAATACTGTTTTAACCATATTATACTGACATATCTTAAAGTTTAAAATTTCTTTTGAATTGGCCCACTAATTTCCCCTAGAAAGAAGACAATTATTTGCTCTTCCTATTTTTAAACTCCTTCTTACCTCTTTTCTCACTTAGCACTTTCCATGTGAGTCTAATTGTATACTTCAGTAATATTTCCTTTTTGATATATTATTTCACTCTTTTCCCAATTTTTTTTCAAAAATACAGATACATTTTGTAGATTTCTATGATAATAAGGAATCCTGTTCTATTTGCCAAAGCGTTTAATTAGAATAATAATGAATAACAAACAAAGGAGTAAAAGAACAAATTCTTTCTAGATTATTTTGTCTCTCAGCATTATTTTTTATCATGATCAACAATTTCTTTTTCCCTTTGATATACAACAATGTAAACAGCCTGTTGTCTGTGGGAAGTGTTCCCTAAGAACTGTTTTGATCTTTTAGTATGTCTGTATTTGTACACTATAGCTGTTTATTCTCTAGTATTTGTCAGTGACAACTCAGACAAAGTCTTCACCATAGATCTCCAACTATCTGGCTTTCAAACCATTTTTTTTTTAATCCAAAAATTCTTTTTAACAACTCGTAGGTACTATTTCAAAGACTCAAATCTTTTTTTCTATCATGTCAACATCTATGACATGTACAACAGCTATTTCCCTGAATGCCTTTGACAGATAAATTAGATACCTCTTATTTGATCTTAAATTTACAAATAAATTACTCTCTTCTTCTTAACAAAAACCTTTCTGTAAAACTACAATGTTGCAGTATTGTTACTCTAATATTCTTTTTTAAGGAGGTACACAATTCAGTACTTCAGGTTATCTTGTTTATTTTTCTGGATTGGAAGGCAGCACAGAAAACTTGGAATCATTCAGTGAATCGTAAACCTGTGCTAATCTTACTTTTACTCTTGTATAATCATAATGAAAAGGGCAAATCATATTTATGAATAACATTTTTTGTTAATTTGACTTCCTCACTTAGTACTACACCCAAAATTTAAATGAGAACAAAATTGCTCCCTAAATCCTGCAACTGTGCAGATTGTAAATACACTAGTGTCCATGCAAGGGTGGATATTTTGTTATGTTGTTCTTCTCTCCATGAAATAGAAAATAAGGGCAAAGTCTGTAACAGAAAAATCTAATTGCTTACGCATATCAAATTTCCTCATTTTGCTTATCCTGATCTTATTCAGGACAGCAATATGCTCAACTCAAACATATTTCCTACCTCTTTGTAGTTTTGTGAGTCTGTGTTCCTAGTTCAATCAAATCAAATGACAGTGATAATAAGGTGTGGGGCTTTAGGAAAAGCATGTAAAATTAAGCTGAATAATCTCTTGTGTGCTTCTTCGAATACATACATGATGACTGGATTTCTAGTAGCTATCTTGGACTATGAAGTCATCTCGATTATTGATAATCCTGTAATAACCGTGGAGTCACCATACCATTCAGCTGATTACTCTCAGATTTTTTTTATGTGAGAGACAAATATTTGAATAATGTTTACTGTAATTTATAGAAAACTATAATTTTCAGATTTTTAACTGATAGAAAATCAAAAGAAAGGGAAAGTGTGATTAAGGTCTTTGAATTTACATTTTAATTTCAGTTAATTTTTATAACATGATTTAATAATTAGTGTTGTTTGTTTTCAATTTACATATACAAATACTCAATCACATATAAATACAAAAATACAAATGCTTTAGAAATTATCAACTCCAATTTTTTATTCTCAGTAAGACAATATATTTTGATACATATAGAAATTGTTTCATAGACAGTGATAATAATGGTTAACATTTGCATAGTACCCCACATTTTATAAGGCTGAAAAGATGACACTTAATAGCTAATGATAATAGCTTAAAGTCAACCTTTCTAAATGGAATATTATATTAGCCGTTGTTTAGCAGAAGTGTTTTAATTAGAGTCAAACAGACCTGGGTTCAGTTTCTGTCTGTGCTGTTTATTAGCTGCATGGCCTTGAACAAGTTACTTACCTTCTTTAACAGGCAATTTAAAAATGTGACTAATAATATTTATTTCTCTGGATTATTATAATATTAAATACAATCATGCTTCTAGGGCATTTAGAACAATACCTATATAATATTTTTGATAAGAGTATATAATAATCTTTCAATAAATAATGATTATTGTGATTATCATTGTGATCTGTTCCTTTGATTATATTTCTGTTCCTTCGATTGTACTTCCTCTTTCAATCTCTTCTTGAAATGTCTAATTACTCTAGCAGACACTAATATTGAATTTTTATGGAATGCAATGATTTCTTACACATTTGATTATTTACTATTATTGTTTATCTCTTATATTATTATTAAAACATTTATTGATACATTTTCTATCTTCCATCTGTATTTTAATCTCCTTGAGGAGAACCACTGATTATCATGCTTCTTTACAGCTCTCCTAGCAATGGACAGTGCTTTCCATAGAATGGACCCCCAAAATATCTTTGTGCATAAATAAATAGGATACTTGAGTTTACTAGTATACTTTCTTATGACACAATTTTCTTAGCTTAAATCCTGAACATTAACCTTTTTGTTGTTGCTTTAATAAATTTATTGAGGTTTCTTTTTACCCAAAGACAAAAGTTAAACTTTTCTTTACCCAGGATTTTCTATGATAGTATGTTTCCACTGTTTCATTCATGATAATCAACCTTCAAGCATTTCTGACTTTCTCTGTTTCATCTTCTGTTTCACAATTCTTCTATCTGGTTTATGGCTTAGAGGTGCTCTGAAAGTTGTTCCATGAACCAATGCTGATCCATAACTTCTTTGTTATTTAGCAGTCTATGATGGGATGATTAGAGAAGCTGAGATAAAGCATTTAGAAACTTTCATAACAATTTGACATTGGCTTGATATCCAAGTGTATGATCTTCACACTCATCTCAAACTGAGTATAGATTAGTTTGGGTATTGCATAATGAATACAAACTATAAATAAGCCATGGACAGTTGAACAACCTGGACTGATAATGAAACACACACAGACACACATGTAAACAAAAAAATAAAAAAGACCCTACACAATAGATAGTTTGGGATGCACTACATTAATGGACCTACAAATATGTAGGATCTAGCAAGCTATTAGGTTCAGCACTTGTAGTATTAAACATGTGTAGGTGTCTATGGCTTTAGAAAAACACAGCTTTCCTTTGGCCAAAGACTTTTTTTTTAATTCTTTTATTGTGAAATCAACACTTTTTTAAAAATTAGATTCAGGTGTACAACACAGTGCAATAGTTATACTTTTTGCCCCTCAAATTGACAACCTCTCTCCTCCAATTCACCACCCCACTCCTCCCCATATCATACATATCTATTACAATTTCTTTGACTCCTTTCCACAGTATACTCCACATCCTATGACTATCTATATATTCAGTTACAGTTGGCATACAATATTATACAACATCAGCTTCAGGTGTACCATGCAGTGATCAACCCTCTACTCCATCCATGAAGTGGTCTCCCTAACAAGACATTTGACCATCTGACACCCCACAAAATATTTACAGCATTATTAATTATATTCCCCAAACTGTCCTTCATATCCCTGTGGCAATATTGTAGTTACCTATTTATGTTGACTCATCCCTTCCCCTTCTCCTTTATCCCCACCCCCTCACAAGTAGCAACCAGCAGTTTTTCCTCTATATCTATGTGACTACTTCTATTTACTTTGTTTGTTCATTTAGTTTTTCAGATTCCACGTATAAGTGAGATCATATGGTATTTGTCTTTTTCCAACTGACTTATTTCACTTAACACAATAGTCTCTAGGTCCATCCATATCGTTATAAATGGTACAACTTCATTCTTCTTTATAGCAGAGTAATACTCCATTGTATAAATGTACCAGAGTTTCTTAATCCAGTCTCTACCGATGGGCGTTTCAGTTGTTTCCAAGTCTTGGCTATTGTAAATAGCACTGCAATAAACATACGGGTGCATATACTTTTCGAATTAGTGTCTTGGATTCTTCTGGGTAGATATCCAAGAGTGGAATTTCTAGGTCATATGGTAGTTCCATTTCCAGTTTTTTGAGATACCTCCATACTGATTTCCATAATGGCTGCACCAATCTGCAGTCCCACCAACAGTGCACCAGGGTTCCCTTTTCCCCACAACCTTGCCAGCACATGTTGTTTATTGATTTATTGATGATAGCCATTGTGACCAGAGTGAGGTGGTATCTCCTTGTGGTTTTTATTTTCATTTCTCTAATGATTAGTGAGGTTGAGCATTTTTTCATATGCCTGTTGGCAATCTGTATGTCCTCTTTAGAGAAATGCCTCTTCATATCCTCTGCCCATTTTTTTTTTTTTTGAGGGCAGTATCACTGGCCCTCATATGTGGGACTGAACCAGGGCCGCTGGCTTCCAAGGCCAGCGCTTAACCACCGCGACACTCAGCCGGCCCTCCTCTGCCCATTTTTTATTCTTGAAACATAGCCTATTTTTTTTCACCGTCTGTTCTTCCAAATAAACTGTACTGAACTGTGAGTTAATGATTATTTTTAGGTTTTAAAGCCAAATTTTTAAGAAATTTTGGTTCAGTAGTATTAACTGTCATCAACATCATGGTGTAGAGTAATGGAATCCATGTGTTATGGACTCTAGGTTAAAGTAAGACATGACTGCCCCTGTACCTTTAATCTTCCAGAGCTTACCTGGTGCCCCTGCCTTTCTCAGCTCTGTTTTTATCTTCTTCTGAATACCTGCGATATTATGGAAGCTAACTTCAAATTAACATTAACCAATTATAGTTCCGAATCATTGGCTGCTCATATTTTTTTCTCCTATACTTCCAACAATATGGCCCGTGATATTTGGTTAAGTTTCATCATGAACTGGATTTCTTTGATTACTTAATATAAACAAGTTTTTAGGGCCCTTTTATCTTCTGATATAACTAAATGAATTATTATTAAATCCAAATATGGATAGTTGTTCAACAAATAAGTGAAATTAAATCCAAATAAGCATTTTTGTTCAAGAATAAATCTATTGAGAACTTATCATATGCTTAATATGGTGCTAGCCACCATTTAGGATATTAAAAATGTCTCTTTGATCACTTAACCTTTAGATTCATGTTCTGGCAAAGGGGCTAAACAGGAAATATGCACTGAACATCTACTTACAAAGCACCATTATAAATGGCATAGAAAATATAGCAAAAACACATATCTCTTTAAGGAGAAAATACTCTAGGATACATGTGAAACAAAAGATGAGGCCAAATAATATTTATGCTGCCAAATCCATATCTGGACCTTAATGTTTTAAGATAGTGACTATTTGCTTCTTAATTCTTTGTATGTTAAAAGTTCGTTTTAACTGATGTAATAATTTAATCTCTTTAATTTTTTTAAATTCAAATTTATTATGTCATTCCTCTATATAATATTTTTCTTCCCCCCTTTTTTAATTTGTCAATTACAGTTGACATTTAATATTATTTTATATTAATTTCAGTTGCCCAGCACAATGGTTAGACATTTATACAATTTAAGAGGCGATTCCCCTAACTAGTCTAGTACCCACCTGGCACTACATATAGTTAATACCATATTATTGATTATATTCCCTATGGTTTACTTTACATCCTATTGAGCATTTTGTAACTTCCAATTTGTATTTCTTAGTCCCTTCACTTTTTTCATCCTTCTCCCAAGCCTCCTCCAATCTATCACCCCAATAGATCTAGTACCTATTTAACTGAGTATCAGTTTCTTTATCTACAAGAAGATGAGAAAAATAGCAATTAAACATTTTGAAGATTAAATAAGACAAATAATGAAATACTTGGAAGTAAAAGCAATGTACCAATATGAGGCAACACAATCAGGTAAAAAGAATAAAGATTATGATATCAGGAAGGTAGAGCTCAATGGTTTAGGGTAGAGGCTACTGACTTAGATGACATTAGTACAAGTCTTAGTTAACCACATTCCCATGGTACAATCGTGGGTTGTTGCATGATCTCTCTAACACCCTCTTTGCTCATCTCTAAAATGCTAATAGCTTTACCAGCATTGAGGGGCTTTCATAACTTTTAAACGAGAAAAATAAACGCTCTTAGTATAATATTCTAAAATAAGCCTTTGTTTTATTACATATTTAGTAGATACCAGATAATATCCTCTATGTTTTATAAGCTCTGTCTTGTTTTGTCTTTAGTGTAATCAAGATGATAGATAGTGTTATTATCTGCATTTTATCATGAGTAAACCAACACAGAGCGAGTTAAGTAAGTTGTCCAGATTCATAAAAATAATGAATATTGGAAGAAGAATTTAGATCTTATATTGTGAGTCCAGAGTTAATGCTCTTAATATTCTGCTTTACTACCTATAATGATGAGAATAAGGGGGAAAATCTATTATCACAAATTTCAATTTACTATTTGTATGACCTTATGCAACTTTAAACACTCTGAATCTATGGAGAACTATAGCATATAGCTTGCATATACATATAAATAAGCCTAATTATATCATAATTATTAATTAATTGAGGATTATTAATTATTTCTTCCTGAAGAATTATTGCTTAACCAGCATAACTAAGAAAATAGATGTCACCTCAGCAGGATTGGTTATTTTAGTCCTCACAATGTGCTGGTCCTAGCATTTACACTGATCCAGAAGCTTTCTTTTTATAACCAAATTTTTACCCAGATATAAGGCCCAAAAATATAGCCTCTGATGTTCAGCGCTCATCTGTATTTAAACTGAGACTTTCATATCTTTGTTATTTCTCTGGACTGCTGTTGAGTGCTGCACTCACAGGGAATGTTTTTAAGAATTGTTGGGGAAAAAAATCAAAACCAACAAAGAACCCTAAAAGTTCTGAGATGTGGAGATGAAATCAGTTCTTTCATTTGTTCTTATGCTAAGGCTCTTCCAGTGTATTATACTGAACCTATTGCCCCATTTCATCCTTAACAAAGGTATTTCTTTTGGACGTCAATGTTACTTCTCAACACCAATGTAGTATGGTTTCAAAATCCCTTAGTATTTTGTAAAATGTATTTTATTAAAATATTGAGAATTCCCGAAATTGAGGAAGTTATGTGGGAAATGAGCCCTCTTGCCTACAGCTGGTATGGTGCTCTCAAATCATCTGATAACAATGAAAAATTGAACTGTTTATAAAAATAACAGTAGTACTGCGAAAGATTAATTAGCACCTCCCAGACTAAGAGACACAAAGTAAAATTTTCTAGGACTTAAGTATTATTTTCATGGTTTTGTGTACTTCCCCCTCCCCATCACCGAAAATAGAAGTATCCAAAAGATATACATATTATATAGCATTTGGAAATAAAAAGAAAAGTCACCAGTTTTCCACCCAGGAGCAATCACCGGAGTTGCCAGATAAATACACAATTAAATAATTTAAAGATGTGTTTATTAAAAAAAAAAAATTCCTTCCTTCCTTTCTTCCTTCCTTCCTTCCTTCCTTCCTTCCTTCCTTCCTTCCTTCCTTCCTTCCTTCCTTCCTTCCTTCCTCTCTTTTTAACACTTAAGTGCAAAGAAGAAGACTTTATTGAGCAACACATACCACTCATGTTCTTTGGATACACATATAAACTTATAGAGCTTCACCTGTTCTGGACCACTGTGGTTTAGTGGCTGTGAGCTTCTTAAAAGACTCCCAGAGACCTCTGCCTTCTGCTATTCCTGACTCTGTGTGTTACCTTGCCTTATGTGCTGTGAGACCTACTGACTTACTTCTGATGCATGAAATCCAGAAAAAGTGAAGGATGTCACTTCTGATATCTTGACAGCATGAAAGTAGAGTGTTTTCTAGAAATGGGCCAGTACACAGAAAGCAGAACAAACAGGAGAAACTATTAAAAATATTATTTCAAACCAAATCAAGCCCCTGTCCTTAAACAAGGTTTAAGCCTTGTTCTTTGGCAAAGTGTTCATCATCTGCAACCAATCATCCTAAATGATGTGTTCGTACCAGGCTTTAAACCTATGAACCAACCATCACACTCCAAACTGTCACCATTATCAATAAGCAAGTATTTATTCCATGACTATAACATGCACAACATACATTTGAATCTCCAACTGATTAAACTACTATCTGTTTTTGAAAAATAGGACCCAAAAAATGAAATATTACTGATTCAATGTTGACATGCCATTTAAGTTGAAGAATTTTCTTTGAAACATGATTTTATACAGTCCGTTTTTCAAAATAGTATCTCCCAAAATTAGTTAAATAGTTCCAATTTAGTAATTTATTATATAATATGGCCACAAACTCTTACTGGGAAGAATTCAATCCCTCCTTTGGGCGTTTAGAGGAAACTTGTAAAAGGACATTCGCACCATTTTATCCATTTTGAAGTCAGTCAGTCATAGTAACCTTGTTGGCATTCTAAAATATCATAAGAGATTTAGAAAAGGCTTTTACTGAGAAAACAAGACATTTATCAAACATGATTTTGAATTGCTTTAGGTTGTGTTTAATACAACTAAAGTCCTTAGCTTCTGGCTATGTTAATAAAATTTAAAGGTGACCATAAAATTTTGTTCTGTAGAGCTAACCCTTTGAAAACTAGTAGCTTTTCAAATTAATATGAATAATATATGAAATATAGATAGAGACTTTTCTGGGCTCAGTCTATTGCATCATTATCAAGATATGGCAAATAACTGCCAAAGAAAGATGTTCAAAAATAAAATAGGACAGCATCTATTATGTATTCATATTATTGCTGCACATCAATTTTTTTATTCACTTTTGCAGTACATGACTACTGAAAATGATATAAAACATTGATTTAAAAATACATGTCATGCTTTAAAAAACTGAACAAAATCCTTAGTTGTTCAGCTTGATTTAACAATAAGATACATATTAGTTACGTGTGGAGTTCTCACATATAACTTGCCATGTCTAATAATTAAAATAATTACCATAAAAATGCTTTAAAACATATACTATTGCAAGCAGAATTAAATCTTTATTTGATATCTTAGCAGACATATTTGACATCAACTTTTTTTATTTTATTAATATTTATTGTAATATACAAAATTCAGATGAAATTAATTTTAGGCTTTTAAATGTTTTGATAGGAATGATTTACTGTCATTGAGTTTACATTAATATTATCTGGAGCAAACTCATGGAGTTTAAAAAATTTATCTTCAAAAAATTGTTTCAGAACAATTGTTTGATTTAGGCAGATATCCTGAAGAGTCTCAGAAATGCTTAGTGAAAAGATTATACTTCTTCTAATCAACCTAACAATTCTGGCTATGTTTGTTTATTATAAAGTGGTAATCCTCTGATGTGTGAAGATACTAGGGACACTTGGGTTCCCTGAGTTACATTTTAGGCATAAATGTAGAGGTTAGTTAGGCACTATCCTGAACAGGGGAACTCTAGCATCCATGAATCACAGAAGACATGTAACTATCTACCTATGCGTACAATGAACATGCTAGTTCTGTAAGGGGAGTAAAACACTATATACATACATTTGCACTTGTTTATGTGACATATATACACACACATATACACATATATACATATGTACATATATGTATACATATATGTGTGTGTGTATATTATACACACATATCCTTTGATTAATGGGTCTAGAAAAATTTCAGGTCACATCTTTTTAAACTAAAATTATTATTTTATTTTATATTTTTAAAGATTTTATTGGGGAATTGGGGGGAGGGGAACAGTTGTTCTTCAGTCTTCTTGTGGAGGGCATCAGTCTCCATCTGGCTTCCAGTCGGCAGCTCGTAGCCTCTAAGCTTAAGGTGCTGTGTTCAATCTTAGTTGCAGATGGGCATAGCCACCATCCCATGTGGGAGTTGAACCAGCAGCCTTGTTAAGAGCGCACGCTCTATCCTCTGAGCCATCCGGGCAGCAGCTCAGCTCAAGGTACTGAGTTCAGTTTTAGTTGTGGGTGTGCGTAGCCACCATCCCATGTGGGAATCGAACCAGCAGCCTTGTTGTTAAGAGTGCATGCTGTAGGCTGTGGGAATGATGGGCCGAAGGTACATTCCAAGGATGGAGAAGGGTGAGGAACCTCGGACTGTTGGGTTCAGCTCCTGGGTCAACCAACCGTCAACCAGAGGTTATGTCTTATGATGGTTTCCTCCAACAAGGAGATAGAATAGCTGACCAACAATACTCCTCAAAATTTCAAAGTTGGGAAAGATAGGAAAGAAAGAGGAACTGTCATAGACTGGAGGATGCTAAGGAGACATGACAACTAAATGTAATGTGGGATTCCTGATTGGAACCTGGCACAGAAAAAGGACATTAGTGGAAAATCTGAGGAAAATTAAATAAAACTGGTGGAAGATCTGATGAAAATTAGGTAAGATCGGTCATTCAGTTAATAGTATTTTACCAATGTTAATTTCCTGATTTTGACCATTATGCTGTAGTTATGTAAAATGGGGAAATTTTACATGAGGGGAAAATGGGTGAATATTATGCAAGATTCTCTGTACTGTTTTTGCATTTTTTTCTATAAGTCAAAAATCATTTCAAAATCAAAAGTTAAAAATTTACTCCCAATCTGTCTACTTCTCCTTTGTTACTATTTTTGATCAAGTTGCCATCATCTTTCATTTGAACTGAACCTCATAGCTGTCTCCTTCGTTGTACTCTAGCATCACTACAGCCCATTTTCCATACAATATCCTGATTGTCCTTTTAAAATCATGATCTCGCTCCCATCTTTAAGACCCTCCACCTGCTTCCTGTTACAATCAGACTGAAATCCAATCTCCATCCTGCAATATTTCCCCTTATTCTCTAAACTCTAGGTACATGTGATCCCTTTTTGAAAATTATAAAAATATTTCAGGTATTAAAAACATGCATAGACCAATTAAAATGAATACCAATTTCCCCATTCATCTTGTTAAATCTTATTTGTCAGCCCTCGCATATGTTGTTTCAAACCATTTTAAATAGAAATGAAACGTTAGGGGTACAAATGAAAAGCTCCAAATTCCTGACCCCATTCCTTTCTATAGTTATTTTTCTTATGAGTTGCAAGGTGCTTTACATGTTTTAGACAACAATAATTCTTTATCAGTTACATGTATTGCAAATATTCCCTCCCAGTCTGTGGTTTACCCTTTCTACTTTTTTTAATAGTATATTTTGTAGTAGACATTTAAAAATTTAATGCAGTTAAATTTTCTGTGTGGTTCGATTTTTTTTTTTATTATAGCGTCTTTGCCCTTACGATTTCTTTTATCATTTACCATCATATCTCTTCCTGTTTGGCCCTTTCTTGCCATTCAGCTCCCTCCTCAAGTGTTATTTCCTTATCTGACCTCTCAATAAAAATATCACCACCACCCCTAATATTGGTTGTTCCCTCTAATGATCCTGTTTTGTTTCCTTCGCAGTACTTATTACTCTCTGCAATCATCTTGCTCGTCTACATGTTTACTTGTTTATTTTTTATTTCCTATAAACCAGATTTAAGGGTAAGAACAGAGGTCTTGATCTTGTTCACCACAGTGGCCTCAGCTTCTAGAATAGAACTGTTGCAGGTAGGGTTTTGGGAGAACAGATACTGAGGCAGAGTTTAGAGTGCAGATTGCTTATTAGACCATAACCTTTGGATCAACACCTGTGAAGGGGATGAGGCAGAAACAGGATCAAGCAGAGGAAGGAGTGTAGCTGCAATGTGGCCTGGCTGCCTTAACTCTTGAGATAAAATGGTATGTTGGAGTCATACCATGTAGGGCCAAATGGGAGGGTGTTTATACCTTGCCTCTATTAGTCATTGAGGTGACACATGCTAGGGGATATGGTTCTGCAGCTGAGGCAATTCCTACTGGAACTGATAGCTGGAGGCAGGAAGTCCTTTCCTAAAGGGGGATCTCTGTGACCCAGCTTTGTGTCCATCACAGGTGCCTGGCATGTAGTCAGCTCTTAATAAATGTTCGTTAAAAGAGTAAGTCTTTCTACAAATCCTGAACATTTTCCTGAGCATAAAGTCAAATTTCTGAGTAAGAGGATTTAAAACGCTTTAATGTGAGTACTGCATTTTAATTCACTCTAGAAATTTTGTGACAAGTCATACTCCTAAACATTGGTATAATCATTCATGGCAGTGCACCTTCCTCCTTTGAGCTTAGCCATAAAGGACATTGTTTATATTTTTGTTATTTTCTTCCATTTTTAAGTGCTTACTAGTAAAAATCTATTTTGCTGTTTTTCATTTCTACTTTCAGTACTTAGGTATTTATCAATTCAAGATCTTGTGATTAAATCTTTCACATATCTACAATTTTTTATGTTATTAAGAAGGACTTAACTTTTTCTAACTTGCCTTAAATAAGCAATTATTGATACACTCCAGAGAGGACTGAAGAAAAAAGTTAGGGAAATAACTTATTTTGATGAGCTAAGGATAACACTTTGTGAAAACAATTGTACCTATTATTGTGTTACTGAGATGCTCAAAAAATTGTGTGACACCTCCTCTGACATAAATTTGTTGGTTTGAAGTAGGCATGATTAACTCTGCATTAACTCTGGAACATATTAAATTGATAGTTTTCTCCTAAAAAAAAAAGAGTGCATGCTCTATACACTGAGCCCTCCGGCATCCGGGTGGCAGCTCAGCTCAAGGCAGCAGCTCTTCGTAGTCTTAGTTGCCGGTGGGCATAGCCCACCATTGAACAGGCAATCTTGTTGTTACACCAGCTGAGCCATCCTGCCACCTGTTGGAAGCTCAGTGGCAGCTCAACTAGGCCACAGCGTTCATTGGCCCATGTGGGACTGTTGCTCAGAGCACGTGCTCTCAGCCAATTCTTAACCAATTGATCCACTTGGCTAGCCCCTAACCTAAAATTATTTTTAAATATTAAAAATCATAAAGCATTTCTAGTTGTTAGCCTATGAATCTACTTCCCAAAGATAACATTTCCAAGAGATAACATTTAGTTCATATGGGCCCAGGGAGTTTCACTGGGCAATTCTAGTAAACTTTCAACTTTTAGATTATTGCAATGCTACTTATCTTCTTACACACAAAAGGAAAAGAAAACAGGAAGACTTTAAAAAATGTCAATAACAACAACAATAGGGTCAAAATTTATACTTAATGGAGAGTAAAAAGAGGCATCTCCATGGAGTGAACAGCAAGATAGAAATATTCAATATTTGCAAAAAAAATTCAATATTTTCACTACTATTCAATATTATATTAGAGCAGACTTTCTCAACTTTGAACTATTAACATTTTGGGCTGGATAATTTCTTATTGCAGGAGTTTTCCTGTGCATTTGAAAATGTTTAATGGTATCCACGGCTTCTCCCAATGAGATGCCAGTAGCACCAACCCACCCTCACCCCCAACTATGACAACCAAAAATGTCTCCAGATATTCCCAAATATTCCTTGGGATACAAATCACATTTAATCAAGAACTACTATACTAATATTATCAAATAATGAACTGAGACACGATAAAACTGTTAAAAATATAAGAATTGGAAAGAGTAAGATAAACTGTATTTATTTGCAGGTGAGGTATGATAATATACCTGAAAATTATAAGGGTATTTATGATAAAAATTTTTTAAAAATGTTAGCAGAATATTAAAATTACTATACAACAATTGAGACTTTTTATATACAAACAATAACTTTAGAACATATAACTGGGGAGTAATTTATAATAGCAACAAACATAAAATGCTTGTCAATAAACATGCAAAATCTGTATGAGGAAAATGGTAAAACACTTCCAAAAAGTGTACAAATTTAGTAAAATAATAAAAAGCATAAAATAGTATTTCTGACAAAGCAAAGATGAGAACTAACTCACATATGGCAGAGATTTTAGAATTATCAGAGAGGAATCTAAAATTATTATGATTAATATACTAATGGCTCTAATACAAAAAGTGCAACAGATGCAAGAACAGAAGGGTAATGTATGCAGAGAGATGAAAACTCTAAGAAAGGATCCAAAGGAAATACTAGAAAGAAAGAAAGAAAAGAAAGAAAGAAAGAAAGAGAAAAGAAAAGAAAAGAAAAGAAAAGAAAAGAAAAGAAAAGAAAAGAAAAGAAAAGAAAAAAGAAAGAAAACTGTAACAGAAATTTAGACTGGACATGGCTGAGGAAAGAAACAGTGACCTTGAAGAAATGTCAATAGGAAATACCCAAATTGAAAAGCAAAGAGGAAAAAGAAATTCACAATAGAAGAATAGAATATCTAATATCCACTTATGATAAAAACTCTCAGCAAAGTGGGAGTAGAGGGAACATAGGTCAACATAATAATGGCCATATATGACGAATCTACAGCTAATACCATTCTCAATGGGGAAAAGCTAAATTCATTCTCCTTAAAATCAGAAACAGGACACGGATGCCCACTTTTACCACTTTTATTCAACATAAGCACTGGAAGTCCTAGCCACAGCAACATTAATATAGGGGGATTCAGTCAAAGCTGGCCTCTTTGTGAAGGTGAGAGGTGAGCCAAAAAGGTGAAGAAAAGTGAATGAGGATCCATTTCAGTTAAGTGCTGAAGCAACTATCAAAATTAAGAGTTTTATTTATAAAAATTAATAAATAATAAAAGTAAGTAACATAATAAAAATGAGGAAGTATTTGAACAGTTAAGAACAAATTATTTCCTCCTTAGAAATACAAAGTAATCATTCTCAGAAACAGCATTTCACATTATAGAAATCTTAGGAGAAGGGTCTTCTAGAAAGATAAAAATCAAGCATCTAGAAATATGCAGCAATAAATGCTAGCAGAGGGATGAAGGTAGGGATGGGGTGTCGATAGGAGATATTGTTTATTTTTTTCTGTGATGAATATTTAAAGGAAGCATGACCTGCAGAGGAGCTACTTAGCAAAAAATCAATCAGTCCATTCATCAATCGATAAGTAATTAGAGTCTTTGCTGTATTTGCAGTAAGTCTTCACTTGCACAAACTGGGAATACCATACATGTAATGACATTGACTCGTCTAAGAGCTTAATTGGATAAAACAAAAATGTGGTGTAATTATTTATAAGACCACATGCAAGTATGACCTAACTTAGTGTTACCACAAGTTGAGGAACAACAGAAGTGGAAAACAATGCAGAGTGCAACAAAAAGGACATCTGTATGGAGAAAGTATAGTTGAAGTTGGTTGTGAAGGGCATAGCAGAATTAGACTAAGCAAAAGAGTTTTAAAAGCATTATGGAAAATAATAACATTATAACTAAGGAAACCCAGTATTCTGATGGCAGCTTCAGATTTAGAGATGAAAGCAGCAGCAATTTAGAGGGGAAAGTATGAGCATAGGAATATGTTGCTAATTTTCTTAATTTCCTTTTGTGGCAGGCATGATGTGGGATAGGAATGTGCTGTTCTTTATTCCTCCTATCTTGATTCCCTCATCAGTATTCTATCATGTAAAACAAATAGTGAACAATATTTAATTTTAGAAGGACATTGTCTTAAATATACATGCATAAGTACAAGGGATTCATGCTAGTGAATCAATGCATTCCAGAAGATTAGAATATATATAGTATTCAAATTCAGTATGGTTCTCTACCAGAGCTAAAGTTTCTTGAAAGAATAGCTACGAGTATATTTTGAGTTAATATTTTCAGCACCCAGAACAGTGGCTATCATTTTGTTAAATGGATTACTGAATGAATGATGAGTGAATGAATGACAATATAGTTTATATAATCATGTATGCATTTCAGCAGATGGTAGAATTTACGAGTGCATTCCCTGCTCTCATCATTCTTTTCAAACCCTACAAGCCTCACCCTGATTTCCTTCTGCCTGTCCACATTCTCTTAAAATATACTGTCTCCAGGCACAGCCATGTTCCAAAAGAAATACCACCAATTAGAGTCACAGCAAATTAAATCAATTGATGTATCATATTCTGAATGAGTGTTGACAAACATCAAGATTGGCAGACAGGTGGGGTTCCACAGAAAATGTGAAGATCGACCAGTCAGCCCAGAAGGGATGTCTTTGAATATTTGGAAAAGCAAATGTTTCCTTTCAGTACAACATTCATTGTTGTTATTGTCATAGTGGATATTTTGAAACCATGACAATATCATTAAAAGTATCAGGCTTACTATCTCCTTATCATGTATCATTTGGTCTTGATCAGACCTCCAGAAGAAGATTGTTGTGTTTTTGTCTTTGTTTTTGTTTTTGTGTAACAAAATAGCTCCTTGAACACTTACATGTATCCTGTTAGTATTGTTATTCCTTAACCTAGACATAAAGATTCCTGGAATAATGATCATTAAACAATTTTGTTATATCATAAGGGAGTTTTCCTGAGCAGATTTCTAGAGTCAGATAACAACAAATATTTAAGTTTCAGAGACAGAAATTGAAAATAATTCCAGTATTAAAAAACACAATCTTTTGACTATTTGATTATTTTCAGGAATATACAGCATGCAATCAAAGGTGCTGATTATAGAGAGACAGGCTTTTCGTTATATGAACATTAACTCCACAGAGTAAAGTAATTACTTAAGGATGTCCTGGTTCAAATGGCACATTTTATTTTAAATTTGTGGGTCTTGTGAGCTAGAACTGAGTGCACTATCACAGGTGTTATTGTTTTGCATTGTCTTTAGTGCTGTCCTGGGAAGCAGCAGAATCTAACTGTTTTTGTGGCGTTAGCACTTGTTAGTGCTCCATAAATATTTAATAGTACAATATGTTACATATAATAGTGTATTGAATATTTTAACTTTTCCATTCCTCTGTGACTTATTCAACTTTGCATATTGAGGAAAACTTTTTGTATCTTAAACTTGGGTAACCAGAGGAGATCTAAAACTAAATGGAGAATGTCAACCACATGGTCCTCTCTTGGAAAAAGTAATTTGTTTAAATGAGCTGATTAGCTCAGTGAAATCAGTTTAGTCATGTGATGATATACATACTGAAATTTCCTTATTTTTAGAGAATAAGCCATCAAAGGAAGATCTTCATTTAGAACTCACTTAGTGTGGAGATAGTGGTTCCACTGCCATAGTAAGGGTTTATAGTACAGATAAAGTTTCAGGACTATCTGCTTGTTTTAAATAAAGCTACTTTTTTCATCAGGTCTAGTTATAAAATACTGCCTGTTGTAGCTGCTTTTACCTCAGTGTTTCTCATACTTAAATGCACATACAAATCACTGGACACCTTGTGAAGAGGCACATTCTGACCTAGGTCTGGGCTAGATCCAAGATTCTGAAATGCTAACACACTTTCAGGCAATGCTGCTGTTTCTGCAGGTGTAGTAGCACACTTTCAAGGGCAGAATCCAGAACTGGTTCTCCATCCTGGACATGTACCAGAGTCATATGTGTGGCTTTTAAAAATTACTGATGTGATTCCAGAAGTCTTGGGGGCTTATTTATGTTTATAAAACTCTCCAGGTCCCTCTAATTACTAGCCAGGTATGAGAAATCTCATGGTGAGAGATGTTTACCTTTCTTTCTAAGAATCTGTCATTTTCTATTGATCATTTTGAAATTAGAATATCATGGGTATGCATATGGAATCCGGGCCAGTAAAATAATAATCATAAATACTTTTGATTTGCCCCCTTGGTAACTCAGCAATTTATACCTTGATTAAAACTAGTTTATTAGTTTATGTAAATGATTAGAAGTGGGAAAGATAACTTAGCTTTGATAGATGAGGCAGCAGATGGGATCCTGAGAAATGTATCCTGTTCAGTTCAGTTACAATGAACAGAACAGAGGTGGGGCAGTGGTGGTGTTGACCTGGGTAGATGGGAGAGAGAATCCAAAAAATTGTAAGCAAGGGAGCATAGTTACTTTTCTAAATTTTTCCAGAGCCATAGGTGGAGGTAGAATGAATTATTCAAAGCCTGAAAAAAAAAAAAAGAGTCAAACATCTTTGTTTATGGTTCCCTGTTTTCAGGCATATGATGGGTCTTACAAGAAGCAAAACGTAACACGTCTGTTGAATCAACCACATAGATCTGCTTCTTCACCTTGCTTCTTAATACCAGAACAGCATCTTTTCATTCATTGTGTTAGTTTAAGTTCAAGTTATAAAATATGTAGATGGTGCTAATGAGAAATAACAGTGACCATTTGCTGTATGTGAACTTTAAGTGATTCAGACTCACTTGTCTCTTGGGACCCTACTCTTGAACTTCCAAGGTCACTCTCCCTGTTATGCACCTACTATACATCTCTTCCAATGTGGGTGAAGGCAGGAGGGAGGAAAAGTTGCAGTGTTTAAAAAAAAAAAAAAAGGAATTCAACATGAATGCAGAAATAGCCCATGTAGACCAGAAATCTGTCCCTCTGGAAAATTGCTGGACAATACTGAACTATTGATGACACTTATTTCTGAAATTATACCAAGTGTTTTATTATTTTGAGGTGGCATTTGTGAACTCTCAAAATGTATAATAAATGTACAATGGGAGTTTATTCTTAATGGAATCAGGACAAAATTCAGCTGCAAAAAATTATATGATATTCTTCTTAAGAGACTGTCATCAAATTCAACTGTAGATATATTTTCTTGGCCTAAAATTACATGAATTCTATACATTTTCCCACAACCATGAAGAATACTAGATATTAATTTATAGCATGCTTCACTGTCCCCTTTGTTCAAGCTGGTTTATTTCTTAAGTTCTGGCAAGAAGAGCTACTTAGAATGCACCATTGGATGTGATTTTCAGGGAATATTTCTAATGCAGAGAGAAGGGCTATGAGACTGGCAATTAGTTTTAAATAAATCCAGTCATTTAACCTGTTATTCTGGGAAAGAAGTGACACTGACTTTCCTCAGTTCAAAACAGAGAAAGAAAAAACAAAACTGTGAGTTTCTATTCAGTGAGAAAGAGGCAGAATACCTGTAATATTTATTTTCAATTGCTGTCTTTTGGCAGTCCAGGCTTTACACTGTTAAATTACTAAGGATTCTAACACTGAAAGAAATTCTAGAATGGAAACCTAAAAAAAAATTGCCATTAAAAAAAAGGTTTTAATATCTGTCTTATTAGAATGTTTAATTATGCAGATAAAATATTTAAGATTTACAAATAAATTTATTACTAATACTCCAAGTTCTAATTAATTGTTTTAGAAATGATAAATGAATTTCTCTTTTCATCATGAATTCTCATGACATACAGAAATCAGTGCTTCAAACTAGCTCTTAATTTGTCTGTGGTGAGGGAAAAGTCATAAAACCTTTGGTTCCCTCCCATAAATTATACTATGTGATAGTTTATACTTAGATGATAGACAGAATGGCAACAACATAGAATGTAAATCATATAGGGAATGATTTTAAGTAACCGAACAGTGGGACATATAAATTTAGGCTTCTTGGGCGAAAGGCTGCTTTACTCTATTTGGTTGGATTACAAGGTTCTAAACTTAATTCAGCATGATCAATGTTTAAATAGATTGCATAATTGACAAATTCAATAAATATCACTATTTTAAAATAGGTCACTATTTTTAGGTTTGAAATATAATAAAATGAATTTAATTTCAAGACTTATTCAAAAGCTTTTTAATTATAATAATCTTTGCTATGTTATTGCTGATTAGTATGTGCCATGGACAGAACCTTTGATGACTTCCTTGTAGTTACTAATTATGTGGCCATAGATATAAACTCTAAGTGCTTGACTGCTGCATCCCGCATGACAGAGCAGTGGGAGTGGAGAAGAGATGATGAAAAGTGAAGAAAGAGAGAGGCACAAAATAAGAGAGAAAAATGCAGCTGGGGCCACGGAACTTCAGACTCGTGAACTGAGAACCCCCAATCGAATCGAGCCTGACTGTTACTTTTATTATCTTACACATAAGCAAAGATCAATGTAGCTTCTGTTGTCTGTGAGTCTCACACCCAAGAATTAACTTCCAGGCCTAATTTCCCATGCCTGCAAACTGCCATTTATCAGAAGCCCCATGAGGTTATTGTCATGCACCTCTAAGAGACAGAAGCTTCCTCTGCCAAGGCTTACTGATAAGAATTCATGGAGGACAGATATTATCACATCAATAGGTCATTTCACAGGCAGGCTGCCAGACTCTGAAACAAGGGATCCACTCCCTATTTCTGTCAACTCCTGATTCCTCCTATTGGCACCCACTGGCACCCACTGGCACCCACTCAACCGTGTCTGACTTAGGTAGTTTCTACCTTGAGAAATCTTATCTGTCATTGACTAACCAGCCATACTTTGGCACCAAGTGGGGACATATACAGTAATCATACTATTGAAGTTATGATCTGTCTTTATGGAGAGGTGCATGGGAGCAGGCAGGCAGGCTATAATGTGACATTTGACAGAATAATTTTGGCATATATATTACTTACCCATAGTGTTTATTATATGGTATTTGCTCCAAATGGCCACCACCCATTTACTATTGTAAGTTACATATGGGTGAAATAATTTTTGGATATTTATCTAATCTTTGGATAGAAGAAAAAAAATAAATTGTATGTACCATACCTTACACTACAAAAATACCTCCAGATGACTTAAAGTGGTATAACTAATAAATAAATAAATAAATAAATAAATAAATAAATAAAAATACTTAAAAGTAATAGAATGAAATAATAAGGAATATTTTATAAGCTTAGGGAAGGGCTTTTTTTTTTTTTTTTTTTTAAAGATTTTATTGGGGAATCGGGGAAGGGGAACAGACAAGTTGCTGTCTTTTTGTTCTTCAGTCTAGTTGCAGAGGATGTTGCTTCACTGTTGTTATCGTCATTGCGCTCTTCCCGGATGAGGCAGATCGGTCGCTGGCCTCTGGATGTCGCTCACTGCGGCTATTGGCAGCTCATGCTGGCTGCCAGCCGCTCACGCTGGCTGCGGGCCACTCACTGTAGCCTATGGCAGCCCACTGCAGCAGCCCACACCATCACCGGGGCTCGCACAGCCCAGCTCCAGGTGGAGCTGTTGTTAGCTGTAGAGGGCAGTGTCACTGGCCCTCATGTGGGATCCGAACCGGGGCCGCTGGCATCCCAAAACCAGCGCTTAACCAATGCGCCACTCGGCCGGCCCGGGAAGGGCTTTTTAAGCAAGGTATAAAATGAAATAAAAGAAAGAAGACTGAGATAGTCAATACTGCAAATATATTTCATTTTTAAGGATAAGATGTATTTTAAATTGGGATATGTTTGAAACATACGTGAATAGGACCAATAACTACTGTTCAGTGTACTTCTACAAAAAAAGAAAAGTAAAGAGGAGAAAGAAAAGGAAAGAAAGAAAGAATCCAACGGAATATGGTGATGTCTCGGCACAGAAGAAATACAAAATCCTGAGGGGCACATTAAATCCTATTAGATTACTAATGACCACAGAAATGCAAATTTTAAAAAGAAGGCTACCAATTTTCAATTTTTAGAATGAGAAACTCTAGTAAGAATAATCTTTTACATTGTTGATAGGAAAGTGATTAGGTACTAGAGTTTTGAAGGTCAGTTTGACAGTATCCAGCAAAGTAGGAAAAAGAAAAAAAACACCTCTCTGAATATTGTTGTAGCTAAAAGCAATGACAGCTGCTGAGATCAGGATCTCAACAGTATCTTCAAAAACTATGGAGAAAAACAAGAAGCAAAAATAAACTGCACAAACTATGCCTACAGCAAAACATAAAAATGGAGAATACACAAACTTCAATATTACTGTAAGTAATGCAAGTGATCTCTCAAGCATGACTTTTTAAAATTAAGTTTATTGGGGTGACATTGGTTAGTAAAATTATATAGGTTTCAAATGTACATTTCTATAATACATCATCTATATATTGCATTCTGTGTTCACCATCCAGAGTCAGTTTTCCTATCACCCCGTTTTCCATCTTCTATGACCCCACCTCCCCCCCTTACCCACTGGTAGCCACTAAATCATTGTCTGTGTCTATGAGTTTTTTTCTCTGTTTGTTTGTCTTGTTTGTTTATTGCTTTCAGTTTTATATCCCACATATGAGAGAAGTCATATGGTGCTTGACTTTTTCTGTCTGACTTCTTTTGCTTAGCATGATAATATCAAGATCCATCCATGTTGTCCCAAGAAGACATATAAACAGCCAACAGATATATTTTAAAAAATACTCAGTTTCACTAGCTATTAGGGACATGCAAGTCAAAACCACAATGAGGTATCACCTCATATCTGTTAGAATGGCTATCATCAACAATACATATAATAACAAGTTTTCAAGAGGCTGTGGAGAAAAAGTAATCCTCATACACTGCTGGTGGAATGTAAATTAATACAGCCATTGCAGAAAACAATACGGAGTTTCCTCAAAAAATTAAAAAATAGAATTACCATATGACTTAGCAATTCCTCTTTTGGGTATCTACCCCAAAAACCTGAAAACATTTATCCATAAAGATATATGTACCTTGATGTTCATTGCAGCATTATTCACAGTGGCCAAGACATGAAAACAACCAAAACGTCCTTTGATAGATGATTGGATAATGAAGATGTGGTACATATACAACATAAATTATTTGGACATAAGAAAAGATGAAATACTGCTAAGCATGCCTTTTATGGCAAGAAAAACTGCTGAAAAAAGAGAAGATAGCTGCTAATCCAAGACAGATCTAAAAGCGCTCCCAAAAGGTGTAAGGATAATCTAAGTCTGAAAATATAAAATGAATGTCCTGGTAGATTAGAGCACGGTCTATAGGAAGAGACTTAAAAAACACATAGTGATTTGAAGGAGAATTTTTGAAATGCATAGATTCTGTGGGAGAAAAATGGACAGAGAGATAGGAATCCTTTGGCAGTTGGGAAACCTTTACACTATAATAGGGAATAAAGCAAGGATATTCACTCTTTACTATTCAGCATTATGCTATAGGTATTAGTAAACACAATTAGTTAAATCAATTCAAGCATAGCAAAGGGTAAAGAAGTTAAACTATCTCTATTTTCAGAGGATATGAATGTTTACCTAGAAAACTCCAGATAATTAATGATAAAACAACTCAAATAATAAAAATATACAGTGATGTACCAGGCTATAAAATTACAGTATCAAAGTCAATGATCTTCATATACATAGACAATAAGCAGTGAACATAATGGTAAAGAAAAACCTTATTTACAATAGCAATGAAAATAGTAAGAACTTAGATTTCAATTTAAGAATTATGTGCAAAATTTGTACAAAAAGCTCTTTAAAACGTTCTTATAGGACCCAAAACTAGATTTTAGTAAATGGAAACTGTGTATTAATCTTCGATGATTTAACATTATGAAGATGTCAGTTCTACCAAATTTAATTTATATATTTAATTCAATCAAAAAAATAAATTCAATAAACTTTCTATGGATTTGGACAACAGGATACTAAAGTTTATAGAGGAAAAAGAGACATGTAAGAAAAGCCAGAAAACAAACAAATACACAAAAATACTGAAAGAAAAAATTTGGAGGGAAGTTATCCCAACCACACATTAAACTATACCATAAAGCCTCTATAATTAAAATAGTATGGTACTGGTACATGATAGACTAGTATAACAGTGGCATGGAAAATAAATCTAGATATAAACCTAAGTATATATGAAAAATTAGTATTGGTAAACATGGTTTCTCAAATCACTGAAAGACTTTTAAAATAATGGTTCTGTCACAATTGGAAATTTGGAAAAAGATAAAATTAGATCTATACCTTATACCACACACAACAATAAGTTCCAAATGTTTTAAAGATCTAAATGTCAAAAATAAATATGTAAATTCTAGAAGAAAACCAGGTAATCTATATTTCAAATTTTAAATAATCCAATAATTAAGACTAACTGAGGTCAATTTCACTTTATGATGAATCTTTATAGCATTCAAAGTGGGCTTTAAAAATGTTGCCTAATAAAATCATTTTGCTGAAAGTTTAAAAAATGAAATTTGCTATTGCACCCTACATTTGCTGGCATTTTTCTATTTTTTCCACTGTCCATTTTTTTTCTACTGCCTATTATTTTATGTAGCAAAAGTCAACTTTAACAGCCTCATTCTTTTACAAAGAAACAAAAAAAGAAATCTTAACTGATATTTTAATGAATGAATTTAACTATAAATAAAAGGAGATTGACTAGATCACTTGACTAACTCTTTAGGTACAAAGTATTTGCTTAGCTATGCAAAGATGTGAGGTGCATATAGTTTCTACTCTCAAAGAGTATTTATTTCTGAAATAAAGACGTCATTGAGACCTCAAAATGCCCAGCCTACATTCACAAAATTTTGTTCTTCAAATTGCTCTGATTTCCTGGGTCTGTGAAATACTGGACATAAGAATATCTTCATGATCTTGTAATGGTGACAGTGTATCTTCTATTTTGAGTTTTAAACCTCCAATTTATTTCAATTTAACAGTGTAATTTAGCTTTGGACTTTTTGAAAATGTTTCTTTTCTTTGCTCTTCCCTGAGGAAACCTCAATGTCTCTGTTTACTATACATTTACTATGCATACCAGTTTCAATGGCTCTGTTTACCATGCATAGGATTCTGTTTACTTCAGACTGAATGCATACCTGGCTCAAGGATTTGAAAGAAGTTTTTACATCAGCATAAGATCCACTCCTATCCCAGAAACTCTTAGGCAGATGGTGGGCATGAGCGACAGCAGGGGTGGGCCATAATGTAATGGGTGCTTTGCACCACCAAGGTCCATTCCCCAGGGACCACCTAGGCCCAAATCCCTGGGACGAATATTGTGGTTAGAACTTTCTGATAAGAGGGTAGTAAAATCCATCTAGGATTATCTGGTTTTTGATGGCTGCATGAGAATGTTAAAACTTATCCATGGTTTAACCCAAAACACTAATTTGAAACAATATATGCACCCCTATGTTCATTGCAGTGCTATTTACAATAGCCAAGACTTGGAAACAACCAAAATGCCCATCAGTAGACGACTGGATTAAGAAACTGTGGTACATTTACATAATAGAGTATTACACAGCTATAAAGAAGAAAAAAATCGTACCATTTGCAATGATACGGATGGACCTAGAGAACATTATGTTAAGTGAAATAAGTCAGTCAGAGAAAAATAATTCCATATGATCTCACTTGTATGTGGAGTCTAAAGAACTGAATAAATGAGCAATGTAAACAGAAACAGTTTTAGAGACACAGAGAAAAAACTAATGATTGCTAGATAGGATGGGGATGGGCATGAGGGAGAAGGGGAAGGGACGAGGCAACATAAACTGTACGCATCTTGTATAATTGTAACGTTATACCCTTGAGCAAAAATTTCTGATGTTCTTCTCTTTGCTATCCTCTGGTAGCCACCATTATATCATCTACTTCTATCCTCTGACTATTTTAGATGCCATATATGAGAGTAATCATGCAGTATTTGTCCTACTGAAAGTGGTCTGTTTTCCTTAGCATAATGTCTTCCAGGTTCTCCAATAACTACAATATTCCCGCAGGGATAGAAGAGTCAGTTTGGGGAATATAATCAATAGTGTTGTAAATATATTGGCGGGGGGACCAGATGGACTCATATCTTGTTAGGGAGACCACTTCATGGACGGTGTAGAGGCCTGACCACTGCACTGTACATCTGAAGCTGCCGCTGAATAATATTAGATGTTAACTATAATTTAACACATATATAGTCATGGGATATGGAGTATAGTGTGGGGATGTGGTCAATGGCATTGTAATAGATATGTATGGTATCGGGGATGGGGGAGCAGTGAATGGGAGACGGGGGATGTCACTTAGTAAGGGGTGAAAAGGATAACTATTGCATTGTTTTGTACATCTGTAACTAATAATAAGAGAAAGAAAGAAAGAAAGAAAGAAAGAAAGAAAGAAAGAAAGAAAGAAAGAAAGAAAAGAAAGAAAGAAAGAAAGAAAGAAAGAAAGAAAGAAAGAGAAAATGTGGTATATATTGGGTTGTCGGAAAAGTCATGACGCAGTTTTGCAACGAAAAACATAAAAACATACCTCATAACTTTTCCAACTACTCAATGCATACAATAAAATATTATTCTGCCTCTACAAAGAAAGAAATCCTACCATTGTGTAACAACGCGAATGAACCTGGAAGACATTATGCTAAGGAAAACAGACCACTTTCAGTAGGACAAATACTGCATGTTTACTCTCATATGTGGCATCCAAAATAGTCAGAGGATAGAAGTAGATGCTAGAATGGTTGTTACCAGAGGATAGCAAAGAGAAGAACATCAGAAATTGTTGCTCAATGGGTATAAAGTTACAATTATACAAGATGCGTACAGTTTATGCTGCCTTGTCCCTTCCCCTTCTCCCTCATGCCCATCCCCATCCTATCTAGCAATCATCAGTTTTTCCTCTGTGTCTCTAAAACTATTTCTGTTTACATTGCTCGTTTATTCAATTTTTTAGATTCCACATATAAGTGAGATCATATGGTATTTGTCTTTCTCTGACTGACTTATTTCACTCAGCATAATGTTCTCTAGGTCCATCCGTATCGTTGCAAATGGTACCCTATTTCCTTCTATATGGCTGCGTAATAGTCTATTATGTAAATGTACCACAGTTTCTTAATCCAGTCGTCTACCGCTGGGCATTTCAATTGTTTCCAAGTGTTGGCTATTATAAATAGCACTGCAGTGAACATAGGGGTGCATATATTGTTTTCAAATTAGTGTCTTGGGTTTTACAGGATAAACACCTAGGAGTGGAATTGCTGGGTCATAAAGTAGTTCCATTTGCAGTTTTATTGAGATACCTCTATACTGATTTCCATAGTGGCTGCACCAATCTGCAATCCCACCAACAGTGCAGCAGGGTCCCCTTTTCCCCACAGCCTCACCAGCACTTGTTTGTTGATTTATTGATTATAGCCATTCTGACTGGAGTGAGGTGGTATCTCACTGTGGTTTTTATTTGCATTTCCCTAATGATCAGTGAAGTTGAACATTTTTATATATGCCTGTTGGCCATCTGTATGTCCTCTTTAGAGAAATGTCTCTTCATATCCTCTGCCCATTTTTTAATTGGGTTGTTTGGTTTTTTTTGGTGTTGAGTTGCATGAGTGTTTTACAAATTTTGGATATTAACCCTTTAACAGATATATCATTGCAAATATATTCTCTCATTCAGTAGGCTTCCTTTTTGCTTTATTGATGGTTTCCATTGCTGTGAAAAAACTTTTAAGTTTGATATAATCACATATGTTCATTTTTTCTTTTACTCCCCTTGCCCAAAGTAAAAATATTGCTCAGGGTAATGTCTGCAAATTTACTGCGTTTATTTTCTTCTAGGAGTTTTATGGTTTCAGATCTTATATTTAAGTCTTTAATCCACTTTGAATTTGTTCTTGCATATGGCGTAATGAGGTGGTCCAGTTTCATTTTTTTGCATGTGTCAGTCCAATTTTCCCAGCACCATTTATTAAATAGACTATCTTTACCCCAGTGTAAATTCTTGCCTCCTTTGTCATAGATTAACTGTCCATATATGGATGGGTTTATTCCTGGGCTATCTATTCTGTTCCATTGGTCTATGTGTCTGTTATATGCCAGTGCCATACTGTTTTGATTACTGTAGCCTTGTAGTATGTTTTGATGTCTGGTCACATGATACCCTCGACTTTGTTATTTCTCAGGATTGCCGAGGCTATTCGGGGTCTTTTATGATTCCATATAAATTTTTGGATTATATTTTCTATTTCTGTGAAAAATGCCATTGGTAGTTTGATATGAATTACATTGAATCTATATATTGCTTTATGCCCTATGAACAATTTAACTATATTAATTCTTCCTATCCATGAGCATGGTAGGTGTTTCCATTTATTTGTATCTTCTTTTATTTCTCTCTTCATTGTCTTATAATTTTCTGAGTACAGATCTTTTACTTCTTTGTGTACCACTTTTTCTTTATCCATTCACCTGTCGTGAACATTTGGGTTATTTCCATTTCTTAATTATTGTAAATAATGCTTCAATGAACATGGGAATGGAGGTATCTCTTTGAGATTGTGACCTCAACTTTTTTATTTTATTTTGTTGCCTGTGTTTTTGGTCTTATATCCAAATAATAATTGGCAAGACCAATGTTAAGAAGCTTTTATACTGTTTTTCTCTAGGAGTTTTATAGTTTCAGATCTTACATTTAAATTTATAGTCTAGTTTGAATAATTTTTGTATGTGATGAAATATAAGGGTTCAATTTTATTCTTTTGGATGTAGATATCTAGTTTTCCCAACACCATTTATTCTTTTCCCATTATATGTTTTTGGGCACACTTGTTGGAGATCAATTGACTATATATGTGTGGATTTATATTTGGGCTGTTTATTCTGTTCCTTTGGTCTATATGTCTAATTTTATGCCAGTGCCATACTGTTTTGATTACTGTAGTTATATAATATTTTTTGAAATCAGGACTGTGATGCATCCAGCTTTGCTCTTTTTGTTTAAAATTGCTTTGATTTCAGGGTTTTTTTTGTTTTTGTTTTTTAATCCATATGAAATTTAGGATTTTATTTTTCTATTTCTGAAAAAAAAATGTCTTTGGGATTTTAATAGGGATTGCATTGAATCTATAGATTGCTTTGGATAGTATGGCATTGTAACAATATTAATTATTCTAGTTAATGGACATAGGAAATCTTTCCATTTATTTGTGTCTCTTGTAATTTCTTTTATCAATGTTTTATAGTTTTCAGTGCATAATTCCTTTACCTCTTAATTAGGTGTATTCCTCTTCTTTTTTTGATGGTTTTGTAAATGCAATTATTTTCTTACTTTACTTCTTGAATAATTTAACATTCACATTTTTATTTGTTCATGAGAAGATGTAAAAGTAAATGACATTATGAAATCCAAATTATAAGCTTGAAATTTGTATCAGCTTTGGTTGGAATTAAAATAAATTTAAAATCACACACTTATTTGTTGATTAATTCTAAAAGAGAAAATGTGATGGTATAAGCTATTTATATGCTAAGTGCTCTTCTTTATAAGATGAAGAAAGGAAGGGTAGATAATAACATACTTTCTAGTAAACACAGGGTAAGAATTATCAAGAAAGTCTGCTGTACAGTATGGTATAGCAAAGGTCTCATTTAGAAATAAAGCATATGTACTTAATTTCTTGTTGCCATTAGTTTGGTACCCCTAATTATGGATAGTAATATTCATAGATGTTTTTATTTTTTATTTTGGTATCCTAGGAATGTAACCTTAATATAGGGAATTGGTGATAACAAAAAAACTTGTAAGACATGTTTTAAAATGATGTATTGTTACCTATTTCATTAATTTATAAAATATTTCAATAAAATTGAAATTAGTTTCTTTAGCTATAAACAAATAAAAATCACTTTCATTACTTAACTCAGTGCCATATATACTATCTATACTGTGTGATTTGTTAGTCAGAAATTATTAGAAGGATCTAATTAACTTTCCCTTTGTCTCTTTTCAATAAAGAGTTCCTCTAGCTAAATCTAATCCAAACAATGAAAAGTTTTGTTCTACCTTGACATATTGTAATTTTGAAATTTTGTTATTTGCTGTGGAAGAGCCAGTTACTTAACCAATGGATGTACTTGAATGAATATTCTTGAGTCTATAGTAAGGAATAAGGCTTAGAAAATTACTTAGCTCATTACCAGAGAACAGAAGATTGGGACATACATTGAGTATTGGGAAGGAGTTCACCATAGTTCAGGAAAAGGGAGGGAGGAGCTTAGGATGATCGGGAAAAAAAAAAAAAAGATTGACAAAAACATTTAAGCATGTGCTGTAAAAAAATTCTTAATAAGAGGAAGCTATTTAGTAGAATTAAGTGGTAAACTTGAGTGTGAGATTTGCCCAGAATACCCATATATTCCTGTGGAAATGTAAATCAGGATAAAACTGGAAGACTAGACAAATAATTCCGTAATTGTTAATTGAATGAGCAATTGTATAATTTCTCAAAATAGCCATGGGTTCGTTTTGTAGAATTCTAATGGATATTGCCATTCTTCCCTTCCTCACCATTTTTAAAACCTTTTTGTCACTAAATTGACATATATAACCCGTTACTTTACTTGGTTGCCCATTTGTACTTTTTGAGCTGAATTAGGTTTGGGTTTATTTTGATATGGTTAACTTCTCTATGGTAAAAACCATGTTCTTATAGTTTTCTTTATTTTTTTATATAGCAAAAGCTGCTCTCAAGTGGGGAGTAATTATATTTTTGATAACACTAAAGAAAAAAATAAGTGGTGAATTTTTCCTTTGAAGGGATATTCTATTTTCCCAAAGAGTGGTTCTTTGAAAATTATCTCAATAGACTTACAATAATTCTTTTCTGTTTATGAAGCCAAACTAAGCTCTGACATACTTTGAAGAAATGCTAGAATTCTTTCCCTAGTTTAGTTCAGTTGTCTTTATGTGAGCAGAAAATTTCCATGACCCTTAGGCTTCTTCTATATCTTCAATATTTTTTTACCACCAATAAAGTGATCTCAGAGTTATAATTGCCAAAACAAAGTGAAGATAGATAGGCATTGAAATTCAAAGACTGAATATCTCTTAGAAGTATGCTGTAATACAGATTTAGTTATCTCAAGGGATTAACTAAGAAATGCTATACAAATCCTCTTAATTGTTCCAAGCTCTTTGATATGGATCATAAAATGCTTTTGAAGCCTTCAGAAAGAAAATGTTTATTCTCAAGAGGTCATTCAGTTGGTGTATTTCAATATAGTCTCTTACATAAAATATGAAATATCAAAAACAAAAATTAATTTTTAATATTTTTATAAGAATGTCACTATATTATTTCCACTTTGCTGTTTTTCACACACACACACACACATATACATACACACACACAGACTGACACTATATTTATCTATACAGATATCTAAATAGTTACTGTTAAAATTGTCTTTCTCCACAGATCACAACACTCATTTCTCAAACCAATAATTTTTCTCACTATCTTGAACTTCCGTTGCTTTTCCTTGTATTACTGTATTATATTATCCTTTCCCCAAGTTCTGTGTTCCTTTTTAAAAACATTTTATTTTGAAATAATTATAGATTCACAGGAATTGGCAAAGATATTACAGAGAGGCCCCATGTACTGTTGGTCCAGATCCCTTTATGGGATATATATATATATATATATATATATATATATATATATATATATATTAGTCCAATATGCAAACTAGGACATTGACAATGGTATAATGTATGTGTAGTACTATACCATTTTATTACATATGTAGATTCATGTAACCACCAATGCAATCAAAATATATAACCATTCCATAACCATAAAGATATTCCTCATGCTACCCCTTTGTAGGTACACCCAGCCTCCCTTCTCCCAACTATTCCTATCTGTTGTCAACCATTACCTTTCTCTTCATCTCTATAATTTTTCATTTCAAGAATGGTATCTAAATGGAATCATATAGTATGACCATTCAGATTGACTTTTTTTATTAATGCTCCTGTATAGAATTTTAAAACCTTAACTGTCAATTTCTTGTTTTTAATTGATGTATTTAGACCATTTATATTTAATGTAATTACTGATATATTAGAGCTTAAGTTTGCCATTATATTTTTTTGTTTTCTATCTGTCTCTTTTTTTCATTGTCTATCCCTCCTGTGGGTTACTTAAATTTTTTAAAATTCCATTTTGATTTATTTATATTTGCAAGTATATCTCTTAGTGTAAGTTTTTAGTAGTTGTTCTAGGTGTTACATTATACTGACACAGTTTATCACAATCTATGTTGTTGATTCTTTACCAGATCCAGTCAAATATAGAAATCATACCTCCCTTTAAATCCTTTTGCTTTCCCTCATGTATAATATACCTATCTTAATTATTCCCTCTATGTACTTTTAGGAACCACATTTGAGAATGTTAAATTTTTGTTTCAACCTTCAAACATATTTTAGAAAACCCAAAAGAAAGAAAGCCTATTTATTTAACTGTGTTTTTGTTCTTTCCATTGTTTTTTCTTCCTTCTTGATATTCCAGAAATCTTTTTATCACTTCTTTTGATTTCAAAACTTTATTTAGCCATTCTTTTAGTTTAGTCTGTTAGTTACAAAGTATCTTAGTTTCCCTTCATTTAAGAATGTATTTATTTGTCCTTCATTCCTGAATGTGAATTTTGCCAGGTACAGAATTGGGGGTTGACAGTTCTCTTTTACCATTTGAAACATGTGCTGTTCCCTCCTGGTCACCACTGTCACTCTGAGAATCTGCTGTCATTTGAATTGTTTTTCCACTCTAGGTAAGGTGTCATTTCTTTCTCTTGATTTCAAGATTTTTTTCTTTGCTTTTAGTTTTCAGAAGTTCGATTATGACATATCTTGGAATTAATTTCTTTGGATTTTTCCTGATTGTGTTTCTCTCAGAATCTTGATTAGCAGACTTCCATTTTTAACATTTTGGAATAATTCAAGTCATTATTTCTTTAAATACTTTTTTAGACCCATCTTCTTTGTCCTCTCTTCCTGGGACTCTAATGAAAAAAATGGTAGATCGTTTTTTACAGTCCCATAAGCCCCTGGGGTCATTTCAAATTTGTTACGTCTATTTTCTGTTTGTGAGTTACATTGGGTAATGTCTGTTATTCTAATTTAAAACCAATGATTCTTTCTTCTAGTCTTTTCTTTCTGCAGTTAGTCTCATCTACTTAGCATTTTATTTTAGTTATTATCATTTTAGATTTTAAGATTTCTATTTGATTTTCCTTATACAGTATTATGAATTTCTTTACTCAGACTTTCTATTTTTTTAAATTTGTTTCAAGCATGTTTATAATTGCTTATAGCATCCTTATGATGACTGCTTTAAAAATCCTTGTCAGATAATTTCAACTTTAGTGCCATTGACATTTCTCTATTGTATTTTCTCATTTAAGTTGAGATTTTTCTAGTTCTTGGTATGATGAACTTGTTAATTTCTGAAAATCCTTAATGTTGTGGTATTATGCTGAAACTGTGATATTATTTAAATTTTTTTGTTAACAGGCCTTACTGGACACTGAAGTATGCTATTATTTTATTTTGTTTTATTTATTTATTAATTATAATACATGTGTGTACAAAATTGTGTATATGTGTATGTTTTGTTTTTGAGGTTTCCAAAGACATGAATCATGATTTTGTTTTCCTCTTTAAATCTCTGACATGTTAAGTTATACTATCCATCAGTATGTGTTGTTGATGGACTGACTGTTGAAATGAAAGCCAGCTGCCAGAGCTCAGCCAGAAAATTTCTTACACTGTGATATAACCAAATGTTAAAGTGGAGGCCAGAAAGTGAAGACAAGAAGATAGCACAGCTAATGCAGAATATATCCAATAGGTAAAATTCAAAAACAGCTTATTGAGTAATAATAAAAACATCTCATTTAACACTCAAAAAATCTCTGGAGGTTGTTATTTCATTTTCTCTTTCCTCTCTTAACAGCCAAAGAAATTGAGATGTAAGGAAGCTAAAGATTTCCCTAATTACTAAGAAATAGTGCTGACATTTACATCTATAGTGATGGTCTGAGTCCAAAACACACATTTTTACCCCAATGCCTTTATGCTGTACCCCACAGTAGATATTATGTTATAGACATTCAATATCCAGAAGATAAAGTGAAATTTTATTATAATGTTTTCCCTTTGTAAAACTCTTTTATAATAGTTTTTTAAACATATGTCTTTCTTTATAATTGTGTATAGAGGAACCAATATTGAAATATCAAATAATGATGAGGTGTATTCCTGATTCTGCCACTCTCTCACTGTGTGTCATCCAGCAGGTCCTTTAGCCTTTGTAAGGATCATCTCTCATATAGTTTGGTGAGAGTTTCCACATAGGGACTGAAATATATTGATTGTTGGTATAATTTACATGTATTTAATGTGGTCTTTTTCTGCTTCTCCTCTTCAAGCTTCTTTTTTTATCATATGATTTTTATTATATGATTGTAAAATATTCTTTCTAATATTTTAGGAGTTAATGCTACTCTCTGTTTTAGTGAATTAGCACACTTAGTACTTGACATTTACGTTTTTAAGTCAACACTTTTGTGATTATGAATTAGCGTGGTTCTCATTCTAATTAGCAGTTGTGCTGTGACAACATTGATTTGGAATTGGAAAGTTGTTAACAACCAATTCATAAGATGCTAATCCAAGAGTAACATGCATGTCAAGTTATTATTTTAATTAGATCTCATGAGCTGAACTTTCTGAACAACTTATTGCCAAAACATTCCTTTTCTTCCCAGGAGTGATTAAGAGGCAGGCAGATAGATGACTTCTGCACCAGATTTTATGGAGCAGAAGCAACTTTTAAAACATATTTTCTAGGTGCTGTTTGCCAAAGCCTTGAACAGAGTTTAAGCTCTGAACTGCCCTCACGTAAAATGTATAAGGTAAATAGAAAACCATTATGAATGTGCACAAGAGACATAAATATACATAGTTATATAAACATATATAGTTATCAAAATGGGAAAAATGGAGCAAGTGTATAACTATAAACTGAGTAGTTTAAAAGGAACACAGTTTTACAGAGTAGAACAGACATAAATTCCTCATACATTACCTAAAGAATTCAAGCAATGAAAAAACTGGAATTTTAATGCATGAGAAAATAAAAAATTATGAAAATTAGAGGTAGTTAATCTCTACATATTAATATTATCTTAGAGGATTTTATAATAAATAGGGACATGCATGATAATCTTTTTTATAATGTGAATGGCAACTGTATGTCATAATACAGAGGATGTCAAAAAATGTATACACATTTTAAGAAAGGAAAAAACTATTAAAATTATGCTGATGGTAAACACTTTGAACATCTTTTGTAATTGCAGAAGTCAAATGTGACTTGTATTCATCTTTTGTTATTGGTATATATTGAGTATTACAAGAGTATTAGAATTTTAATACAGTTTTCTCCTTTCTTAAAATGTGTATACATTTTTTTGCTACCCTCCGTATAAAACTCTGAGTGTAAAACTACAAAATCAATATCTGAAAAAGTACGTACGTTTAGACATATGCAACAGTAAAACAGAACTATAATTTATTAAGCACTTATTTTATGCCAGGTGTACTATTAATTTCTGGAATTCTACATTGATTGAAATATAATTTCTTCCCTGATAGAGTATTCTAGTTCCACTCTCCTGATAGACAAAGGGAACCAGCCAGGGCGAGCAATCATTAGTATGGCATGTTCAGCAGGGATTGTAGAAAGTGTTGTCAGGACTCAGCAACCACTGTCCACAGAGAGAGTGCCTTAGCGTGTGGACCTGAAGTCACAGTATTTAACTTCTAGCCTTGATTTATATTCCTAATGCAATATGGTTCACTTTAGTAGATTTACCTATGAATAAATAGTGTCATTTTTTGAGAACAAGGGTGGCCAGTCATCGTAGCCTATTTCTCAATGTCAATTGCTGTGTTATTTTTTTAATTTTTATTTTTGGTTAATGTACCAGGCTTTTGTGAGTTGACTTAACACATGTCTATCTCTTTGAAACACAGCCAGGATGAGGATGAAACTAATGTGGTCTAGGGCAGAACAAGTGTCAAAATTTTAAATCAAGACAGAATCAGTACTGCTGATGCTTCCTTTTGCCTCAGGCTCTGATAGGCCTCTGTTCTCTGCTGGTATTGATCCTGTCTTTATTATCATTTTGGCTGTTTTGTTCATCATAGATTTTTGCATAAATTTTGATATTACAAATATTGTATTAAAGTACAGTAAAACCTTGGATTGCGAGTAACTTGGTTTGTGAGTGTTCCACAAGACAAGCGAACATTTCTAATACATTTTAACATAGTAAATGAGCAATGTCTGTGATACGAGTAGTTTGTTTCTGGAATAAATTATGCTCACAAACCAAGGTATTACTGTATTATTTATCTTGGTTACTGACTTTTTGGTGCTCCCTTCATTTTGTACCAGAGGCGAGCTGAGGCATCCTAATCAGGACCTGCTCTGAAACCTCTGAATCTAATATTGCATTTCTGATCTAAATATTGATTGCATATTGCTGGAACCAAGTGTCTTTATCAATCTATGTGAATCTATGCACTGGCCAAGTAAGTTGGTAAAACACTGGGGTTTAGGGTTATACAGATATATTTTTTGCCAGTATCTTTAACTTGTCAGAGATTCTTTCAAATAAATAGTGAATTATGATTAAAATATAGCAGGGAATTACTTCGCATCATCATAGCCTTTTAAACTTTTTGTGCTTGATTAGTGTTTCTAGGTTGCAGTCTAAGATATATGTTATGGACCTAAAGAAGCCCTCTCATGCACAAGAAAGAATATAGAGATAGATAAAATCACCTGGTCAGAATTCACAAGTTAGTTTAAATGAATGGAAAATAAAATTAATTTTAATGATAAAGGACAAGACATGGGATTTTATAAAATACCCATGAAGAACACAATTAAAACACCAAGTGTTTTTTATCTTGCAAAACAAAATGAATAATATGGCTGTATGCACCTTTATGCCTATAGATTTAGCTTTCCAATGTCATACTCCCAATTGTCATTGTTTAGATCTTGGTCACCTGTGTATCTTCAGCACACAGTGGAATGGGGAGTAGGTGCTTGAATATAAAACAACTTCTTACCCTCAGAATCTGAAGCCCTGTGATGCAGCAGGTATCTGTTTCCATAAAAACATGACAATTCTACTAAATTTCATATTTTACTCTTTCCTACCCTCAGCATCAAACCTTAATCCCTAGAAATTGATTCTTAGAAGATGACTGCAGTTGATTTTGGATGCAGTTGAAGATGCTAAAGGACAGCCAAATTGAAAGATGAGAGGAAAATGGAGAGAGCTAAAGGACAATCAAGCAATCACATTGGGAAAGAGAATAAAACAGAATCATTTGAGAGGCCATATAAAAGACCAAGGATTGAATTTTGTCTTAGGCAAATTAATTTAGCTTCTATGAACCTCAGTTTCCTCTTTTGCAAAATGGGAAATAATAAGTTCGTGTCATCACTGACAGGACATATGAAGACAGTGTTTGTAAAATGCCAAGTATAGTGTCTGACAATTGCAACTGCTCAATACATGATAATTATTGGTAATATTGCAGAAAGATATTAAACTTGAATAAATCACATTGTATGTAATGTACAAACATCCTCCTATAAATATACGTGTAGGTATGTGTATGCATATGTTTATATATACATACATATGTACATATGCACATGTGCAGTATATACATACCCATGTGTGTAGGCATGTACATGGATGCATATATGTATAGACAAGCACTCCCCCACCCCCCCCACCCCACACACAGGGACACACATACACATTTCCCTCCCCAAAGGAGGCCCTGACCATTGAAACCATAGGAGTTAGACAGTATTCTTATGCACAGATTTACTAGTAAGTGTATTTATTAAGCTGGTTTTCTTTGAAATTACTCTCAGATATTTATGCCAAAAGTTTTATTTTCCTGAAATATGAAAGGAGCACAAATATCTTTTTAAACCATTTAGAGGAGGTGGTATCTGAAAGTCATTCAGAGGAGTCCTAGAATCAAGCTTGCACTTAGTAATTGAAGCGAAAGAACCTGATTGGGAAATCACAAGGCTATTAATTTGAGTCTTCACTATTGCAATCAAGAAGAGCAAATGAGCCTTGGTACTAAGGCTCAGGGCTGTGATAGCTATGAGTAGCCTTCAGGACTGTTAAAAACACAGTGCTCAGGACTGACCTGCCTTGGGTGTTGTTAATGATATTCTGTTTTGTCTCTGATGTGTCCCTTTAGGAAAATATCTCTCCTTAGTAGCTAAAATAAGAGGACAAAAGAAAAGAAAGAAAGGGGGAGAAGAGGAGCTTGCTGGAGGCAGTTCGAAAGCAAACTGCCATTTAAACTGAGCAGAATCTTGGAGGAACTTAATATTAATCAACTAAACTTGATAAAAATGTTTGCCACAAAATGGAGTACCATACATAGGAACTAATGAGCGAGTAGCTGAGTGGCATTGATGGCATATACTTATATGATCTGGGCATTGTAAATACTGGGCACTGTAAAAATATAAATCAACTTGAAAGCAACTCAGAATAGATGGTCTTTCTCAATGTTGTTTCAGCTTTTCCTTTATATGTGTATTTACTGAGCATGTTGTATGACTGCCATGGCCCTTGATGCTGTGTGGGATAAGTATGTCGGTAAATCTTTTAGGCAGACACCACATCTTTGTGTCTCCTTGTCTAAAATATCTAGCATATGGTGTGGCTTATATTCATTCTCAAAAGTTATTTGTTAAATTCACTTAAATTGTAAAATAGAGTTACTGTTGCTATTAGCAGGCGGTCAGATGGCAGAATAAAACAAATATATGTAAGTAGCAAGCAAAGTAAGAACTTGTAAAAGGTGAAGATAATCGGTGCCAAGGTTGGAGATAATCATCTGAACTCCAAGGTGAGAGAGAGGAAAACATAATCTAGATTGTGGATGTAGCAAGAACAAATGTCCAAAGAAAAGAATGTGTGGTTTGTGCTCAAGAGACAGTTCAAGAGATCAGCAGGAGTGGGAGATCCCTCGTGGTAAGAAATGGAAGATACTATTAGACAGCTATTGAGGGACCATATTGGGAATTTCAGATCTTTATCTTCTGGGGACATGGAACATTTAAATTTGGAACCATGATATGGATAGATTGAAGCATATGAATATTAGAGGTAATAGAGATTCTTTTTTTTTTTGGTAATTTAGCAATTAATTCCATACTTAAGCAAACTTGAAGTGATACATGTATAAGGATCTAACTTAATGTATCTGGTGGAAAGAGGAGGAGGACAGACATGGAATTTTTTTTTTTCAGACATGGATTTAAGTCTTTCTGAATTTATAACTTTGGGAAAATAATTTAATTTTTATGAACTTCAGTTTCTTCATCTGTAAATGGACATAAAACTTCTACATTGTAGGATGGCTAATATAATACAGAGCAGAATAGATGCTCGATAAATGTCAATTATCTTCCCTTCACCTGACCATATTCCTGTGTTGTTGTTTTTTTGTAACCCAGGTAATTTGAGGCTTACCGAAGATTCAGTCCACAGAAAGCTCTAAAATTAATCCTGCAATAAGAATAATTAAGGAGAGTTAGTACAGTATGTAGGTGTCTCTGCCCCTTCACACTTTTACTCTCTCTGTCTTTCTTTATGTGTGTGTTTTTCTTTATTCTTTCCTCTCAGGGAAACACAGGCACACACAAATATACTTACTATTCATGAATGCTACCCAGACCACTGCATTTGTGATAAGGAATGCCTTCATAGGTAGGTTGTGATTGCCTCTGTTTCTTTCCCCAAGGTCATAGAAACTGATAACTACAAGACCTTTCAACAGAGATGATAACTTCTTCCTGTAACTTTTCCACCCCTAATCAGAGGAATGTACTTTCTGCTTATTCTTTTCCCCTCAAGAAATTTAACACCTTCAAAAAGATGAGAAGTATGATTTGCATATAAGATACAATGATATTTCTTTTCTGAATGTAAAAAAGAAGCATAGTTTAGCAGATAGAGCACAAAATTTGGACAGATAATCTTGAATTCAAGTACTTTGCAACTTACACCAGATATGAGACCTTAGAACAACTTTAAAAAAAGTTAGACTTTTTGAGCCTTGGTTTTCTCCCCACTAAAAATGGGAAAATGATAAATTCTGCTTTGCAGAGTTATGAGATTAAGTAAAGCATCTTATGTAAAGCTCCTGACATAGTATGAGTGACATAATCTAAATGGCACTTGGTTGACTCTAATGTGGAAGGCATCTGCTCATATAATAAACATACCTTCTTCCTTTAGCAATGTGAAGCACACAAGGTAGGTGATTTTTTAGAGCTGCTTATTAGGCTCCCATAGATTCTCAGTACAGCTGAAGAATTAAGCCTAAGTTATACTTGAATACGACTCAAACAGGGTCATAATAGAGCTGAGAGCCGCACTCTGAGCCCACCCCTACCTTGTGACCATTCCCCTTTACACCTTATCTCCTCTGTTTTTCATGGTTCTCTCTTCCAAGAATTTCCCATCGTTTGACTGTCAGGGTAGGACCATGGCTGAACATGGGAGAGAAGCTCCTGCAGGACACTTGGTATAGACTGGGTTCCACTGAACATCCACTTATGGATGAACACTTGTCATAATGGACACAAGTGTGGGGTCCCCTCCAAGCTCAGGAGTGTCAGTAAATGCTTTGGCAGCATCAGCTTTGTTCATAATCTTAAAATTATCTAAAACATCAATTTTCAATAAATCCTTGTTCTCTTCTCTAATGCTCAATTACTTCTTGTCATAAAATTGTGGATTAGGATAATCACAGGGATTTCTTATGAAGAGCCATCAATGTGTCCTCTTCAAAATACATCCAACTTAATAGAGTTAAAGTGAAACTTTGTTTTAAAACATTAGCTGATCCATTACTTAAGTGTTTTTTTAATCACTTAATAGGAAGCAGCAATAACAGACATCATGGAAATCTTTATTATAGTCATAATATTTGCAAGTTTTGTACTAAAAACAACTGGGAAATTACACTCCACATATTGCCAGTATTACATAATGTCCAAGAATGAAGTTTCTGGAATTAAACTACCTTTGTTTAAAACACTAGCTCTGCCACTTATGAGTTGTGTGTCCTTGGGCAATTTATTGAACCTCTGTGCATCCTTTTCTTCACCTATAAAATGTGCAGAATAATATAACCTATCTCATTAGATGTTTGTGCTTATTAAGTGAATAAATGCAAGTAAATAGTTTAGTGTTCTAAGGCACTTATTGAGTACTTCTTCAATAAATGTTAGCTATTGTTATTTCTTCACTACTTCTTCTATAGTTTTGCTTCTAGAATTCAGTCTTCTTATATTCTCCTTTTTAATACTACTCTTACCCTGCATCATATGCTTGCAACATTTCTAAAAATGTCTCCCCCCTCCCAGAGATTAGCTTCAGAGCAGAAACCACCACATCTCTGTTCCCACCCAAATATCAAGTGCTTTGGGTTATTAATCAGAGAAGTTGCTGGCATCAAGGGCTCCTACCTGCAGTAATGGGCAATCCAGTGGTTAGGTGGGATGCACTCACACATAAACCCAGGAGCGTTCATCATCTGAGGTTAGTTGACTGGAGATCAGTGGCAGGAATGTCTGAAAACAGTAGGTAAAATGTCCTCAGGTAAGACACTGAGGCTGAGCATGTGGACACCAGTTCTTGCCTGGGGAGAAACCCACAGCAATAAACCATTCTCTTCATTTGGAATGATTAATGGGAACTGAGATACAATTAGTTGCAGAACCAAGGAATCTTGCTTTCCAGAACTACCAACAAGACAGAAACAGAAAGGCTGAATTCTCATTTATCGAAGGTGATTCATGAGGTTACTTTGATTTAGTGAGAAATCCACTGTCTACATAGGCCTCTAGATTTGGTAGGAATCAGATAGAAGGAGATGGAAGAACTGCACCACCTGTAAAACCAAAAGAGGATGGCTGAGTAAGGTACATCTGGGGATGGATCAACCTGTCTGAATAAAAAGGCTTAGGCAAAGACAAATTTAGGGTCTGAATCTGGAGAGCATTAAGTGGAAGGCTGAATATTTCTCTTTTAGGAAGCAGGATGCCATTACAATTTTGAGGAGAGGGGTGGCATAAGGCAGTAAAGAGTTGAGAAAATGCTGCTCTACGGGTATATATAGCATATATTAAGTGTGAAGGAGGGCTGGCTGAGTGGCTTAGTTGGTTAGAGCTCACTCAAGAGTGCGAGCTGAGCTCTGAGCAATAGCAGTTCGATGCCCAGCCCAAGCTGAGCTGCCTTTAAGCTGCCAACAGGTGTCAGGATGGCTCAGCTATAAATAAATAAATAAATAAATAAATAAATAAATAAATAAATAAATAAATAAAATAAAAGTGTGAAGGAGTGTGATACCAGTTAAGAAATTATTCTGTCAATAGTCCAAGTTTGAGGAAAAAGTGTATCTTGGGTTGTTGAATTGAAAATGAAGTCTTGAAGATAAAGATACATTTGGATTTTAACTTATATTCAGTATTTGTAAATTTGAAAACATAACCAAAATTTATTAGTTTTTATTCATAAAGAAGTTTTTGAGAAGGAAATGCATTTTGTTCATTTTGGATCATTTAAACTCACAAATAACTATTATGCTAAAAAAATAACAAACAAAAGCTTTGTGTAATGTTGAAACAGGCAATGAGAGTAAGGAGAAAAGGGGAAAGTTAAGATATGCTAAATTGCTATGACATACTGTGAGGTAAGAGTTACTCTGTATAACAGATTGAGTGAACTATACTATTAAATGTGTTGGTGACCTATAGATGAAGGGTTCCCAATGGCTTGATTATGCAGCCCTCATTCTAGCCTGGCAACCAAAGGAATCCTAGTTTTTGTAACTGTCTTATCCCCTTTCCTCTAAACCCTGTAAGATGAGCTTCCTTCTTTGAATTTGCCAAAAATATACCCAGGAATCCCAAATACTTGAAAAAGAGTTTATTGCTCTTGGCAGAAAATAAAAATATATACACACCAGGGATACCAAAAAAAATGTATACACACACAACTTGTATTCATCTTTTTATCGGTATATGTTGTTACAATTTTAATACATTTTTTTCCTTTCTTAAAATGTGTATACATTTTTTTTAGCACCCTTTTATGTATTATATTAAGAAAACACTATGTTTTGGATAAAGAGTGGATTTTCATTTTTAGCTTTATAGACTATCAGGTTCTTTTTCAACAGTTCTTCTGAGGGAAATATGTTCTTGGCCTCCAGAGTGAAGAAAACAATTAGGCTTATGAAGTCAGCGATCAGGTTGTCTTCAGACGGCTGGAGAGGTTGAGATTGGCCATCGCCATTACCATGACGATGAGCTCCCGCAGCAGACATGGAGGGAACAGGGAGTTCCATGCCATGGATCACCCAGTAACTGAAGGGTCCAGGGCAGTGTTTCTCACAGTGTATATATCCTGATCATCTGAGCTTCTTAAAGTGGATTAGACTCCCTGGGGTTGGGCCAGGCATCTGCATGTTTAATAAGTTCCTCAAATAATTTTAATCCATGATTAAATTTGAAAATTATTAATTTATCATTTCCTGAAAAACATCCTCCTCTTCCTCCTAGGACTCACAAACAGTGATTTATTTCCCCATGTATAAATAATGACTTGCTAAAGTGGAAGTTCCATCTGAGGGATTTAAAATTGTAAATGCCAAATTATATGTGTGTATGTGTGTGTGTGCTTGTGTGCACATGTATGCGTACACATGTGTGCATACCTCGCTGTTACATGTGCTCTGCTCGAAAGGTTAAACTTTATTGTGCAACTTTCTAAATAATGTTTTAAGCAATCAAAACTGAGTAAATCAAATAAAAACTACATTTCCTAGCCTCCCTTGTAGGAAATTGAGGACTTGCAACTAAGTTCTGGCCAATGAGATAGAAGGAGATTTTATGTGCACCATGTCCAAGGTTGGTTCATAACAGAGCTTCATAACTCTGCCTCTGTGTTTCAGGGACTGTCAGTGGAGGACTCCAACATGGAAGCTCTTCACAATCTGTGACCTATCTTTCTTTAAACCTCCACTTTTTCTTTAGTCTTTGAAGTTCTTAGGTATTCTTAATTACTCCCACAATACACAGGAACTTGACTTTTCCATAGAATACACTATTCTCCAACCTTTCTATCAATGTCACCTTCCTTCATTGGCATGTAATTTCCTTCCCTAAATTTGTCTATGTCCTTGTTTATCCAGGTAAAGGCTAACTAGTCTGATAAGCTTAATAGTTAATGAGAGTTAATGGCTTATCTCTCATTATTTAATTAATATGTTAATTATCTCTCATTAATTAAATAATAAATAGATTTAAAGTAAGTTCTTTAACCTGAGGCTCCTTGGATTCTTTTCTTGATCTTTTATCCAGCCCTAACTTCCATTAATGCACACAATTTGTTCCAGTGTTCTAGCCACATACTTTGTTCCAGCCAAATAAATGAGTCTTCTCTGCCCATTTTAGCAACATTATCTGTTTATGTCTTTCCAATTCTAGACTTTCTTCATGTTGGCTGGAATATTTACTAAAACTTTCCCCAAAATATAATTTATTTCCATATTTCATTGTTCATCTCCATTCTTAGTATATTCCATGACAATTCTTAATTACAGCAATCTCTTTCTCTCTTCCAACCCTTTTGGAACCTGCCTCTATGATATGCACAAACCCCAACAAGCTTGCTGCATAATGAGATAGGAGGCTCAATAACCACTGTCATCCCCAATGAGAGCCAGCCTCCGACACTCTGCCAGCTGACAAACGTACAAGAACAAGCACAACTGAGATCAGCAAAGGCTGGCACAGATTCTACAGAACTGCCTAGCTGACCTTAGACTTTGTAACAATAATTAATCATTTTTTATTTAAGCCACTAAATATAGATGTAGTGTGTTATTCAGCAAATACTAAATAATTTATACACTTTACTGATAGTAAATAGATTTAAAGTAGTAAAGGATGATATAGTAATTAATAATAGCTCACATTTACTAAACACCTACTATATGTGAATTACTATATGTATATGTAATGAATGTTACCAAATATGTGTGTGGCTGTGTATATTGTGTGTAAACCACCCTGGATGGTATTCTTCTCACAGATGAGGAAATGAGACCTAAAGTAGTTAAGGAATCTGACTAACATGACAGACCTCTAAGAGGGCAAAGCCACCATTTAAAATTCCCCTTGTTAATCACTTCTATCTTTCTTCTATCTAATATTGCCTTTCATTGCAAAGAGTAACTCTGAACCAGTACAAATATGTATTAAAATGCTCCTCTAATGTGCTTCTCATGGGATGTCTCAATTCCAGTGACTTTTATTTTTATTTATTTATTTATTTATTTATTTATTTATTTATTTATTTTAGCTGAGCCAGCCTGCCACTTGTTGGCAGCTCAGCAGCAGCTCAGCTCGGACCAGGAATCGAACTGACAACCTTGTTGCTAGAGCTCCCACTCTTGAGCGAGCTCTTAACCAACTGAGCACACCGGCTGGCCCTAATTCTGGTGACTTTTAAATGAGTCATGTCAGCTTTGATATCTTCCATCTAAGTTCCCATCCCAGTTTCATGGTCCAGTTTCTTAATCCAAAAGAGAGACTGATGAATACTTCATGGCCAATGGCAAACCACAAGGGAAGACTGAACAGGCTTGGCTTGAGGTTCTTCAATACAGGTCACATATTGAGAACTATTCCACTTATACCCAAGATAGGCCCTAGTGTTCATTAAGGTAGCTCTGGAATTCTGAGATAACCAGGTAATAATATTGACATTTCTCACAAGTGGAAACTGGTATATAGTTTATCCCAACACTAAACAATTAATGTTCTATTTACTTTTTAGTGAGTAACCATTTGACTGGGGGATAGTTGATATCTGTTCAAATGAGTTTTCCAAGAATAGCCTTAGATTATGTTAGTCTTTCATGGGGGGTGGGATTCTTTGAGGTACGATTTTACTATAGTTGCACAATTTCGTATATTTTAGTAAATGTGTATAATCATGTAACCACCAACACAATTAATATATAGAATATTTTCATCAACCCAAACTTTCCTAAATGCTTTTTTGTAGCCAATTTCCTCTCCTAACCCCAGCTCCTGGCAAATGCTGATATGATTTCTGTCCCTATAGTTTTGCCTATTCTGGAATGTCACATAAATAGAATCATATGGTAATTGCTTTCTCTGTCTGCCTTCTTTCACTCAGCACAATGCTTTTGAAATGCACCCACATTATTATATAGATCAATGGATTGCTTTTTCGTTGCTAATTAGTATTCCATTTTATGATTGTATCACAAATTGTTCATTTCTTCTTCAGTTAAAAACATTTGGGTTGTTTCGAGCTTTTAGCAATTAGCAACAAAGCTGCTATAATCATTCATGTACAGATTTTTGTATAGATAGAAGTTTTCTTTTCCTTTTTTTTTCTTTTTTCTTGTGTGTGTGTTTGTAAACATCTAATCATGAGATTGCTGGGTCACAAGGTGTTACAGACTGAATGTTTGTGTCCCCTCCCAAATTCATATGTTGAAATCCTAACTTCTAATGTGATGGTATTAGGACACAGGGCCTTTGGGAAGTCATTAGGTTAGGATGAGGTTAGACCCCCCATGATAGAATTACTGTTCTTCTCTCCTCCTGGTGCGGATCTAGCCAGAAGGCAGCCATCTTTAAGCTGGGAAGCATGGCCTCACCAAGAACTGAACAACATCTTAATTTTGGACTCCCCAGCCTCCAGAACTGTGAGAAATGAAATGTCTGTTTCTTAAGCCACACCATCTATGATATTTTGTTATAACAGCCCAAGCTTACTAAGGCATATAATAAGTATACTATGTTTCATTTGAGATTTTTGACATACTTAACTTTCAATTTTTTTGTAGAACTCCACTTAATTTATTTACACTTATCAATTAGGTTTTCTTTGGACCTCAAATTTTAAATCTTTTCAAATTTAAGCTAAATATACTTTTAATATATTTTAATTGTCTTCCTTGCTTTACTAATGCTCCAAGCAACTCTTTAAACTCAAACATTCACTTGTGCCCATAAAATAAATATGTGACAAATTCTATTTTTCAAGAAACTGATATATTATTTTATTTTCTCTCAAATATCTAATTTATAAATTGAAACACATGTTTTATGCACTGAAACCAAAGTAAACATCCTAGGAAATACAGTGGCAGGCAGAATTAATGGATGAAGAAACTTAAATAAATGTAAATATCATTCAGCTATTCCTCATGAGGGCCTAATTTAATGCACCTGCAGTTGATTGCTATCTTTTAATGTGTATATTATATATCACATATAATGAGAAAATGAGGCACATTGCTGTTGCATCTTCAAATATGAATAAAGAGATAAAAACAGGAAAGAAAAAAGAAAAGGGTTTACAAGCATGATTACAACATTTTTCAGGAATCTAGCCAGACAGGATTTAAGTATATTTTAGATATATTGAATTAAGCCATGAATGAGTCACTGTCTGGGAAATAATTTATATTAAAGTATCAACTTGTACCTTGTTGTCATAGGAATCAATTATAAAATGCATTCTATAGCAATAACAACAGAAAGTTTTTTGAAAGATAATTATATTGGGTAGTCGGAAAAGTCATGATGCATGTTTGCAATAGATGGCGCTAGTTCATTTTTGGAAGTACTAGTCATTCACATTTATGTTATTGCTATGTCATTTGACAGCAGACAGTTCTAGCTTCATTCTAAAAAAACAAACTTGAGTGATATGGTTGAGTTTTGGAGATTTTACAAGTTGAAGATGGAAGACCAAACTGTGCATTTTCGCCATATTTTACTGTTTTACTTCCATAAAAGGAAAAACCCACATCAACCTTGTGAAAAGTTGCATAAAGTTTACAGTGACAATACTCTACAAGAGTGTCAGTGCCAACGATGGTTCACAAAATCCACTGGTGATTTTGATGTCAACGGCACTCCTCGGTCAGGGAGGCCAATTGAGGTTGATGATGACAAAATAAAGGCATTGATTGAGTCAAACCCACGTTACACGACACGAGAGATTGCAGAAACATTGAACATCCATCATTCAAGCATTCACAACCACCAGAAGAAGCTGGGATATGTAAGGAAGCTTGCTATTTGGATTCCGCATGAACTCAAAGAAGTTCATTTGACGGCACGTATAAACATCTGCAATGTGCTCATTAAGTGTGAGAAAAATTATCCTTTTTTGATGTGACTGATAACTGGTGATGAGAAGTGGATTGTTTACAACAATGCAGTGCATGAATGGTGTTGGTCCTGACATGACAATTCGCCTCAAATGACATCGAAAGCAGACATTCATCAGAGGAAGGTTATGCTCTCAGTGTGGTGGGATTTTAAAGGTGTCGTGTTTCTCGAGCTCCTACCAAGGAACCAAAGAATCAATTCGAATGTGTACTGTTGGCAATTGGATAGTTTGAATGAATCCATCATCCAGAAACTTCCAGAGCTTGTTAATTATAAAAGAGTTGTGTTTCATCTCTACAATGCAAGACCACACACAAGTTTGACCACCCGTCAAAAATTATTGGAGCTTGGATAGGATGTGTTGCCACACCCACCATACTTGCCTGATCTTGTGCCATCAGACTTCCACTTGTTTCACTCTCTTCAAAATTCCTTGCATGGTATAATGTTCTATTCAGAAGAGGCTGTAAATCAACACCTTGTTCAGTTTTTTGCAAATAAAGACAGGTCCTTCTGTGAACAAGGAATTATGAAGCTCACTGAAAGATGGCAAAAAGTTATCGAACAAAATGGGCAATATATCATTGATTGATCTTTGTTCTTTATATAAATAAATGATCTTTGAAAAACATAGACAAAATATGTCATGACTTTTCTGACAACCCAATATTCTATAAAGGAAAGTAGGGAATGCTTTGCAGAAGGAAAGAATAACAGATGGATACCATTAGAATATATTTCATGGGTTTTAAAGTGCATTAAACAACACTAATGAACCTATCAATTAAGAGATAGTCAAGAATCACTTTGCCCTGAAATAAGAGGAAAGCCAAATTAATCAACTGAAATCTATCTATCTATCTATCTATCTATCTATCTATCTATCTATCTATCATCTCTCTATCTATCTAGAAGAATTCCCTCAGGAAACTGTCATGTTATCCTACTTAGTGCTAGGGACCAGAGAAGATATAAAGTCCCATTCCAGGTAGGATGGGAAGCCAGAGTGATAGCTGCCATTGTGACAACTAGGGTCCTGGAGTCCCTGACTTATTTCTAGGTATATTTTAGAGGCTGACATTTGCTTTTCCTTGAAACAAACTTGGTCTCTCAATGCCAGCAATCAGTTCATTGACATTACAATCTATGACACTAGGAACAAACATGACAATTTCTCCTTCTCACTACCTTTTTTGAGCATGGATTTTTGTACCTTTATATGTGTCAGGCTCTGTGCTAAATGGAATCCATACATTATTTCTAATCATCATAACCACACTAGAAGGAAGAAATGTAGTCCCTATTTTGCAAATGAAGAATTAGTTCCAGGGGTTGACAATTTGCCATAAGTCAATTTGCCACACTATTGATTTCATACAAAAGTGACCATTTTCCTCTTCTTCCTCATTAATGGGCACCCTGATATTTTTCAGGTGTTCATTATTACTCAACTGATAGCATTCCAGATACAGAGTCCAGTAACTTTAAGCCACTTGAGTCATAGTGTTTCTCTGGATTCTTGTATTGGATAGGAAGTTGACATGTGACTAAGGCAGTCTCAACCAGGTCAAAGAACAAGATTGATAATGAATGCTGAGGTCTTTTTCTAGTGCTTATGAATAAGGACATTTCTGCCTCTGTTGTTCTGGGGCAGACATCCTGTGACAATAAAGCCAAACTAGTCTGAAGGTGATGTCAACACACTAAAAATGATGGGTAAAAAAAGAGCTGGAAAAAAAATACTGTACTCAATATCACCATTGGGCAATTTAATCAACTAGCCCTAAAACAAACTCTTTCCCTGAGTTACTTGTTATGTGAGATAATAAATTTATTTGTATTGAAGGCCAATTTTCTAGTCCTTGAATTTCAAAGTATGCTTACGTACATCCAGTACATCATCTTATCCTCAATAATTAATCTATACCTGTCTCCATCGCCTATATAAAAACACATTAGCTGTCAGTAATGTTTCTGTGTATCTCTGCAAAGAGCTAAAAATGTAGATGTAGCATGTGGCCTCTCTCAATAGTAAAGCAGTTTAAGTAATGACTGCCTACACAGGCTTCTCATTTTATGACATTAGGTAAAGCTTTATACACATGTTTAAGGCCATAGTCATACATTATACTTTATTTCTGCACAGAGCTCTATGCAATCTGAAAGCGGTAGTAGAGAAATGATGAAGATTGCTCTCCTGGAACGTAGCTGCAATGAAGATATCCAGTTCCTAAGCCCTAGTCAATGGTGGACCACATAAGGTGAAAGCCTGATAAATTAATTAATCTTGGAGCAGAGGGTGTCATTCCTTGCCCTCAAATATATTCAGTCTATCTGCCATCATCTGTGGGAATGAATCAGTGGGCAACATGCTATTCCCAGAAACATTTTCAGATAAGATGATTTTTCTGTAAAGATTGTATTTTTATGTAAAGCGCAGCCAAAATATAGTTGAATTGCAGTCAGAGAACACATTCGTCTCCAAATTATGCATTGAGAGGTATCTGATAACCTTGAAAGTATATCTGTTTGGAAGGGTTTAGTGTCATTCTTAAATGAGTCTATATTTTAAAATATATTATGTTTCTGTGTAAATATAACAAAATATGTATGACTATTAAAAAGTTAAAATCAATGCTTCAAGTTTAATTTCATAAAAATGAATTTTTATAAAATATGCAAAACAGAAACATGAACACTGAAGATAGAAAAGCAGACAGTTTTGGGGTAAAATATAAAATGTTTATATTGCCATTCTGTTGTTTTGTTTTTTTTACTTGAAAAATAAAACTGCTGAGGCAGAAGAGTATATTTTTGTTAATGTATTCTAATTTTGAAAGGAATGATAATGTTGTAGGCAGTCTTGGCAATTAAACTGAGCTCCTCTTTTCATTTTCATAAGTCAATAATTAATTTTAATGATTTCCTTTTCCATGCCCAGAAAGTTACAGGTTCTAGGATCTGCTTTTCTCACCAGAGCTGTGTGGATGCTCATGTTTATATTGAGAGAAAGGTTCATCAACAATTAAATTCCCATAAACTACTGGTCGCTTTAATAGTACATTGAACTTCTGCCATTTTCATTGGAGAGAAGCTTTTCAGTGAATATATTCAGTTTTGTTTTCTAAGACAGCTTGAAAATGAAGGGTTAATTTTTCTTTCTAGCTATGAATTAAACACTTGTTGCAATCACTAGGAATATGAAACTCACATCTATTATTTTATTGCTTTATGTTTGAAGAAAAAAAGTAGCTGGATTATATTCTTAAACCCCTATAAATCCTTAGAGAATGCTGAACTCAGTACTTCAGGCACCTTTTAAGGATCCTTCAGTAAAAGTGTTCTCATTGAGATCTAAAGGAGATATTACTTACAATAACTCACACAGATGCAAACAAGAAGTCTTCTGAGGCAGCTCTGAGCAGACTAATCATATGTATTGCAATTAATTGCCAAATTCTCACTAAGGTTTTCATTCCATGTTTGGGAAATGCATTTCCTTACATGCGACTGACATACAAAGAATTTCCTAAAAAGAGATGCTGGTCAGAATATTTTAGTAAACTTTACTTATTGTATTTTGTCAATTAAATATGCCCAAGATAATGAAATCTATAGTTTGTGTTTTTGAAAATATGGCATAAGTATTATATTAAGCTGGTCAAGCCTCTATTCTGTCTCACTGAACAATTTTAATTTAGAGTTTATTTTTCTTTTCAGTGAGCTCACTACATGTTTCAATAGCTCTTTTGCCATTCCAGGATTGTGAAATTTTGTGACTTTCACCTAAAACTCTTTATTTACATCAACCACTTATGCATGCCAGCCCTTTATTCACATCAAATATTAGCTTGGTTCATCTACTATCAACAGAGAACTCTCTGGAAACAGGCAAACAAAGGAAAGATAAGGAGATATTTGAAATTTCAGAATTGTGAAAATGCCCCATGAAGTAATCCCATAGGTCTAGGGGTTCCTCTTATGCTGAAGGAGGGTTTACTTTGTGCTGTATACTCCTCTAGGCATTTTGAATATATTAGTTCAGTTCAGAGCTCTATGAGGTAGAGTTTATACTTCTACTACCTATTATAATCCATCATGCAGGTGAGCAAACTGAACATTTAAGTAAATCAGTAATAAGAAAACAAGTATTAAATTCCAGCAACCACCTCCCAAGTCTATGGATTTAATCTGATTATATCTGTTTACCTAAATTGCCTATGTAAATCTTTCTCTAGAAGTAAACTTTCTGTGTAAGCAAAACTAGAAAATTGTGTAAACAATTTTATAGTTGTGTCAACAAAACTAGAAAAATGGTATTTGTCCTTATAATTCTTTTTTTGTTCTGTTCTAGTTTTAAAATAATCTTCTATGCTGGCCATCATTTCAGAGTTTTTAGATACAGGCCATGAGTTAAAGGAGATGGTATCTTCTTTTTCTTGTGAGGTGACACAGAAACATCCCTCTTAGCATACCGTCCTGGTGGAAATTGCAGCTGTCCTGAACAAGAAAATAGGTTTAATATATAAACCACTGTGCTAGGTCAAATCATACACAATAGGCACAAGGACATTTAGTGGTGGATTTAAGTCCAAATGCAAGGTGAATCTTTGCCACAGGTATCTATTCTGTTTTGGCTACCATTTTAACTTTGCAATTAGATACTAAAGCTAATCCTGTTATTACCTTGAGATTCTCACCTATTTAAGTGAAAGTTTGTTGTGAACAAACTACATAGTGATTATATTCATGGAAGTAAAGAATGTGGCCAATAAGTGAAAGTCATGGATGTTGCCCATATGGATCTCATAGTTCAGTAAAAGAATAAAGCACACCACACCTACAGAAATGAGAGAATATATAGCATGAGCTTATTTGCCCTTAGATGGTAAACAGCAGTCTAGGAAGAAAGAGATGGATATATGTGAATTGTGTTGAGGGTCAGGTAGAAGGGAGTTGCTATTCAAGAGAACAACTTCAAGAAGACAGTCTAAAGTTGGCTAAATATATATTTAGAAGGTAGCACACTTTTGTTGGTGTAAAACTGCATAAGGAAAGCTATGGAAATGAGAGTGAGCACAGTTCATTTAGGGCATGCTTAAGGAAGTGGAGGATGTGAGGCTTAATAGTCATGGTGGAATTAGATGAGATATAGATTGATAAATGTCTTTAGCTCAGGACCTTGGACTATGCTAGTTAACCTGTTCCCGACTACTCAGACTTCCCTGAGCATACCATGTACACAAGTGCACTTTACCACCTTTTATCAAACTGTTCTTTAGCTTACAATTTCTTTTGTCCATCCGCAGCCTAAGAAAAGTCATATACCTTCATGTTTCCACTCAAACTCTTCTCTGTGAGTCATCTGCAAATATTCCTTCAACCAAACTTCATTATTTCACAACCTGTACTCTATAGTATGTGAAAGCTGCTATATGTAGGCTGATTTGTTGTGTTGAATGTAGGTAGCTGTTTGCACAACACTCTCTTTGGAGAGCAACACCCCATGGCACAGGAATGTGCTTTTCAATAGAGTTTTCTTAATAATGGATGTTGGACTGAGAAGAAACAGTTTGGAAAAAGCTCTGAGGTGGGATGTAAAGCTCCTGAAGGTAGAACATATCCAAAAATAAAGTGGAAGGGAAATATTTCATTTAGAGTCAGCTCATTCTTGCAACATGTAAAAGTGCAGACATCATACACTTGGGATTACTGATTTGATCTTTGTGTGATCTGTTAGCTTTGGTCTGCTCCACATTTACAAACAGAACTCTCTCCATTCCAGCTAACCCTTTTATATATGTATGTACAATGGAAGAGTGAATATACATTTCCCACAAATGAAAACAAAGCAAAATAAAAGATATTCAATCTCTTCCCCCTTGAGAACATAAATGTCTATTATATATACAAAGGTCTATCTATTCTCAGAACTAATTTTTGTTTTTAACTTTAAATTTTTTTTCAAATATTAGATAATTAAAAAAATAGATATTAATTCAGAGAGGTCACAAAATAACTTCCATTAAATATACGTTTATTTATTTAAATGTATATCATCTCTTTTAGCCCATTCTATAAATCAACCAAAGGTGATCAAGGACAGACCCTTTCTGTCCGAAGTCATTTTTGGTTCAGGGACTAGAAAATCAACTCTGAGGTATACTGAAGGGAATCCTTTATTCCTAATAAACTATTTTCTTGGCTCAACAAAAGCAAGAAGCATTCTCGTTTAGTAAAAATACACTTTCACTAGAGATACAATATAATACAGTTGTGTTTTTTTTTTCAAAAGTATTACCAGATATACAGAAGAAACCATATTACTATAATCATTTTCTTTTTCTCACAGAATCCATTTCCGATTCCCTTGCAATTTAGTGAGGCCTTGTGACTGAGTCACCTAATGGAATGTAAGTAGGCAGTTTATGCTCCAATTTTAGGCCAGGCTGGTGGAAATATACCACACATTGTCTACCTAGTTCTTTTGCCATCGGCTGACTGTGTATTAAGTCAGGGCAACCATGATAATGGCAGAGTTACCAGCTGCCTGGGTCACTGCTCAGGACAAGCCCAGCACCTCACTTCTTCCCAATCCAGACCCGCATCAGACTGTTTTAAAGCAAGAAATAAGCTATTATGTTCAATCCCTGGAATCGTGGGGTTTTTGAACAGCGGTTAGTCTGCCTTAAACAACAGAACCTCAGAAAACACTTTTCTGTTATAAACAGTGACTCTCAACTAGGGACCATTTGACTCCCCAAGGACCATTTGGCAATGTCTAGAAACATTTTTGATTTTCACAACTGGTAGGGGGGATGCTATTGGCATTTAGTGGGTAGAGAGAAGGGATGCTATTAAACCTCCTACAATGCTCTGGACAGCCCTCACAGCAAAGAATGATCTGGCCCAAAATGTCAGTTGTGCTGAGGGTGAGAAGTTCTGCATTATTAGAGTAAACACAAGAGAAAGTGTTAGTTTTATCTTTAACTATTAGCTGTTGAAAAACACATTGTCTTTACTTAACATGAGTTCTATTGCAAATATATTAGTAATTAATAAGCCTGATCTAATAGAATTTGAAATTTAACATTCTTTATGTTATGAGTTAATATTATACCACAACATTTACTAAAAAAAATAAAATAAAAATAATGAGTTTGTCATTAAAGCACTTCCCATTCTCCTGCTGTATTTCTGAACTCCATTTTCAGTGCTTCTTTATCATAGCATCACACATGCATGTGTACAAAAATGCTTGGTGTCCTAATGCCTTTATATTTAGCCTTGACAAGCTGTGGCATCTCAATAAAGAACCATAGTTAAGAAAATGGTCAGGTATAAGTCTACATTATCTATCATCCAATATGTCATTCCTTATACATCTGGTTATCCAGGTCTCATTCTCTCAAAGAGTTACACTTTAATAAGTTTATAACATTGGTTTGTTGGAAAAGTCACGACTCATTTTTGCAACAAAAACATAGAAAACATACATCATGGCTTTTCTGACAACCCAAAACAATAAACAAAATGTAACACATATTAATGACTTCATGTTTTCTTTTCTGCCCTGAAAATACACTAACTTCTTAACAGGGTCATATTATTCCAATGCTGACTTATGAAAACCATCATGAATTGTGCAGATCCATCCTGTAGGCTTAGTTAAACTACTAATTAACTAGAAAACTAAAAGTTAGGCACTGACTTTTCTACACATCACTTTCGTTACTAGTAATGTAAGGAAATTTAACTACATGGTTTCTAAGTTTCCTTTTAATCAATTTGATTGAGCATATATTCATTCCATATACTTACCAAATACTGTTTTATACAGGAGCTGTACTGACGTTGGAGACTAAATGATAAATTTGTTAAACTTGGCTCTTTCCCTATTGGAACTTACACTCCCCACCTCTCTGCAGAGCACCACTTAAAGTACTACGTAGGCTACAACGTAATAGAAAAAGTGCTTGCTTTTAAAGACTGGGAGGGCGCTAAAGAAAATGACAAACGTGATTATAGTATGTCAGGTTGTGGTAGTTTACTAGAGTTACAAATAAAGTTTTATTGGTGAGCAAAAGAAGGAGTATTTTCAAGTTTAGGAATCTAGGATATCTTCCAGAAAATGGAAGCATCTGATCTAATCATTCACAATAACAACAAAGGTAGGGCTAGGGAAAGGCATTAAATAAAAAAGAGCATTCAAAATACTGAGGGAGAAATATTGTCGTGACATCTCTGTACCTGGAGAACAGTTAGTTTTACTAAGTTCTAAAATGTGTGTATTAGTTTGCTAGGGCTGCCATAACAAAAGACCACAGATTGGATGGCTTAAACCATAGAAATGTATTTTGTCACAGTTCTGGAACCTGGAAGTCCAAGATGAAGGTGTCGGCAGATTTGGTTTCTCCTAAGCTCCCTCGTCTTGGCCTGTGATGGCCTTCTTCTCCCTGTGTCCTCACATGGCCTTTTCTATGTTTGTGTACTTGTTTGTGTCCAAATTTTTTCTTCTTATAAGGACACTGGTGTGATTAGATTAGGGCCACCCCAATGACCTTGTTTTAATGTAATCACCTCCTTAAAGGCTCTATCTCCAAAAACAATCACATTGTGAGGTATTGGGACTTAGGACATCTAGCCCATAATAATGTGTGAGGGCTATAGTGGGAGATAGAGCTGGATATGGTTTAGATAGGAGTTCAGTGCCATTTCAATAGACTGGACTTTCTCTGTAGGTCCCATTCAAGTATTTAGAGCAAGGTATGCCTATCATCCCATTCTACTTCACAAGGGTAAATCGGGCAACAGGAGAATAGTGGAATTAAGAATGTTAAGGTAGGGCTGGCTGAGTGGCACAGTGGTTAAGAGCTGGCTTGGGATGCCAGCGACCCTGGTTCGGATCCCACACATAAAGGCCAATGACACTGCCCTCAAAAAAAAAAAAAAAAAAGAAGAATGATAAGGTAATTAATTCTCTTTGAAGGTGAAAATTAGGAGACATTGAGAATTTAATCTCTTCTGTTATATGATTTACAGAAGAGAAAGAAGGGTCAAAAGATAATGCACATTTTCCATCTATCAGCAGCAAATGGGAACCAGTAATACCAGTATGGAAGCCAAAAGAGAAAAGGTTTCGTGTGGCATGTGATATCTTGGGTTTCAGGTACATTGAGATGGAGTTTTCACTGGCTGTCAAGAAAGGTGGCCAGGAAGCAGCTGGTACAAGTATTTGCAGCTGTGAGTAGGAAGGATGGGCCTTCAGTTCAGAGTGAATAAGGACAACTTCAGATTGAGTCAGATTGTCAACAGTTACAGTGCGTATGGAGGAAAAGAAAAGTGGACTGGGGCAAGGAATGGCACTATCACAACAGGAGAATTTTCGGAAGAAGATGATGTAACGTATCCTTTAAACCTCCCATGAAGGCAGCTGTCATCTCTGCTTATGAAGGAGAGAGTATTGGCTCTCTCCAAGGCTCCATCTGCATCACAGTGGAGCCCTGCAGCCCTACACTTCCCAAGAAAACCTCCAAAGTTTGGCAGAAAGGAATGGCCTAGCTAATGTTGATTCAGAGATTTTCTTTTAATCATTTCAGTGTAGAGTACACACAGCCCAGAGATTCTTAATCAGTGGCCTTGAAAGCAGGCAGTCACCCATCTGAACTCTGTTCTCTGGCTTCCATCAGGGCAGGTCACGTTTTCAATGAAAAGTTCTTATATCTGACTCCATTAACATTATCCAGTAGGTCTGGCATCAATAAATTATTATTTTAGTCTACTAAAGAATGCATACTCTGGTCCATTTAAATGCCAGAAGATTTAGATTTTGGCCTTTGTTAGTCCCTGAAACTTTATTACATTAATTGTCTCACTCTGCTCTACTTGTCATGATGTTCACGATGGAAAATGATGCCTTAATGCAAAGGAATGCAGCATTATCTATCTTGCTACTCAGCAGCCTGTGTCTCTCCTCCTCCTCCTTTTCCTGTTTTTGAATGCAATTTATTTTAAGTACCCTGAAGAGAAGCTTCAACATTTGTTGATACTAACTAGTTCTGATCTTTCCCATCCCCCTCCACATGCTCTGTGGATAAACTCCAATTGCAAAATAGCAAATAAAAACGTTATCAAATCTCTTAGGGAAGCTAAATAAATGATCAGATGCTTGGGCAGCAAACTAAATTACTGGAATCCTCTGAGGCATATGGCTGACTTCGACAATCTTCCTATTCCTCTCACTCTCCTATTGAACTGACCTCTGGACACCAAGGAAATTTATGTCTTTTCACATATGCCTCATTATAACTGGAAGTCCCAGCCTTGGATTACCAGAGAAACTGGGAAACACCATTCATCACTCAATTATAAGTTTAAGTGCCATGCAGACACCCTCAGGATATATGATCAGAAACTCTCCCCAATTAGAATTGATGGTATCTTCATTGCTGTGTTTGTGTTTACCACTTTGGAGCACTGAGTTATAGAATGAAATTATTGAGCAGGTAAATAGATTAAAGCAACTGAGATAAACAAAGGGCAATTTTTATATGTTGTGCTCTCTGAAAACAAACAAATACTGTGTTTACTGTCAGCTGTGAGATATGTACTTTTCAAAGGTTAAGATCTGGAAGGCATAAGAAAAATATTCTTTTATGATAATTCAAGTTAGAATTGTAAAAGCCAGCAGTATAAAAGAAGAATACTGAAAGCACAAATGTATGTAAACCACCAACATGTTTCCTCTTAATAAAAATAAATTGACTTAAACCAATACAGAGAATTGTTGCTCTTTTAAACTGAGCCATGTTATCAAAGACTTTTTAATAATAGTATTCCCCATCCCTCAACCCTTGAGTAGAGGAACCTGTGTTGAATTGCTATCTAAATGAACAGACATCAGGAAATGGAAAAGCTGTTTATATCTAATATGGCAACTTATGAGACAAACACCTTCATGGGAAAATGTTGGAAGCATGATGAATGCAAACTGTTCCATTATCTCTTGCATCACTATGGTTGAAGCTTCTGCACCTTTTATTCTTAATTGGCCATAATAACCTAGAATGTTGTTAAGCCACAGAAAATTGCTTGGTTTAAAACAAACAAACAAATAAACAAACAAACAAACAACAAAAAGCTATTACTCAGAGCAAATGAAAGTTTTCTGTAGGGAGAAAAAAAATTACAAAATGGTTGTGGAATGTAAAATTCTAAATAAAAATTCTTTTAATATGTCTTGGATATTGAAGTGGAGGGAGTGTAGCAAGTGGAGTTTGTATGCTTTGCAAGCAGTTTCTGAAAATGACAATGCCAAACCTCTTTAACTCTTATAATTACCTGTCACCATGCTTCCAGAGACTGGCTGGAGACAAGGGAACTGCACAGTTGGCTGTGCAATGCTGACTGAGAGATAAAAATTGGGGACATGCCTGGAGCTCGCTCATCCTGCCTACACAGTGTGGGGAGATATGCCCGATGCCATAGTCCCCCGATAGATAAAGCAGTTAAGTGGCCCCAAGCAATAGCACCTATGCTCCAGGGTCAATAAAAAGTGTCAGATGAGCTTGACCGCGCTGCGAAGACCAGAAATCAGAGACAGTTCTATTTTTGAATGAGCTCAGTAGTTTTTAAAAAGCATAAATCTCATAAGTTGAATCAGTTTGATTTATTAATTTGTGTAAAGTATTTTTTTTGTTGTAACTGTCAGTTTTACTTTAGACTTTGGGATTCTCATGCCATCCTACTTTTCCCCATAGATTGCCAGCCCAGTTGTCTGATTGTTGAATGTGAACGATTTCGTGGAGTGATATATCTTATTCCTTAGACATACTTGGCCATATCATGGCTCATCTCTAGGTCCAATTTTTGGTGTTGAATACATTTACTTTTATTTTATTTTTTTATTTTTTTAAATTCAGGCGATTTATTGTAAACAGGATTATCCTAGCACTCCACCATACTGGCTGTGTCACGTGCTCTCTCTTCCAATTTAACTAGTCAAAAAGAAGACTTCATTAAAAAGCCATAGGTAACTAATAATTTAGTTTGTTTCAATAATCTTCCTTACTAAATAAGCATTGAGTAAATAGCAGTATCTGGGGTAGTCTGTTATTGCTCATGGATTGCAGCTTGGATCCATTTAAATGAATCCACTGGGATGCCTGAGTGATCCAACAGTAGCTCTAGATCCAGTCTAGAAACCAGCCGATGCTGGAACACACTGAACCACAATCGCAGGTTCCAGGAAGACCACATGTGATTCCTTTCACGTTTCTTCATGTGACTCGCTCATTAAAATGACACTGTTAAATTCCATCCATTTTTTTTTAAGAGCTAAAGGTTACCTAATAGCACATAACTTTCCACTGAAACGGTAGGTGGATCCTTTATTCTTACAGTGGTGGATTTAAATGCTCACAACTAATTTTAGATCCCTCCCCTATATATTTGCAGTTAGCTGAAAAGCTGCATAGTCTACAAATACATTTACTTTTAAAGACAATATTATTGCAAAGAGAAGGTGATCTGGGCATATCCAGGACTGTCTGAGCCTACTGAACTTGTCTTTTAGCTCTCTGTCAATGACATGAATAGGTGAAAGGCACTAACCCAAGAATCAGAAGACATGATTTTAACAAAAGCTTTCCATCTTAATAGGATGTGTTCAGGGGGAAAAAAAAAAAATCTCATTTTCTTCATTTATAAAACACGAAGCATGATTTTTTGCCTTCCTGTTTCTGAAGTAGTCTGTCACATATAAATGAGGTAATATAAGTAAAAATTTTTTTGATCTCTAAAGCACTATGCACGATATAATGTGGCAATAATATAATAATGACAATGTGACAAACATATTTATGAAAAACAGAAAGATCCAGAAGAATAAAGAAAATTAGATGGATTGTATTGTTTGGCTGCTTTGTCATTTGGATATATTTACCCTTTATTCAAAATTAAAAGGTTAAGGTAGATTGTTTCTGTAAGTGGTAGTACAATAATTTATTAACTGTATAACTGATTAATAGTGTTACTGTGTGCTCATTCATATATTTAATCATTCATTTGTGCTCTAAAGGAGTTTTGGCCCTGATTTAAACCCTGCTGACCATACATTGACTTTCTAGTACTTAATATGGTGGAGGCACTCAATATGTATTTCAATGCCTCAAACCTTTCTCTCAAGTCCTTCTGACACGACACCACATCTTTGCTCAAGATTATATGAAAATTTAGCTTCTGAATAAAGACACTAGCTATACTGTACAAGAGAATGGATAAGAAGTCTGTTTATTGTACTGAGAGATGTCCCTTTGTAAAAAGGTGCAGGGAAATGAGATTTATAGAGGATAGCTTTAAATCTGTATCTTTAAAAATTATAAAGAAGGCATGACACCACAATGGTTGAGACATGGATACAAAGAAGAGAAAACCATTTATGGGCTTGTTATTCGTCTTGTGTCTATTGGCTTTGTATTTGTGTCTTCATCTAATTTGGATATGGCTTTGTTTTGCATTGAACTGATACAAACATATCATTGTAATAAATGCATGGGATGCCAAAGAGTTGGGTTGTAAAGCTTCAGATTCTTAGGGAGGTATTGGAGTAGCCCTACTACAGAACAGATTTCTATAGGTGGATGAACCAGTCACACATTTCTTCCACAAGCATTGACTAGAACTAGCTGGTTCACTAGATCAGCATATTTTCAGAAGGATGGAATACAGACAGTGCTGCCAAAGTAAAATGAATCTCTGAGCCAAATTAATTACTATTATATCTATGAAGTATTGACACAGTTGAAACAGGACAAGAGTTTGCAACTTGATCAGAATTCATATTGGCTTCTTGAAAAGTTGTATGCATTTTTATTGTATACTAGAAATATAATAAAACTATAACCCAAATATTACTGGTATGCAATCAATTAAGCAGCCTGAAAATAAGATGGTGACTATAAGCAGGAATCTACTGAGTAGGATGGAAGGAGAAAATAAAAAACAAAACATTTCTTTGGTTAACCAGTAGGTTCTTATGTCAATAAATCAAGTGACAAAAAGCTGAAATTAGAAGAACCAAGTTAAATCCAAGTGATGTTCATCTTGGGATGTGTTTAGCATTTTTCAGACTCTAATCCTTGAGGTTTTGTACATCAGTGATGGTGCCATAGATCAGCTCCATTTATAGGCATGCATTGAGACTATAATGCTCTTATGGGAATGGAAGGAATTGGTAGTGGCCATCCTGGAGACAAGATATCAAAGGGGTGTTGCCAATGAAAAAGAAATGTTTTTAATTAAAGTTTATTGGAGTGACAATGGTTAGTAAAGTTACATAGATTTCAAGTGTATATTTCTATAATACGTCATCTATGTATCACATTGAGTGTTCACCACCCAGAGACGTTTCTCCTTCCATATCCATATATTTGATCCTATTTACCTTCATCTACCACCTTCCCTTTCTCCTTTACCCTCTGGTAACCACTAAAATCTTGTTTATAAGTTTTTGTTTCTTTGTTTGTTTGGTTTGTTCCTTTGTTGCTTTCAGTTTTATATCCCACATGTCAGTGAAATTGTATGGTTCTTGACTTTCTATGTCAATAACAATCATAGGATAGTTAATTAATACCAGAAAAAAAATAGAGTCTTTTCATAGAGTAAATAATTAACTTAAGCACAATTTTCTCTCTGTCTTTCTTCCTCTTAGTGAATTGTGGTTGTAACTAGATTATGAGTGAGGACCAAGATTATGAGTTGAGGACCAAGCCTGCCACATCAGGGTAAAACTCTATCTTTGTTCTCAATCAAGTTTCACTGTGTGCTCTATATTCTGCATTATCCGCTAATATTGACCAGAATTTGTAGTATGGGTAAAAAGTCTACTGAATTCTCCAAGTACTGATTTGATCCCTGCTGACCATACATTGACTTTCTAGCGCTGAGTATAGTAGAAGGCATTCAATATGTATTTCCAGAATCAATATCTTACCTTGGTCTACATCTGTATAGCAGACTAATAATTTTTACATTTTATTCCTTTGGGTATAATAGATATATCAATCACAAAGCATTTTGCCAGCATTGTGTGGATGTGTTCAAAACTCAACCTTTAAAATACAGAAGTTTTCTGACTCCCAAGGCATATTCTTGAATTGTTTTTAATGCCCTCACTAGATAGTTCCATGCCTTTTTGCTATATCAGATTCTGGGCAACATGGAATTTGTCGGTGGTTTCACCTCCCTTAAATGTGATAATGATGTGCAAAAGGCCCTCTGCCTATGAGCACCTTTAAATGATTGATGCAGTTGCAGGGGAAAAAGTTGATTGTTGTCATTTCCTAGGCTGGGTGTTAACTGGATGATGTCTCTATTCCCCCCTATTAAATGATCCCTGAGCTGCTGCAGCTGGGGTTAAAATCTATTCCTTTGTAAACAATTGCTCTTTTCCCTGAGTATTGCTGTTTATCTATTTTGTATGCTTTACATGTTGATTATAATAGAAAAATCTCAGTGTCAAATGATACTGGGGATAAGAAACAGAGCTCATGACATTTCTTGTCTTTATATAGCATATATCATTTCCTCTGGCACCTCTTGTTCATTTTGCGAAAGACTTTTATTCTCCCGCTCAAATATATTATTCTGTGACTACTCTCTTTATTGTAGTTGTTTGTTTTCAGTTTGGCACAAATGGGAAGTCATCATGCTGATAGGTAGGTATTACTTTGTTCATGAATAGGATTACTGTGGGAGGAGGATAAAGAGAATACCACAACAAGAAGGAAAAATAATTTCTATGTATGTTTTCGTTTTCCTCTGCTGATTACTTTCAAAGCCTCTGAGCTCTCATTACGACCTTTGGTTTAGGCGTGCGTTTGTGCTTCGGCATTGATTGAGACAGTGCTGCTTTTGATTGACTTTTCTTCTGGCTGAGAAGGTGAAGTATAGCAGCACAATAGAATGAAATTGGAATTAAGCAACATGCAAATTGCTTAAGTCAGGTCCGTGGCCAGACAATAGCCTTTCACTGTGGCTGTAGCTGATAACCTAGTGAAGGAAAACTGTCCCTGGATTGGATTAAACTTGGTATTGCGCGTGCACAAAGGGCTAAAATTAAACAGAATTGTCTCTGAAACAAAGGGAGGGTTTCTGAAAACAGCTAGGAAAAAGGTGTCTTTTTCTCAGAAGTCTTCTGCACGGAGTAGAGCAGCTCTCAGAAGAGCTTGCAGAATCACTTGGAATATATATTCGAAAATAGATTTGTTCTTTGACCAAAAATAAATTAATGAGGTGAACTTTGGTAAAACAATGGAAATGATATCCCTCAAGAAAAACAAAAAAGCCCTACTGTTTTACAAGGGAAAAGAGCTTGATTGGTTAGCAACCCAAAGAATTGAAATATCATGAGAAGCTCTGCAGAACCACTTTTCCCCAAGGATATTTTTAAATTTCCGTGGTAAAACATTTGGCTTGGGCTTGATTCATAAATGCTCTTGGATCTTAGCCATTTTGCAAGGTCCTTTAAAATAGGTCTAGACTTACGGAAAAAGAATGATTACCAGAGGAGGGTAAATTGAAGAAGGGCTGAGTAGAAAGGAATGCTAAAAGACAACAATAAGTAATACTAAGATGACCCATGATTCAATCAATTCAGTTAACTTTTTAAATTAGTAATGCTTTAAAATTTTTAAATTATGATAAGCACTTCATATATATTATTGTATTTGGTCATTACAACATAATCATGTGTAGCTATTATTCTTCCCATTTTACATATTAGGGATCTCATTAGGGCTATATTAGAGCTTAGTTCAGTAGTTTATATACGATTCCATAGCTAGTAAGTAGCGCAGATAGAGGTTGAATGCCACCCATACTCGAAAGCCCAAATTCTTGACCACTAAAGATTCCTTTCCCAAAATAAGGTCTGCAGAACTCAGCCTGTAGAAGAAGTATGCAGAAATAGATCTAGTAAATTAGAGAAAAACTATGAACTATTACCCTACTCCTTTTCAATCTCAACTTGATGAGTCACACTGGATATTTATCTATTAAAGCACTGAAATTTCTGAAGTTAAGCAATCTATTATACTTTAAAAAAAGTCAATATTTCCCCAATCTGATCAATGATAAAACTTCTTTTCTCTATAATACCAAGCTGCAACAAACTCATTTTGCTGTTATGTTGATTAATGATTCCCTGTTTAAAGAAAGATGTATAGAGCACTTACAAGGCTACTTTACTAAGTAAGTTTTTTTCACAAATGTAGCCTCTGCCCTTAAAGAGTATGCAACCAAGTGTGAAGTTAAGAGGACAGAACACAAGTGCACAAAATCTATAATGATTCTAATCGGATAGAGAGAAGCTAATAGCCATGGGGAAAATGATGATGGAATAATTCAGTGATTTTTGAGGAGCAGTTATCAACTGTTGATAATGGGTGACAAGTAATTAGTGCACAAGTGACAATGCAGTATCTGTAGCATTAGTATATTTTAATTGCCAATGACTTTGGTATCTTCTAATAAACAGAAAAAATTTAAATTTTTTTCAGTCAAATGGTTTATAGACAGTAATGGAGCATGATAATTATATGCTATCCAATCAGAGATAAATGTTGGAAAGATGATTGATATTATTAGCGTGTTAGATCCAGATCATGAGATGTATGTTGAATATGTCAATGTTTTCTTATGGGCTTAATAAAGACACTCATACACAGGCCAGACATTACTCTCTATGTATGGAAGATACTAATCCTGAGCAATTGTATTCTATCAATCCCAGGGAATACTTGCATTCCACTTAAAATTGTGTGTGTGTGTGTGTGTGTGTGTGTGTGTGTTGACCTAAAGGGCTACTTGAGAGTACAAATGCTTGAGTTACATTAGATAATGTAATGATTATATAGGTATATCAGAAATTGTATGCTCTTATTAAAAATTAAGAAATATATATTTTTCAAATAAGTGACTCTCTCAAGATTTTATATTTTAGGTCAAATAGATTGAGAATTGAAAATCAAAGCCCTAAAACGGTGAACTCAGTTAGATGTTCTGCAAAATGTAACTCCAAAAATAAAACTTAAATCAAATAATGGAGAAGACAATTGGGTGAGTCAGATGGTACGTGACAGAGCAGAATTTTTCATCAAATTTTAAAAATTCACATCCTAAGAACAAATTTTTGGCAAAATTGGAATAATTAGCAGTGTCAAGCAAGGTAAGCTCCAGAAATTTTCAGTGTATACTCCGCTTCCACACACGAACTCCTGACAAATAGTACATTAACAGTGAGGCTTATATTATTATCTTTGAAGGTTATACACCCTGTCCCTGAGGACTTTTTCCAGTCTTTAGAACTGGATATATATCTGCAAATTCTGGTCTACCTGGGGAAACCCTGGGATGTCCAATGTATGGCACATATCTTGTCGACTTTTGAACCACTGATTTATAGAACAGCTGCCTGATAATTTTAGGTTTCAATTTAGCCTGTACAATCAGATAAGGTAACTTTTATTGTGTTCTTTCTAGAACTCAGACTTGTTAAAGACTGTTAGTGTTTGAGTCCTAAACAGGAGGTCAGTGTTCATACTTGTCTTATTGTAAAGTTTACTTCTGAAAGAAAGTCAGATCCAAGTAGGATCAGTGTGATTCCAGACTGTATTACTTTATCTTTTTCTTTATACAAATGTGACTTTCTATTAAATGATCATAGCAGACTGCAATTACCACAACAGAAAAAGTTGGAGGCTCTCTGGAGAGGATTTGCAACAGTGTCTAAAACCATCAGGGCAATTCTGTTGTTCCAACCAGCCTAATCTATTCTAGGTGTCAGAATGAGGATCAGAAAGTATCTCACAGGGATATCTGCCTAAGAGTGGTCTGAGCTCTTGTCCATTCAAGAGAAATTGAAGACAAAGTATTCGGTGTTCTTATTCAGTGATATTCCATTACATATAGAGATGAGGACTCAGACTAGAAAAGTGTTTTGGATGGAACTGGCTTATATAATAGATTAAGGAGGGAATGAGCCATTCATTACAGTCTTTCTCAAGACATCCCCACAGATGGATGAAATTAAGCTCCCTTAACACCCAGGCTTTGAAGCAGGAGTTCTCCTATCAGGGATAAAATTCATAAGTGGAAAGTAGTGACAATGTAAAATTGAGGATTTTTTTTTAAATGTCACAAACCTAGTTCAAACTGACTTCAGATTAAAAACAATGGGAGATGTTCATTTTCCACCATATCCAGGAAATCCAAGAGCTGATCATATTTTCTATTAGATCTAAGGGCTAAAATAATGATGTTTGGATGCTCTTTCTCTCTCCAGTTATATCTCTTCTCTCAGTTTTGCTTATCTTTAGGTTTCTCTTTTGTGCTGATTTTATCCCAGTCCTGCAACAGACAGGCTTGTGTCACATAATAAGAATGATGCCCATGGGAATTTCTCAACCAACAGCCTTGCAATAGATAACCCCAAGAGAGGGAAATATTTTCTTTCTTAGCAACCATCTACCAAATCACATAGGAAGAGCCTATTAGCTCTCTTTGAGGCTCATATTTAATTCTTAAACAAATCACTTTGCATGAGAGTAAGGAGTGTCATAATTTTTAACAGCTAGGTGAGACCATGTGCCTATCTTTCTGGCCAGGGGACTTGTATAAGCCTGGAAACTTTCAGTTTTGAAAGAAACAATAGGAAGGGAGACAGGCAGTGTCTTAGTGGTTAAAAATGAATTGGTCAGAATTACAACAGATTACTTCTGGCACCAATTTACAGTGTTCCCATATCTGTGATCATTGGGTATAAGGCAATATATTCTCTCACAATTTAGCTGGCAAAAGATATATTGAAAAATATTACTTTTGGGAATTGCACTGACTAATGATAATACCCCTCCCTACTTGATTGCTTGTTTAAAGGAAAGTTGAGACGCCAACCTGGGTCTCAAGACATCATTGGAAACAACAAAAACACAGCATCAGCCCCAGCCTGTGACCAATTTTCAGTCCTGCCAAAATGTTTCCATTCAGATCCATTCACCAGAGACAAAAGCCTGCTCCTTGTTCCTTTATCTCCCCTAAAACAGCTACACTGAAGCAATATTTTCACATTGATCTGATTCCTCTATCTTAGTATAGTCAAATTTAGTGGCTAGAGCAACTAACACATTTTCTGGTAGGCAGTAATGATTACAGGGTTGTTACAAATGCTTTTTTATCAAGGAACTTGCATTTCTAGAAGCAACTAGATGTTCACGCTCCTTTATCTTCCAAAGTGAGATAATCACAATTGGAATGCTTCAGAATTTTGAATACACAGGCTTCTTGCCAATAGATTTTTTTATCTTCCTCTAATCACTCTGATATAGAAATTGTGTGATGTATTTTGTTCATAATGTAAAGTTAACCAGGATCGTTAAGATGATTTGCAATATCAGGCCGATGTTAGCAATTGAGGTATATTTACAGATAGGTTAAATAACTGTGGGTATTTTCAACTTTGATTTCACGTACAAAATGTCCCTCTGTCTTCTGTATGCCTTTGGAGTGTTTACTCTGTGGTATTTCCCTTTTCAATTCTACGTGAATTTATTTCATTGTTTTGTATGAGTAAGTTCCCATATAAATGGAAAGTAAACTGCAGTTAACAACCAAGAAGCAGGCTTCTTATTTCAATTGTCCACTTTACTTCTGTCTGTTTCAGCATTTTTAAAGTACCCTTGGCTACAATGAGAGACATAGATTATTTTTATTTGTACAATTACATTTAAGAAAGGGTAAGAGAACATATCTGAGGTTAGATTGGAAGGCAATCATGTTTGGTTGAATGCTGTTTACAAACAATTCTAAACCCAGTGACTTTCCCACAACCTTAATTCCTCTTGCCTGGGCTATAAATTTAGGAGCATTTTCAATCAGTATAAGAAATAAGAGTATTTGGGCCGGCGGAGTGGCGCATTGGTTAAGAGCTGGTTTGGGATGCCAGCAGCCCCAGTTCCGATCCCACATATGAGGGCCAGTGACACTGCCCTCTACAGCTAACAACAGCTCCACCTGGAGCTGGGCTGTGCAAGCTCCTGCGACAGTGTAGGCTGCAGCCCCTGCTGCAGTGGGCTGCCATAGGCTAGAGTGAGTGGCTGGCAGCCAGCATGAGTGGCTCGCAGTCAGCCTAAGCTGCCAATAGCCACAGTGAGTGACCATCCAGAGGCCGGCGAGCCATCTGTCTCATCTGGGAAGAGCGCAATGACTATACCAACATGGGCCAGTGAAGCAACATCCTCCGCAACTAGACTGAAGAACAAAAAGATAGCAACTTGTCTGTTCCCCTTCCCGGATTCCCCAAGGCTGTTCCAATTCCCCAATTAAATTTTTTAAAAAAGAAATAAGAACATTCTAGCATAACACATCTGAGAGGGAACACAAAAGCTTTTTTTTAAAGAACAAGTGAATTTCCAAACCATCTTAGATGCTTTATCCAATATTTTTAATGCTTTAATAAAGAACACTCTGGAGATTTTATATAAAAAAATTAGGGCCGGCTGAGTGGCGTGGTGGTTAAGCGCTGGCTTGGGAAGCCAGAGGCCCCGGTTCAGGTCCAACATATGAGGGCCAGTGACACTGACCTCAAAAAAAAAAAAAATTAAAAAAGGACTTTGAAGTTGAACAGAAAGTACCATGTACTTGGTTCTTTGAAAACTGCAGTTTATACAGCCAACCTGGATATATGATCAATAATATGTACTAGGCACTCTCTGTGCAATGAATTAAAAAGGATTTTCTTTTTCTTTGACGTGGACATTTTCAGGATGATCCCTTTCTTTTTTACTTCTGGATGACATCTGTGCTGTGGATCTAAAATGACTTTGTCTCCTGCTCCAAATGCCAGGTGTTGGAGAACCCAACTTACATTTATTTTTAGGTGTCAGTGTTTCTTTCATAAATGGTTAACAGACATCACAGTAGCTTTCATTTCATTCTGTTATATGCTTTATAACATTCAATATACGTTGGGTTTTCAGTAAATATTATTGACAAAATGTTTGTGTTGACTGTATGAACCAAAATTTTCAAAATACCAACTGTATGCATGTTGTCTTATACTAAAGCACTTTTTGTCTGATTCCAGGGTCTAGTATTTACTTTCCTCCCTCAAATCCTTTAAAGTTTGTTTTGTGATGCTGTCCCTTTCTGTGTTATCACTTTGCAATTAATATTCATTCTTACACTTCTGGTAATAGTCCTAGATGTATCCAGTGTGAAATGAGGGTACGAGAACGTTTTATTTGGAAAGCTGGAAAACTTGCTTGTGAATCTGCCAGAGCTCCTCTGAGTGGATGGGCCTGGTGTGGTTTAAGATCATGATTTTAAATTTGTCTCCCTCAAAGGGCCAGTATTGAGAAAGTTGCAAACCACCATACGCACATTGAGCTTATTGTAATGCCACAGTAAGTGGTTTTCTTTTTCAATATTGCTATTCACTGCATCTTTGTTGTCATTGTTCATGCACCTGGAGGCTATTTGGCAATGGGTGCATATGTACAAAAGAAGAAACCAACAAATTCTATTGCTTGCTCATAATCTAGTAAAGGCAAACTTGGTGACAGAAACGACTCTCTCTGTTTCATTCTTTCCCCCAAAATGCACATGCTCACATTTACCAATAAGTTTGCCTCAAGCTTTTAGGACAAGCACAGCCTTGTGCTATCTCAAAAGAGAAACAGTCAAAAAACCTAAGATAGCGCATGCAATAAACATGCTCAATTCACTTAGTGGCAATTTGTGAGAAATGTTAGCTACCTTAGCCATGTAGTATATTAACTAATTTCTTCAAATTTTGCATTTGGGTTGTGTGTGTGTGTGTGTGTGTGTGTGTGTGTGTGTGTGTGTATACATGTACATCTACAACTATTGTAAAATATGATCACTTTTTAAAGGCAGACTGGAAGTTTCACTAGTTTGTCTTAGAAGAGTTCCTGAAAGAAAGTAAACTAATAATTAATCCTCCTCCTTCTTTTCTTCCCAGTTGGATGATCACCTAAACACCTTATTTCCTTTAATTCTCTCATTTTGGTCATTGATTAATATTATCTGATTCCATATTCAAACTCCATGATATAGTTGACAAATAATTAAGCTTTGGAATTATATTGACCTCGATAGAAAAACAAAGTCACTGTATGCCACCATTTTTTTGAGACGCTAGAGATAAGTATTCAGTTTTGTACTCACATGCTGACCACCAAGATAGAAAGGTAATTACTGATAAGATGCAAAATGTCTATAAAGAAGAACCAAACAAATGAGTTTCTTAAAAAGAGAGTTAATTGTTGATCTTTTTGTCTACTCTTTTTGACTGTATGCATCAAACTTAATTTCTACCATGGACTTTCAAAAAATAAACACTGTATAATATATGACACAATGGTTCTCATAACATGTCCAAAATGTAAGATGGTAAATATGTAGAGTTATTTCTTTTAATTCAATTATCCAAAATATTTAATGAGTAACTACTACATTACAGGCCCAGTGCTCAGGGCTGAGAATATGATGTAGTTTTAGTCAAGGCCCTAACTTCAGAGAACATAAAGTGCAGTCTGAGTGACAAACCAAATAACTGATTGTCAATAAAGTGATTTAGGTGCAATGATACAAGAAAATATAGGGTATAATGGATACTGTTGAAGAGGAACAAGGAAGGATGGCAAACTGGAAGTTAGAGTAGATTAGGAAAGAATTTCTGAAAAGCACAGGTTGTCTTAAAAAATTAATAATAAACATTCACTAATAGCAATAATAAAATCTAGTTGAACATAGGGAATTTCATATATTTTATTCAATACTCTGAGAATGTTATTTCACATAACTAATTTCTTTTTCTTTTTTTGAGGGCAGTGTCACTGGCCTTTATATGTGGGACCTGAACCGGGGCCGCTGGCATCCCAACCCAGCACTTAACCAATGCGCCACTCGGCCGACCCTCACATAACTAATTTTTAAATAAAATTTTAGCATCAAATATTTAATATTTTATTTTTTGGTGAAAAAATGGAGTGAAAATATTTGTTCTACCCACGTGCTTTTTTCTAGTATCAAAGTCGAATAGGCACATACTTCTGTTATGTCTACCCAAAACTTAGAGAATAGATTATGGAAAATATACTCACTCAATCATTAATTTATTTATTCAATCCACAAATATTTATTGAGCACCAAAAGGTGCTATGATTATTCTTTACTGGGATACATAAAACCAAATCATCAACCATCCAAATTAGTTTCTCGAATGGCTGACTCACTTGCTTAGCTTTGGAACAAATTAAATTAAATTGAAAATTAATTTGCTTATTATTGTATATTTACACACACACACACACACACACACACACACACACACACACACACACACAAACTATGGGAAGCCCCATCTTCATTATATGATTGTAAAATTAAAATGACTTCATCCGCAAGAGAGAAAAAAGATGTTGTTTATTATTATTTCCTCTCACACTGCCAATTTTAATTGTAGTATGTAATTATTTTATGTTGGTTTTGACTATTTCAGATACCACTTTCTTTAAAAAATGCTTTGGTCTACTAATAGGAAATAAGTATATATGGCTGATGGTTTCTTGAGTTAAATGAAGGAGAGAATACTCCAAATTTTGCCAGCGTCATCAACGACATCTTACTCCATCTGTTGACAGCATATTTGTGATCCCGGCGTTTTGTTCACACAGCACTCCTGGTTTACTTCTTCCTCTGCTAGCTTCTTTCCCATTTTGTTTTCCGTTTGTTTTTCTTTTCTTCCTCTTCATCCTAGACTATAAATGTAGAAGTACCACAGGACTTAGTCTTGCTAACTCTTGTCTTCTTTCTCTATATTCTCTCTCTAACTAATCTCATCCAGTTCAGTGGCTTTAAATATCCTCTCTAACTGGTAATTGACAAAGTTTCCTTTTCTCCAGATTAGACTTTTTAAATGAAATCTAGATTTATGGATCCAACTATCAATTTGACATCTCCACTTAGCTATCTAAAAAGAGGCTCAAACTTAATATGTTCAAAAACAAACTTTTAGGGCCGGCTGAGTGGCGCGGTGGTTATGTGCTGGATTACGAAGCCAGCGGCTCCGGTTCGGTCCCACATATGAGGGCCAGTAACACTGCCCTCAAAAAACAAAACAAACAAACAACAAAAACCAAACTTTTAATTGAAAATATACCTAATCTGCTCCTAATCTTCCTGGTTGACATGTCTCATTAGGTGGATCTTCATTCTACCATTTGATCTGGCTACAAACGCTGATATCATCATGGCTACTCTCTCTCAGTTGAGGCTGATTGGTCATTTATTATGCCTTTGAATTATACACAAACGTGGCCCGTTTTCATCACTCTCAGCCACCTTTATTTCTGACATTGTTAATATTCAGTCACCCTCAAATAGTTTCCCTAAAGCCATCCTGGCCCCCTATTATCTTTTGGTTGCACCTCAGTTAATGATGCTAATGCAATATATGTGAGATCATACCACTTCCTTCTCAAAGTTTCAGCGCACTGTGGTTGTGTCCCTGTGTGCTTTAGCTTCCGGTTAACTTTTTGACACTCTCTCATTGCTTTCCTCCAGACATCAACCTTCTTATTTGCTCTCAGATACACTCACTTCAGGCTTTTTGAGTACTTAATGCTCTTGTTAGCAAGCTCTTCCCACATTCGTTCATTGTCTCTTCTGTTTCTGTAGATCTCTGCACACATATCCCCATTACAAAGGAACATTTCCTGACCACCCATATAAAAGTGTTCGTCATTTTTATTTTTGAATTATTGCTACCTGATGGATTTTATAAACTTATTTATCTCTGTCTCTCACCCCGAGAATATAAGCTCCATGAGAGTAAACACTTGGGTTTTATTTACTATTGTGGTCCAAGCACCTACAATAGTGCACTAAACAAAAAAGTGTAAGCACTAAAAGCAAAATTTATTTGTTGAATAAATTAATAAAAGTGTATTCAAACTTAAGACAGACATTATCTGGCCCATTTCACTGTCTTTTATAAATATTAATCCCACATGACAATATTTCTTTTATTTCCAAAATGTAACCGGGGTGGGAGAGATAAAGGTATCTTAGTCTCCGATTTGAAGAAATAGTGATGTGATGCAGCATTAACATATTGTGACTTCCTGTTTGGGGTAGAAGCTTCATGGGGTGAAAACCCATAATGACAAAACCCCAGAAATGATTAATGTGGCTCACCTGTAACTCACACCAGCAATTTCTCAGAGCTCTGGTAAGCAACTCTGCTGACTCTCAGGAATTACCCCAGAAAGCAATAAATCACAAAAGTAATTAAAATGACCCGTTAGAGTTCTGTAAACTTCTTATATTAAACCCCATATCCAATTGTCTAGAGAAATTATTGATTCAGGTTTAAAATAAAATAAAAATAGTACAAAGCCACTCACATAAAGTATTGTAAGATATGTTATTTTCTTTTTTTTTAATACATATTTTTAGTTTCTATGTTCAGGATTATGACCTTTACATGAATAACATAGAAAAGTGTTGTGCATTGAATGGGCAAGGAATAATCTACTCCCTTAAGGTGTAAATCTAGCCCCTTAAAACTGGAAAATAAAATTTGATCTGAGTATTGGACTTCCAATTGAACCCAATGTCATCTCAGCCGCAAATAAAGCATTGGAATGGAAACGCATTAACAAGGCTGACGTGTTTCATGATGCTGGCTGCGACGAAGTCTGTGAGTCCAGAGAGTTTGTCAGAATTCTAAAAGAGGAGCAATGCTTTGTAAGTTTTCACTCTCTTTTTGTTTTTCCTCTCTTTTGTTTCCTCCCAGTTTTCCCCACAGAAACACTGCATAAATCTAGGAATTATACCTTCTTCCTTCCATCATCAGGCCAATGCCCAAATTGCTCTTTCGGGAGTATATACTTGCCTTGAAAAATCTTCTTTTACTTTGCTATGGGGGATTTGTGAGGCTTTTATATTTTTCTGTGTCCATTTAATTAACATATGTCCTCTAAGATTTATCCTATCTTTTGTACCAGAAACAAGAATTGCTTGGAAGTAGAAGGGAAAAAAGAAACCTGTAGGAAGCAGTCAGTGTAAGGACACTGAAAACCTGAGTCTGTATGGAAGGGAGGCTTTCTCCTAAATCTCAGAGTTAGGATGTTGGCTCGAATCTCATTTGTTGCAGCTCTTGTTTATTGAACCACTCATTGGCCTCAAGTTATTCAAGGTGTCAAGATGCCTGTAATTACAATAACCTGTGCCCTGCCCTAGAAGAAGTTATCAGCATGGAAGTGTGGATCAATTACCTTCCCTATCTCCCATCCATATTCACCCTCCCACCCTCCCAAAAAACAATGAGGGGAATAATTGGGGATATCTTTTATTATTTCAGAGTCTCATTAAAATATTGTGAGAGGAATAACTAAATAATGAATGAAAAAATACACGTTGAGTTGCTGAAGGAAAATAATATATTTATAGAAAATACCATCTCCTGATGGTTTGTTTTCCTACAAAACACCCATGTTGCCATAAAACACCCAAAACTTCAGTAAACATGTTTATTATTTCTATACAACTCCCCAGGAATATTTTTAGATGCTTCAAACCTACTCTTTTTCACTTTTCTCTCCTTTTTCATTCTAGTTTGCCTATTTTAGTTGCTTCCTTTAGAATTCTCATTATAAGAAGTTTCTTCCCCTTTTGCTGTTTAATAACTAGGTCATCAGACACTCTCAGGATTAGAAAGAAAATTAGAGCTCACCAAAAGTAGGGAAAAGAAAAAAAAAACTGTAGACAGATCTTTAAAACAAATGTTATTCTACAGTTATTTGTTATTCATAATAGACAAAAATTAAAGGGGATAGAAGCAAATACTAGTATATATCTATATACTTAAAAAGTAAAAAGGGTGCAAATAGCTGTAAACAGCCAACTGACACAGCCAGAGAGCTTCTAATGTATATGATTTTAATCCCCTGAAGAAATGCTCTTTACAATTCATCTGCCCATCTTGGGCCTGCTTATTTTATGGTTCATTTTCTGAGTCGGCATGAAGGGAACAACCTCTGGGACTGAGTTGCTCATCCAATTGATGTGAACACTGAGCTTTAGGGGGTACCAAGGTGCCAGTATAGGAACTGGGAGAGGTAATTTGTTAAATGGCTCCCGGTGCTGTGTTAATTTGTCTCACATCAGGAGATTTTGCTCTCAGAACATAGTAAGTAATATTCTCTGGACTCACAGGGGCTGGGCCTGAGGGAGGTAACCAAGCACCTTGAATCAGGCTTCCTGGGGCAGAATGGGAAAGGGGAGGGGCAGAAAGGAGATCTTGAGGAGGCTCCCATTTAATGTTAATTATTCTTATTTGACATTGACTGTGAGCCAATATATTAACCTATTCAAACTTTTAGCAAAGATTTATTTCTGTTTATAAGCCTAAGATCACATGTGAAAAAAAGTTTTCAGACTGTTCCTAACTATTGCCAGAATTCTTACCTTTGTTTTGTAGAGGAAGAAAATGAAGCTCACGTATCTATAATGGGCAGATCTGTAAACCTTACTCCAAATCCAGTGCTATTTCCAGTACACATCTCCATTTTTGAAGTGCAAAAGTATCTACTCTCAGAACAATGATACTTAGCAATAATTGTTGAGTTGCAAGAGGGTGATTATAGCCATTGCTTCTGTTGAAGACACTGTTGTATAGTGGAATTGATGTGTGGTGGAAATAACACTGACTTGTTTACTTCTAACTTCTTACGCTTCCATTACCAGGTAGTGTGACAATGAAAAAAACTGTATACCTGAAATTGATGTTGTATAATATTGTATGCCAACTGTAATTGAATATATATACAGTCACGGGATGTGGATTATATGGTGGAAGGGAGTCAAAGGAATTGTAATAGATAGTATGATATGGGGGGGAGAAGTGGGAGGGGAAAATTGGGGGAAGGGGGTTGTCACTTTGAGGGGTAAAACGTATAACTATTGCACTTTGTTGTACACCTGAAGCTAATTAAAAATACATATAAATATTTAAATTAATAAAAAAAAAGATGAAAGGAAAAAAAAAATTACCCGGCTTCTCTGGATCTCAATTTGCTTTTTTAAAATAAAATCAGTAAAGGTGTTGGTGTATATCATTGACCACCCATGCTTCTTAAGTGCCTGCTGTGAGTTAGACACGACAATAGGTGTTAAGATTAAAAAAAGAAACAGGGCACTACATGCTCGAAAATGCTTAAAAACTTACTGGAGGGTTAGATGAGATGAATTCTTAAGGCCTTTCAAGCTTTACATTTCTAGGGACGAACAGTGTGCTAGATGCCACAGTACATGCTGTTCATCACTGGCAATTCAGGCAGATTTGGGGGAATTTAGAGAAAATTTCACCAGAGGCATTGCTGCCATCTTCATGCACACAAATACAGTTGCATTAGAATCGTGTCTCATGGGCAGATCATACTGCTTTATCAACTACTTTCCAAAACAGTTGATCTAAAGGGAAAAGGCTTTATAAGTGTTGAAATGGGCTGTTGGATGGAACTGTAATAAATTTATAGAAAGGAGACTCTTGGGCAGAATTAACAACATGAGTTAGTCCGATACCCCTTTAAGTTTGTTTTCATTGTGCATTTTTTTGCCACTGCTTTTCTCTGTCAGTGTAGTGGTATTTGGAGTTGAGAACAAGACTTTTCCCCAAATTCCAAACTGAGCACCTAGCAGTAGTTTGTTTTATTCCCCTGTAGCCAATTTCCACTAGAAGTTTTCAGAGTGCCCCCATGGGGACTGTAGAGAAAGCAACACTACCATTGCTGGGAAGACAAAGCATGATTTGAAGTCTGAGGAGGCTTTCTTTCAAAAAGTTAAGGAGAAAAAAAGCTATATTTATATATCTGTTTCAAAAAGTTAAGGAGAAAAAAGCTATATTTATCTGTTTACAGTGTGTGTATGTGTGTATGTCTAAAATCAAAAAAAGAAAACTGGGGCCAGCCGAGTGCCATGGTGGTTGAGCGCTGGCTTGGGATGCCAGAGGCCTGTTCGGGTCCCACATACGAGTGACACTGCCCTCAAAAAGAAACAAAAAAACAACAACTGTTTTTGGTGGTGAGATAGTTCAGAAATAAAGAACTATAGTATTTGAGTTAGCTACCTCATTTCCCCTTGGGTACCAAGTAGACTTCAGAGATCACAGAATGTCCAATACTAAAATGGACTCTGGGGTTTTGGCAATGCCCAAATCACAAAACTTTGTATATAGATGTGTCCAGTAATTCCAAAAAGCCAGAGTCATAGGCAGTGAGAGTGTTGTTGTACTCAGCAAAAAAAAATACAAACCGAAACAGGTTTTTTTTTGGAGTTTATTTGTGGCCGGCGACTGTGAGTAGGCTCATGCCCTGAATAAACTCATAGCCCTGAACAAAAGAAGAGAGGGGTTTATATAGACAAAAGTCGCAAGCAAGGCAAATTTACAGGTTACAGGTGGTTTCCATAAATCTTAGACAGTTTTGACAGTACCAATTATCTCAAGTAAGTTACATAAAGCTATATAATTTAGCAGTACAGAATGCAGTAAGCAAGTGTGATAGTACAAAAATGTAGCAAGTAAGGAAATTCACAGAGGACATAAATAAGTAAATTAATTGGTGGAAAATAGTCTGGCCTTGTGTTTATCCAGACGAGAGACACAGCTGGCCTATTTCACGTAGGCAGTTTGGCCTTGTGTTTAGATAAGAGGTAGTTAAAATCTGTGGAGTGTAGCAAGTAGTTAGGGGAGTCTAATTTCTTGATCAGTCTAAGGGAAATTTTAATAATCTTTTATTACAGAGAGGCTGGGGTGGGGGCTAGCAGCTAAGGGTCCTGTTACTTCAGTGTAAGCATTTTTTTTTTTTAAGTAAGGCAATGCTGACTTAATGTTTTTAAATATTGGGGTCATCATTTAGGACATATATTTAATTCTAGTTTTTCACAATAAATTTAGAGTATAATTAAAAGTAATTTCTAAACTATGGGCACAGACACACTACATAATCTAAATACAGTTAAGCACATAGGCCTGAATGAGCTTGTCACTTTTCCTGAACATATACTTGGCAGGGAATATTTGCGCAACCTACTGATACAGAGTTTAGGCACAGCTTCCAAAATGGGAGGCTTTATATAAAGTAGGTTGATATGCACAGTAGGAAAGCAGAATATTAGAGCCTAATCAATCGGAATGGCCTACTTAATATGCATGTTAGAGAAATAAAATCAATGTCTAGTTTAAAAAGATTTAAAGTATATTGAAGAAACGGAGACTCACTGCAGGATAATTCCCAAGTGATATGATATTTTGCTTTTACATATCTTATTTTAATGTTCAGTTTTACACTTTGAAAGAACCAATTCAACAAGATTTTAAACCACACAAACAAATATGAAGATACTAAAAAAAAGATTTGGAAACTTACAACCTTTTTAATTAGAGGATTGAATCAGTTAATTTCTAAATGTCTATGGTCTTAGTTTGATGTAATTAGAAGGTTGATATATATGGTGATTGACCTTGGAGAAGATTATTGAATATGCTAATGCTCAGCATGGCTAAACATTTGCTTAGCTTGAGGATTACTACTAAAATAAGGCAAGTATGATGACAAAATCCTGGAAAACTTCAGCAAATACTTTATATAAACAAGGCCTATTTGGAGAAAGTAGCACTGAGTTAAGACTGACAGGTTATCTTTATTTTACTCATTTTTGGAATTTATGAAGTCTATTGTGTCAAAATAAATACTAGAATATGGTCAAAATGATCAGTTTCAAAGTTTATTTTTGCTGATTTTGATAGTTCTATAATCATATAAGATAATGTAACAAACTGAAATATTTAGGACTAAGGAGACAAGGTTTATGGAACTTATTTTCAAATGAAAAAATATGCAGAGAAAGAGAAAGGGGGGAGAGAAAGAAAAGGGGAGAGAGAGAGAGAGAGAGAGAGAAAGAGAGAGAGAGAGAGGTAGATGAGATAAAAAGGAAGAAAAAAAACTTACGGTAAAGGGAGTTCAAGAGTTTTTTGCGCTATCCTTGTAATCTTTCTGTACATTTGAAATTACAGTAATACCTTGGTTTGCGAGCATAATTTGTTCTGGAAACAAACTACTCGTATTGCAAAGACCTTGCTCATTTACCACATTAAAATGTATTGGAAATGTTTGCTCGTCTTGCAGAACATTCACAAACCATGTTACTTGCAATCCAAGATTTTACTGTAATTGAAAATTCCTCATTACAAACCTGTTAAGTAGTGCAGGATCTTATGTGAAATTATAACAAAATAATTTTTTTGTGAAAAACCAGAATACCAAAAACTGACACATGTTAACAGTACCAATCATGTATATTCCTCTATTCCTTTTTTTTTTTTCTGCTTTCTATGGCTAATGCTGATCAACAGTGCTCATCCCACCAGAGTGTTCTGAAAGAAAAGTTGCACTTTCCTTGGCTTTTTTTGGTACTCCTGCATTCACTATCATGAACACAGTCTGAAACTCCTCTCTAATCTACCATCTGTCGTTTGAAGACAGGATATGTAATTCAGCATGCATGCAAACCAGAGAAGGAAGACCTGATGTTTTTAAGAGTGTGTGTGTGTGTGTCTGTGTGTGTGTGTCTGTGTGTGTGTGTGCGTGAGAGAGAGAGAGAGAGAGAGAGAGAGAGAGAGAGAGACCTGCTTTTGAAAAATGGTTTAGATCACAGCAGAAATAACCTTGACTCAGGCTTCAGAGGATGTGGAATTTATCCCTGGCTCCCTGTCAATCCAGCTGAACAACTTGGCCTAATCATTTTGGACAAGGCTTTGTTTCTCTAATTATAAAATAGGTGGGCTTGCCTAGGTCACAACTGAGCAAGAGAACTTTCTGTGATGAAGCAAATTTTCCATAATATATCCTGTTCATATTTATAGCAACTAGATATGTAGTCGTTGAACATTTGAAATGTGTTATTGTAACTAGAAAAAAATTTTTTTTTCAAAGATTTTTATTGGGGAATTGGGGGAGGGGAACAGCATTGGGAAATTGGGGAAGGGGAACAGACAAGTTGCTGTCTTTTTGTTCTTCTGTCTAGTTGCAAAGGACATTGCTTCACTGGCTCATGTTGGTATCATCATTGCGCTCTTCCAGGATGAGGCAGATTGGTTGCTGGCCTCTGGATGGTCACTCACCATGGCTACTGGCAGCTCACGCTGACTGCTGGCCACTCACACTGGCTGCGGGTCACTCACTGTAGCCTATCTCAGCCCACTGCAGCAGGGGCTGCAGCCTACACTGTCGCTGGGGCTCGCGCAGCCCAGCTTCAGGTGGAGCTGTTGTTAGCTGTAGAGGGCAGTGTCACTGGCCCTCACATGTGGGATCCGAACCGGGCCGCTGGCGTCCCAAGCCAGCTCTTAACCACTGCACCACTCAGCCGGCCCATATTTTTAAATTTTATTGAATTTTTATTAAATATAAAGTCATAAAACCTAGTGGCTAGTATATTGGCAAAGCACAAAGCTATATAATTTTAACATGATATTGGAAATTGTGTGAGGGACTGAATTTTATTTACAAATTTTGTTAAAATCTTTTGGATGCCAAGAACACTCAAGTAAGTAAGGTAAAGGACGTTCATAGAGAGTGAAATCTTAAAGAAATCTCATGGTATAAAAATCTTATGGAAATCCAAAATGACAAAAAAACCCCAACAAAACAAAACAAAAAAAAAACTTTCTGGCCACCTGTGCATATGTGATATTAGCCAAACAGAGAGGAAAGCTGTTCACTTATTGCCACCTAAGTTATATTATTTGCTTTGATAAAAGCATAATGTTTATATTTAAAATTGAATTTGGATCCCTTATTGTTTTTTAACATGTCTTGAGAATATTATCCCTTAATATAATATTGAAAGATAAAGAGTTATTTAGTTTGCATAGGTATTCAGGTCAAACAATAGCAATACAAGTGGAAATTTAAAATATTAAGAATAAATCAAGATAGGGCCGGCCGAATGGCGCCATGGTTAAGCGCTGGCTTGGGAAGCCAGTGGCCCTGGTTCAGGTCCCACATATGAGGGCCAGAGACACTGCCCTCAAAAAAAAAAAAAATTAATCAAGATAAAACAACCAATCTATGTGTCATGAAGTCCTGACACTTGGTCACTAAAGATACATCTAATAGAAGTTCTAAATGGTTTTCAAGAGAAGTTTTTTGAGTTTCAGGTGGAAAAAAATGATGCTATATATAATGAAACAGTAAATTTCTTAAATCTATACTGTCATCTTAAGAACGATAAAGAGATAAAATCCACAAGCTTGCACTATAACAATGGATCTCCATGTTATCATCTATTAATGACTGTAACCAAGAGCAATTCAAAAGAATCTGTGAACTGAGACTGTGAGTGCACAGACTTTGACCACAGTGTTCAAAATGGAAGTTACATGTAATTGTGCGCCAAAGTATATGCTCTTCTCTGCATTTGATGCACATATATAATTTGGGTTAAAATTTAGCACTTGCTGCTTATCGACTTTCTCTGCATTTTCCTGTTCAAATTTCCAAGAAAAAGATGTGTTGACTCATGCTGAGCTTTGCACTCGGCCATACCAGGTCCATCACTCAACTATGGATGAACCATGCTGTACTAACTTTCCCAAGTGGCTTTAAACATATGCACTTACTAGGCAATTAGTAAGTATTTAATGAACAAACAAATGAGCAAATAAATGGTGCTTGAGGTACAGCAGGTACTATAATTGATTTGCATAATTCAAAATATATTTCATAACTTTTATCCAGAAATGGAAATACAGACTGGCTCTGTACCAGTTGTAACCTGAGTTATAAATGGAAATGCAGTTGACCCTTGAACAACATGGACTTGAACTGCACGTGCCCACTTATACGTGATTTTTTTTCAATTAATATTGTAAGTGTATTTTCTTTTCCTTGTGATTTTTTAATAACATTTTCTTTTCTCTAGCTTACTTATTGTACCAATTCAATATATAATACATGTAACATACAAAATATGTGTTAATAGACTATGTTATTATTAAAGCTTTTGGTCAACAGTAGGCTATTAATAGTTAAGTTTTTGGGGAGTCAAAAAGTTTTATAGGGATTTTTAACTGCATGGGGATGGGTATCCCTAATGTCTGTATTGTTCAAGGGTCAATTGTAATATGTTCTTAATAGTAAATGTCCAAGTCTGAATTTTGTCTAATCCTTAAATGTCATGTAAACTTTTTGAGTAAATGAATGGATCTATATCTATATACTGAATTACCTAATTAAATAATATAATTTATTAATAGAAGAAAATGGTTATGTTATATGATCATTTTTTTAAATAACTGATATTTGAAATCAACTTTAGAAAAAAATTTGGAGACAATGTTGAGCAATTTTTCTAAACTATTTCTGATAAATCTAGGTGGCTTAGTACTCATTTTTTTTTTTTTTTTTGAGGGCAGTGTTACTGACCCTCATAGATGGGATCCGAACCGGGGCCGATGGCGTCGCTGGCATCGCAAGCCAGCACTTAACCACCGCGCCACTCGGCTGGCCCTAGTGCTCATTTTTGAGTAGCTAAAGAAAAGGGAGATGAGACGAAATATTGTAATTTGCTGTTCTTTTAGGTGTTCCAAGTGGAGACTAGAGTATATTCTTGTGCCTCAGTGCCTCATAGAATTGTTTGTGTATTCATCTGATCAGTTTGCACCTCTTTGTGTCCTGAATTCACCTTTTCATTCTCACAACCTCTTTCTCCTCTACCACCATTACTTCAAAGATAATGAGAATTTCAGGTGCTTGCTTTAGAAAACACACCCATGCTTTCATGTCTAATCCTTGGTGACAATCATTTCTAAGTGGTGCATTTTGTAATCAGTTTCATCTTGACTGCAACATTGGCCATGTACCCTGAGCTGTGACCATGTACCCTTGACTCAAATCCCAACGACATCTGTGATAAGCCTGTCAGGGAGGCTGACTCCAACCTCATACATGTCAGATGACAGAAAGTGAGAAACAAATTTGAAAAACTAGAGAGGAAGCATCTACAAATACATACATTATAAATAATTGTATTCTGTGCAGCAACTTCCTGATAGAAAATCAGTTTGTGATTAATTTATAATCAAAGTTGGGGATCTACTAAGAGTTCAGTGTAGTTGTCTTTACTGGAGGAAGCTGCAGCTAGTAAAACATGTCTTGTTAATATATCAGCATCTCGATGACTATCATAATAAATGTATAAGGCAGTATGTAAATGGGTGATGTGTGTCCCATATAAGTCAGAAATTAGAAAGATACTTGGAAAATAGAATAATTTATCTAGAAAGAAAGCACCATTTCTGAACCTAGGACAACTACTGGACCTCTGGAGGTAAAAAGGCAATGTCATCATGAAAGTCAGCCAATTATATTCATACTTTCTTAAACTAATTTTGGGAAATGCATTTTTATCCTTAAAGTGAAACATTGATTATTGCAAATAACTGGGTAAGAGTAGCTTAAAATAAATCTCCATTAATCTATGAATGTCTTATGAATAAAGCATGATATTTTTAAAACATATGCCTACAAAAGCATATGCATCTATGAGATGAGAAATCAGTGTTCAAAATAATTCACCTTACACATAATCATCAGTGGAAAAATCTCCTTATTTCAAAGGAATATTATGAAGCTAATTATAAAAATGCATTTTGTATTCTTAAGGAGAAAAAAAAACACCTTTAATATAGTGCCTTATACATAGTAATTAAACTATATATTTAGTAGATAAATTAATAAGTTTTTCATTTTTTCAACAAATTAGTTAAACAAATATTTATTAAACACCTACTCTTTGACTAGAGATTCATTAGGTCCTGTAAGGAAATCTAGATGAAATATGTGAAACTCTCTGCCCTCTGAGAAATTTTAAATGTTTGGTGGGGCTATCTATCATGCACAGAGAAAAGCAATTTTACCAGAGAGAGAGAGAGAGAGAGAGAGAGACAGAGACAGAGAGAGAGAGAGAGAGAGAGAGAGAGAGAGAGACTAAAGTGCTAAATGGAGCATTACTGAATGTGTAGTATGTGAAGCATTTACTGTAAGTCATCACAAAATGGAGAGATCAACATGAAACATAAATATCAACTTTAATGTTTGTTTCTTAAAAAGGGTCACATTTTATTTTAACTTTGTTCACTGTTTCTAATTTTGTGATTGTCTTACTCTTCTATAAATTACAAAAGTAGAAATGTAATACCTTGGGATTCCTAAGTGTAACATGAAAAGGATACTAAAATTTTTTAAAAGGTTTCCAGTCTATCAAGTTGATATCATTCCCTAAGAAAAATTAAAAAAAAACTTCAATATATTCAAACTGTTCACTTATAGAGCTGAGTTGATATTTTTCTTCTATCATGGAAGACCTGATATTTAAAATAGAAGAAAGCTTTGTGGTAATAAAACTGTAATGTATGTTTTGGAAATCAACAAATATAGAGCAGATGGAAGCTATATATGTATATATTTTCTGATGCTACATGTGTTGAGACCATTTTATTTTGTACTCAAACATGTATTTTAATGGTCTTCCTGTGGGTTATGTTTGCATTCTCCAAATTAGCATTATTACATGAACCCACACAACTTACAATCTCACCAACATTATTGAAAGTAACATCTTTCTGCCATAGGTGCTTTTGTTGCAAATCATACTAAATGTACATATTTTTGCATAATACAAATATGTGGTAGAAAGAAAAGTACCTTGAAAAATAGGTTGCCAGTTTTATAATCTTAAATATGTTAAACTTTGGTTTCCCAGTTGTCTTTCATCACAGTATATAGCACATCATGAGGTAAAAAAAAAAAATAATAATATGCATTTGTTTTGGATTTCACTATTATCATTTAGTGCAAGTGAAAACATTCATGACTGAAGATGAATAAACATTAGTGCTTATTCTAGAAACATTTACTGAACACTTTACTACTAAAGAGTCCATCTATGATTCTCTGGATGAGTGTTCTTAGACAGATAGCTTTGGCTACCACAGGTGAGCTGGTTAGTGAAGTTGTTTAGAATAATTGGCACTACTGTTCCAATGTCTTTACAGATAAGCTAACATTTGTCTCTCCAGTTCTTTAACCTGAGCTATCACCCTCACAAACCGGCTCTGGGTGAAAAGAAATCAGGGAAAAACATTATGAATGGCTCAAAAAAACACAATGGTCTCTACAAAAAATTTTGTCAGAGTACAGATCATTATGAAATTCACAGTGATTAAAAATACTTCTAAAAGGCTGAAACTAGTAGTTGAAAAAATAATTAGGAGATTTTTTTTAAAAGATGGTGTAGCTGGAGTAGCAATTTTTGCAATACAGCCTTGGATAAAAGAATTGAAGTTAAGCATTAAATACTAAGCCTTAAAAAATAAATCTGTGCTATTAAGGGTTGTTGGTGGGGTTAGGGGGTTACAAGGAGTGGATGTTGCTGAGATTGTGTTAGAAGGGACGTTTTTGCAGAGTCAGAACATTTTTATTTCAGGTCATGGTCTATAGTCACTATAGGTGAAACACAGATCTCTGACCCTGGAAGAGAAAAAAAAATGGCACTGTGAAAGGTTGAAATCAAGGGTGCTCACAGGCATAAAGGAAAGATATAGATGGCCCGTGTTTCTACCCAAAATATCTGAATTACATTATATCTGATGGTCAAACAACAAAAGTGCCTTATATAAACTCCATTCTGTCTTTCTCTTTCACAGTTAGAATTAAAAAGGTCATGAACAAAAAAAACAACAAAAAAACTTCTGATCAGCTCTCCTGTGTTCAGGAGGGTAAGCACATGATATATCAAATATGGCTTAAGAGAGAAACGAGAGTTTCTCTATCTCAGGGGGTAAAAGAATTAAAGATTTCTAAATAATTAGAATAGATCAAAACATAAAATTGCTCAGAGGAAGGATGCTTATGGCATTGAAATTACTGAAAGTTGTTCATTTGTGGTACAGCATTGGGATTATTAATAAACTATAGTCGTGTCTCCACTAAACAATTAAATCAATGTTGGTCATTGAGTTCAGTCATATAATTTATTTGTTTCATCTTTCCACTGAGAAATATCTACCATAATGACTTATGTGAAGTAAGTATGAAATCATTGTGTGCTTGGTGAAGAAGAATCAATCCTTTGAACAAATCCATTAACTGGTAATTTTATATTATTTATTTATTTATTTATTTATTTATTTATTTATTTATGAGTTTTTGTCAGTTTGTTTGTCATGTTCATTTGTTGGCTTTCAGTTTTATATCCCACATGTGAGTAAAATCATATGGTTCTAGACTTTTTCTGTCTGATTTATTTCCCTTTGCATGATAATCTCAAGATCCATCTATGTTCCAAATGGCAGTATTTCATCTTTTCTTATGGCCAAGTAAAATTCCATTGTATATATGCATCACCACAACTGCTTCATCCAATCATTTACTGAAGCACTCTTCAGTTTTTTCCATGTGTTGTTCACCGTGAATAATGTTGCAATGAACATAGGGTTACATATATCTTTACAGGTAAATGTTTTCAGATCTTTGGGGCAGATACCCAGAAGAGGGATTTTTGGATCACATGGTAATTCTATTGTTAATATTTTGAGAAACCTCCATACTGTTTTCCATAGTGGTTTTACCAATTTACATTCCCACCAACAGTGTCTGAGGGCTACTTGTTATTATTTGTCTTGTGGATAATAGCTAATCTAGCTATTATCTAGGTAGTATCTTGTTATAGTTTTGATTTCTATTTTTCTAATAGTGAAGTTGAGCATCCTTTTTGTATATCTGTTAGCCTTTTGTATGTCTTCTTGAGAGAAGTGTCTCTTCAGATCCTCTGTCCATTTTTTTTATTGGAATATTTGTATTTTTTTATTGTTAAGTTGTATGAGTTCTTTATATATCTCAGATAGCAGCCCCTTATCAGAGGTATTGTTTGCAAATATCTTCTCCCATTCGATTGCTTGCCACTTGGTGTTGCTGATGGTTTCTTTTGCTGTGCAGACGCTTTTAAGTTCAATATAGTCCCATTCAATTATTTTTGCTTTTATTATACTTCCCTTGCCTTTGAAGTCAAATTCATAAAATCGTCTCTAAGATCAAGGTCTGTAAATTTGTTACCTTTGTTTTCTTCTATGCGATTCATTGTTTCAGGTCTTATATTTATGTCTTTGAAGACTTGTAAATTAATTTTGGAGTATGGTGACAGATAGCAGTCTCTTATTCAACATAATTTTGGAAGTCCTAGCCAGAGCAATCAAGCAAGAGAGAAATAAAAGGCATCCAAATTGGGAATGAGGAAGTCAAATTGTCATTTTTTGCAGACAGCATGATTGTTTATATATCAAACCTTAAAAACTCCACCAAAAAACAAATGGTGGTTTTCAAATTATAAATATAGATTTCAAATATAGAATTATTTTAAAAATTATTTTCTGTCCTGTTTTTTATTTTACTTATTTATTTTTATTTTTTAAATATTTTTATTGGGTAATGGGGGAGGGGAACAGACAAGTTGCTGTCCTTTTGTTCTTCAGTCTAGTTGTGGAGGACATTGCTTCACTGGCCCATGTTGATATTATCATTGCGCTCTTCCCGGGTGAGGCAGATCGGTCACTGGCCTCTGGACAGCTGTTCACGAGGGCTTTTGGCAGCTCACACCAGCTGCCAGCTGCTCACGCTGGCTGCTGGCCACTCACTGTAGCCTATGGCAGCCCAATGCAGCAGGGACTGCAGCTCTGCCATCCCCGGGGACTCACGCAGCCCAGCTCCAGGTGGAGCTGTTGTTCACCATTTTAGCTGTAGAAGGCAGTGTCACTGGTCCTCATTTGTGGGATCCAAACTGGGTCCGCTGGCGTCCCAACCCAACTCTTAACCAATGTGCCACTCGGCCGGCCCCTGTCCTGTTTTTTAAACGTCTTTTTTCTTTTAAGTAATTTTTCAGTCTTTAATTGAATGACTATCCCTCAAGAGTTTACATCCTCACAGGAATTCCAAAAGCAGATTTCTTCAGATCACAGGGTCAGATGCCATCTGTATATACTTTATTGAGTATTTCCATAGTGTCTTTCCTGATGACAGTGTGTGTGTGTGTGTGTGTGTGTGTGTGTGTGTGTGCGTGCGTGAACATGAGGGAAGGGGGAACATGAAGGGTGGTTATGATGAGGTCTTCTGAATTTAAAAAGAAAGACACGACAGAATCTTAGTTTGACCATATGTCAGAGATTGTAAAATGACAAGTGAATCTGGCTAATAGAAGGAATTAGGCTTTCTCAACATCTAAAACAAAACAAAGAAAAGAACAATCAAAAGTATAGATTTTGTTGCTGACACCTGGAATCCGGAGATTTCATCTCCACAGCTGGCCAGGTCTCAGCTGTGACTGTTAGGTTTAAAAAGGCATGCATTTCTCTGACCTTTTGTTTCTTTCATCCTCCTGGTCTCCAGACATTTGAGTTTGCAACTCTTGATATTAGTTTCGGGAGAGATTCTAACAAACATTATTAAAGGGATGACTTATGTGCACTTAGGAATGAAATCAGTGATCACTATTAAGTGTAAGTCAAGCCAGGCTAAACTAATTTTTTCTGATGATGGAGAAGCTAGTCGCAGGGATCAGAAATAATCATTCAACAAACAACATTAACTTATTTTATTCTATTTTTCCATCAGTATGTTTTGGTGGCATGCATAGATAATCACATTTTTCATAAGGAAATGTTCTCTTACTTTTAGTTCAAGAAATGGATTTGTGGATTTTATTATATTTTTATTACATTTGTTATGTTTTTCTTTTCCAGTCACATAAAAAGTGGTTGCCTTGCTCCATCATGAATGATACTCATTGTGACAAATTGCTTATTGAATGGCTTTTCTCTATTTCCCACATTTTCAGATATTGAATTTTAGCAGTTTCTCATTCTTTCCCATGTTATTTTATGAAGGGAAAGTAGACTTATACAATCAATATTTATTTTTATATTAAAAAATACTGCATATTTGTCTTAATAGCTGTATTTTCTTATGACCGATTTGTTATTAATGGCGTATTACCAAAGATTCAACTAAGATCTGAACATTAAGCATTTTTTGCTTCATTAATTAAAGGAATAAGTGTAATGTAGATATATCAGTGCTTAATATAATTTTTTTTTGTCTTTTTTATAATTCAAGTTTATTGGGGTAACAACTGTTAGCAAAATTACATAGATTTCAAGTATACAATTCTGTAATACCTACCTATCACACTGTGTGTTCACCACCCAGAGTCAGTTCTCTTTCCATTGCCATATATTTGATCTACCTCATCTACCATCCCCCTCACCCTTTACCCTTTGGTAACCACTAAACCAGGGGTTGGCAAACTGCTGCTCGCAAGCTACATGCAGTTCTTTGGGTATGTTCCGTTTCAAAAGTTTGCTGATGACCCCTAGAAGAGCCAATCCTGTCCCTCACAACAATTTAAAAATTATTCAAGAGTGCTTAATATAATTAAATTTATAATATATTCTTTTATAAATGAAGCTTATAATAATCTATAGGCTTAGCTGTTATGGACAACTTCTATGTTAGGTTTCTCTACAAATATGGTTTATTTGTTTTTTAAAATGTCATACTTCAGGCAACATCAGTAAAATAATTATTAAACTGTGATGTTCTTGAAATTATACTAGATGTTATCAAAGCATGTTGATTTTTCATTATAATTTTGGTGGTTCATGAAAGAGACACAAATTGTCAATAATTCATATTTAGAATTTTAGCAGCTTTTCCCAGCAAATTGAATTACAAGGAAATGCAGAGATATTTTGCTACTCTACCTATATATTTTAATTGTCATTTTTACAATGAACATACATGGTTTTATAATTTACATTAAAATACATATATTTCCAATTTTTTGAGGGCTGGGGAACAGGAGACAGAAATAGAATACTTCAATGAATGGAAAGAAACAGACCTGAGTGAGTTTTTAAATTTGAACTCATGAAATATAAAACATTTATGAACGTGGAGAGAAAATGAGAAAGAAATTAAAGATGAATCCAAGAATTTCAACCTGAGCAATCAGCAAAGGGTCTATACGACAGACATTATTGGATATACATGAGCAATGACAAATGTAGGGAGTCAGTGAAGGATCTTGTGTCTGGGTTCCTAGATCCTAAGATACACAAGGTGAATTCATCTGCAGTCACATGATTCTCAGAGAGCCACAGACAGATTGTAAATTCCTGGGGAGTGGGGGCAGTGCCAATACATGTTTTATTCACCATTTATTTACCCTGCACCCTGTGTCTATCTGTATCAAACTACTGTAGTCTATTTATCTATCTATCATCTATCTATCTATCCATCTATCATCTATCATCTATCTCTACTTATCATCTATCTCTACTTATCATCTAAGAAATAGGCAGAAGTAGGTTGGTATCCTGACTACAGTTCAACTAATTTAGGTTTTATAGCAGGAGATGATTTGAGAAAATTGTTCCAGGGACAGGTTTGGTCTAAGACTAACAATGTACAATACAGTAGTCACTGTCCACATGTGGCTATTGAATATTTGAAGTCAGGCTACTCAGAATTGAAATATGCTGTTAGTAACTATAAACACACATGAAAACCTAAATACTTCATAAAAAATGTGCAATCTGTCATTTATGATGTTTATATTGTATTAACTAAAACACATTTTAGAATTAGTTTCATCTATTTTTACTTTTGTAATGTGACTGCTAGAAAATTGAAATTTCAAATGTAGCTTGTGTTTGTGCCTGGCATTATATTTCTAATGGAAAGGACAGGCTAAGAACAGAAGCATCTTTAAGCTTATTTTCTGACATGAAAAACTTCTATAAATATGAGAGTAGTTAGAAAATATCATACTTTTTTTAGATTAATATATTTATAATCCTTACTGAGTATAATTTTTCTGCAAAATGTGTTTTATTTCTCATTTATAGATATAAAATCAAAGTTCTTAATGTTAATTACTTGACTTTTTAAATTTCAGGAATATATTTTGACCATGTTATGAAAATCTAAAATATAGTGACAACAAAAATATTTAAGATTGCTTTCATTAAAATGATTTAATTTAAGAATAAAATTAAAAGTAATCTTTTTTATTAAATTTATTCGGGTGACAATGGTTAGTAAAATTACATAAGTTTCAATTGTACATTTCTATAATACACCATCTATATGTCACATTGTATGTAATCTTAAAATAATAATAATGTGGGGTTTTCCAGTCAAGGGGGCAATAGATTTTAAAGGAAGCAATTTAATTTAAATCAACTCATTGCTAATTAAAATCAATTGAATATTGAAAATATGTAAGATTTTTTGACAGTCATCACCTTGAAGTGTTCAATGAATGGACTTAAATTAATTCCCCCTGAAGAACACCTGTGTACCTTCAGGTGATAAAATAAAAAACATAAAATATTATTTCATTATAGTGAACATTAATACTAAGCTGGGGGCTATGTAATCTAATCATTATTCATAGCTTAATTTGCTTTGACTCACAGTTATATTCTACCACATTTACATTTCTACACTCAAATAACCAGCCCTGCTTCTTAAATTGTATCTATTGTATCATTCAGGAGTCTAATTAGATATATTGAAATAACACCCGTCCTCATTCTTTGCACTAGTCACCCCACTGACCCTTTGCATATTCTCTGCACAGAATACTCTTTCTTTCCCCTTGTATTCTAATTAACTACAACAAATACTTCAGAACTCAACAAAAGTGTCCTGTATTCTACCCTTTTCCCAGATCCCTTATTCAAAAAATTTTTTGTGGAAATTATTGTACTTGCAATGTTTTCTGTTTCTATGTGTCCTTTTATTTTCCTTTTTGTTTTCTTTATTTCTTTAATTAATGTTTGTCTTTTCCACTGTAGTGGTTCTAAGTGAGGGATGACATCTTTGTTATACTCATTGTATCCATAACATCCTGCATCATGCCTGGCACACAGCGGAGACTCCACAAATATTTGGTGAATGAATAGAGTAATTATACTCACAAGCTCTAAAATAAAGTCCCTGAATACCTTTTTATATTTCTCGTCCAATGGTCTCTTTTTGGTAATATATTTTGTTTAAGCAATTGAGAATTTAATGTTATAAATTATTTGGCCGGTATTATTTGTTTTTCAGGTATTATTTTATTTCTGCATGCAGGCATGCTTATTTTAAAGGGTAATGAAAATAATTTTCTCCTCCTGATGGGTAACTGCTATAAAAATAAATAAACTAGATGCCCAAAAATATTATGGACATACTAGGTGCTGTGGAGGATACAAATGCAATCTAGAAAATAAATAGTTTTCTTAAAGAGAACATAGAAACAGGGAAATGAAGACATGCAATAGAGATGCTGGTTAGAAAGTGATACTGGCATACGAGAAGTTCAGAATTTTTCAAGTACAGATCATGGAGGGACTATCTCCAACTAAGATAACAATCAAGAAAAACTTCATGAAATAGGAAACATTGAATGCAAGCTTTGAAAAATAAGCAGGATTTGGACCTGCCAAAGTACATAAGAAAAAAAAAAGCACTTTCTTTAAAGGAAAATAATGTAAGCAATGGCATAGAGACTGGGCATTGAGGAGCATATGTAAATGGCTAACAGTTCACCATTTCTCTACTGTAAGGTGTGAATAAATACAGGATGGTAAAGTTGCCCAAATGTAGACTTAGGAGGCAGGTGGTAATCATTTTAATTCCTTGCTCTGTGATCTACTGGCTAAGGGACTATATACTATATGTATCTCCTCCCTAAGCCTTACTGTCTTCAATTGAGAAAAATAAGGGTAATGATATCAGAACTTTTGGGATTCATTTAGAGTACTAAATAAAATACTGTATATTAAAAATTTAGGACAGCCCATTTTAAATAAGTTATTTCAAATGGGAGTTAGTTCTGAAAAATACTTTGGGACAAAGTTATATACTGTTTGTAGTTTTATTCCATAGCCATTGGTTCTATTTTGCCTCCATGAGTCATTTTAGGGTTAATGGTTAAGTGTACCTGCACTGACTTTTAAAGCAGGTTATATGTTTGAACTTTGATTTGTTTTGCTTCTAGGTAAAGGATTTAAGGCAATTTACTTTATTCTCTGTGCCTCATTTCCTCATCTATAAAATGCAAATAATAATTATTATGAAGATCAGATAAGTTAATAAATGCAAAGACTATAGAATAGTACATAGAAATATTATGTGTGCGTGTAGGAAGTAGTATATAAATGTTAGTTATTATATAAATGACTATGTGTTCATCATCAAAAGCTTTTCAGAAGAATGTGTCTAAATCAGATATGTTCTTGAAAAGAAAACAACATGGTAGCCCCAAGTAAGATAAATTGAAAAGACAGACACATTAGAAAGCTTTTGCAATCTTCCTAATTGGAGGAAGTGAGGGCATGACCATGAATAGACATAGAGAGTGTTGAGGGAAGACTTGAGAAATATACCTTGGGATAGAGAGCAATTGGAAACTTATTGGATGTGGGGAAGGTTAAGTTAGTAGTAGATGTCAGTATTGAGATTTTCAGTCTGAGGACTGAGTAGGATACCCCAAGAAATTGAGAAAAATAAGGAGATTTGAAAAGGATATAGTTTAAATATTTTGTGCTTCTGTTTTTGGAATTTCTCTAGAGATGAACAGGAGGTGAAAATGAAGGATGGGAGGTTAGAACATTGAAATTTAGAATAAGAGGTGATAAATTTTGAAAATAATAAGAAAGAGAGAGGTTAGAGATGTAACAAAATAAGGTTGAGGGGAGTCATACATAAAAATATACAATTAATTGCCTGGTACCACTCTAGTACTTTGGGGAAAAAAAACACACAAAAAACAGTGACACATTCAGTTCAGCCAAATATTTACTCAGGACAGGCTGAGAAGGTCTCATGGCAATATTTAGTGCTTTTCATATCGTCTACAACTGAATGACAGACTGTGCTCAAAATAAAGCCTGGGATTTAATCATAAAGGTGGTAGAACTTGCAGCAGGGCCTGACCTCTCATCCTTAATAAATCCCCTATGTTAAAGCCAGAGTCTCTAGTAAAAACTTTCCATGCTTGAAGATATAGATCCTCCTCCCCACTCACTCAATAAGAACAGCCTTCCTTGGCTTGGAGATAATAAAAGAACGTCATCTGAGATGGATGCCTCTCAGGATAGTGCTTTTCCCTCTCAAGATCACTCCTGCCTACCTTCATGGCCCCATTCTCAGTGTAGCCCAAGTGGGAAAATGCTGCCTCTGATGTGGGAAAAATATCATATTCCATGAAGAAGTTGTACTTTCTAGCTGAAACATACATGCAGGAACTAGGGGGATACTTGCATAAGTGGTGATATATCAAAGTCAGTGAAATATAAGACTGGACAGGACATATTTTATTAATGGTGTTCTCTCATAAAGCAGAAATTAACATCTAATAAATGTACCTGAAACTTGTCCTAATATAAGGCTAGGATGGATTCTTCAAGTTTGGACACAATGTTGGAGATACCAGAACTACATTGGCCAGAGATTGAAGAAAGGGAGAAAAGACTAACAGGTGGTTATGTTAGAATGGATTTATTATGTGAGACCAAAAACCTATCATTGACTATTTCCCAGGTGGGCCCAAATTCCCTTCCTTGAGTCAATAAAGAATGTACCAACATTTTTGAAAATAAAAGTAGTGGTTGTTCTCTGCTGGCCAGAATTAACTTTGGAGATACTGCTATAGTCCTGGATTCCCCAATGGTCAGTGAGACTTAGAGGATTCTAATATAGCAGTATAGGTGGCAACATGCAACCATCAGAGGCAACATGAATGCGGTTGCCATAAAGAGCCCTAAGCTAAAGTGGCAACCAGGCTACCTTGGCTTATAGGTATCTATACAAAGGCCAATAGACAATGGTGTTCTTAGGTATGGGAGAGATGGACAGCCAATTAAGATATTGCTTGTTTTGTATAACTAGGAAACAAAAACCTAGATCCACTGAGTTGGAAGCTTATGTTAGTTTATCAACACAAAATCATAATTCTTTGCCTAACTTCCTGATCTAAGCCAGCTCTCTTACTTAGGTAGGGCTCATCAAATGAAGGTGAGTCTTTGTCCCCTGGAGGAGCACCGCAGTTATACCACATTAGTATCTACAAAAATATATACTTAATCATTTTCAAAGGGACCTGTGACCATTTACCAGAGTAACTGTACACTGAAGAAAATGGAATACCTACATTTTTCAAGTACTCTTGACTACAGGGTCTCAGCTAACACTGGAACCAGAAGATTCAAAATTCCATCATAATCCCTAAGTCTTACAAAATCCAGAATACATACAGGTTTAAGACAAATATATTTCATAGTGATTTCATTGATCATATAGCCCCACTTCTTGATAATTTCCCCAGAATTTCAAATGCATTATGGAGATTGATATATTTAGTAGTTGGCAAAACACTCACATTGATTTCTTGATTTGTGTAGTGAGTACTATTTTGTTAGGAAGAGCAATGTGGAAAATTCTGAAACTGCCAACATTTGTGGTTAAGATAGTAAATCAGATTCAGTACCTCAGTCCTGGGTGAAAAATGTAGAGATCAGTGTTATCTTCAAATACTAAAGGATTCAGGCTTATGATTCCCAATATATTCTCATTTAATATATCTGTATATTTTTACCAAAAGGCATATAGATCATGGTAAATTCCAATCGACCATAAACCTAACCAGATGTTGTAGTCAGCATCAGATGTGGTATCTTTGACAAAAATGGGCACTATTTGTTAGCCATTTTACAACAAAAAAGTGAACAAAGAGATGAGTTGTCAGATAAAGACAAATCTTTTAGCAACTGTTTTGTAGGCAAAGAGAAGGGCTGTATCAGATAAGAACAAATAATTATAAAAAATGAGAAGATATAATTAATGTAACAATATTCTAACATTAGAATTGTGGTAGCAATAAAATGGATAGAATTGGGGAGTAGCAGGTGTGTTCTTTGTCACACTCCCAGGAAGAAAGCTGATATGTAGATAGCCCGTATAAGGTACAAAAAATAGTCATGAAGGAAGTGAATAGTTTTCAGCTTCATAAAGTATGAGTCTTTTCACACTTAGGCAGATAGCCCAATGCTATTTATCATTAGGCTTACACATTTGTTTTCATAATGTTGTGCTAAGTAAAAACACTTTATTTATAATACCTTCTCAGCCATGTAGGCCCTTCAATCTACAACCCCTGTTCTATATCACAATTTTTAATAGAAATAGTTTAACTAATTTTGTAATTGTCTCCTGGTGTACTTGCCTGACCAAGAGCAGAAATGAAGAAAAACAATGGTGAGGTCTGAGCTTCACATTGGCAAAATAATTATAAAATAGAACCACGTGGTAAGGAAATCAGTTCCAAGAAGTATCACAGAACATTATTTAAATTGTTAACATTAAAAAATTAAGGTGGAAAAATGGCCAAGTAAAGATGCTAAATAAGATAAGGATGGAATATAATACTTCAAGGGCATTAAAGTACTGAGGCAACAGAGAGCATTAAGGGGATTTAAAGAATGGATTTAGTATAAGTAATAGAAGCAATAATTTTTTTCAAAATTGAAGATTTGGGCAGTGGATCATGGCTAAGAGATGGCAGGATTCAAGGTATAAAGCCAAAACTGAGAGTAGCTGACATGAAGGAAAAATATTTGAGAAAATCAAGGAATTATAAGGTAGTGTTAGAAAATTCCCTGATGATGTTATATAACTGTGACCAGAGAATGAGATGTATTATTTCAGAATGAATGTGAGGAGGACCTCTTAGAAATATGTTAGCAGATTGTTCATAAATGATGAGAGATCCATTGAAAAATGGTAGAAGAAAAAAAGGGGGAAGATTCTAAAAGATTTTGCTTCTTCTTCTGCCAAACTAAATACAAATCCTGTTTCATGAGGACAGTAACAAATAATACATTGCATTACTTTGACACTATCTCTATATTTCTGCTCAACTTTTTTTGTAGTTGTTCGTTGTATTAATTGAGAAAGTGGTATCTCATTATTCATATGACTTACATTGTAATGCAGCATTTTATATATGTGTGACTTGTAATTACCATCATCATTGTTATTGTTCATATTATTACAATATGCAATATATTTTAAAACAAAATGCGAATCTAATTTTTGTAGGATTTCTAACCACTCCTATTGGACTCAAGAGTTAGGTAACACCTATTATAAAAACCAATGTCATGGGCTGGCTGAGTGGTGCGGTGGTTAAGTGCTGGTTTGGGAAGCCAGCGGCCTCGGTTCGGGTCCCACATATGAGGGCCAGTGACACTGCCCTCAAAAAAAAACACACACACAAAAAAAAACAATGTCATAAATACTTTCTTTACTCCAGCCTAAAGAAATGTTATATATGAGGTATACTTTTTTTTATAAAAGTGAAAGTTAAAGCTTAGTAAGTTAAGCAACTTGCTGAAAATCATGCAGACTTAGAGTTGTAAACTTGGGACTTAAGTTCAAGACTATGACACCAAACTTTTCAGTAGAGCTTACTTTAGGCTCCCATTTGAGTGGTGTTTAACTAAGTTATTATATAAGTCCTTTGGATAACTACAAAATCATTGCTTTACTCTCTCCTGTCTTTCTTTTTCCTTAAATATAGAGAAAATGGCCTGTTTTATTCTCTGAATATTTGTATATTCTGTGCCCAGCCCATATTTGTGTTGACATGAAGTTGTGCTGTGTGTTACTAATCAAACTTCTGTCAGACATGCTACAAATCGAAATCCTTTTCTATAATAAATATTTACCTCCAAGAACTGCTGTGCATACTTTTCTCCTTTTAGAGACATTTGCACATGTCTTTCAAGATGGAATTTTGGTAAAGTGTTGCTCAGTTTAATTAAGGTAAAGAATGATATGAGATGCTTCATTCTGAGTCATAGGAGAAAGAAGGGACTCTAAATTCTAACAAGGAATCCCTGGTATAAAAAGAAGTAAGAAAACGAGTGATGAAAAGAAACCGTCTTGGCCTACTTTACATTTTTGTGTCTATCCTCCAATTAATTAACTGTTGGTGTTAAAACAAGGCTCGTTGCCTGCTGCTGTATATTTATATGTATTTTTGCACATGTATCACACACTTGCATGAAAGGATACATAGAGAGAAGAGCAAGTGAGTCTCTGAAAGTAAAAGAAAAAGTTAGCAATGAAGGATAGAAAACCCTTTCCGAATAACGTAAGAGGATCACTGGAAAAGTCGAGAGATATGTGGTAACCTCCAAGAAAATTCCTACCCTAGAATCCTTGTAGAATTGACATGTGTGCATTGTCTTAATAATAAAGGGTAGAAAATGAATGACTGAGTGTTTGCATGGTGACCTGACCCAAAGACACTTGGAGACAGCAACCACTGTAACTGATTACAGGTGCACTCTTTTTTTCTTTTTTTAATATGTCTCAGGGTGAAGAATGTATATGCCTTTTCACCTTTTGTTTTATTTATTATTTATTTATATATTTATTTATTTTTAAAATTAGGTTCAAGTGTACAAAACAATGTAATAGCTAGATATTTACACCCCTCACAAAATGATAAACCCCCCAGCCAATCTGCTACCCCCCTGACATTGTATATAGTTGTTATAATACCATTGGCTCTGTTCTTTATGCTGTACTCATGACTATATATTTATTAAATTATAGCTGACATTCAATATAGTGGTCAGGCATCTACACCATCCATGAAGTGATTTCCCTAATAAGACAACTACCCATCTGACACCCTACAAAATCTTTACAACATTATTGATTATGTTCCCCAAACTGTCTTTCATATCCCTGTGGAATATTACTCAGCCATAAAGAAAGAAATCTTATCATTTTCAATGATATGGGTGGACCTAGAGAACGTTATGCTAAGCGAAATAAATCAGTCAGAGAAAGAAAAATACCATATAATCTCACTTATATGTGGAATCTAAAGAACTGAATAAATGAGCAAACTAAACAGAAACAGTCTCAGAGATAGAGCAGAAAAACTGATGGTTGCCAGTTGGGAGATGGGTAGAGATGCAGGAGAAGGTGAGGGGGTTAGAAATCCCAAATCAGTAGTTACTACGTGCATTCTTAAGACAGGTGGTGGGAGGCAGACTAACCTTCTGCTTTCCTCCTGGACTCAGTGACCTCAGTGTATGAAGTAAAAAGAGCTTTTGCTAATGAAGATGCATCCACTTTGGGCTTTGGAAAACAAAATAAATTGGTTTTTTTAGTGAAGCTCCACAAAAAGAGGGTAAATAGAAGAAGAAAAAAAAGATAAAAAAATACATAGCAAAAAAAACAGAACAAAATCCTCTCCAGGTGGCAAGAGGAATGGGTTTTGTAGAGTAAATTTTTCACAACATTTCTCAATATCTAAATGCTTAATTAGAATTTTATTTAATATCTTCAGCAATGGGGAGGCACTGAATGGATTGTGCTTTAAAACGATGAATGTGATTTCTGTGTCAGGGCATGGAGAAAATAGCCACCAGCAGTGAAGGGAACATTAGGAGGTTCTTATAGTCTTCCAGAAGAGAGGTAATAAAGACCTGGATACTTAATATTGTAGATATCTATCTATCTATCTATCTATCTATCTATCTATCTATCTATCTATCTATCTCTATCTATATCATCTATGTCTATATGTTTGTATTTTCTGTTAAACTTCTTAGTATAATGGTGTAACAAGTGAGTTTTTTCTCTATTTTATGAATTTCCAGGGGTACTAGGAAAAGATAGTAATATTCCACATAGCAATAATCCATTAAAAATTAATTTCTGCAGAAATTCATAAAAGCTGGAAGGGATGAAATTGTTTTATATATATATAAACTCTGATAAATCCCTTTGGATATATGTGTGTCTAGGAGTCATATGGTAAAGTGGGATAAAATATAGATAATATTTACATAGTAACAACTATGATCAGAGGGTAAAATAAAGGTATTTAATGTTTAGAAATTTTGAACAGCTTTCCTCTGTAAATAAGCTACACTATAAAGTACACAGACACATTCTCCTAATGCAGTTGAATATTAACTTCCCATGCATGAGCAGATAGGTTATTAAACAATTAAATTAAGTGCAATTCAGAGACTATGAAAGTGAAGACATCCAAAATTAATCTATTATTTATTAGGTGCATCAGAAGACTCTTTATAACAAAATAAACAAAGTGGTAAATTAAATTCCACCTTGCTGGAAAGCCAAATTTAGCTGACTTAATTTGCAAGTAAAAATGTGGAAGATGTAACTGAATAATAAAATCAGGCATTTTTCTTTAATTTTTGTCTATATTCCTTATCAAGGAAAGAAAAAAAAAGGTGTGTAGGAAAGTACTGTGAAATTCAATGTTTCTGTGAAAATTTGAGCATGACAGCAATAATAGATAATCTGAAACAGTGCTTAAAAAAGAACAAACAAAATAACAATTCCGCCTATTTTGCTTCAAACTGAGAGTGTTTATATTTTAAACTTGTGTTTGGATAAATGAATAAAATATCTAAACAAGATGTTCCTTTATTGTCTCCATTTTCAATATAATTTACTTATAAAAGCAGCATAGGAAGTGTTTATGTAAAAACTATGTCAGAACATTACAGGCCATATACAAAGGAGCAAACCCTGCCTGTGGTCCATACATTAAAGGACATGCGTTTTTGCTTTTATGGGGTCCTGACTGTTTAATAAGGAAATGAAACAAAGCCAAGTGACTTCCTTGCTTATTGAAATCTATATGTTAACATGGTCTCTGCAGTTTGGTGATGGTGTTTCTGGCCTACAAACTAGATTTCAAGATTGATGCTGGAGTGGAGACTACTAGAAGCATTCATTTATTCCTGTATTTAAAGAACAGTTTCTTTAAAAAATAATTCCTGGACCCCTAACGCTTTTTACAAAATAAACAATTTCCATAAATGCTTCATATGATGGTATTTAGTTCAAAAAACACTTGTTTTTAATATGTAGAAGGTAGTTTCTGTTTCAAGTTTTGCCTTTTCTAAAATGAGATAAAAATATGATGCAATTCCTTTAAAATTAAGTTGATACCTCCATCATAACAAAAGGTACATAGGTTTAAGAATAAATTTCTTTAGTATCATTTGCCCAACTGTACCATGTGTTTGTACTCAATAAATCAAGCATGATAGTTTTATGAGCAAAAAAATGTGTTGTATATAATATTTATGTATTGCATATGATATATATAAAATCAATTTAAAAACTAATTTTAGCATACCAAAGGACAATAACTGCATATATTTGATACTCTCATAAAACTGAAACAATTTTGATAAATCACATTCTTCAGGACAACTAAAATAAAGGAAATATAAAGTACACAATAGTGTACAAATTTCAGGATAGTGCGTTTCACCTATGTAAATTCAGGTATACATGAGTGCTGACAATTAAGTTTGTGAATTTGTTGCAACAATGTTGCTAACCTTTTTTGATATCAGAGAGATTATTCATTATGAATTAGTACCAACTGGACAGACAGTTAACCAAGTTTTCTATTTGGAAGTGCTGAAAAGGCTGCATGAAAAAGTTAGATGACCTAAACTTTTTGCCAACAATTCATGTCTCTTGCATCATGACAATGCACCAGCTCGCATGGCATGTCTGTGAGGGAGATTTTAGCCAGTAAACAAATAACTGTATTGGAACACCCTCCCTAATCACCTGATCAGGCCCCCAACGACTTCTTTCTTTACCTGAAGATACAGGGAATATTGAAAGGAAGACATTTTGATGACATTCAGGACATCAAGTGTACTACGACCACAACTCAGATGACCATTCCAGAAAGAGTTCCAAAATTGCTTTGATGGGTGAACTAGGCACTGGCATCACTGCATAGCTTCTCAAGGGGAATCTTTGAAGGTGACTGTAGTGATATTCAACAATGAGGTATGTAGCACTTTTTCTAGGATGAGTTTGCAAACTTAATTGTCTTACTTCATAGTTTAGATGAGGAAGAGATGGAAGGAGAGAGAGATAGAACGACAGAGAACATTTTGAGTACTGGTAATTTAGTCTGTCCTTCCTCTAGTCACTAGGAACAAGCATGATAAGAGTCATGGATAGGTGTCCTTCCCTAGTTGGTTTCTATTCTCTGATTCCTCCAAGTATGTATAGCTCACTGTACTAAGAGTGATTTTAGCACTTAAAACTATCTACCTATTTTTCATCTAGCTTGCTCTTAAACACAAGCCTGTACCGGATACAGTGCTAAATAAAGAAACAGCGATCTGTCCCAAACCTAAAGGGAAAGCAAATGCCTGGGTTGGACTTTTGTAACAGGGGGATAGCACTTAATCTTCTAGTGAAGTGCTTCTGTATTACTTTGCTAGGGCTGCTTTAACAATGTACCGCAACTGGGTGGCTTTAAACAATAAACTTATTCTCTTAGTCTGGAGGTTAGAAGTCTGAAATCAAGGTGTCAGCTGGGAAATGATCTTTGTGAAGGGTCTAGGAGAGAATAAGTTCTATGCCCCTCTCTTAGCTCCTGGAGATGCTGGTTATCTTTGACGGTCCTTGGCTTGTAGATTCATTACTCCATCCTCTGATCTCTGTTTCCATTGTCACATGTTTGCTTTGTTTTTGTTTCTCTGTATCTATGTGCCTATATGAGCCTTTTCTCCTCTAATTATGAGGGCACAAGTTATATTGTATGTTAGGGTCCACCCTAACAACATCATCTTAACTTGATTACATCTGCAAAGACCCTATTTCCAAATTAGATTATATTCATATGTAACAGGAAATAGGATTTGCATAGATAGATAGATAGATAGATAGATAGATAGATAGATAGATAGATAGATAGATGATAGATAACTACTTTCTTGATATGTCCTGTTGCTTTTACTTCTGTTGTTAACATTTGCTCTGCCTACATCCAAGCTGACAGCAAAAGGGGCAAAAATTTAGGGCTATCTCTACCACAATCAAGTTTAATCAGAGTATATAATTATGTGGAATGAAAAATTAAGCCAGACTTGTACCAAGTATTTTGTTTTAATAAA